>OX123193.2:8034267-8756828 GCA_944739405.2 Euclidia mi | reverse complement strand
ATAAAATTTTACGGGACAATAGACTGCATCCGACGGCTTAACGTGCTCTCCGAGGCACGAGGCAAGCGATAATTAACCATTACTTTTCATAATTAGTTAACTTTACTATTATATTATACAAAGTTATTTCGCGGGTCTTACTCACGTTAAATAATATATTTGAGGAATAAATACCTCGGTATTTGCCAAAAGTTTAGCAAATTTGCTTAGGCCGTGGTCGCGGCGGGACTTTTCTTAATAATGATTTTAAAAGAGAGAATAATATTGAAATTACTGGGCATTAGTAGACTTAAATAACTCCATACTTCTTGAGGAGGGCAACGGTTTGGCTGTGTCTCTGACATGGCCACAGTCTATAATAATAATATTCTACAACATTCACACAACACCATCTAGTCCCAAACTAAGCAGAAGCGTGTACTATGTATACTAGACAATGGATAAACATTCTTATATACGTTTTTTTTGTAAATACATACAGACCAAGACAAACATCCATGTTCATGCACACAAATGTTTGACTTGAGCGGGAATCTAACCCGCGACCTTCTGCGTGGCAGTCGTTTATACTCCTGCTACGCCACCGGGTAGTCTATGTATGTATAGCGGTGGTTGCCGCCAACCATCAGGTGGGTCGTTAGCTCGTTTGCCACCTAAAAAAACTCCCGCGCTAGCATTATATCCTGCGCTGCGGGACATTTTACAAACATGCCAATAATGAACAGAAACCACACCCTGAATCGAAATAACATTTTGGAGATAAAGTGTTACCTCGTGTGGGGATCGAACTGACAACACTCGGCGCAGTTCTAACCTACGCGCCCACCGGTTACGTGTAGTAATATAATATATTCATAAGCCGTAATAAAATTAATCTTCAAGCCGACTTCATCAACTACATAATTTATGTATATATCACGGAACAGAAATTTTCTGTTTCGTGTATATATAGACTGATTTATAAACATTTCAGTATACGTCGAGATTTTCTTAAGAACAAATACATTGTTCTCTGTTATTCCTCACTCAAACATTATTTTATTCATAAAATTGAACTCCGCACAACTTTCTAGTACAATATACACAGACATATATGCCATATGTCTGGACACATACGTTGCTATCCGATTTTTTTTCCTACACAAATACAGGGGCTTACGCGTAAGTTTCATAAATATTTGAGTTTTGTATTTACCTAAGCGCGGTTTTGACTGCGTTGCACCGTCTCATGGGTATGGTCGGCAAAAAAGTGAGGTTTTTAACATAAAAAATTAAAAAAAAGAGGTTTACCCTCGGCGTATACTTCTTTGCGTATAAACTGATTTCGCAAGTCTACACGTAAATACCATTCGCTTCAAGAAAAACATCGATACAAAATCTATATAACATAGTACTTTACTGTACTGCGTAGGTAATATTATAACAGTTTATTTAAAAAAATATCAAAGACACCGGCGGGGTCCAAGCCAAAGCGTGCTAACTGAGATTCGCGTACCCTCGCTGCTCAAGGACGCCGAGGTCCTCGTCTTTAGTGGTTAGGCCCCGAAAGCCTGAGGGGACAGTCAAGTGACACTGCTACCTGCGCTAAGAGTAGCATAAGCCTGTTATTTGGGATTCCACCATGGATACAAAAAAGTTAAAAATATGATCAAAACTGGAAAACAAGTAGAATAAAAGTTATAGAATAAACTTTTCTTACGAAAATGCCCTGACTAGTGAAAACCAAACAATTAAACTAATTTCTATCAAAATTAAACTCACATCACACAGACAATCACGTCTTATAACTATTATTAAAAATGTGAAAATTTCTGAGTGTTTATTATTTTTTTATAGACTCACGCCTGTATCCCCGAAGGGGTAGGCGGAGGTGTAATATTATACCCACATTTCACCATGAATTTTTAGGTCCCCACGTTATAGGGGGCGAGTCTATTGCCGTTGACGAGGACATCACCAGACTCCGTGCTGCTACTGAGAAATACAAGTACACACAAAAACTACTGAACAGGATTTGATGAACATTACGGAGAACTCTCAGACAGACATGCTTTCAAGCTTTCCTCACGATGTTTTTCTTCACCGCTTAGCAAGCGATAATTAACAATATAATACGCACATAACTCCAAAAAGTCATTGGTGCGCGCCGTGGAGTCGAACCCGGACCCTTTGCGTAGCAGTCTGTCGGTTTCTCCACTATGCTATCGCTGCCTTTACATGACATTTTATTTCGATCGATCAGCTATACTGTAACGTATGTGAAACGATGCAATTATTTAATACGGATTAACAAGCCCCAGCACATTACAGAATGAGCCATTAGGCGGTTGTGGTGTGCAAAATTGGTGTCCATTTGCTAGCCGCAATGTTGCATCTAAATCGCAAAAGGACTTATTTCCTTGTTGGTTGGCAAATTGCGATTCTTCGGGTTGTGATTTTTTTAGAATATTGCGGGTGTTGTAAATTCCATTAATGTGTATAATATGCATCAGGTCTGGTGTTTGTGCGGTTGTATGTGTGTTGTGGAAGCGCTATTGTTATTAAATTTTGTGTAAGCCCGTCATGGCAAAGTGAGATTATAACTTGGTTGGGAAACTAATAATGGTGAATATTCTTTAAATCTTTGCTTGCTTAATTAAGTAATCTTAATATATATATCGCCGTCCCCAACGAATAATATCGTAATCAAAAAAAGTAAAATTTACAGAAAAATAAAAAACGGTTTTTTGATTATAACTTCATAACAGTTTTACATAGCAAACTTGTTGACATACCAATAGATAGGTATTTTTTTGTTGTGTAAAGTGATATAACTTAAAAATATATTAGTTTTATACCCATAAAAATATAATCAAAAAACCATATTACCAAAATGTAAACACAATTTTCAAACCGTAATGCAACAATACGATTTTATTCGAGTAAATTTTTCACAGTGACCTATACAGCAATATGTAATTGCGATCGTCTTGACTTTAAAGTAGCGAGGTTGATTGTAATGATAACTTATTATCACCATATTAATCATTGCTCAAAACAATATATTGTGGTAACAGTAAATTGGTAAAAATAATATTCTATAGCAAAAGGAATGGTAATATACTTTACCGAAATAAGTTATACTTATTGTACCCGAATAAAATCGTAATTACAGTTTGCTGGAAAAAAGATAACTTCAAGGGGTCAGTATTGATTCCTTATGATAATATTCGTCACAAAAAATAGTTTTTATTTATAGACGAATAGTACAGGTAAATTCATTACAAAATGTCTAACTCGAAAAGTAATGGTACGAATCACGTGAAAAAAATTCACAAGGTGTAATCGCACCTCTAGAACAATAATTCCCCATAAAAGCACTTCTATTGCAATACTTGATTACGATATTATTCGCTGGGGACGGCGATATATATATATATATATCTTTTCTTGTGTGCGTGTGTATGTCACTGAACTCCTCCTAAACGACTGGACCGATCTTGATGAAAGTTTTTGTGTGTGTTCAAGGGAACCTGAGAATGGTTTAGATTCACAATTAAGTCTACTGGAAAATGTTTCTTTACTTAATTTTTAATTTGTAAGTAGTTGTGGATTTCGGAATGTTTCACATTGGAATCGACGGACTGCGCTGCTATCACAGTATCAAATCTTATATTAAGAATTTCGTCAAGGAGTACATCGAAACCTTATCTGAATAAAAAAAACATAAAAGAATAAAGATTTCGAGTCGACAACATATCCGCAAAATTCGGATTGTCGAGTATTTTGTCAAATTTTAATGGTTCTGCCAGACAAATCACAGTCGCCATATTGGCAACTCTCGCGAAACGTCACAGATACCCGATAACATTTTGAGTACTACTAAGTCTTAGTACTAAGTAGGGTAAACAGTATAATGATTGGCACCCTAAGCGGTTTCTACTACAAAATAACAAATTCTCAGGAAAATACAAATTCAATAATATTTTCTATGGTTTTGTCGGAATTGTGTTTACATGGGCATTAATAAAAATAAAACATCGTATTTAATAAAGCCGTTTTATTAGCATAAAACTGTGCTCAAACTTATTTCTTAAGAAAAGTACAATCATTGGCACTCTGGTATAGTTATTGGCAGTACCCAAATGGTACAATCATTGGCACTGTTGGCCTAAGGCTGTGATACCCAGACAGTCTTAAGACTTGATATCCGGATCTTTATACATGTATTCTACGTAAACAAAATATATATTTATTAATGTTTATGTAATCTTCTAATATTTCTAACATAAGTCTATATTTGGGAGAAGTTTAGTTCATTTACCACGTTTTATATCTTTCTTTCGGCATATTTTTCAAATGTAGCTCATTTGGTCTCTTAGATACATTGTAGTAAATGAGCCCTGTTTCAGTTTCTCACAAGCATTTTGTTCGTAATATTTTTGTCTATACTAAGTTCTTTGTTTTAAGCAATATCTGGCCTGATTTCTGGGTACTTTGAAGAGAAAGTTTGCTATCTTTGTACGACCGTACCATAGTAAGTTGGGTGTAAATGCGAAGAAATATACAATCTAAAGTTGTTTGTATGCGAATTTGACGGAAAACAAACAAAAATCTGAAAAATATGATTCTAAAATGTGCCAATGACTATGTTGTTGAACAATTTTTAAGTATAGTCATTGGCACTATCGAAAAAGACGATCCATCTATTTAATAGCGCAAAACTAACGTTTATGAAGCTTTAAAGAAGATAACAGATACAAATAAATAGGTACTTTTGTGTAAAATTAATTAAAAATATTTTTTTTCGCTTCGGAAAGTAACTACCTAACCTAAACTTTCATTAATTTTGTAGACAAGTTTCCTAACATTTTTTTAAAATAGTTGTTAAAGAGAAATGGTTCATAGTTAAGATTTAAATATTTGTTCTGTGTATAAAAATAGGTTAATCCTGCTTATGAATGTATTTCTGTGACATAATAATATAAGATTTTCCTAATATTCAGGATAATTCAGCAGAGTGCCAATCATTGGGGGGTTGCCAACATTACTATAGTTTACCCTATATAGTATCCGCCGAATAAAGGAGATTTGTGTTAATCCGAACATCGATGATATACTATAACTAGAGAACCCCAAATTTACGTGAGCAAAGCTGCGGGCAAAAACTAGTACTAATATATAAGAAAAACAATTCTTTGTAGAGTGTATTTACTACGGTTTAATACTTTTATATTGAGCGATGATACAATCAATCAACAAAAAGAAAACTTTTCGAAGTAACTTCTAACATTGTATTTAGTTAGAAAAGTTTTTTTAAGAGCCAACACCTTCTTAAAGATTTTCAACCACAACTGTAGAACACTTTGTTCATCCATTTTGCCTATGCGCAGTCCTTGGTTAGGTAACAGTAATTTTCACTTTCACTTTGTGTGATTCATAAATCGTTGTTTCGAGTCTGAGTATTCATTGTGTCCGTTAGATGTATGTTTATAAAGTCCCCCGCGACACAGGATTTAGTCCTACTGCGGAAGTTGTCATTTTATAAAAAAAAAAAAACTATGCGAAGGGTTAGGCTACAGTTCATCATACTGGCAACTTTGAGGGCAGAAAACATTGTCTTTTGAAAACATTATGAAGAACTCTCAGACATCCAAACTGGCAACCGCCTGACGATGTCTTCCTGCACCGCTTAGCAAGCGCACAAGCGTATTAAAATATTAATTATTATCGGTTGCTAACTTGCTACTAGGAAAAGGCAGCAGCGCGCTGCGTGAGTTTAAACTATCTCGAGCTTACGCGTAGAAGTTTGATAGTCTCGTCATTAGTCTATCACTGCCACATTGATATCATCATCATCATCGGCCCTGTATATAATTTGTCCCGCTGCTGGCACGGGCCTCTTCTCATTATGAGAAGGGTAAGGCCATAGTCCACCTAGTCCACCACGCTGGCCAAGTGCAGGTTGGCAGACTTCACATGTTTTTCGAGAACACTTGGCGAACTCTCAGACATGCAGGTTTTCTTCACCGTAAAGCATGAGATAATTAACAATTTAATATGCACATAACTCTGAAAAGTCATTGGTGCGTGCCGTGGATTCGAACCCGAGACCCTCTGCGTAGCAGTCCGTCGGTCTATCCACTAGGATATCGCTCCTACATTGATATGCATAGTCATAATCTGTACATGTAAAATTCCCCTGTTACATATTGACTGTCAGACAATGCACAGCTAAAATTAATAGTTGCTAGAAGCTGCAATTTGTCATGTATGTTCCATGGGGACCGTAGGGGAATACTATTTCACAACTCTGCGACATGCTCCTGAAAGACTGCTTCTGTGGTCCGACGGTAGTATAAGCGACTGCGGATCATGAAGTCTTGGGTTCGATGCCTGTGTTAAACAAAATTCTGAATCATCCAATAAAAGTTCGGAGTCAGAGATATGGCGATGACTTTCGGAAAGCACGTTATGTTGTCGCATACCTATGCCGTCCTATCGGGCTATGATAGTGAGGGAATGGCGAATGCACTTGTATTTGTGCATAAACTCGTACACTATATGTCCCATGTAGATAGCTAGTTTCTTATGAGACTAGCCGACGTGGCCGAAATCTGATCTGAAAGTCACATAACTAATATACCTACTTCTGAATAGAGTCAGCAGCTATGTCCTAATAAATTATAATTATTTGGCAATAGGCTCGCCCCCTATTACGGCAATAGGCTCGCCCCCTATTACGGCAATAGGCTCGCCCCCTATTACGTAGGACCTAAAAATTCTAGGCGAAATGTGGGTGAAATATTACACCTCTGCCTACCCCTTCGGGGACACAGGCGTGAGTCTATAAATAAAAAATAAAAATTATTTGGAAGAAACTAGCTGTGGCCTGTGGCCCGCGGTTTCGCTCGCTATGAACTAATGTAGCTCATGCCACGTCCCAGCACTTCTGCTATCTTTATAACAAAAACCGCATCAATCCTTCGCTCCTGAAGGAGGCAAACCAGCAAACATACTTTGCTATTTATAATATTAGTATCTATGGATTCATAAATTACTATCACAGCTTTTTACGAGGTAGTCTGTAGGTACCACATTTAGGCAGTAACACAATATTTATTTATTTCATACATGGAAGTAATCATACAAAAAGTAAGTAGTTTAATATATCCATAGTAAGTAATATGCGTATTTTTATAAATGAGGAACGTCTCGAATAAAACCTGTCTCTCTTTTATCAATCTTAATATTCTTTGCGTACGAAGCGCGTTTGCCAGCCAAATATTCCATTACCTATTTTTTTGGTATTTTACCTACAGCACTCTCACTCACTGGCAAAATATTCTGTTTACCTTCCATTTATAAAGCAAAAATAATTTATAAAGGCACAACCAAGACATTAGTATCATTTCATAGAATCGATATTAAGTAAGTGAACACATACGAAATTAATTTTAAACCAGCATTTGTATTTCAGGCCTATATCCAGCAGTGGACGTCGTTCCGCTGATATGATGATGATGATTGAATGTCAAATAAACTCTCTACCGCTTACAAAAATAACCTAAGGTAAGATTTTGCAGCAACTCATTCAATCGCATCGAGCGTAAACACCTTACCGAATTCTTCGTTTCAGAAATTATAAGATACACACAAGTCATTCAAATTTGACGAACATAAATATATTAACACAAGATATCTTACATTCATACTCGCGTTGGTATGGTTAACAGATAAATATTTGCAAGATTTAGTATAAACTGGCGTTTGCTCGCAGCTTTACCCGGGGTGACTTATTGCAAAAAATTTAGCCCGTCCCCTATGCAATGTTACTGCAGGGTGTCATCAAATCCTGTTCAGTAGTTTTTGTGTGTACTAGTATTTCTCAGTAGCAGCACGGAGTCTAGTGATGTCCTCGTCAACGGCAATAGGCTCGCCCCCTATCACGTGGGACCCAAAAATTCATGGCGAAATGTGGGTATAATATTACACCTCTGCCTACCCATTCGGGGATACAGGCGTGAGTCTATTAAAAAATAGTAATAAACACTCAGAAATTTTCACATTTTTAATAATAGTTATAAGACGTGATTGTCTGTGTGATGTGAGTTTAATTTTGATAGAAATTAGTTTAATTGATTGGTTTTCACTAGTCAGGCATTTTCGTTAGAAAAGTTTATTCTATAACTTTTATTCTACTTGTTTTCCAGTTTTGATTATATTTTTAACTTTTTTGTATTCCTGGTGGAATCCCAAATAACAGGCTTATGCTACTCTCAGCGCAGGTAGCAGTGTCACTGTCCCCTCAGGCTTTCGGGGCCTAACCACTAAAGACGAAGACCTCGGCGTACTTGAGCAGCGAGGGTACGCGAATCTCAGTTAGCACGCTTTGGCCTGGACCCCGCCGGTGTCTTTGATATTTTTTTAAATAAACTGTTATAATATTACCTACGCAGTACAGTAAAGTACTATGTTATATAGATTTTGTATCGATGTTTTTCTTGAAGCGAATGGTATTTACGTGTAGACTTGCGAAATCAGTTTATACGCAAAGAAGTATACGCCGAGGGTAAACCTCTTTTTATTTTAATTTTTCATGTTACAAACCTCACTTTTTTGCCGACCGTACCCATGAGACGGTGCAACGTAGTCAAAACCGCGCTTAGGTAAATACAAAACTCAAATATTTATGAAACTTACGCGTAAGCCCCTGTATTTGTGTAGGAAAAGAAAATTCGGATAGCAACGCATATATGTCTGTGTATATTGTACTAGAAAGTTGTGCGGAGTTCAATTTTATGAATAAAATAATGTTTGAGTGAGGAATAACAGAGAACAATGTATTTGTTCTTAAGAAAATCTCGACGTATACTGAAATGTTTATAAATCAGTCTATATATACACGAAACAGAAAATTTCTGTTCCGTGATATATACATAAATTATGTAGTTGATGAAGTCGGCTTGAAGATTAATTTTATTACGGCTTATGAATATATTATATTACTACACGTAACCGGTGGGCGCGTAGGTTAGAACTGTCACCAGTCATCCGATCATTTACCCTTTTCTCTTTCGTATCTATCCTCACACAGTCCATCCATCTTTTCCTTGGCCGTCCTCTCCCTTTTCGTCCTTCTACATGCATATTCATCACTTTTTAGGGTTCTGTACCTCGAAAGTAAAAAACGGAACCCTTATAGGATCACTTTGTTGTCCGTCCGTCTGTCAAGACCCTTTTTCTCAGGAATGCGTGGAGGTATCGAACTGAAATTTATACTCAATACTCGAATCTACGGTTCCATAGAGTTGTAAAAAAATCAAACTTCTAATCCAACGCAATCAAAAGATACAGCTGTATATGCTGCAAATTGCAGCATATTTTCAAACTCGCATTGGAATCAAAACCTACAGGCTACTTCCCGTGAACTTAGAATCTTGAAATTTGGTACGAAGCAACGTCTTATTTCACTTATAAAGAAAAAATTGCGAAAACCGTAAATTTTTACTTACAGCATATAAAAAAATATTTTTAATAAATTTAAAGTTACTACCCCTTTCTCTTGAACGCGTGGAGGTATTAAATTGAAATTCATATCAAATACTCAAGTACATAACACTGTAAGGCTACAACTAAATCAAGCTTCTATGTCAACGCAATCAAAAGAAAGAGCAATATAAGCATATTTTCAAACACGCGCCTATTCACAAGTGAATCAAAACCTACAGGGTACTTCCCGTGAACCCAGAATCTTGAAATTTGGTACGAAGTAACGTCTTATATCACATATGAAGGAAAAATTGCGAAAACCGTAATTTTTTAGTTAAAGCATGTAAAAAAATATTTTTCATAAATTTTAAGTTACTACGCCTTTCTCTTGAACGCGTGGAGGTATTAAATTGAAATTCATATCAAATATTCACGTATATAACACCGTTAAACTGCAACAAAATCAAGCTTCTATGTCAACGTAATCAAAAGAAAGAGCAATATAAGTATATTTTCAAACTTGCGCCTCCTCGCAAGTGAATCAAAACCTACAGGGTACTGACTGTGAGCTCAGAATCTTGAAATTTTGTACGAAGCAACGCCTTATAGCACATATAAAGGAAAAATTACGAAAACCATAAATTTTTAGTTACATCATACAAGAACAATATTTTTAATAAATTTAAAGTTACTACCCCTTACTCTTGAACGCGTAGAGGTATTAAATTGAAATTCATATCAAATACTCACGCATATAACACCGTTAGGCGTAACAAAATCAAAGTTCTATGTCTACGCAATCAAAAGTAAGAGCATTTTAATCATATTTTCAAACTCGCGACTACTCGCAAGGGAATCAAAACCTACAGGGTTCTTTTTGTGAACTCAAAATCTTGAAATTTGGTACGAAGCAACGTCTTATATCACTTATAAAGGAAAAATTGCGAAAACCGTATTTTTTTAGTTACAGCATATTAAAAAATATTTTTAATCAATTTAAAGGTACTACCCCTTTCTCTTGAACGCGTGGATGTATTAAATTGAAATTCATATCAAATACTCACGTATATAACACCGTTAGGCTGTAACAAAATCAAACTTCTATGTCTACGCAATCAAAAGAAAGAGCAATATCATCATTTTTTCAAACTCGCGACTACTCGCAAGGGAATTAAAACCTACAGGGTACTTCCCGTGAACTCAAAATCTCGAAATTTCGTACGAAGCATTGTCTTATAGCCCAGATAAAGGATGCGGAAGGCTGAGGACCGTGTGCTGTGGTGCGTGTTGGGAGAGGCCTATGTCCAGCAGTGGACTGCGATAGGCTGATTGAGATTAAGATTTCAAAAAATTACACAGTCTTTAAACCTTTTAGCTAATTATTCTGTACTTTATTAGTATTTTTGTAACAGATTTCTAATAGTCACTAAAAACTTTATAAATCAATAACTTTGATAAAAAATCTTACCATCATTCATCAGCAGACTTTTGCAAGGCTGCTGCAAGGTTGGTATAGGTATTTAAGTTATATTATAAAATAAGCGATATATATTAATATAAAATAAAGGATGACTGATTACAAACGACAAAGACCCCTTTTTATTTAATTTATGCTTCTCCAGCTTTCCATACTGTAATGTTATGGATTTCATTTGGCAATAAAAATACCATAACTATGACTGGTACTTATATACCTCCAGGTTTGTACAGAATCCTCGGTGCGCGAGTCCGACTCGCACTTGACCGGTTTTTTTTACCTACATACATCTCATCTCTCCGCATAACATGTCCATACCAGGCCAATCGACTCCCTTTTATCTTTTCATCAATGGGCGCCACTTTCATACTACCTCTAATGTAATCATTCCTAATTCTGTCTATTCTTGTCACTCCACACATCCATCGTAACATTCTCATCTCTGCCACATGCAATCGTTTCTCGTCCATCTTCTTTGTAGCCCAACACTCAGCTCCATACAGTACGACAGGTCTTATTACCGACTTATACATGCGGCCCTTTAATTTCATAGGCATTTTGTGGTCGCATATTGTGCGTGAGACCTGTCGCCATTTCATCCATCCTGCGTGGATTCTTTGCCTAACATCCCGATCAATTTCGCCGTCATCTTGCAGGAGTGAACCTAGGTAGCGTAAATCGGAGCTTACTGGTAGAAGTGTACCGCCGAGTGTTACCGGTATAGGACTGGAGAGACCGCCAAAGTCACAGAAAATATACTCTGTTTTGGTTCTGCTTATTCTCAAGCCCACATTCTCCAATCGCTACCGCAGTTTATATACCGCAGTTTTAACCGTACATAAACCAATAACTATGGGACCGATACGGTTCTTCTTCGCCGGCCGCTGCCGCGGCACGCTCACTTCGCTCGCTCGGCTCGTGCGTTGTGGTCACAGTTCTAACCTAACCTAAACCAATAATTATTAATACGACCGTTTCATTTCTGGAACTTGACCATTGTACTATTGTGTATTAGTACCATGGTACTATTATTCTGATAATGTTATACAAGTTATGTGAAAATAAAGTTACGAACAAATTAATGTATATAAAACTGATTATTATTAATAAAAATAAATCTAAACAAAAAAGATATGACTTTGAATAATAGTGTAAAAGATGGTTATGTTGAGAAAATATAGGAAAACAAATAAAAGTAAAATAGATGTTTATTGCTACTGACATTATGAAGTTGAATGCTTCGGAGTTATGAAGATTAGATACAGAGTAGTTAGGAATTGTGATTGTTAGGATGAAAAATTTTAGGAAGAACATTTTCGGATTTCCAATTATCGGAGTTGAAAATTTAGGTGAACTTTGGCGCACCGGTGATATATACATAAATTATGTAGTTGATGAAGTCGGCTTGGAGATTAATTCTATTACGGCTTATGAATATATTATATTACTACACGTAACCGGTGGGCGCGTAGGTTAGAACTGCGCCGAGTGTTGTCAGTTCGATCCCCACACGAGGTAACACTTTATCTCCAAAATGTTATTTCGATTCAGGGTGTGGTTTCTGTTCATTATTGGCATGTTTGTAAAATGTCCCGCAGTGCAGGATATAATGCTAGCGCGGGAGTTTTTTTTTGGTGGCAAACGAGCTAACGACCCACCTGATGGTTGGCGGCAACCACCACTATACATACATAGACTACCCGGTGGCGTAGCAGGAGTATAAACGACTGCCACGCCGAAGGACGCGGGTTAGATTGCCGCTCAAGTCAAACATTTGTGTGCATGAACATGGATGTTTGTCTTGGTATGGGTGTTTCTATGTGTATGTATTTACAAAAAAAATATAAGTACGTATTATGTTCATCCATTGTCTAGTAGGTACCCATAGTACAAGCTTCTGCTTAGTTTGGGACTAGATGGTGCTGTGTGAATGTGGTAGAATATTATTATTAAATTATATTATTATAGACTGTGGCCATGTCACAGACACAGCCAAACCGCTACCCAACTCAAGAAGTATGGAGTTAGTTTAGTCTACTAATGAAAAGAGAGAATAATAGTGACATTACTGTTCACTATTATTCTCTCTTTTCAAATCAATATTGAAAAGTCCTGCCGCGACCACGGCCGAAGCAAATCTGCTGAATCGTTGGCAAATACCGAGGAGTTTATGCCTCAAATATATTATTTATCACGAGTAAGACCCGCGAAATAACCTTGTATAATATAATAGTAAAGATAAGTTAGGTAACGTTACTGACCTTACTATAAAACAGTGCTAGAATACATTTAATTTTATTCTGAAAAGTACATAATGGTTAATTATCGCTTACCCCGTGCCTCGGGGAGCACGTTAAGCCGTCGGATCCAGGCTATTGTCCCGTATAATTTAATATAAACGTGCATGTTTTATATTGAACTGCATTGAACTTCCAATCAAGTCAATACAAGTTTGACGCCTACAAATAAATAATGAGCAATATCAATCAGTTTTATTACTATTATTTTTAGCCGTAAAGCCCGTACAAGGCATTTTATTTCGGTCGATCAGCTATACTCTAACGTATGTGAAACGATGCAATTATTTAATACGGATTAACAAGCCCCAGTATATTACAGGATGAGCCATTAGGCGGTTGTGGTGTGCAAAATTGGTGTCCATTTGCTAGCCGCAATGTTGCATCTAAATCGCAAAAGGACTTAATTCCGTGTTGGTTGGCAAATTGTGATTGTTCGGTTATATGTAACATATAATTGTGGGTTGTGAATTTTTTACAATATTGCGGGTGTTGTAAATTCCATTAATGTGTATAATATGTATTAGGTCTGGTGCTTGTGCGGTTGTAATGTGTGCTGTGGAAGCGCTATTGTTATTAAATTTTGTGTAAGCCCGTCATGACAAAGTGAGGTTAAAACTTGGTTGGGAAACTAATAATAGTGAATATTCTTTAACTCTTTGCTAACTTAAATAAGTAATAGTAATATATAAGAAAAACAATTCTTTCTTTGTAGAGTGGTACTTACTACGGTTTAATAGGTACTTTTATATTATGAGCGATGATACAATCAATGTAACAAAAAATGTTTTTCGAACTAACTTCTAGCATTGTATTTAGTTAGGTAAGTTGTAGCGTATGACCGGTACCTACCGAGTGTACGTCATAATACCGTCCATACGCTCGGCCAATCAGGGAAGGCCATCGTCCGCGCTCGTAAGTTTTGCCCATATTTGGTCAAGCTTCGCCAACACGAACTCTGATGGAGGGCCGGTATATAAAGGGGCCGATAGAGAGGTCGGCACCGCTACTCTAACGTCGCTTCTACTACCTACCTACTATAACTAAGCGTACCTACTGACCCTACGTCGTAGTGTTACAAACCACTATGGTTCTATGGCATCGGTGGGTTGCTTACACAAGAAATAGATGGCGTGGAACTACCAATCGCTTACATGAGTAGGTCACTAAATGCACAGGAACAAAAAAGAGTATAACAGAATGGGAGACAGAGAACTGCTAACAGTTCTAACAGCCCTCGAATATTGGCGCTGTTATTTAGATAACGGGTTAAAGTTCGTGGTGTATACTGACCATTCTGCACTGAAATGGTTCCTAAACTTGAGCAACCCGACTGGTAGATTAGCTCGGTGGTCGGTTCGTCTGTCAGCCTTTAACTTCGAAATAAAGCATCGGCGCGGCGCAGATAATATTATAGCCGATGTGTTATCACGATCCCTACCTGTAAATATAATTAACGCGAATAATAATAACGTGAATGATCCTAATATTGACACTGATCAATGGTATTCAGCCACCTACAATGGTTGTTTATCTTCGCCTAATGACTATCCAGACTATTCTATTAAAAATAATAAATTGTATCGTTTGATTAAATCTAGGTGTATGCTACGGAAGGAGTTCGAATGGAAAGAAGTACTACCTTCTTCTGATCGAAATAATGCCATATTAGAGAACCATGCCAAACCCACTTCGGGGCATTTCGGTATATTTAAAACTTACAAGCGCTTAGCACTGCGTTACTATTAGCCCAAAATGCGCGATGACGTAGTTAAGTTCACAAATTCTTGCGACACTTGTATCGCGCTCAAACATCAGAACCATGCACCATTGGGAACCATGGGACGACCCAAAGTGTGTTCACGACCCTTCCAAACCATTAGTGTAGATTTGGTGGGGCCACTACCCGTCACAAGAAAACAAAACACCTACATCTTTGTAGTAACTTGTTGTTTTAGTAAATACTGTCTACTTTTTCCTATCAGGCGCGCAACTGCTGAAATAATAACTAATATTTTGGATGAAAAAATATTTTTAGTTCATGGTATACCATTTAGAATTATATTGGACAATGGTAAACAGTTTGTCAGTGCTACTTTAAAAGCTATGTTGCGCAAGTACAAAATCCCTAATCTTCATTATACTCCTAAATATTCCCCACATGTCAATACGGTCGAACGCTATAATAAAACCATTGGTTCTACCTTAGCGGCGTTTGTAGGAAATGACCAGAGATTATGGGACACTCTCCTACCTAAGGTGCAGTTTGCATTAAATACTGCAGTTAATGAAGTCACGGGCTATACACCTAGTTTTTTAGTCTATGAACGTGAATTAGTTCCATGCGGCTCACACTATGTCGACACGGACGCTGATGATATAGTATACATACCTAGGGATGATTATGCAGAAAACATAGGCCACTTATCAGGCATATTTGACAAAGTTCAGGCACTCCTCATTCAAGCTTATGCTAGGAATTCCCAAACGTATAATTTACGCCGTAAACCAGCTGAGTTTAATGTGGGAGACACAGTGTGGAAAAGGACTTTTTATCAGAGCGACAAGAATAAGTCCTTCTGTAAGAAACTAGCCCCTAAATTCGTGAAGTGCACAGTGATTAATAAAAAGTCGCCTCTCGTTTATGAGTTGTCGGACGCGTCTGGAAATTCTATTGGGTTTTGGCACATTAAGGACCTAAAACTAATACACTATGGTTCCTAACTATTTGTTACAAACCACTACCATAGAACTTAAAAAATTTCAACCACAACTCAGATCCACTTTCTGCATCCATTTTGCCTATGCAGTTTTTTGGTTAACAGAAATTGTAAAATACGCATGTATGCTCTAGTATAGGGATACGATCTCCAATGCTCGTTGCCACGGAAATACCTAGTACTTAATCGTGCCGCCATTCGTGCAGTGTCATATTAACGGTAAGCTGAACCATAGAGCATAGATTTTAACATAGAGACGCATTTCTCATGGGCGCTCTGTAGACAAACTTTCTGTGACCCATATTGCCGCTTGGCGGCGTGGTAGTCGCGCTGTGACCATGCTGTGACAGCTGTCTCTACGAGTGCAAGAGAGACGAACATTTCTCCTGTGTATCTTAATTACGAGAGCAAGAGAGAAGGAGAACGACGCCAGCGCCGCCAACTACGAAGTACACTGACAACAGTCGCCAACTCGCCACTTGGAATCGGCACACGAAATCCTTAAGAAATGCGCTTCTATGTAAATCTGTATTCATTTGAACTGTCAATGATTTTCTTGATTTTATCTTCGCTTCTTCGCTATCTTCTTTTTAGCCTTTGTTTATAATCTGTTACACTACAGGAAAGTGCATTCTTCTAACTGACTGCACCGTTAATGTAGTGATTTAAGCGGCCGCCTCGCCGTTTGACACTGCGCCGAGTGTTGTGGGTTCGATCCCCACACGAGGCAACACTTTGTGTGATTCATAAATTGTTGTTTCGAGTCTGTGTGTTTACTGTGTCCGTTAGTTGTATGTTTGTAAAGTCCCCCGCTACACAGGATTTAGTCCTACTGCGGTCCTAAAAAAAAACTATGCGAAGGTTTAGGCCACAATTCACCATAACTTTGAGAGCAGAACAGAACACATTGTCTTTCGAGAACATTATAGCGAACTCTCAGACATGCAAACCGGCAATCGCCTGACGATGGCTTCCTTCACCGTTAAGCAAGCGCACAAGCGTATTAAATTATTAATTACTATCGCTTGCTAACTTGCTAGTTTGAAAAGGCAGCGGTGCCTTGCGTGAGTTTAAACTGTCTCGAGCTAACGCGTAGAAGTTTGGTAGTCTCGTCATTAGTCTATCACTGCCACATTGATATCATCATCATCATTGGCCCTGTGTATAATTTGTCCCACTGCTGGGCACGGGCGTCTTCTCACTATGAGAAGGGTAAGGCCATAGTCCACCACGCTCTGGCCAAGTGCGGGTTGGCAGAGTTCACATGTCTTTCGGGAACATTATGGCGAACTCTCAGACTTGCAGGTTTCCTCACGATTTTTTCCTTCACCGTATAGCTTGCGATAATTAACAATTTAATACGCACATAACTTCGAAAAGTCATTGGGGGGCGCCGTGGATTCGAACCCGAGACCCTCTGCGCAGCAGTCCGTCGGTCTCTCCGCTAGGCTATCGCTCCTACATTGATATGCATAGTCATAATCTGTACATGTAAAATTCCACTGTTACATACTGCCAGACAATGCACAGCTAAAATTAATGGTTGCTAGAAGCTTCAATTTGGCATGTATGTTCCTTGGGGGCCGTACGGGAGCACTAGGTATGTCGCAACTTTGCTACATGCTCCTGAAAGACTGCTTCTGTGGTCCGACTACTTAGTCGCTTATACTATCTATAAGCGACTGCGGATCATGAAGTCTCGGGTTCGATTCCTGGGTTAAACAAAAAGTGATATTGCTTTTTTTGTATTCAGAATCATCCAATAGAAGTTCGGAATCAGAGATATGGCGATGATCTTTGGAAAGCACGTTATGTTGTCACATGTACCTGTGCTGTTCTATCGGGCTATGGGAGTGAGGGAATAACGAATCCAAATGTATTTTGCGCATAAACTCGTACACTATAATAATATATGTCCCATGCAGATAGCTAGTTTCTTATGAGACTAGCCGCCGTGGCTGAAATCTGGTCTGAAAGTCACATAACATACCTACTTCTGAGTAGAGGCAGCAGCTATTCGCTAATAAAATTATAATTATGTGGAAGAAACTAGCTGTGGCCTGTGGCCCGTGGTTTCGCCTGCTATGAACTAATGTAGCTCAATGGAAGGAAAGAGGAACCCACCAGGCACCCACGGATTGACCACCCCAACTATTGCAATAGAAAAATAGAAAAAGCTCTCAGACGTTGCCCATCGCTCCTGAGGATGCCTCGTGCAGAGGCGAAACACGTGTCGAAGAATATTCGGCGCATATAGCGGGATACTGCAAAGCAGGTATCTTCCTGAAACCCCTACCATTCCTATATCCCTTATCCTTTTGAAGGAGTTCGGTATTGTCAACCATTTTCTATTGCAATAGTTGGGGTGGTCAATCCGAGGGTGCGTGGTGGGTTCCTCTTTCCTTCCATTAGCTTACAATGGAGTACCGCCAAGTAACGCCTGATTCAATCAACTAATGTAGCTCATGCCACGTCCCAGCCCTTCACCTATCTTTATAACAAAAACCGCATCAATCCTTTGCTCGTGAAAGGGGCAAACCAGCAAACATATTTTGCTATTTATAATATTAGTAACTATGGATTGATAAATAACTATCATAGCTTTTTATGAGGTAGTCTGTAGGTACCTACCACATTGCCACTTAGGTAGGAAACTAGTAACACAATATTTATTTATTTCATACATGGAAGAAATAAATAAAAATAAATAAAAAATATTGTAAATTAGTCCATCGCTTGGCAATATTAATAACTAACAATAGTATTTTCCATCTATTGTGAAAATTACTTGGAAAATTGTATATAATTTTCACCATTATTGATGAAAAGAAAAAGTGTCATCGGTGTGACAACTTCTTTACGTACAAGATAAATGTTACTGATCATATAAAACAAGAAATAAGGAAAATTTTCTTGCTGGCTGGCGTGAGCAGCGGCGCGTAGCCTCCGCTCCGCTAACAGGGCTGATGTGACGCTATGCCGGCCTCCGTCAGCGTACTGGCCGGCGGCCGAAAGCCGCCACCACGGACAATAAAAACTTACCAATCGACAGTGACAAAGTCAAGCGTTTGTGTTGTTGTTTTGATATTATTGTTGTTATTTAGATAGTATTTATTTTTAGTGAGTGATTTTTCAGTTTAATGTCTTATAACGGTGGCAAGGGTGATGATGAAATAGGTGCGGATCAACCTTGCACTTCGTCTACTCTGGTGCGCTGCCCCAATTGTTCCCAGGCGCGTTACTTTAAAGGTGAGCGGGGCCTAAAAGTACATTTTGGTAAAATCCATAAAAACCAGAATGTACTTTCTGGCCCCAAAACATCCACACATACACACAACAACACAATAGTCTCCCCCAAAATTCCCTTTTGGCAATATTTAAGTCAATTAAAAAATTCAATTCCGGTTTTAAAGCGAATTCCCCGTGGTGCAAGCCCTTCAGTGGCCCAAAATCTAGCACAGTGCATAGGTCTTGTCACCCGGGAAAATTCTATAACAGCTTGGGAACAGTTAATCACCTTTCCTTATAGAATTTTGCATGCACAGACAGACCGTATAACAAAAAAAACAATTACATCAAAAATTAAAGAAAACTGTAATAATTCGGCATCCCATTTAAACCCCCATCCTCCGAAACCATACCGTAATAGCCCCATTTACCATTATGTAGAATCAAAACTAAGGGAAGGTGATATCAGGGGAGCCTCCAGGCTCTTGTTTAGTAGCGATGTGGTGGCGCCTTGCTCTGCCGACACACTCGCGAGTCTGCAAAGCAAGCATCCAGCGCCAGGGGATAACCTCTCCTTTCCTGACCCACCTGACACTAACTCAGATTGTCTCAACGTTACAGCCAAGGACGTGGTTGCTGCCGTTTGCTCTTTCCAAAGTGGGTCTGCCGGTGGTCTCGACGGCTTAACACCACAGCACCTTAAGGATCTCGCGTGTGCGAGCGCCGGGGCTGCTGGGGACGCGCTTTTAAGGGAGCTAACGGCCCTAATCAACCTTATGCTCTCCGGCAATGTAAACGATGACATCGTCCCTATTTTGTACGGCGCCAATCTTTGTGCCTTGCGAAAGAGGGACGGTGGCATTCGTCCCATTGTCGTGGGGTGTACGTACAGGCGTATGGCAGCCAAGATATGCTGTCGCTATTATTATTCAAACTTAGGTAATAAATTCCAACCCCTGCAGCTCGGATTTGGATCCAAGGGGGGTTGCGAGGCTGCCATACATGCCCTGTCAACGTACCTTGGCTGTAATGGGGGCGAGGTTATCTTGAAGGTTGATTTAAAGAACGCCTTTAACTCAGTGAACCGGGACACCTTGTTGACACAAGTTAAAATTGAAACACCCAAAATTTACAACTTTCTTTGGCAGTGTTACAGAAACCCTTCAAAATTGATCTTCAAGGAAAATCTTCTGGAATCCGCCGTTGGCTGTCAACAAGGTGACCCTCTTGGACCACTAATTTTTAGCCTAGCAATTCACCCAATCATCAGCCAGTTAAATTCAAAATTCAATATCTGGTACCTGGATGACGGGACCCTGGCAGGCGACGTACAGACTGTTTATCAAGATCTGGCTTTCTTAAAATCTAAATTTTCATCCATAGGCTTAGACCTAAATCCAACTAAATGTGAAATTTTCATAAACGACAATTTAAATAAATCCTCTATACTTTCCAAATTTCAATTTCTGACTCCCAATATAACCCACATTGAAAAAAGTTCTCTTCGCCTCCTTGGGTCCCCGATTTTAGACGAAGGTTTCGATACATTTATTCATGAAAAAATTCAAAATTTTAGTGAAATTTCGGACAGGCTCCTCAAAATTAACATTCATTCGGCTTTCACTATAATTCGGTATTGTCTTTTCGTGCCTAAATTTACTCACGCTATTCGAGCTTCGCCTTTTTGGAAAAATTCGAGCCTACTCATTGAAATGGACAAAATTATACAAACTACTCTTAGTAAAATTTTGAATATAGCACTGAATGACCGATTGTGGCTACAGGCGTCCTTACCTGTACGTTTTGGCGGCCTCGGAATTCGAAAACTTTCTGATGTTAGCCTACCAGCATTCCTGTCCTCGGTCCACAGCACTGCAGAATTGACCAGGAAAATCTTAGCACCAACACTGGTCAATTCTGAGGTGCCGTGTAAGACCGATGCCACGAATGCTTGGAGAAGAGCTTGTCCAAGCACTGAGTTACCCCGAAACCTATCCTCTCAGAGGCAGTGGGATGGACCGCTTTGCAGCAGAATACGAGAAAACCTTCTTAGCACATCGTCTAATGCTGCGGAGCGTGCTCGCCTACTGGCTGTGGGAGAGTGGGAGTCGGGCCTCTGGCTTCAAGCACTGCCATCGTCCAACATTGGTACCATGCTGGACGATACGACCTTCCGCATCGCGTCTTGCCTCCGTTTAGGCGCGCCATGTGTTACTCCACATCGCTGTCACTGTGGAGAGGCTGTCGACAGACTTGGTCACCATGGCCTATCATGCAGCAGGAGCGCAGGTCGTATTTCACGACACGGCAACCTTAATGACATTCTCCGTCGGGCTCTTGTCTCCGCTGGCGTTCCAGCCCACCTTGAACCTCAGGGCCTGGTACGCAACGACGGCAAAAGACCAGACGGTATGTCTTTACTGCCATGGAAGTTGGGTAGGCCTTTGGTATGGGACGCAACGTGTGTCGATACCCTCGCGCCATCACATCTTCCTAGCACAGCCGGCTGTGCGGGCGCTGCTGCTGCTACAGCGGAGACCCTCAAACGGCGCAAATACGTAAACCTAGTAGGGGATTACGTATTTGAGCCGTTTGGGGTCGAAACGTTGGGGCCATGGGGTCCAAGTGCGAGATCTCTTTTTAGAGACCTCGCAAAGAGGCTTGTCGACGCCTCGCGTGACCAGAAGGCTGGGTTGTATTTGGCCCAGAAGGTAAGTATCGCCGTACAACGTGGCAACGCTGCCAGCGTTCTGGGCACGCTGCCAGTTGACGGCGATGTGGATGAATTTCATGACGCGCTCTAATTTTTTTTTTCTTTTTTTTTTCTGTATATATTTTTTTGTATGTTCTGTATATATTTCTTTGTATAGTATTTTAAGACTTAGTTACGTTTCAATCTGATATATATATATATAAAGTTGGAAGAAATCATATAAAAAGTAGTTTAATATATCCGTAGTAAGTAATATGCGTATATTTATAAATGACGAACGGCTTGAGTAAAACCTGTCTTACTTTCTTTTATCAATCATAATAGTCTGTGCGTATGAAGCGCGTTTGCCAGCCAAATATTCCATTACCTATTTGTTAGGTATTTTACCTACAGCAAACTCTGGCAAAATATTCTGTTTACCTTCCATTTATAAAGAAAGATACGATCTCGTAAGAAAAATAATTTATTAAGGCACAACCAAGCCCTTGGTATCATTTCATCGAATCGATACTAAGTAAGCGCCTGTTAAAATGTTATAGCAACCTCGCGAACGTGAAATGAATAATATTGTCTAAGCGTCACACGTCAATGTTTGATGTGCCTATGTGAATCGTAATCTTCTTCTTTCTTATCTTCTTAATATATCAAATCCTTGCATTACTAACTGACTGACAGACACGCTACAGCCGAAAATATTGGGCGCAGGAAGCTGAAATTTGGCACGTATGTTCCTTGGGAACCGTAGGGGTGCACTAAGAAAGGATTTCCCGAAATTCCCAGGGGATCGGCCAAAGCGGGTAAATTTAAAAAAAATGCAGGCGTAGCTGCTGGCGTCCTCTAGTAAAATTATATTCAGTGTATTGTATCCAGTGTTATGTAGCGGCAGAACTTAATATAACTACTGATTTATATACCGATATATTTAACGTATACGAACATTTTCAAAATCCTTTCAAATTTACTCTTATTTTTCAAAATGTTTTAAGGTTTTCCCTGACTGAATAATTTATGATTTGTAACATTTGATTTTCTATTATGTTTTCTATGGACAGTTATTTTATGTCCGAACCCTATATTTATTTATTTGAATTCCCACGGGATCGGAAATAAACGGCTAGGTAAACAAAAAAAAATGCGCGGGAGTTGCTGCGAGCATCCTCTAGTATTATATAGATCTGTATGAATTGAAAGAAAATTGTATAACTCACAAAATTATATGTATATGTGTGTGTGTGATATTTTGTACTTGTCTACAGCAGTTGCTATAACACTAAATAACTCTCTGTGAAAATAACATTTAAGTGGCCCCTTAAAAGTTTATATCTTGTCAGAATAAAGCAGTATATCAAAGTATTTTTTATTTTTCGTGTATGTAGAAGTTTTATTAACATGTGTACATACTAATAAGTAAGTATAATAAATGTGGAAGTAGATGTCTGCTTTATGTTTTCAAGGCTCAAACACTGAACTTGGTTGGTACTGAGTAAGGAAGTTTTTATTTCTGGAGTGGTAATCGAATTATGTACAGTATTCAAAGAACAATGGCAGGATTATACCTGTGAAGTGTTAGAAGCGTCTATAAACGTAACTTATAAAAAACTTATAAATATAATTATTTCGTATTTTGTACGTTTTTAGTTTCAACTATAAAAGCGTACGTTAAATTATCTAAATTGATAAACTATTTATTGAATACATTCATTTCCGGTGCTTGTTTAATGTCATTTTCAGAGTTACCATTTACAAAACAATCGTATTTGTTTAATAGAAAAAAGGTA
This sequence comes from Euclidia mi, assembly GCA_944739405.2. Taxonomy (NCBI): domain Eukaryota; kingdom Metazoa; phylum Arthropoda; class Insecta; order Lepidoptera; family Erebidae; genus Euclidia; species Euclidia mi. Next base: position 8,733,144 of record OX123193.2, on the reverse strand, counting down.
AGTAATCTTTTGAACCTACATCTAGAAACAATTCACGATAATGTTAAAAAAATATTTTATGTATATTATATTATATAAAAAGAAGATTTTATTTATGATCTAAATAAATATATTTTTTTACTTGATCTGAGATATAATTTAATTAGAGATATCAGTAGGCAATTTAAAGATAATTAATGACAACACTAAGTGAAAATGTCTACATTGTCAGTATCCTTACTCCTAGCCCTTGTCTATGATCTCTATATACCGTGCCACGAGAACATAGACTTTTTGAAACAAAGAATTTCTACTAAGTAACTTAACGACAGATCTGTCAAAAACAAATAAAGTCAAATCCAATGAGCGCAATGGTACACAAATATGTGTCATTGCAAAGTAATGTGTCAATTGATCGGGTTTTTATCGATATATGCACTGCCAACAGTGTTTTGGGGTACTGGAATATGTCAGACGCCTGGAATGGCAACATTTTGCGTTAATCCATTAATTTTTTTTCATTCTTAGGCATTTATCAGAGGATAAAACATATTTTTTGGATGTTAAGAATATTTTTGGTGTGATTTGAGACATGTCGAAACGATGAAAGTTATTTTCTGTGTTTACAAAAACTTAATAGAAAGACAGTCTAGCTCATCGAAACGAAAATTATCTTCAACTTTATTTAAACGAACTGGGACAAAATTTCATTTTAATGTTGACACTGATCAATGGTATTCAGCCACCTACAATGGTTGTTTATCTTCGCCTAATGACTATCCAGACTATTCTATTAAAAATAATAAATTGTATCGTTTGATTAAATCTAGGTGTATGCTACGGAAGGAGTTCGAATGGAAAGAAGTACTACCTTCTTCTGATCGAAATAATGCCATATTAGAGAACCATGCCAAACCCACTTCGGGGCATTTCGGTATATTTAAAACTTACAAGCGCTTAGCACTGCGTTACTATTAGCCCAAAATGCGCGATGACGTAGTTAAGTTCATAAATTCTTGCGACACTTGTATCGCGCTCAAACATCAGAACCATGCACCATTGGGAACCATGGGACGACCCAAAGTGTGTTCACGACCCTTCCAAACCATTAGTGTAGATTTGGTGGGGCCACTACCCGTCACAAGAAAACAAAACGCCTACATCTTTGTAGTAACTTGTTGTTTTAGTAAATACTGTCTACTTTTTCCTATCAGGCGCGCAACTGCTGAAATAATAACTAATATTTTGGATGAAAAAATATTTTTAGTTCATGGTATACCATTTAGAATTATATTGGACAATGGTAAACAGTTTGTCAGTGCTACTTTAAAAGCTATGTTGCGCAAGTACAAAATCCCTAATCTTCATTATACTCCTAAATATTCCCCACATGTCAATACGGTCGAACGCTATAATAAAACCATTGGTTCTACCTTAGCGGCGTTTGTAGGAAATGACCAGAGATTATGAGACACTCTCCTACCTATGGTGCAGTTTGCATTAAATACTGCAGTTAATGAAGTCACGGGCTATACACCTAGTTTTTTAGTCTATGGACGTGAATTAGTTCCATGCGGCTCACACTATGTCGACACGGACGCTGATGATATAGTATACATACCTAGGGATGATTATGCAGAAAACATAGGCCACTTATCAGGCATATTTGACAAAGTTCAGGCACTCCTCATTCAAGCTCATGCTAGGAATTCCCAAACGTATAATTTACGCCGTAAACCAGCTGAGTTTAATGTGGGAGACACTGAGTGGAAAAGGACTATTTATCAGAGCGACAAGAATAAGTCCTTCTGTAAGAAACTAGCCCCTAAATTCGTGAAGTGCACAGTGATTAATAAAAAGTCGCCTCTCGTTTACGAGTTTTCGGACGCGTCTGGAAATTCTATTGGGTTTTGGCACATTAAGGACCTAAAACTTATACACTATGGTGCCTAACTATTTGTTACAAACCACTACCATAGAACCTTTTCTGCGTTACAAAGTTTTTACGATCTAATACCTGCTTACTTAAAAATTTTCAACCACAACTTTAGATCCACTTTCTTCATCCATTTTGCCTATGCAGTTTTTTGGTTAACAGAAATTGTAAAATACGCATGTATGCTCTAGTATAGGGATACGATCTCCAATGCTCGTTGCCACGGAAATACCTAGTACTTAATCGTGCCGCCATTCGTGCAGTGTCATATTAACGGTAAGCTGAACCATAGAGCATAGATTTTAACATAGAGACGCATTTCTCATGGGCGCTCTGTAGACAAACTTTCTGTGACCCATATTGCCGCTTGGCGGCGTGGTAGTCGCGCTGTGACCATGCTGTGACAGCTGTCTCTACGAGTGCAAGAGAGACGAACATTTCTCCTGTGTATCTTAATTACGAGAGCAAGAGAGAAGGAGAACGACGCCAGCGCCGCCAACTACGAAGTACACTGACAACAGTCGCCAACTCGCCACTTGGAATCGGCACACGAAATCCTTAAGAAATGCGCTTCTATGTAAATCTGTATTCATTTGAACTGTCAATGATTTTCTTGATTTTATCTTCGCTTCTTCGCTATCTTCTTTTTAGCCTTTGTTTATAATCTGTTACACTACAGGAAAGTGCATTCTTCTAACTGACTGCACCGTTAATGTAGTGGTTTAAGCGGCCGCCTCGCCGTTTGACACTGCGCCGAGTGTTGTGGGTTCGATCCCCACACGAGGCAACACTTTGTGTGATTCATAAATTGTTGTTTCGAGTCTGTGTGTTTACTGTGTCCGTTAGTTGTATGTTTGTAAAGTCCCCCGCTACACAGGATTTAGTCCTACTGCGGTCCTAAAAAAAACTATGCGAAGGTTTAGGCCATAATTCACCATAACTTTGAGAGCAGAACAGAACACATTGTCTTTCGAGAACATTATAGCGAACTCTCAGACATGCAAACCGGCAATCGCCTGACGATGGCTTCCTTCACCGTTAAGCAAGCGCACAAGCGTATTAAATTATTAATTATTATCGCTTGCCAACTTGCTACTTTGAAAAGGCAGCGGTGCCTTGCGTGAGTTTAAACTGTCTCGAGCTTACGCGTAGAAGTTTGGTAGTCTCGTCATTAGTCTATCACTGCCACATTGATATCATCATCATCATTGGCCCTGTATATAATTTGTCCCACTGCTGGGCACGGTAGAGTTCACATGTCTTTCGGGAACATTATGGTGAACTCTCAGACTTGCAGGTTTCCTCACGATTTTTTTCTTCACCGTATAGCTTGCGATAATTAACAATTTAATACGCACATAACTTCGAAAAGTCATTGGTGGGCGCCGTGGATTCGAACCCGAGACCCTCTGCGTAGCAGTCCGTCGGTCTCTCCGCTAGGCTATCGCTCCTACATTGATATGCATAGTCATAATCTGTACATGTAAAATTCCACTGTTACATACTGCCAGACAATGCACAGCTAAAATTAATGGTTGCTAGAAGCTTCAATTTGGCATGTATGTTCCTTGGGGGCCGTACGGGAGCACTAGGTATGTCACAACTTTGCTACATGCTCCTGAAAGACTGCTTCTGTGGTCCGACTACTTAGTCGCTTATACTATCTATAAGCGACTGCGGATCATGAAGTCTCGGGTTCGATTCCTGGGTTAAACAAAAAGTGATATTGCTTTTTTTGTATTCAGAATCATCCAATAGAAGTTCGGAATCAGAGATATGGCGATGATCTTTGGAAAGCACGTTATGTTGTCACATGTACCTGTGCTGTTCTATCGGGCTATGGGAGTGAGGGAATAACGAATCCAAATGTATTTTGCGCATAAACTCGTACACTATAATAATATAATTATGTCCCATGCAGATAGCTAGTTTCTTATGAGACTAGCCGCCGTGGCTGAAATCTGGTCTGAAAGTCACATAACATACCTACTTCTGAGTAGAGGCAGCAGCTATTCGCTAATAAAATTATAATTATGTGGAAGAAACTAGCTGTGGCCTGTGGCCCGTGGTTTCGCCTGCTATGAACTAATGTAGCTCAATGGAAGGAAAGAGGAACCCACCAGGCACCCACGGATTGACCACCCCAACTATTGCAATAGAAAAATAGAAAAAGCTCTCAGACGTTGCCCATCGCTCCTGAGGATGCCTCGTGCAGAGGCGAAACACGTGTCGAAGAATATTCGGCGCATATAGCGGGATACTGCAAAGCAGGTATCTTCCTGGAACCCCTACCATTCCTATATCCCTTATCCTTTTGAAGGAGTTCGGTATTGTCAACCATTTTCTATTGCAATAGTTGGGGTGGTCAATCCGAGGGTGCGTGGTGGGTTCCTCTTTCCTTCCATTAGCTTACAATGGAGTACCGCCAAGTAACGCCTGATTCAATCAACTAATGTAGCTCATGCCACGTCCCAGCCCTTCACCTATCTTTATAACAAAAACCGCATCAATCCTTTGCTCGTGAAAGGGGCAAACCAGCAAACATATTTTGCTATTTATAATATTAGTAACTATGGATTGATAAATAACTATCATAGCTTTTTACGAGGTAGTCTGTAGGTACCTACCACATTGCCACTTAGGTAGGAAACTAGTAACACAATATTTATTTATTTCATACATGGAAGAAATCATATAAAAAGTAGTTTAATATATCCGGAGTAAGTAATATGCGTATATTTATAAATGACGAACGGCTTGAGTAAAACCTGTCTTACTTTCTTTTATCAATCATAATAGTCTGTGCGTATGAAGCGCGTTTGCCAGCCAAATATTCCATTACCTATTTTTTTGGTATTTTACCTACAGCAAACACTGGCAAAATATTCTGTTTACCTTCCATTTATAAAGAAAGATACGATCTCGTAAGAAAAATAATTTATTAAGGCACAACCAAGCCCTTGGTATCATTTCATCGAATCGATACTAAGTAAGCGCCTGTTAAAATGTTATAGCAACCTCGCGAACGTGAAATGAATAATATTGTCTAAGCGTCACACGTCAATGTTTGATGTGCCTATGTGAATCGTAATCTTCTTCTTTCTTATCTTCTTAATATATCAAATCCTTGCATTACTAACTGACTGACAGACACGCTACAGCCGAAAATATTGGGCGCAGGAAGCTGAAATTTGGCATGTATGTTCCTTGGGAACCGTAGGGGTGCACTAAGAAAGGATTTCCCGGAATTCCCACGGGATCGGCCAAAGCGGGTAAATTTAAAAAAAATGCAGGCGTAGCTGCTGGCGTCCTCTAGTAAAATTATATTCAGTGTATTGTATCCAGTGTTATGTAGCGGCAGAACTTAATATAACTACTGATTTATTTACCGATATATTTAACGTATACGAACATTTTCAAAATCCTTTCAAATTTACTCTTATTTTTCAAAATGTTTTAAGGTTTTCTCTGACTGAATAATTTATGATTTGTAACATTTGATTTTCTATTATGTTTTCTATGGACAGTTATTTTATGTCCGAACCCTATATTTATTTATTTGAATTCCCACGGGATCGGAAATAAACGGCTAGGTAAACAAAAAAAATGCGCGGGAGTTGCTGCGAGCATCCTCTAGTATTATATAGATCTGTATGAACTGAAAGAAAATTGTATAACTCACAAAATTATATGTATATGTGTGTGTGATATTTTGTACTTGTCTACAGCAGTTGCTATAACACTAAATAACTCTCTGTGAAAATAACATTTAAGTGGCCCCTTAAAAGTTTATATCTTGTCACAATAAAGCAGTATATCAAAGTATTTTTTATTTTTCGTGTATGTAGAAGTTTTATTAACATGTGTACATACTAATAAGTAAGTATAATAAATGTGGAAGTAGATGTCTGCTTTATGTTTTCAAGGCTCAAACACTGAACTTGGTTGGTACTGAGTAAGGAAGTTTTTATTTCTGGAGTGGTAATCGAATTATGTACAGTATTCAAAGAACAATGGCAGGATTATACCTGTGAAGTGTTAGAAGCGTCTATAAACGTAACTTATAAAAAACTTATTAATATAATTATTTCGTATTTTGTACGTTTTTAGTTTCAACTATAAAAGCGTACGTTAAATTATCTAAATTGATAAACTATTTATTGAATACATTCATTTCCGGTGCTTGTTTAATGTCATTTTCAGAGTTACCATTTACAAAACAATCGTATTTGTTTAATAGAAAAAAGGTAAGTAATCTTTTTAACCTACATCTAGAAACAATTCACGATAATGTTAAAAAAATATTTTATGTATATTATATTATATAAAAAGAAGATTTTATTTATGATATAAATAAATATATTTTTTTACTTGATCTGAGATATAATTTAATTAGAGATATCAGTAGGCAATTGAAAGATAATTAATGACAAAACTAAGTGAAAATGTCTACATTGTCAGTATCCTTACTCCTAGCCCTTGTCTATGATCTCTATATACCGTGCCACGAGAACATAGACTTTTTGAAACAAAGAATTTCTACTAAGTAACTTAACGACAGATCTGTCAAAAACAAATAAAGTCAAATCCAATGAGCGCAATGGTACACAAATATGTGTCATTGCAAAGTAATGTGTCAATTGATCGGGTTTTTATCGATATATGCGCTGCCAACAGTGTTTTGGGGTACTGGAATATGTCAGACGCCTGGAATGGCAACATTTTGCGTTAATCCATTAATTTTTTTTCATTCTTAGGCATTTATCAGAGGATAAAACATATTTTTTGGATGTTAAGAATATTTTTGGTGTGATTTGAGACATGTCGAAACGATGAAAGTTATTTTCTGTGTTTACAAAAACTTAATAGAAAGACAGTCTAGCTCATCGAAACGAAAATTATCTTCAACTTTATTTAAACGAACTGGGACAAAATTTCAATTTGGTATTTCCTCCAAACAAAAACAACTCGTAAAGTATTTGCTTTACCAAACCACTTAAGTTGAATAATAGTTATTGTAAGAAAGGTCTTATAAACAAAAAATCTAACTTGTTATTTATTTGATTAATGTTGAAACAAAAATATGTCACTATAAAATAATGTTGTCATAATAGAATGTTTACAAAAATTTATTTTCAAACTTATTAGAAAGACTGTCTAGCTCATCGAAACGAAAATTATCTTCAACTTTATTTAAGCTAAACTAAATTTCTATTTAGTCTGTTTTTCACTAAACAAAATAAATACAACTCGTAAAGTATTTACTGGAAACGTAAGCGCAAACAATGTTCATCAAAAAGCGATATCTAAGCAGTTTTAGTGTAATTACGCAGATGTTTCAGACTATAACAGTTGGTCTTCATTTTGTTTCTTCATAAAATTCTGGACACGCGCCCTCATAACGACTCGAGTGTGGTCCAAGTTATAAGTTTATTACGATTCAAAGCCAAGGAGTTTGCTGTGTTATACTTCCGGGCCTCAGAAAGCACGTTAAGCCACTGGGCATGCGCCCAATCTCTTTGCAATCATGTCATCCCAGACTAGGAGAGTGAGGGAATAGAGAGTGCACTTGTGTTTGCGCATAAACTTGTGCACTATTTGGTCGCGTCAGTCTCATATGAAGACAAGCCGCCGTCTGGTGGAAATTGGTCGGAGGACGTTATTATTATTATTTTCATAACAAATTGTTATTATAATACTCATAATTTATAAGGTACATAAATAAGTTTGGATATTATACTTGGCAAAGACATTACAACAATGTTTAGTTTTAAAATGTTTTATCGAGGAAAATGCTCTTTGCGATACCTATACTTTTACATAAACCTACGCTTTCCGCTGAATCCTCTAACTTAAACAACTAAAACAAAACTTCGCATCCGGATCCGGCAATTTGCACCTCCATATCATTAGCGATTCGGGCACTAATCGCTAAATGATGCCCACCTGCCCACGGTCCACGCGTGGCCATCGATCCTTGTTATTTATTCACGCCAAATCAGAGCGTAATCATGTTTGGGGAAGTGTGTAACGCTGTTATTTGTGGGATTTAGGGATCGGAATAAATTAACAGAAACTCTCTTATTGTGAATTTTGTATTGTAAATAGAAAATTTATCTAACCTGCTTTTAGTGTTAGTAGCTATATATAAACCACAATTTTTTGAATGCTATATTTACTATATTACTATATATACACATTATCTAGAAGTAGCTAGTCGTAAGTCATCAAGATTATAAATCCAAATTAAAGTATCAATAATACTACGGATCAAAAATTTTTAAACTGAAAAATAAGATATGTTGGCAGAGAAAGAAGATAGTTTTTTATTCGTTTAGTTATATGTAATAAACTGTTGGACATTAACCTTTTGTCAGTATGAGAAAGTAAGACACAGTCCACCACTCTAAACAAGTGAGGCCTGGCAAAATTCACCATGTCCTTCGAAAACATTATGGCAAACTCTCAGATACGCAGGTTTCCTCAAGATGTTTTCCTTCACCGATTAGCAAGCATTAAATAATTAAGAATGTATTATTTATCTCGCAACAAGACTGCAAGAACTATAGAGGCATTAGCCTTCTCAGCATTGTTGGCAAATTGTATGCGAAGGTACTGATTGAAAGAGTTATGGAAGTAACTGACAAGAAAATATGGGATGTACAAGCAGGATTCCGAAAGGGTATGGGGTGCACGGATCAAGTCTTTTCCTTGCGGTGCATAGCCGAAAAATTCTTGGCCCCTCTGGAAAACAGGCGTGAGTCTATGTATGTATGTATGTATTATTTATCATTCGCAGGAACGAAGGACAAAAATACTAAATATACGATAAAGCTTTGCTCAGTATCGTTGCTGAAACTACAAAATGCGTTTACAAACTACTCAGGTGCGTCAATGATGGGATCCTGCCGTTTGGCAAAAAATGTTTCGTCAAATTTCACTTCCCAAAAACTTATTGCATAGTTTCATTTCCCAAAAGAATGCTTAGCAAATTTACATTTCGCATTTTATTCACTTGGTCAAATATTCATTTGGCAAATTTTTACTTGCTCAAATTTTATTTAGTCAAATATACATTAAGCAAATGCTTCATTTTGTAAAAAAATATATTCCAAAAGGAAGTTCGTTTAAATTTGAATTTTAATATGTGTAAAAAGAAAAAAAGAACTGCTAGAAAATTGGGTTAGGTTAAGTTAGAACTGTGATCCCAACAGAGCGCGAGCCGAGCGAGCGAAGTGAGCGTGCCCCGGCAGCGGCCGGTGAAGTGCCAGAATTGATTTGTATATCTTAAACAATATAATTATTATAGAAGTTCTTACCTGTAAATTATTTGTCCAAGGTGAAACAAACATCCATGTAGCAGTGTGTTTTCAAAATTGGATCTTAAACTTGAAATTTATTTGCCAAACCATATTTACTACTACTACCTAATATTTGGTAAAATGAAACATTGCCATGTAATTATTTGCTAAACAATAAATTACTAAAAATAGTTCTGCTAACTGTAATATTGCGAAAAGATGGTTTTGCCAAATGTGTGTAACTTTGGGAAACGTTTTTTGCCAAACGTTAGTAAACCGTCAATGATCCTTACTAAAGAGTACTCGAAGCCCTTACGGTTCTTCCATTTAAGAGCTCTTGTCGGTGGAGCAATCGCTATTGGCTTCGGTTTTCTGACTTTTCTTTGACCTCTTGATACGACCGGACTCTAACTTTTCTTCCTCTTCTCCCTTCTATTTTGCCTTCCAGTATTATTTTGAAGAAAATGTCGTGTCGTATCAAATGGCCAATCATCTTCCTTCTCTGATTTTTTTTCAGTTTTAAAACTCTCTTCGTCAACAATTCGCAGCACCGCTCCGTTTGTAATCTTTTCTGTCCAGCTTATTTTCTTTATCCTCCTTCAGCACCACATTTCAAACGCCTCCAATCTTTCTCTATCCCTTTGCGTCATGTTTCAAGTTTTACAGCTGTATAGAGTGATACCCCAGACGTAAGTTTTAATTAACTGTTTTCCAATTTTTGTGTCACGGTTACCAAGGAACGAACCTGCGAAATTGCGGCTTCCTAAGCCCAGTAGTTTTGGCTGTGCGTTGTTTGTCAGTAAATAAGTAAGTAATTCTTTTATTGTCACACTATAACAACGTACAATCATAATGTAACATACAAGTCAGTAACAGAAGAATTTTCATATACTTATTGAAGTATCATATACCTAGCACATGCCATAGAGATTGACACATAGTTTTGTGTAAGCTAACCAAAAATAGTCTGTGAAAAGAAATAAACGTAACTTTCTAAAGGGCAATTATTGCTTCCCTATAATGATTAGATTGTTTACATTTGTTAAAATTAAGCACTTTAATTTCCGGCGTCGGGACGTGACGACCCCACCGCCCACTGAGGGAGTTACTCTGACGAGTAGATACTCGTCATAGTATCTCACCCAGCGCAAGCAGTCAACCGAAAGATGGCGGTCAAACCATCCGAAACTGGCGGAGGTAAATCCCAAGATGCTGGATGGGCAGCAGCGTCCAGCACTAAAAACTTCCGTCACTGCGATCGCCAATACGCCGGCCAAGCGTGGCGATTATGGCAAATCCCCCCATAAATGAACCACACCAACAAAATCCGGCCCCTAGTCCCCGGCGGCCCCGCTAGTCCTGGTTATGGTAGCGGCCATGGTAACGGCGGGGCAAGGGGTGCGAAGAATCTCCGGAAGAGATCGGGCTACCACCACCAACGACAATTGGCCCTGGCAACACTGAACACGCGCACACTGCGGACCGATGAGAAGATTGTCGAGCTGGAAGAAGAATTGAGCAAGTTGCGATGGGATATCATAGGCCTATCTGAAGTCCGAAGACAGGGGGAGGACTCGATAGTTCTCAATTCCGGCAACTTGCTCTTCTACCGGGAGGGCGACCAACAGTCCCAAGGTGGTGTCGGGTTCATCGTCCACAAATCTCTCGTGACCAACGTGGTAAATATTGGGAGTGTGTCGAGCGTACCTTATACTCAGAATATCCAAGCGGTATTCGCTGAAGGTCATACAGGTATACGCTCCGACCTCGACGCACCCCGATGAGGAGGTGGAAGCCATGTACGAGGACATATCTCGGGCTATACATGGCTTCAAAACCCATTACACCGTGGTCATGGGAGATTTTAACGCGAAACTGGGCAAACGCGACGGTGATGAGCTGAGAGTGGGGCAATTTGGTTATGGGCATCGGAATTCCCGGGGTCACTTGCTGGCTAGCTTTATGGAGAAGGAAGGCCTCTATATGATGAATTCCTTCTTCAAGAAGCGAGAGTGCCGCAAGTGGACCTGGGTACGTCCAGACGGTGCCACCATAAATGAGATCGACTTTATCATGTCGACGAAGAGGCAGATATTCAATGATGTCTCTGTGATCAATTCACTTAAAGTGGGGAGCGATCACCGAATGGTAAGAGGCACATTGAATATCTGTACAAGCCTCGAACGGTCGAGGTTGATAAAGTCCACGCTCCGACCGGCACCGGTTCATATCCAAAACCCCGAGAACTTTCAGCTCGAACTCAAGAACCGTTTCGAATGCCTGGGTGAATGCGTAGATGTAGACGAGTACAGTAACGGGTTCGTGGATGCTGTCCATACAACAGGGGCTAAATTCTTTAAACCCCCGAAAAGCAAGAGAACCAGCAAGATCTCGGGTCCGACCCTCGAGCTGTTAGAGGAAAGGCGCAAGATGGTTCTGCTATCCTCCGACGACATGCCGAAATATCGGCACCTCAACAGACAGATCTCTAAGTCTCTGACTCGCGATCTCCGCCAATACAACACAAAATGTGTTCGTGAGGCGATCGAGCAGAATAAGGGATCCAAAGTGTTCCAGAGGGATCTGTCTGTTGGGCAGAGTCAGCTGACAAAGCTGAAGACGGAAGATGGCAGAATCGTATCGTCCAAGCCTGAGCTCTTGGAGGAGATCGAAAGGTTCTATGGACAGCTGTAAACGACAACGCAACAACCCGCAAGTACTCCAGCGTCAGACCCTAGAGCTGGATTGACCCGACACTATACCGAAGATATCCCGGACGTCAGCATGCACGAGATTAGTGTGGCTCTCAAACAGCTCAAAAACAACAAGGCGCCGGGTGATGACGGAATTACGAGCGAGCTTCTGATGGCTGGCGGTGCACCCGCTAGAGAAGCCCTTCGGAAGCTATTTAATTCCGTTATTCTCGAGGGTAACACGCCACAGGCGTGGCACAGAGGTGTGGTGGTGCTTTTCTTTAAGAAAGGAGATAAAACCCTCTTAAAGAACTACAGACCCATCACACTTCTGAGCCACGTCTACAAGCTGTTTTCGAGGGTCATCACGAATCGTCTCGAGAGCAAGCTAGACGACTTCCAGCCTCCCGAACAAGCCGGTTTCCGTAAAGGCTATAGTACCACAGACCACATACATACGCTGCGGCAGGTTATACAGAAGTCCGAGGAGTATAACCAGCCCCTATGCTTGGCGTTTGTGGACTATGAGAAAGCCTTCGATTCAATCGAAACCTGGGCAGTGCTACAGTCTCTCCACCGGTGCCGGATTGACTACCGATATATCGAAGTGCTGAAGTGTTTGTATGAAAACGCCACTATGTCAGTCCGCCTCCAGGACCAGAGTTCGAAACCTATTCAACTCCAGCGAGGAGTGAGACAGGGGGATGTCATATCCCCGAAACTGTTTACCACTGCGCTGGAGGATGTTTTCAAGCTTCTGGACTGGAATGGACTCGGCATCAACATCAACGGCGAGTACATCACTCACCTTCGATTCGCAGACAATTTCGTAGTCATGGCTGAGACCATGGAAGACTTAGGCACAATGCTCGATGGCCTCTGTAGTGTCTCCCAACAAGTAGGTCTTAAGATGAACATGGACAAGACGAAAATCATGTCGAACGTCCATGTTGTACCTGCTCCTATTCAGGTTGGGAACTCTACGCTCGAAGTTGTCGACAAGTATATCTACCTGGGACAAGTAGTCCAATAAGGTAGGTCCAACTTCGAGAAGGAGGTCAATCGTCGAATCCAACTCGGTTGGGTAGCGTTCGGGAAGCTACGACGTATCTTCTCGTCCGATATCCCGCAGTGTCTCAAGACAAAAGTCTTTGACCAGTGTGTGTTGCCAGTGATGACTTACGGATCAGAGACGTGGTCGCTCACTATGGGCCTTATCAGAAGGCTCAAGGTCACTCAGAGGGCGATGGAGAGAGCTATGCTTGGAGTTTCCCTGCGAGATCGAATCAGAAATGAGGAGATCCGCAGTAGAACCAAAGTCGCCGACATAGCTCTCCGGATAGCCAAGCTGAAGTGGCAGTGGGCAGGGCACATAGCTCGAAGAACCGATGGCCGTTGGGGCAGAAAGGTTCTGGAGTGGCGGCCACGTACCGGACGACGCAGCAGAGGTAGGCCCCCCGCAAGATGGACCGACGATCTCGTGAAGATCGCGGGAGGCGGTTGGATGCGGGCGGCTCAAGACCGGTCTGTGTGGAGAACCTTGGGGGAGACTATGTCCAGCAGTGGACGTCGTTTCGCTGATATGATGAAGCACTTTAATTAAATAACACGAAATTTGGGTAGGGCTACCTCGACAGTAAATTCATTATATTGTTTATTTTTCAAAATTATAAAACTGCATTGTAGGCTTTGTGGAGCAAAGCTTCACTTCGCATTAAGCGCATTTATTTTGCTACTAGATTTAGTTTTCAAAGTATAACTTTCCACAATTCCTCTACAACGCTGTCAACTGAAAATATAAAAGTTGCTTTCAGAAATTTGTACACTCGGACTTTAGTTTTTTTTTTGTACTTATGCGGAGTCATTAACTTAAGTATAAATTAATGGTCTTACGGGATTTATAATAGTATCTTAAGTTTCAAGATTTTCTTCAGAAATGTTTTATATTATCTTTGAGAAACCCATCCACAGCCCGGCAGCATCCTTACAAAAACAATTATAGACTTGGGTCATTCAACAATATCCTCTGTACAGGCGACAGCCCTGCAAACAGGAAAAGCAAAATAAAAACAAGATTGAGTTATTAATGGGTGTCTGGGAAACGGAATAAGTAATTGTTATTCAAAGCGGAATCCCTTTAAAAGCTTCGTACTTCAAATACTTGTCGATAAACAAACTTTTAAGCCGGGACAAATAAATAAAATGTTTTAATCAACGTCTACGCCACAGTGTAGTTACAAAATCGTTTATCATACAGTAAACAATGCTAGAAATTATATTTCAACACCTTTTGTTTTTATTTCGGCAGGCAGCGATAGCTTAGTGGATATACCAACAGACTGCCATGCAGATATCGGGTTCGAATCCACGGCACGCACCAATGACTGTTCGGAGTTATATTCGTATTGAATTGTTAATATCGCTTGTCCCGTGCCTCGGAGAGCACGATGAGTCGTCGGTCCCGGTTGGCATAAAGATCTTTGAGAGTCGTAACAGGGCGTCAGTACCATCTGAATAAACTGAAATTAGTCTAAACCATGGAATATCGCTATCCTTTCGGGTTGCGGAGGTCAGACAGGCAGTCACTCTGTGGAAAAGCTAATATTCAAATCCGGTTAGACTAGTAAGCGGACCCCAGATTGAAACTGGAATAACGCTAAGAGGATGATGCTGATGCATTTTTATTTCCTTGAAAGTTAAGATACCAGTCAGTAAGCCCTATACCGGGTACTGGCCACCTATTGAAAAAAGAACCCACAGATCACACATAGTGCTGTTCCTTTTGTGAATCGAACTCGCAACAAGCGATGTATCGGACTCCGGATTCGGTGATTTGGTGCCAACCGTTTAGTCAGACTTCAATATTCTAGCATTCATCAACTCCCTGCGACACGAATAAGATCGTTGAGCTACCTCTCCTGTAACGACCGGTGCGTAGCCGCCTCTCCAGAACCTCTAACTATAGATTAATTATAAAATAATATATAACAAATAAAACTGACCAACGAATGCGTGCTTCTTAGAACGAACAATTAATTTAATGGCGCACTTACTGTAGCTCCTAAAGTGAAAAAACTAAGTCTTAATATTACGCCATGACAACAGCATTATCTGTATTCAATTTTATATTGGGTTATTTGCAAAACACCGTTAACCTCTTGGGGCTGATTTCGCAAAATTTTCTGAACATAAGTTGTTCATAATGATGAAAATAACCACCCCTAAGAGGTTAACGGTGTTTTACAAATAACCCTTTATAAAACTCTTCTGTTAGTAAAAGACAACTCACAGCCAAAACTACTAGGCAGGTTGGACTAAAAGAAGCTGATTGAATTTCTTGGAATGTATGGGAGCACTTAGAGATAACATTCGGTAATGCGCCCCAAAAGGCGGTTACACGGATCCTGAGTTGTGAGAGTGAGAGAACAACCGCACACGCGTCGAAATAAGCAAAATCTAGCGTAAGTATGTAACACACCAATGCCTACCGATTTACCGTACTACGTATCATAACATACTATATATAGACTATTAAGTAAGTCAATCCAAACAGCACCAATGTTGCTTATCCGCCGCTTAATTAAAGCATGTCACGACTGCCATCAAAGCTACAATGTGTCCCTATATTGTTTGATAACTAAATTAGCAGCTAGTTTATGTTGCGAGAATCAACGTATGTAGTAGAAGGATCCCGGTGGAATATCGCCAAAGGAGGAACAATTTATTAGTAGCGTACACTGAAACGTCAGCTGTATATTGGGCACAATGGGTCTTGTACCGAGAGTTGGAGACAAAGACTTGTTGTTTACTTGACAAAATACTGAGTAAATACGCGTTGATAAGACATGTCAATACGTGTCTAATTAAGATCGGACTTTGTGTTTGACGTTCTAGTTTCAAATGCCTACGGGCAAGGGAAACTGTGATTACTCCAGTGATATTATTGTCGAGAGTAGTAGAAAAAAAATTGTTATCAAAAAGGGACTGCGTGTCAAAGACTTTTTATTGATAAAATATAAAAGAAAATGTTCCTAGCCAGTGTTATTTCAATATTTTTATAGGCTCACGCCTGTATCACCATAGTTGTAGGCAGAAGTGTAAGATCCACATTTCAGTTTCCTTCAGGTTCAAAAGGCAAAATGCGTAAAATATTTGCAGTGGAATAGTGCGTTTACTGTGTAGTAATATGGACAAACTACAGTATTATTTATACAGAACAACAATGTATATTTTCTAGAACAATATTTAAAAGTTTTTAGTAAACATTAACTTTCTATTATAAAGAAATAAAGTTGAACACCGCGTAGAAAGAGCTCGGTAATTTATTTGCACTGCTTGCTAAAAGAGCTTGTTTTATTTCAAACAGGCATAAACACACCCTTTGTGGAGAAGCACGCCTTTGAATATGTTTTTTTTTTAACATAATTTCTAAATTTTAAAACTACTATTGAAATAGTCGTGTTTAGAGCAAACCACGCCATTTTAAGGGAAGCGTATGCCGCTTTCTGGCTGACATGAAAAGTGGCTGCTAGTGCATAGTCACAAAGAGTCCAAAATTGAGCTACGTGGCACTCCTTCGAATATCTAAATAAATAAATATTTTAAGTCAATAAGAAGAAAGAAAATAATACCTTACTGAACAGGTCAGCTACGTTATCGTAAAAGAGAGGATAGAAAATCAGAGGGGAAGAATATTTTAACAAATTTATATCAGATCTGATATTTTTACCCCGGTACGTACGTATGGAAATTATTTCTGCCACTAAGTATGTATGAACTAGGTTATCGGTAATGTGTCGTCGCATTAATTCACATAGTATAGTTTTCAGATGAACAAAGACTTTTGTTAAAAAATTGCTGCTTTCATTTAGAAAATTAAGACGGCTCGTACCTACTCGTAGTGGTACTATCAATAATTTTACAAAGCTTCATTTGAATTAATTCTGTTTTATTCCTGTTCTTTTTTTACTTGTTGAATTCTATCTTCTCCATTTTGATAACCTTACTAAAAACAGAACTGCGCTTAAATCACCTATTAAAAAGTTACGAAATATCGGTGACAATTTCATAATTGGCTATTTAAAGGGCTCTTAGATTTTATGTCGGCATTTTATAATGTACCCTAATATAATGATAATAAGTTTTGAAATAAAGTGTCGTTACTTTAAGCGAATTATGTTAAAGTAATTGTGATAAAAATTATGATTTCCTTACAAATAAATGATAATGTTGATAGGTACTAATGAGTAAATTACATAGAGTACACACGGATGTAAAGAGAGTAAATGTGTCGCGTCTGGAAATGACTTTTTGCGTACCTAGGCAAAAATAGGCTAGTGGAGATACCAACAGATTGTTATGCAGGACGTATCGGTTTCAAATCGGTGACGCGGTCCACTTTTCGAAGCTATGTGCGTTAGAAATATGTAGTTTATTATCGCTTGCCTCGGAAAGCACATTAAGCCGTCGCCGTTGGGCCCGACTGTCATGAAGAGCTTAGGCCAGGACTACTGTGTACAAGTGTACTCACTTCTCATAGGGATTGACTAAGATCTTCATCATACCCGGGACCGATGGCTTAAAGTGTTCTTCGAAGCGCTAGGAAAGCGATAGTTAATAATTTAATACGCACTTAACTTTGAAAGGTGGTGCGCGTGTTTTTTGATCTAATATCATTACATAGGTCCACATGTAAAATACAAAAGCATGCTTTAGTTAATATTGTCTTTTTGGTATGTAACAGTATAAATTATCTACAAAGAAATAATAAAAAAATCACAAAATAATTCTATCAATTTGACTTTCTTATCTGCACAGTCGTTTATTGTAAATCATTGAAGAAACTGCAATACAACAAAATTACATAGTACACGTTATTAGTAATAACTATTATGATGTTCAATGAGAATAGGTACTCAAGTGGTTAATTATAATTATATACGTATTTTTCAGGACATTTAGCTTTAAACTTTTCTTCTCTGACTGCCTCCGTGGTCCAGTGGATGGTGTATGCGACTGCTGATCGGAGGTCCCGGGTTCGATTCCCGGTTCGGGCAAAAGTGTTACTTTTAAGGGTTTTTCCGAATTCTGAGTACCAGCACGGAGTCTGGCAATGTGTCCGGTAACGGCAATAGGTTCGCTCCCTATTACGTGGGACTTAAAAAAATTCAAGGCGAAATGTGGGTGTAATATTATACCTCTGCTGACCCCTTCGGGGATACAGGCGTGAGTCTAAAAAAAAAGAAACTTTTCTTCTGAACTATTCATAAAGCGGTCGTTAGTTAAATTGGCCTTTCTAGCGTCGATATATCAATGAATGATCGCCATAATGTGCTGAATAAAGAAATTCTTCGAAATAATAATTCTGTTGGCCATCGCACGCAGACATTCCCCTCACGTACTCCAGACAATGAAGATTTTTCGCCTGTGGCCTGTAACGATGGGAAACTGGCTTTCCCTATCTGCTTATATACAGCCTTACGATTAGACCGTTTAGTTTACTTAATTGAATGGAGATAAGGATTTTAGTATTGATCTTGGTTAAAGAAACAGGGTCTCGGGAGATTACTTGGGGTGTTTTAGGTAAGTAAGCGATAGGAGCTTTTTTGTTTTTTTTTGTGAGTTTTGTACGGAGGTTGGGAGTGAGTGTACAATGGCGTGCTCATAATTTAAGAGGGCATTGTGCAATATATAGATCGATGAGAGAGATGTGTAACAGTCGTGTAATATATAGATCAGCGATCGTGATGGATTTTTTTTTGCATCGTAGTCAAACCAAGCAAACAGCCAAAAAAGTAACAAAAACTAGCAGGGCAAGAGTTGGCCTAGCGTCACTTCAGTGGTGCAAAATCACTTGAATAAGTTTGTTGCTCGCTTTATTTTTACTGAAATCACTGGTGTACGGATTTTCCGCCTGCTATAGCTACCTACTCTGTTTAATTTTTTTTTAATTGTATTGTAAGAGAAACGAGCAGGTTGGTCACCTGATGGTATGTAATCACCGCCGCCAATAGACACCTGCAATGCCCGAATGATCCCAAGTGCATCGCCGACCTTTTAAAAAAAATATGCACGCTTTTTAAAGGATCCAATGTCGAATTAGCTTGTAAGTATCACTTCAGGGATTGACAATTATTTCTTTTTGAACAGCTCACCCACTATTTTTACCAAGATACTAAGGTCAATATTACTATAAAAATCAAACGCAAAAGTGGATATTACTCCACATAATCCTTAAAAAATAACATCACAAATTTAATCTGGCAGTCTGTTCTGGTAGCGGATGGACGTCAAAACGTTGTTAACATCCCTGCTGTTCCTCGAGACACGAGTCGTGACGGTCGCGACAAATTAGAGCAGCTGCAACGTACGAAAATACGTTGCAATAGGGAAGGGGTCGTGTCGGTGATATCGTAAATAGAATTACGGAGGACTGTGTATTTTTCGATAGATATTTGTTAGCTTGATAATACTCCAGTAGAAGCTTTACCAGGCTTTACCAGAGGTAAATTGGAATTGTGTGTTTTGTTAAATTTGATTAGCAAGTTGAATTTGAACAACTTCCTTCGTAAAAACTTATTATTGCAGTATAATCATGGCGTCTAAAAGGCGTCTGGATCACAACGCGCTAATTACAAGCTTTTATATTTTGCATGAATCCGATATATTTATACTTATATGAACTTAATAATCGTTATAATACTACAATTTAGAGTAGATTTATAGACTTCGTACAGCAATGCAAATTAGAAACCTAACACCTCTAGCGTCTGCCAGTTCTGCATATAATTCGTATCTACGAATCGTATGCAGAACCTTACCGTACCGCAAACACAAGCGTAAACTTATGCAATTAGACTTACGACAACTACAGAACTCATAAGTTTCGAGTTCAAACTATAAACTTTATTTATTACCATACTAATTCACTGCAGTCTAAATTATGAATATCATCTTTGAATATCTAAAATATCGATAAACGTCCCATCCCTATTCTCGTAAATGACAAGAAGTTATTAAACCAGGGATTATAATACCCATGATCATAACTCAATTAAATCTTTAATATTTATGCCCATCGTTAAATCACCACAGCGTGACTTTAAATTATAAGCGTTGCAATAAAATTATGAAATAGTTCGCTAAGTTTTTGTTTTACTTTCGTCCCTTTAGGCTTAGTAATTTATTAGTAGTATTTTAATATAGTTATTTAATTGCTGATTTGATTGAATGGACGGTTTAATGTAGCATAATAATGGAGATATATGAGTGTGTATGATTCTATAAATAGTGATGACTGTCGTATTGAATGAAGCTACAAGCGTAAATAATAGAATTGAATTTATAAAGTATTACACAGTCCACCTGCTAAGACTATGTTATCGTACTAAGGTTGATTCAATGAGATTGAGGTATGGCAAGTTTAGTATTTCAATGACAAAGACTTGTTTGCAAAGTAACTTAATAGGTTGAATTATTAATGATGCATTGAGTGTTTATGCAATAACATTAATCATGTATTGTGCCTTCAAACTTGAATCACTTAACCCAGTATTGAGACTATCAAAAATATACCAAAACGAAGCAATTTATGAAATATTTTCCGTTCAATTTCTCATGCTTTACGATATTTTCATTAATGTCCTTCACATTGAAGGTTCTAGGAAGTTAAGAAATAGGGTTGATTGTATAGAGCATTTATTTTGCTTGCCTATCATTGCCATGTAGAATGCCAAACACAATGATGAATACAGTTTGCTCAAAAAAATTTCCAGTAATTTACCTTCGGGATAAATTGGAACAAATTTAATTACAATACGGAAACCGCATGTTCAGTATCGTTGTGTTTCGCCTATGGAAATGGAAATGTATTGGCGGCGTTTAATTGTCAGTTTGTATGTAATTAGTAGTGACGGGCCGAATTAACCGAGACACCGAATTTTGGAGGACATAGATATATGTGAATCATCTTCCTAGTATGTTAATTTAATGGCACGTGTAAGGATGCTAAGGATTGATAAATGTTATAGTGAAGAGGTTGACGCATTTGAAATGAGAAATATTTTGTAACCGAATATATAAAATAGAATAAAAATATATATTTTAGTAGTCTAAGCAAGTACAAAAAGAACTTCCGTGATCGAGAAATTCTTGCGATGATTGGATCGATTCAAGACTAGATCGTATCAGAACTTAGAGCAAATCAATTTATTAGTCTACCAGTCGCCGATCTAAGCAATCTTTTGTCGCCTTAACAGCCTTCTTAAAGACTGTTTCTAGTGTTGGAACAGACCATGTCTGGGATGTTGCAGCACAATTACTTATCTTAGTCTATTTTTTTACACTATATAAAATTATTCAGTTGATTTAGGATAGGGTTAGATGTATGTAGGCGATAGAATATTCAAAAAAAGTCTGATTTTTTTAAAAGTGCATGTTTGCTTGTATTCGTGCTTTTATTTCCATAGTATTGCATTTGTTTCTTGAATACCGACGAAGATTTTCTTTTTAAAATATTATTATAATGACTTCGCAATTTTTGCCATGCCTGCGAGAGATTGAAATTAATTTCAGTGGCTGCTCAACAAATTAACATCACATATTGCAAACTCAATAAAATTGTACTGGCTCTCATAGATACAAATCTAAAATAGCTAATAACAATGTTGTCCATTTCAACAGGATAGTCATGTCATCCTCTTTTAAAAACTTCTGACGTATTTATCTACTCTTTAATCATCGCCGCTTATCAACAATCTTGCCAATTACTGTAACACGATACATTAATGAAGTCATTTGTTCTAAATTGTCGTTGCATGTTTATTAAAAGTAACTGGCCTCCCTCATTGGTCAATGGGCTGTCATGCTAGTAGGTATATAATTTTGCCACAATTATCTTTAATGATTTGGATTAAAACGCGGCTTGCCTGCGGTAGGAGCCATTTTGGTTTCATTATAATAATGAATTAATAATTTTGTTTAATTGTTTGCTATTATTATAATTACTGTTTTAGTTGTTTAGGGTTTATTGATTGTTATGGATTGTTGTTAAATTTTGAGTGGCATTTTAGTTATAATGTGTGTGTTGGTCTTCGGCCTGCAACGCATTGTGCAGGCCATTTTGAAAAATCGTATTGTATGATTTCCCTTAGCATAGCTGCATGACCACAATCCCTTTACAAAATGGGTAGTTGACTTGCAGTTGTAAGCCAACTAGCTAACCGGCTAACGAACTGTTCCCCATTTCACTCGCTCAAAAATAGATATTGACATTCAGGTGATGATATGGAATTGACTGACCGGCTGGCACCAAGCACGTCATATTTTCATAGTTCAAAGAAGTTGTCCATGTTTTTCACAGCTCATTTCAGTATTATAATTGTACGTAACTGACCACTTGACGCTTCTGATGTTTAAGATAGGTCACCCTAGTCCATGACTGGTCCTATTGATCTCTTGTTTATTTTGTTTCATGACCACAGATAAGACCGTGTTCACATTAGTTAGCTAAGACTTTCTATGCTATGATCTCAAACAAACTCGCTACAGCATGTGTGATGGAAAACATGGATATCATCTGTCACTTCTTTGTAAGAAAACATACTTAATTTTGTACAAAGTAGTTTTGAATTGTTGCTAAATTATATTGTAGACCTTGAAATAAGAGTTGTCTTACAGCAATAGAATGGTGGTATGCAAGTATCGTAACTTGCATACAATTTTAACCCTTGCTGGCAGTTTTGTTTCGGAGGAACCACCGTGGAGTAGCCCCAGATTTTTGGGGACTCATCACTGCTTAGCCTCTTTCAAAAAGCGCGTGTGAGATGATTTATCAGTTATAACCCGTAGTATTATGCACACTGATATACTGACTAATTTTGATCTCAAATTAGTCAGTATTTCAGTTATAGCGATACAGTATTCCTTTATGCGGAATGTTTCGTTAAAACTTAATTGACTCAGAGTCGGTAGAAGCTAAAAAGAGTTGAATAATGCCGATATAACCAATAAAATGCTATGAAAACTTACTGAGCAGTTTAAATAGAAATCCTTTGGTTTATTTTCATATTTTCGTTCTATTTTGCTCTTTTCAACGGTTTGACGAGTAATCTCTATTATCACAAACTACAAACAGGCAAAATTGCATTATAAGATTTTCATAAATTACAGAAGTGCAGTATTCTATACAATCTAAACAGTTTATATTGCGCAATTAAATACCATCAAATCACAATTCAAAACTCTTAAATCTGACGACACCCTAACAATACGTTTCAAACATATCGACGAATACAGATTATAGTTTGTAAAAGATAAACAAACATTCTGAACAAATGGAGAAAACATAACAAATGCTGCTCGCATTATTTTGAGAACAAAACCAAACAGGCACCTGGCAACGTAGCGTGTCATGGAAATTGGCTAAAAATAAAACCATGTATCAAAGGGATCTGTGAACAAGTGTCAGGGAAAGCAGAAGTGCTATATTTTTTGGATAATTTATCAGTAAATATATTGCAATGATCTTTTTGAAGTATGCTTTGAAAAATCTTTTTGTGAGTAGATATTTGAGCTTTTGCTTGGTGTCAGGATTAAAATACGCTTAACGTTTTGTTACAGCCTGATTTTACAAACCGACAAACGTATTGCTGCGAAATTTTCATCAGGCAATACAGAGCACACGTAAGGTGTCAGTTCAATTGTGTTACAAAATGTTGATTCAGTGGTTATAGCAGGTAGTGAAATAATCTATAAAACTTTACCTATATTCGTTTTTAGGGTTCCGTAGTCCACAAGGAACCCTTATAGTTTCGTCATGTCCGTCCGTCTGTCCGTCCGCAGCCTAGCTCAAAGACGCCTAGTGCTAGAAAGCTGATATTTGACATGAATATAGACATAAGATATTGCAACAAAACTGTAGGATAAAATTTAGGAAAATATTTTTTTTAAGTGTATCTCCCCTACATATATAGTGGGGTTGAATATTTTTTTGGTTGAGTACCCCATCATGTGGGGTATCATTGGATAGGTTTTAAAAACATATTATTAGTTTGCTCAAATCATTTTTCGATCAAGTGATTGGTTTGTCAAATATCAAGCTTTGAAGTGAAAAAAATTGTTAGACTCAAGTGTCCCCACCCTCTGCCGGCTAAACTATTAATTTGGAAGAGGTGAAAAAAATCACAAATGTAGTACATATAACGAATTTAAAAGAAAAACTATCACGGCTAAGTAGATATCACTAGTTTACGAGTAATCGTCGGTTAACTTATAAATACCTATTTCTGTGAGTTTACATTGGGCGCGCTGGCTTAATCTTAAAGATATACGTACTTTGGTATGTAATGTACTACGGTCCTACGTATGTATAGTAGTAGTATATCTTGGAAACCACATTTTATGTTTACAATACATAACTGGATACATACCTAGAATTATTTTTTTTAAACTTAGGTTCTTATAGTGGTGTTATTAAAATTATTTTTTTCAGCAAAATAAACAGTCGGATTTGTTGTACATTAATACCCTTTATAGCAAGTCATTATGGGCAACTACGGAACCCTACATTGCGCGTGGCCCGACACGCACTTGGCCGGTTTTAGTAATGTTGTACAGAACCAGACTATGAACATAAAGAAAATATTTAAGCTACTTTTAGGCCCATTAAACTATTTTACATAAAAAATTAAACTGAAATTTACCAAGAAATAAGTTTTCTACAACTAGATATACCTTCATGACTGATCACCAAACTATGTGAAGAAACAAAGTGTACTTAGTGTTGCTCCAAAAGGATCTTCTGAGTAGTCTATGACTACACCTACGCTGTGTCATCGACGAAAACTCGTATATATAAAATTCGAATGCGAAACTTCTAATAGCGTGATTCAGGAATTACAATCGCCAAGTCATTATAGTTCCGTCAGTGACCATTAGATCTCGCTAGTATTTATGTAATCGCCGTTAACGATAGCTAATTGTATGGATCATCAGTTGGATGTAGCACTGTTTGTGGTCTTACCGAATCTCATTGGAAGTCGAAGCTCCTCGTATCATTTCATAATATGAAAGTGAAAGAAAATACAATTTAACTTACTGCCTGTTTCCTTTACGATGCCAAAGTACCATTCTTACTCTGTCGTCACAAAGGAGAAGAGACAAAGGTTGTAAACGCTTTAGTACTAAATTTATACTTCTGGTCCTCAATGAAGTGATGAGTCTGTTATAGCCAACAAATTAAATGTTTGAATGATTTATAGACTTATAAACGGTGGGGCAAATATAAAACTATTGTGGGATGTAGTAAATTCTAACTTTATTAACCAGGCTATGTGGTTGACGGAATTTAGATTTATTTATTTTCGTTTTCGACTGCCTCCGTGGTACAGTGGATAGCGTATGCGACTGCTGATCGGAGGCCCCGGGTTCGATTCCCGGGTCGGGCAATGTGTTACTGGGTTTTTCCAAATTCTCAGTAGCAGCACGGAGTCTGGTGATGTGCCCGGTAACGGCAATAGGCTCGCCCCCTATTACGAGGGGCCTAAAAATTCATGGCGAAATGTGGGTGTAATCTTGACTTACACCTCTGCCTACCCCTTCGGGGATACAGGCAGGAGTCTATAAATATACATAGCTATAATTATGGACAATAATGTACTGTTAAATTTGATTATAATTATATTAAAAAATAAATTTGCATTTGTTTGATTAGAACAGTGCAGACACATTTATATCTGAGTACTATTATAAAATGATAAATGGCTTCGCCAGAACATTAAACAATCTTTCTATAATTTATATACGTAAAAGAAGTAAACTTCTCTCACCTTTTCTTTTCCCTTTTCCAGTTGCCACACCAACCATAAATAACTGTGATGCCTACCATATTTACAATTTAATTTCATCACGTAACTGCCAGACGCTGTATAATTTTACATACATTTTATCACACCCCGGCAAGCTTGCGTTATGAGTTATATGTTTGAACGTCTATTATGTAGATAAATAATGATGTACTGTACATAATATATGCTGCGTAGGTAAAATACAGCTTAGGCCTCTCAAGCTGTCCACTTGAATTAAAAAAGGTTCTGTTCGGATGCAATGTTCGTAATGCCGTCTTCTATTCGGTGACAAAGTCAAAGTCGAAGTCAAAATCCTTTATTCATTTGGGTCACAATGTGACGCTTATGAACGTCAAAATAATAAATTCATAAAATAATTACTTAAAGAGTCTACATTTACATTTATTGCCACGTTCGCAAAGCAAGGGCGTAGAACCATGAGAGAGAACGGGCAATAAAACTCACGGTCACTCTTTTTTATCGCCAGGTTTTGCATAATACACATAATTTACATTTTATAAGGTGCTGCAACTGTAACACCTTCTATATCACTTGTATATATTTACTGTACATAGTAATAGTCAAGCATAATTCTTAATTTTGATGTTCATTTAGTTAGCCTCCTCAGAAGAGACATGGTGAAACAGGAGCATCCACTCACATTATATATACCTAATAATGCAGACAATCCGCGAAAGTGATCAAGAACCATAATGGAAATGATGCAGTTAAATATTAAAATGTAAAACGAGCCCGCAAGACCGTCATCGACCAGTCATCGCAAGTAGCACCCGTTCACGAGTATGATGCATGTGCCAGCCATCATCCCTCTCGCCATATTAGAGGGACAGGGATGACCCGACACATTAAGCACTTCGTTCCAACAAGGCAGTAGTTATTATAAAGAAAAAGTAAAAGTAGATTAAATAGCGATTGTCATGGGTGAAAGTGGTGTAATAATCTGATTTGCTAGTGTCAGAAGCGATATGAAACTTATATACACAGACTTTAAATGCCAAAACCCTTTGTCTATATTAATAGGCAAGGGTACTCGTTTATTGACTATCGGCCGGTTTCTGAAATGAGAATTTCAGCTTTCATCAGTTGAAAATTTCTGAACTAGTTGAAGTTTACTTAAGTTTTTTCTGTTTCACAGGTCAGAGTGATATTTTTTCAGAGCACTTTCAACTAAGTTTTCTTCAAATCATGAATAACTGAAACCGAACAACACTAGTACGTTCCGATACAAGTAAAAAAACCGGTACTAACCATAAATTCGTATTAATTAACATTTTACAAAGAAGCACACTTGTCAGTTAATTATTTTTATACGGAGACAAATAAAAAGTCGAAATAAAGTTGTATTTAAAATTATTTCAACGATTATTTTATTTTAATGAACAGTTTGTTGAATTTGTTAAATTCGGTGAAAACGGAACGTGTATGCTATGTCAAAGTCAGTTTGTTTTATTTTTAATACAAAATATTTGTGGCCAGGTATATTTGAGGTATAATTCTATATACCTCCATGGTGGCCACTATGGAGGTATATAGAATTACACCTCCATGGACGCCACAGCGTAATTAATTGGCTTGATTTAACACGGAAATCCCTTATTTATATTTTCTATCCCTTCGATTTGTTCCTAATAATGTTGTAATCTATTTGTTCCAAATATTGAATAGTCTTTCAACGTTTTTTCTATAAATTCTGTGTTTGACTATCTTGTTGTGTAGACGTCAGTATGACGTAACCGCTGCTTGGCAACGGTAGTGTGGACAGTTTGACATACTGCCTGTCATATTACTCGTGATCACGGGTTAAAAGACCAAAGTTGTATAATTATTTTTTTCTCAATTTATCAGTGCTAAGTGAGGTTTGACAAATGTCAAATGTTTTCAGAAACGCGAATATAGAGTTGATATGGAGTTGATCATGAGTTGATCATATGTTGTGTCAAATTTTAGATTTTACAAGCACAAATACTCAAAATGTGTCAAAACATTTTTTTGTGAAACAGAAAATTGGTTAAGTAGTATATAATTAGTGTTTAAATTGTCCTCAACGCGAAATTCTCAATTCAGAAACCGGCCGTTAGACCTACATACATATAATATTTAAAACCAGTTTTGCCAATAACATAGAAACAAAGATAAAATATATCTAATATGTAGCAACGAGTCAACATCTTTAGAGAAATATGGTTTCAGCAGCAGTCTTTACGACTTTAAACAAAATATTAGTATGACAAACAGAACTTAGCCATTACTTACAACAAAATTTTAATTCACGTAGTGCAGGAACACAGGGATATAATGCCAGTTATTTCCTGCATTGAGGTAATTTTCTCGAGCGCCACAATAAGATTGCATTTCAAGAGATGAGCTAGGAAGATAAGTGGTGAGCGAGAGAACATCCAGCTAAATGAATAATGTGTCACCTTCCTAAATTATTCGTGTATTCAAATAAAGAGTAAATCGTTAGAGTTCTAACGCTTTAATAGTTACGCACACTTTGCCCAAATTGAGTAACTGAAAGGAAGAAGAGGACAAAGCAATCGTTGTCGCGGTCCCTTTACGTGTAGAAAAGGATTTAAAGATAGCAATTAAGCTTCTGCTTCTTCATTTTGATTTTCTGTAAGACTGTTGGGCTAACACATGCTGTTTGCATTGGACGCTTGTCACAAATTCGTGTCGATGTGTGAAGTGTCGATGGCAATCTAAATTGAATCAGCCAAAATCGAAACTTTGAGTATGACATTTTCAGTACTGTAGGGTCCATAAGTTCATATAACCAGTTTGCTTATTAGTAGAAGTGCAAGCCTACCTACCACACCGCTCAGCAGCCTCGCTCATCTTTTAGAGACACAGCCTTAGTAACCGGTGACAGATTTTTAATTGCACGAGCTTGGATAAGATGTCACGAACCACGCGAGAACTGATTCTTAAGAACATTTAAGTTTAATGTGTTTCGCTAACGTTTTCAGACAAACGTCTAGAATTGAACTGTCCATCTAGAATTTAGGTTGAAATAAAAACATTTCACATCACGTATGTGCTGTGAAATTCCGTTAAATATTATTTTATTGACGTTATATTTGCTAAGCAGACAATGAAGCAAAAACACCTGTAAATAAACTTATGTTTTTGGTGGTGGATGAAGCTAAGTATAGGCTATGACTATTGCTGATGTAATGCATTCCTAAATGTCAAATATAAAGTGTTTCACTTTTTTGCAACTATACATAGGTGATTGAAACCAGTTATATGCATAGAGGATTCCCGCAGCTACAAACACACATTTTTTTTTTATTTAACGTTTCCTGCCCGAACCCGTTGGAATTTTGGTGTATCCCGACTAAACCTTCGTGTCTGGGCATGTGTAAACTATTCTAAACCACGGCGAATATAATGAAGTTATAAATACTAATTTACTTTATCAAATTAACGAGTTTTGAAACTCAATTAACATTAATATAAGCACTTTAGGTCTTGGATTTCGATGAGTTCTTTGCCATCTATTGTAGCCCATAATCTACATTCTTTTACCCTTGATGATGATTTAGACCCTTGATGCAATCAACACTCCAAATTATGTTGTAATATTTTTTATTTTTTTTAGGTAATCTTTGCTTGACATCTTCATTAAGGCTTACCTGGATGTATAAATAGGCTCACAATTGCCGGCCCCTTACAGCTAATTGTCACTTACCAGCCAGTGAACCAAAGACACACACAAAAGTTAAAATTGTCTCAACTTAAATCCACAACGTAGGTATAATTATAATACCAGCTAATGGCTCAGTGTTGTCATCAATATAATTCAACTGAAGATGAACACTAAGTATTCCCGAGAAACCTTCACAACCGCGAATAAGAGAGAACTTCTTGAAAACTTTGCAATAATTAATACGTTGATTTAGCAGTCGCGAATTGTGAAAGTACTAGTGACAGGATACCTCATGTGTCATATCTCATGCAAGCCATACGAGTTTGTTTGTGTGAGCTGTTAGATATATCCGTGCGTCTTAGAGCGTAAATCAACAGTGCCTTAGGCGGCTTATTAATATTTGTATGAGGTATAGAGAAACTGGATGTGTCGTGGGTGTAGACGTTAGGCGTGATTGCCTGTGCGGGTGTAAACATGATGATAAATAACTTCTAGCTTATTAATGGGGTTAGGAAAGTGTGTATGCAGTTGATTGGGTAACTTTCCACATTGCAGGATTTAGTGCAATGGTTTCGATTGACGAGTCATCTTTGTCTTTTTAAGTACAGAATCTATGTGGACTGGCTGAGCCTTTAATTTATGTTACGAGATGAAAAAATCCCTCAGATCTACGGCTCTACTGGGAAGCCGGAATATGTGTTGTGAGAACTAAAAACCATCCCGACGGCCGACTAAAGGCACCCGACTTACTAGGAGCCGTCCAGGGGCTGGTTGAGCCTAGAGATCGGCATAGGAGTATGCCAAACTTTTCACACACATTTATCTTTTAAAATGGGCAGTCTTCGTGGACTGGCTGAATGTAGAGATCAGCAAAAGGGTGTGTCGGACTTCTATTGATTAAGTCACCAGTGCATTCCTTGACGAATTACGTAAAAAAATTGACAGAATGCTAACCTTTTGGTAATAAGCACAATTATGCCCTTGGCTGTCGATTTTAGAAAGAATAAGCAACGTCTATGAGTATTCGTATCGTCAAATCAAACGAATCATTGCCTCTGTAATATTTGTTTTATAGCTGGTACTTATATTGTGTCGCTATATTTTTTTCTCAACTTAATCAAAAAACCCGAAGTTGTTAACGATAATAAAGCGATGCAAAATCTGTATTTTCCGTTCATTTACGCACTAGGCAAAAACGTCTTCTATTTTCTATTTCCACGTTGACCACATCAACAAACTATTTAATGAATTATTAAATAACACAAGCTGGTGATTTTTAATCAAAATTGGACAACCGCATACTGATTTTGCCGTAAGTGGTGCGAAAATTATTATGAACCAATAATTATCTATCACCATATCGCTTGTAGAGTCGCTGAACAATCTATGTATGCAAAGCTTTTGGATGCCACAACGAGCTGCGGTTAATAATAGTATACGAGTACTACACGAGTTAGTAATAGTTTATCAAACAAGTAAAAGTTACTTTAAAACACCTTTTCTATACTTATGATAAATTAAAAGAACTGCTTTTACTTTATTATACGATGAATAAGAACTGCTTTTATTTTATTTTATGATTAATTATACGTATTAAAACGTAACAAACAATTAACTAAATCACAGCTCAAAAATAATGCTTATAAGACCATATTAAGGATATTAATTGAAATTTTATTTTACTGCCTCCGTGGTCCAGTGGATAGCGTATGCGACTGCTGATCGGATGTCCCGGGTTCGATTCCCAGGTCGGGCAAAAGTGTGACTGGGTTTTTCCGAATACTCAGTAGCAGCCCGGAGTCTGGTGATATGCCCGGTAACGGCAATAGGCTCGCCCTCTATTACGGTACCTAAAAAGTCATGGCGAAATGTGGGTGTAATATAAATATTCCAACCACATTGGTGTAAAGGTGTAGGCAGAGGTGTAAACACCTCTGCTTACCCCTTCGGGGATACAGGCGTGAGACTATGAATAAATAAAAAATAAATAAATATTTTAGCCGGCACTTTTAGCCCAAAGGACTATGGGCAAAAATGTATGGCCTCCGTCCCCATATACCAACACACATGGAACTAGTGCCAATGTGTACCTTAAGTATCCACTACTTGATTAAAATCCTTTTTTTTACTAAAATCCGTGGGATTTATAAATAAAAAACAATTTATTATTATTAATTAACCTATATTTTCATTTTACACTTGTAAGTTATTTTGACATTTTGGTTGTATTACAGTACAAAACATGATTTAGTAACTATACAAAATAAAATAAATATGTATTTTTAAACATTTAAATGATAATGAATGAATAATAGGAAAATTACGAATATAAACTCAAAATCCTTTATTCATTTAGATCACAAAGTGACACTTATGAACGTCAAATTTAAACATTATTACTGTATGCTTCTACATTTACATTTACTGCCACGTTCGCAAAGCAAGGGCGTAAAACCATGAGAAAGAACGGGCAATAAAACTCACGGTCACTCTTTTTCATCGCCAGGTTTTTAATAATACATAACAATTAAACTTTTGTAAGGTGCTGCAACTGTTATACCTTCTATGTTACTTGTATATATTTACTTTACATGATACTCAAGCATAATCAAGTTAAATTTTAATGTTCATTTAGTTAGCCTCCTGAACATAGACATGGTGAAACAGGAGCATCCACTTACATTATGCACCTAACAATGCAGGCAATCCGCGCAAATGAATGAATCATCATCGCCCGAGCGTTATCCCGGTTGCATCCAAGACTTACACGCCTTAGAGCCCGAGGTCCGCTTACTGGCCTAACCAGATATTACAGAATATACTTTTCCGCAGAGCGACTGCCGTTTGACCTCCGCAACCTAAAGGGATAGCGATATTCCATGGTTAATACCAGTATCAGTTTATTTGAGGGTACTGCCTCCATGTAACGACTGTCAAACATCTTCATGACAGCCGGGACCGACGGTTTAACATCTCTCCAAGGCACGGGGCAAGCGATAATTAACAATTTAAGACTGGACCAATGGATTGGAACCTGATTCCCTCTGCATGGCAATCCGTTGGTATCTCCTCTAGGCTATCGCTGCCCTTATATAATAATCACTACATAGTATAAAACTAAGTCTGTCTTCTGTCTGTCTGTCCCTATATATGCTTACATCTTAAAAACTACGCAACGGATTTTAATGCAGTTTTTTTTTAATAGATGGAATGATTCAAGAGGAAGGTTTATATGTATGATTGACGCGGGCGAGGCCGCGGGCGCCGTCTAGTATAATATAAATGAATGAATCATTTAAATTCATTTTTTTCTAATTATTCATTCTTATAATGCTCATAGTAGGCAAATAACAATAGTGAGTGTTAATCTTACTGGTCTATGTTCACTGTGCACTAAGGAATACATAAATGAGTAGGTAGGTGTTTTACAAATAATCGTCATAAATACGTAGATACTTGTACGAATATTTGTTAATTACGTCCCCATAGTAAAAAAATATCATCTTGCCAAGATGTGTCAATTGAGCTACATTTCATTTTTGTTGATGGGTGGGGACGATTCCGCCCATGTATCGTCCTTTGGAGGCTGGGTGGATCTCCTTTACAAATGAATTAATCGATTCTAACTTTCGCCATTTGAAAACATCTTACAATTTTATTAGCAGGTTATACTCACGATATTTAATTTATTTTAAGGCATAAATATTATCACTGTTATTCTCCGTCGTTTAAATCAGCTTAGAGCGGTCTTGGTTGCGGTGGACTTAAAATAGTAATCGAGCAAAACCCGCTAAATAAAATTATATGAAAAGTGAATTGAAAGATTATATATTTACATTTTAGTGCCACGTTCACATTGCTAGGGTCATCTTTGCCATTTGTGTAGACAATAAACATGCCATATCCAGTTATAATACATCTGATAACAGTAATATATGTAAGTGAGAATGTACCTTAGGTAAGATTGTTGTGCTTGCACTCAACTGAGATGTAAGATATCGCGCGTACACCCGACTGAAATAAACTACTGTCATATCTTAGCGGGCTTCTTAAAATATCTGCTTACACTCTTAGGGTTGTTCATGTATTTTATAGCCTTAGGGTTCCGGACCGTTATTGCTGTTTGGAAGTACGGAGTTTGTATAGTTTGTTGAAGTTGGCACTAAATTAATTGTTGGGAGGGTTAAAGGTCACAAGTGATGAAAATACTAGCTAGGCTGTTGTTTTGGCTGCCTGGCAGGCATTTGCATCCGACAAAAAATTTATGCAATATCT
This sequence comes from Euclidia mi, assembly GCA_944739405.2. Lineage (NCBI taxonomy): Eukaryota > Metazoa > Arthropoda > Insecta > Lepidoptera > Erebidae > Euclidia > Euclidia mi. Next base: position 8,699,446 of record OX123193.2, on the reverse strand, counting down.
AACTTATCAGCAATAATTAACAACAATCTTCGATGTCTGGCCAAAACTCTTTGCCATACAACTTTAAGGAACTGCTAAACATTTGATAGGTCTGCTTAGAGAGCTTAGGGGAAGGCCTTAATCTAGCAGTGAACGTCTTTCGGCTGATATGATGAAACACTTGAGAAATAAAGCCCTATATATATTCCTTGATTCCATATTTCTTGTTTTATAATGTATCGCATCATAAATAGCGAATCTTCAAATCAAATGAAAGTACGAAATATTTATAACAAATAAACCAACGAATTCTGCATATTCTCCTTCAAACAAAATCTAAACAAAACCCACTAATTGTTTCTAAATTTACAAACGAAATCTAATCACCACACTCATGTAAACACTTAAGCCTGGCGTCGACTACATTTGAACCGCGTCGAATCGCGCCGAGTCGCATTTTATCCGTGTGCGTTCATTACAGACGAATCGAATCGAAGCCAGCAGTCGGCGACTGGTTGCTGTAGGTGGTGCTTGTGTTGTCAATGATGGATAGCTCGGACGAAGATATGTTCTTGTTTCAAATTCGTTCATTATTCCCGCTATTTCTGCCCATATATTTTGTCTACGCTGCTCGTCATGATAATGAGTATCTTCATGATCATAATTTTTTTTTAGACTCGCGCCTGTATCCCCAGAGGGTTAGGCAGAGGTGTAATATTACACCCACATTTCGCCATGAATTTTTAGGCCCCACGTAATAGGGGGCGAGCCTATTGCCGTACCGCGTACATTACCAGACTCCGTGCTGCTACTGAGAATTTCCTAACGGAAAAACCCAATAAGACTTTGCCCGACCCGGGAATCGAATCCGAGACCTCCCAATCCCACGCGCACATTTATGCCGCAAGACTAATGAGGCAGTCATGATCATTAAGTTCAGTCTATTTCTGAACTAGCAAAATTAACAGCTCTTCATTCATTTCGATAACTTTTTATGTAGGTATTTACGCCATTTAAGGTACTACACTCATTTACACTCATCCGCTGACCCGCGTCCACTAAGGCGCGCCGAGTCGAGTCGAAGCGCGTCGCCGCAGAAATTCGCCTGCCGAGCGATGCGCGCGGTAGATTCGATTCGGCGCGCCACGGCTCGTCGCTAATGAACGCAGGTTCATATAAATATATAGGAGGCGACTTTCTGCGTTTCGATTCGGCTCGGCTCGGCGAGCCTAGTGGACGCTAGCCATAACACATCTAGACAGAGACAGAGTAAAATGTCCCGAGCAAGTGTAAAACAAGGAGTATCAAGTTAATCTGAGCCGACTGTACCAGAGACAAGCTCTATTTGTGTTTGTCTTCAAAGGCAGCTATTATTAAAAACTTGCTCGCAAAAGATTATGAATTTTGACCGAAATATAGATTTACCTTTGCTCATCTTTACGTTTCTTAGTAATCTGGCGTACTGTATTTGACATCTTGGAGATTTTATGAAACAGGGATATTTCGCTTGCCAGCATTTGATTAAATATCTTCTTTTTTGCCTACGGTACTAGATTACGGTTTATCTTGTTCAATCTGGTATTATTAGGCGTAGTTTGTGTCAGACTTCTTTCTTTATTACTTGATCTATCATGTCCTTTGAGATTAGGTTTCTTGCGCTTATATAGCACTAGAGGACGCCAGCAGCTACGTCTACATTTTTTTTTTAATTTACCCGTTTTGACCGATCCCGTGGGAATTTCGGAAAATCCCTTCTTAGTGCACCCCTACGGTCCCCAAGGAACATACATGCCAAATTTCAGCTGCCTGCGCCCAATAGCTTCGGCTGTAACGTATCTGTCAGTCAGTAAGTAACGCAAAGATTTTATATTTTAAGATTTCAAGGTTTGCGTTTATTAATCTTTACCACAACATGGAACAACTTCCAGTACTGTTTTCCTCATCTTGAATGCGGTTGTATTTACGTTGTTGGGTGTTAATTTACTGGTGTGGCAATTTTCGTTTTAGATTTGTTGACGTTCAAAAAAAAATATTTGAGACGTACTTGTATAATTTTAAAGAGCAAACCTATACCTGTTTATATTTACAACTCTATTAACCATTCTAATAACAAATTACTGGTTGCTCTAAATGTATTATCACAGAATAAAAAAAAAAGACGTGTGGCACTCGGAGACTGCCGCGGTAAAGCTATTGCATAGCATTTTTTATCAACTGATGCAATTATAATTATATATTTATTTTATTTATGCAATTTTTTTTTCTTTGATATTAATTCAAGTTACAATTTGAGTGTGGTGACCGATAAGAAAACAATGTTTTTTCTTTCATTAAATAAATGAGAAATTAATATTGTTCAAAATATTTTTATTATCTTTCAATACATGTCTGTTCTTCAGGAATATTTATCATTGAAACTATAGGTTTATGGTAACTGAAATAAGAAACATAAGTTTGAGACTTGATATCTTCTAAATATCTACATATAATATGCCCTTTGACGTTCACAATTTCTTTTTCTTTTTAGCTCTTTTTTAGCTCTTTATGCTTTTCTTCTCTATAAAAAGAAAATATCTAGGTATAAATAAAAGGTGTAAATAATAAGGTATTAATAGTGTAATTACTCACCAAAATAATTATTAATTCAAAAAATTTGAAAATAAAATTACGATATTAAGAGTTTGATCATCGAATTTTGCGCAATGTACATTTATATAGATATAATATCATATATACTTTCTCTGCGTGGCAATAATGTGTATTACCTATACATAATAAAAAAAAAAATTTTTTGTGAATCATGCGGTGGGTTTAATTTTGGTAGGAATGGTAACTTTGGCAGAAATAGTACTTTTGATAAAGATGGTAGTTTTGGTAGCAATCGTAAGTAACATGCTACCAAAACTACCATATATGCCAACAATACAATTTCTACCAAAACTACTATTCCTACCGAAAATAAAATTCCTATCAAAATTACTATATGTACCAAAACTACTATTCGTACTAACACTACTATTTGTACTTAATATTCGTACTAACACTATCATAACTACCACTTTTTTCAAAACTACCTTTTCTACCAATACCGCCGGTGCTGTCAAAAGAACCATTTCTCTCAAAACTACTATTCTTACCAAAGCTAAAATTTCTACCATAACTACCACTTGATATATAATTAATGACAATAGTATCTACTATGAACCGCTGTAATATGTTCCACATAAAAAGAAATACCTTGGTACAAGTAAAACATTTTATTATAAACTAAACCTTAATAAGTAAACTGTAAACTTCATAATACATATTATCAACTTGGCGCTTACGCCAAGTTGATTAATATGTGAAGGGTGTTAGGTTTTTTTCGTTACGGAATTTCTGGATTCGGTCGCCGCGCTCAAGCCCACGATAAAGCTATGCAATAGCTTAACAACGTTAGCCGTCTATCAATATAATTATTTACTTGTTTCATATATTTCGTTTATAATCCGTCTTCATTCACAACTTGCAACTATGAAAAAAACAATGCTTGCTGAATGAGATTAATTTCGTATTATAGACTAAAAGTATGAAAAACATGAACATGTAACGACACTCAGCGTTCGAGCTCTTGAGCATTAAAGCCTTTCATGCACACACGGCACTTAAACATTTCACCTTTCTGAGTAGATAAGGAAATGTAGTTGTTTACTATTTATAGGTAGTAATAGCAGCAATACACATAAAAAGTATGGCCCACTATCAAAAAGATCAAGTAATTTATTTTGCTTAATAATACGTTGGTGAGCTATATTATTTTGTGACAAAGGCTTTGCCTCTGTATAATCGCAATAAAGATAAAATTTAAGAGGGGTTCCGTTAGATAGTTTATATGAATTGAATGACTAACAAAGGAGAATGGATGCTAATCACATGAAATGAGGTTTGAGGACGGTCGCGACGTTGGATTTTGAGAAACAAATGGGCTTTGCATATGTTTAACTGTGGTACTGTAAGTGTTGTCTCGTTGGATTAATGACTTCCATTAAAAGCCTAAATATTTGTACTTGGGGAACTTGCTAAGCAGCTACTGTTCTATTTCTGATTTGCAATGACTTAAATAAACGATTCGTAAAATTATGAACATATTATGCTCATCCTCCCAAGAGCGTCGCCAGTACTTCGTGTGAATGCTGAGCTGTAAAATGAAGAATCCTGATCGCAATGAGGCAACGCAAGATGATGATAATACTTTTTCTACAAAGGTATGGCAATTATGCTTTGCAGGTCATCATTCTGCGTTCAGATACTTACGTTTATAATAAGTGATGGATTTCCAAGCTCAATTCACGCTGAGAAACCTGACTCTTAGCTTCACTCACTACCTTGGCTACTATATATACCTATAACATATAAATTACTTACTTTCCATGTGGTCTTTGAAGATATGGAAGCCCAGGTGCCAGTGACATATATGACAAAAGCACGAACATTGCTTATTTATTTATCAGTAGGATATCTCACACCACCATCGTTAGAATATTTTAAGTGTTCATTAGAATAGTCTGTAGGATTTTCTAGATTTTCTTTTAGAAATATTATTATATCAACTATAATATTGAGTACCTATTCAGCTTCTGATTATGTTTGTCCATTTCGTGAAGCAATACCTTGATTATTAAATATAAATTTGTCATAGATGTCTCTGGCTAATAGCAACATATTACTATTATTGTGTTTTTTTCCTTTGCAGTACAAGGTATCATAAATATAATAAAACACACAAGAATTTCTTAAAAATGTATTTATTTTTCATTTTATTGTGCTCTTCAATATTTATTAAACGGACATTTTGTCCACGAATTTTAATTACATAAGTGTTGCAACTCTCAATATTATACAAAAAGAAACAATAAATGTGTAATAAAATAAATAGTTATTACTTAAATTAAATACAAAATAAAAAACAGAAACAAAAACAACATTTTTGAAGATAGAATAATATTTTCCGTTTACAAATAGAAATGTAATGTTTGTTTTACGTCAGGAAAGAGACGTTCCAGTGGAATACAACTGAATAAAAGATAAAATGAAATTGATCTTAAACAAAAGAGCGGAGTTTGAATACTTGTACAGCAGTAAAAACAAATCGACGGATAGGAATTCGATACATTATGTTTAGCACCAAATTACAAAATGATAAACTACGATTTGACCAAAGGAAATTTGTGTAATATTCGAATTTCGAATGAAGAGGTACCTTTAATATGATATGATTATAAAATTCAACTTACTATTCTTAAATAATTCATTTAACTACAATTTTTGTACATTCTCTACAAATTCAGACATTCATTTACATCATTCCCTCTTAGTTTTTACACATGATAAATCTTTAACTTGATAGAGTTCACAATTATTGTGATAATTTAAGGACTAGTTCGAAACTTACTAGGACGAAACCGCTATTGCTACTAAAAAAATATGGTCACATGAATTTTGTACAAAACCATCGCTATACCAGCTAATAAAACTAACGTTTTCATCAAAATATCGTATCGTTACAATCTACAGGGACAGACCTTCTACTAAGCAATAAATTTTGTACAATCGTGTAGAAAAGTAGTCCCAAAGACGTTTAAGGTTCATAAATATTCGACAGTAACTAATACTCAACAATTAGGTTCACCGTCTCGGAAGGCATGAGAGAATTGAGGCCGCTGAATAATTTAGGCCGTGAAAGACAAAGTAAAACTACTAAATGCAAAATTGATTACATTAAACGTGATTCTTCACTTCACCTCGTCATTGGAGTAGTATGGCACGACTGTCACATCAAGCCAACAAGAGTCCGTTCATGACTTTGGTATTTCTGCTGACAACCGATGTCTAGAGGACGCTCTCATACCACAAGTCCCACAAGTATTATTACTATAACCAGAATCTGATCCAAACGAGGAATCCCCGCTTGGAGGTTTTGGAGAAGCTCTTGGGCCTCTCCAGCAGGCGATGCCTGGTAGATCTCCACTCGCACTCATGGGCAGTGGGCCTTGCGGCCTCGCTCCAACAGTGCCAAATTGAGGATACAATCTCAACAAGGCATCCAGGAGAACTCCTTCGTGAAACTCCGTGGGGTCCGGCGGTCCGGGTGGATGGATATGTCGCTGTTGATGCATTCTATGTTGATGTTGCGCTCGTCGTCTTTCCAAAGACTTGGGTCTTCGATCCATTCGCTGTTGGCGTGGTCGGTGCGGTAGTGATTGTGGTGCTGGTGGCCTGGAGCATGTTCGGCAAGGCGCCGCTTCTCCGACTAGACTGAGCTCGTCTTCAGCGAAATGGTCGTCGCTATGGAGGGAGTCACCTGATCTGTGAGGCAGCTCTTCGTAGAGAGGGCACCGCATTTGTCACCCCCACAGGAACTACCACCTCGCCAAGTGCCGCCAGAGCCGCAAACAAAAACGCAGCCCGCACAGTTCGGTCTTTTGGTTTCCACCATCTGTTAACAAAGATATTGCACCATTAGTACCATAATACAAGTAGTTCATAGAAATGACTACGTTTGAACACATGTATATGTTACTGTTATCATTGTAAAATGTGATAAAATTCTATCTATATTTCAACCAATATTGGTATCGAAACCTTGCTTAAGAGTATTTTAAATTGTAATGTGAACAAAATTGTACTCCTATCTACCCTCACTTACGACGTCAAATCGCAGGAGAAATCAGTACCTAATAATACATTTAAGGGAGAAGGGCAGATTCAAAATCACTGAAAGTTCCAAATTGATACACAGCTGTTTGCATAAGTAAATACTGGGCAAATAAAATTATACTTTTAGTTTGGTAGAACATTCTAGTTTTGGGCATTTGATTTATTTCTTATTTAAGTAAAACGCAGCTTGTGTACACTAGATATTATTTCTAATCGAGATTGTTCAAACAGCTAGTTTATAATTTAATTAACACGTTTTGCGCCAATATAATCAGAAAAGTTTTCTACAAATTAGTATATTTCGTAAAGTCTAGAAAGCTATTCTTATAAAATGTTTGCGACGTTCATTTAACAAAAATTCTTAGCATTTACTTAAAATTTGAAGCCAATTATAAACATGTTAAATTATAATTATCTAACTACCAACTTAAAGATGCTAAGAGATAAACTTCAAACAGTTTTAATAGGTATCAAATATTAGCTTCAATTCTTGAAACTTTATTAAGCCACGTCACGACTGATCTCTCTGGACCGTTGGCCTAGATCAAATATGACCCTGAATACTAAGCTGAAATTTGTAGCATTTTAACTGCTTATGTTAACCGTAGTAAATAAAGGATCTTCACAGACAGGCAGACGGACAACAAAGGGGTATTACAAGAATGCCGGTTTTTATCCTACATATAGGTGTTTCTATGTATAATATGTATGTATTTACAAAAAAAGTATATAAATGTATGTTTATCCATTGTCTAGTACCCATAGTACAAGCTCTGCTTAGTTTGGGACTAGATGGTGTTGAGTGAAAGTGGTAGAATACATGATTTTATATTTAGTTGCGCAACTGTAAAAAACACTGTTAACATTGTCTAGGGAGAATTTAATATGAAATTACATTATGTACATAAGTTTGTTTCAAGCTTTGTTTCAGTAAAGTTAAATGCTTATCAAACCTTATTACAATCTGTTTTTGTCTTAGTAACATTATTTTCTTTCTCCAAACTAACTTAACTCTGAATAAAGTCAGAAATATCGCACCAAATAAAACTATTTAGACATTTAGCGACGAATCGTTTTATTGGGCATAAATGTATCAGCTGTCTCTCTCTTTGCGACCTCACAAAAGCCTCACAGCTTCGGCTTGCGACTTAGGGCCAGCTCCTTACCCGACTTCTAAAAAGCAGGAGGAGTTTAAATGGTTTTTTATGTTGATGTTACCTCAGAACTCCGTTGGTTATTAACTGATAAGGAAAATTATTTTAGTTTGGAAGAAAGTACTTTGCCATATAAATTTCAGGAAATGAATTTAAAATGACTTTTTCGTTTTAAAATAATATTTTGAATCTAACCAAATAAGGCAAATATTTTTTGAAGCATATAAAATAATTTATTTGAAATACGAGTTGTTTTATTTTTCATTTCGATAAACAGTAAGTAACGATATTAGAGAGCTATTTAGGTGTGTGATAATTTGTTACATCCGCCATACTTGTAATACCATTGGTAACTGTTCTTTGGTCCACTGCATTGCTCTTGTGCGTTACTTGTGAATGTATACGTACATTGAACATAAACTTCAGTTTCTAGTACATACTAATTTGTTCCAATATCTGACTCGTCTTTTGACACTTCCTGGTGGAATCTGAAGAATGGAAAACTACTTGATTTTTGTATTTGAAATGTATAAATAGGTAATATCAATTAATGACCAATTTTGTTATGGAGAAGGTTTACTTAAAGAAACCAATAATGCAAGCAACACAGCTATAAAATATGTATGAAATAATTTACCTCTGTGCAAGAAATAAATATTTCAAATATTTTATTTTACCTACGATATTCCTTTTAGAAACATACGCAACATTCCCTTTTAGTAATACAGCTATATGTACCCATTCGGGAATAAAGCCTGGATATTTTTTATAAAATTATATACGAAGCTAAACAAAAAATATAATAATATTAGGTCTAGACGTAACTTTCAGAATGTCATACTTGTGATACAAATAAAAGGACAAGAGCGAACATCAATTGAACGAAAAGACACGCTCGACGACGTACGAACAATGAATATGGACGCGTCAAATGAACCTCGTTACATTGAGTGACAACATCACATTTCATTACTTACTATATCAGTACGGGCATCTATTAAATTAACTTTGAAGTTCACTAGGGGTCCCTTAAACCCTCGTCTAACTACGTGAGCGTCGTACAGTTTACGGTCTAAGAATTCCCAGACCCCGGTGTCTGACAGACAACTCCTAGAAGTAGTGCAAAGGGACCGTGACGTGGTTCAGTAATGTGGCCATTTTCTACATCGTTTAGGTACTCTTGGGTTTATTTTCTGAGAAATATAGCAAGTTTGATGATCGGATGAAATGATATGGGTTTGATATGTTTAAAGTATCTACTGAAAAGGTATTAGATTTGATTCGCTTAGTTGTTTCGCGACAAAACTTTTTTCGTAATTCTGATGTATAAGGCTATATAACAGCTAAGTTGCGTCTACTACCAAGATCCGTACGTATAGGTTTTGCGAGAAATAGATTTAATCTAACAATTACGCAATTATAACAGTAATCTTCTATAAAAGGTCTTGTAGACCAATTTTGCAGAAATATTGCAATGCGAATTCAACTATAAAAATAAAACTCATAATAATAATATTTTATTTTAACCGTCTATTATGACTTTGTATTCAAAGAAGACTAATGTATCGTATATACAGACGTATTAGGTATATTTAAAGAATAAAAATTAAAAGGTAATAAAGCTATACCTGGCACTTTTATTGCGGTTGCGTTATTATTTATTCTGATATCTTTCGCATATTTAATAACTATAATAAAATTGTGCTTTGTTTATTCACTTATTTACATTTAATTCATAAATTTTACAGAAATGATTGATTCCATTTAATAAACTACTATTATAATATTACATGGGCAATTCAATGTGGTGTTGGATTTTAATTATAAGGTATTTGAAAGTTGTATATACCTGGCCTTTCAATTGAAGATGAGAATTCTGATGTACAATAATAAACTGAGTTGATCTTGGGCAAACATTTGCATATTTTTAACCAACTAGCTATTACTCTAGCGGTTGCTGCTCCTCAGAAATTTGGCTGAGGCTCTGAATAGTTTGTGATCGGACGGATGTATGTTGAAGAAGAAGAATATACTATTAGAATATTATAATAAATATTTAAAAATATTGCATCATGTTGATGTTATTTCATGTTCGATACGCCATGTGCTCGTAATAGCCGGGAGCATTCGCAATAAAATATAACTGTTAACCATCATAAAATCACTATAAACCTTTTGATTCATGCCATCGTATAGTTCAAAGTAATATGTTGAGTTGTGATATTTTTGCTATTGAATTTTACGTCTAAATATTTGTAGATTGATTCTAATTTCATCATAATTTGGCGCAGGCCTCTCCCATATAGCTTGTTTTTTTTAATTACGGCTGCAGAGCACGAGCACTAAATTGACAAACCCGCCCTATATTGCCTAGGATAAAATCGTGTGTTGCGGGGGACTTTATAAGCATACAATCAAAGTACACCATAAGCACTAAGACTTGGTACCTACAGCAATTTATGGATCGCACAGAGTATGTCTCGTGTGGGAATCGAATCCAAAACACTCGACGCAGTGTCAAGAGTTGAGACGACCGCTTAAAGACAACCAGCATGCCGACTGAGTGCAATCTGAATCACACAGTTTTGTGAATCAATAAGAAGTTTTGGCCTTTGTATATAAAGCTCTGATTACTTTAGGGTCACATCGGCTTGTGACGGTTATGCTTAGATATTCTAGTATTATTCTACGCATTGTCAAAAAACATTTGAACTATCGAATAATGATGTACACAACTCCAACTGTGGTTCCAACTCCGGTCTATGCGGCAGCGGCGATCTTCTGGGCAGGTCTTGTAAGTCTTCGTATAGAGGCGCCGGTGGCGGAGCCCGACGTGTGGAACCGCCTTGAGAAGGCGCCGAGGACTTCGACGGTAAGAGGTTGGTGACTTTCCGTTTGTGTCTTTGAAAGAAAAGGCTTGGTAAATATAAAAATAAAATTTCGTTCGGTGGAAAATGTTTTTTATGATTAGAATAAAAAAAACATATTATACTAGCTTTTGCCCAAGGCTTCGCTCGCGTAAATTCGGGGTTCTCTAGTTAGGTATAGTATATCATCTATGTTAGGGGTAACCGAATCCGAATTTTGCGGATATATGTTGTCGACTCAAAATCTTAATTTTTTAATGTTTTATTATTCAGGTAAGGATTATAATAAATATATAAAAATAGATTTGACACTGCGATGGTAGCTCAGTCTATCGGTTCCAATGTGATACATGCCAAAATCAACAACAACTTACAAATTAAAAATTAGATAAAAAACCATTTTCCAGTCGACTCAATTGTAAATCTAAACCATTCACAAGTCCCCTTGAACACACACAAAAAATTTCATCAAAATCGGTCCAGTCGTTTAGGAGGAGTTCAGTGACATACACACGCACACAAGAAATACCTATATATATTATGATAGTCAATCAGTCGGCGCGAAAACCATTGGTCTAGTAGTAGCATCACTTTTGTTTCCACAAAAATGTGAGGCATATGTATATAGGCTGCCAAAAGGCCAACTCTCTTCAACAAGGCCTAGCATTTTTACCCTGAGACAAGAATATGAACCAATTAATTTACTGATATTGATGGTCGCAATATAATTTCAAGATAGTTTAATATTATGTGGAACGTAAATTAATTTTTGCGACTGAGTTTCTGTAATTATATTTGTTTTTGTTACTTGAGAGACAATGCGAAACTAAGACAGTAACCAGTGAGCAGATAGGTATATTTGAAGGCAAATTAGTCTGCTTTTGATAACTGACATTGTTAACTGACATTCAAAGGAAATCTAAAACTTATTCAATATCTTGACCGACTTAAAAGATAATGTATTTTCTATTCAACATACAAATAGATCAAGTTGAATAAATATTGTTTTAAGTGTGAGTGCTTACAATGTATTTAATGATTATTTTAAACATCTTTAACATCTGAATTTATATATTCTAACTACATCAATATGTATTTAAAACTATAAAAACTGTAGTTTTATTTTACACAACTTTCTAGATCAAGCAGTTTAAAAATCTATTTCAATAAATAATTCCCCTAAATTAGTGCAAGCAAAGTTTAACCTAACGAAATCCATACTAATATTTAAAATGCTATAGTATATTTGTTTGTCTTTCTTTCACTTGGTAATGGAGTGATTTATTCAATGATTTCCGTCTGGGGAGTTAGGAAACTGGAGAGGGACATTAGCCACTTTTTATGCCGATCACCGACACTCATGCGAGCAGAGTACGAGTGTCGCCGACACTCATCTAGTATTTTATAACTTGTCAATACTTTTAGGCCTCGTAACATCTGTGAAATATGTTGTGATTTTGAAAAGGAGGAATGTGTTACGACTTGTAATGTTTTGATCGATGGACAACGAGTAGAGAAAGTGAATGAGTTTGTATACTTAGGTACATTGTTTACAAGAGATGCTAAGAATGAAGAAGATATTGAAAGAAGAGTTACTGTAGGTAATAGAGTGAATGGAGCTCTGTAGGCCTTTTTAAACAGCCAAAACGTGTCCAAAAAGACACGTTTGGCTGTGCATAGAGGGGTGTTAGTGCCTACCCTTATGTATGGTAGTGAAAGTTGGGTATGGCAGAAGAGACTTGAAAGGAGAATAAATGCTGTAGAAATGAGAGCACTGAGAAGTATGCTGTAGAAATGAGAGCACTGAGAAGTATGTTAGTACGAGATCCCACGACAAATTAGTGCACCCATCGAGTTTTTGCTTAAAACCAAATGTTTAAGTATATTTATGATTAGGAGAATACATATCTACTAGATTGCCTATTAAAATTTGGCCGCAAGTATGTTTAATTAAGTGATTGTTAATTGATTTTTGGAAGATACTTTCGTTCATTCGTTTTATAAGTAAAATATCGTCTACATCACGGCTATACATATAAAGATTCTGAAAAACCACGGTTGCCATTGTTCACCTGGCCGCACCTCCTCGCAGCCAGGTGTAACCAGGTATGATTTCGATACATTTTTACGTTCATAACGTTTATTTATGATTTATATGTCAAATTAAAGCTAATTTTTTTCTCATTCTGATGTTATATGGTTGCCTAATTAAATCCAGCCGCAAATAAGGGTTGCCGGCTGTTGAAGATTGTAAATATTTAAGGTAGAGTGAAAGAGAGTTATACGCGTAACGTAATGTGTCAGACAGCTCCTAAGAATAAGGAATATACATAGAAACCGCATAAATACAGCAGTTATACCCAATATATTTACTTTGACTTATGAATTATTTCTAGTGTTAGAGTAAGATATTATAATATATACAAAAGACGTTTCGAATTTTCGTCGGTTCACACTTAATTTGATAATATAGGAATTTAAACTTTCGTGGTCATTTAAACTTGTTTTTAATTGTCTTTCGGGATATATACCACGTACCTTTGTTTGGAGAAACCGATATTTCGGCACTGTTGCAAGCGCCATGTTCACGGATGTACTGAACATTACATTATAATTTGATAAGTTAGAATATCGTTAAAATTTGAAATAAATCATCAGATCTGGTTTACTCAGGATACATATCGAAAGAATGATGATAATTCCTCAATCAAGTAAATTAAGGAATATATATCAAATATAAATATCAACAAAATTATTTGAACGTAGGAAAGAGTCATAATAATGTTATTGATGACATACATGCGTTCAAAAAATAGATCTGCATTTATGTAAGCAACTACAGGAGCAAATAAACAAATTGTGGTTCTTAGCCGAGTCAAGCAGACCTTGAAGCTCAGTATCTTCAATGTCTGCTTGCCTTCAGGTACAGTATAGTTAATTAGACTGGCAATAAAAAAATAAACCGTTAGATTATTTCTCACATGACCAAACCTCACACGAGCACTGAAATGCTTTTTTTATTTTACTTAATATTTTAACATGAATAAAGCAAACGATATTTATTGTAACACCGGTAACCACTCCAAGCAGTGACAAAGTCTGTGAAAATATCATTTTAACGCATCAGTTTTCAAATTTACTGCATGAATCTCTGGTTACTAGAAGCTTGGCTTGCTATGATGAAGGAAAACATCATGACAAAATTGCATGGCTTAGTAGTAGTTTGCGGCAGATGGTTTTACAAAAAAACATTTATAAACGAAAAAAAATTGAGGATACTCTATCGTGAAACAATGTTTTTATTGAAATATTGTAGTATAGCAAACTACCTTTTTATGCGATAAGTAGGACCCGCGGTGTACTGAAGCTAGTCTGTAAAATTTAAGTATCGATAAAGTTATAACGTTACTATGTTAATTCGTCACAATCTTTATACGAATAATTATCAAAATGTCTATGACCGAAGACCGAAGTCTCAAAGTTTTAAATGAACTTCTATTACATTTTAACGGGTAATGGGTGGCCATATGGCCACCTATGTCAGATTATTAGTGACGGTCTTGGGGTCGTATGCCTCCATCTAATAGTTATATAATCTAGGTGTTGACTAGTTGACTAGCATTTGACGCATGCGCAATGGCTTAAAAGCGTCGCAGAGCTGTCAATCGTTCTCGTATGACAAATGATGTCACGCGTAGGGTGAAGTTCCCCAGTGGCGGAAACCTAAAGTTTTTAGGAAATAAAATAAAAACTATTTTAAGACATTTAACTTTAATTAATTTTGAATTTGTTGACTCAACAAAGTATGAACTCTTAATCTATAAACAAAAATACGATTTCTGTATAAATATAATCAGGAACTTCAATTAAGTTTAGATAAAGAAAAATGTTATTGTAAAAACTGGCACCTAGTACCGGACACACAATTAGTTTACAGACTAGCGCCGGACATCTGCAAAACATCGGCCATTGATCGTGTATATCTCGACGACGTCTCCACATTCAAGAACTTCTGCAAAAGCTTCAAAAGCGCACCCTTGGCATCTGGAGCACTGTGACCATGTGTCTTCATCATGATTCGTCGTGACACGTGTTTTTCTATGTTGAATATTTGAGATAGTGACATCTTTTTGTTAGCTTACCTCCACTTTTCCCATAATCTTTCATAAGTTTGGTTTGTCTACATTTTTAATTTATTGTTCTTTTTGTACTTGATGCCCATTTCTTTCCTTTTTTCTGAGATAACATGATTTTTGTCTCTTCAGCTACAATTCTACACGACGGTGACGACGTTAAAACTTCACTTATTTCACTTTCTCACACATTTTATTTGTCAAGTTGCTAATCTGTTCATCGTGAAAGCAGATAATTTTAACAATTTTAGAATATTCTGACCAACTGCTAAACAAAAACTAGTCGACTTCTTTATACTGCTGGTTCCAGGTTTGTTGTTAAGATATTTGATCACTAGACAGGTTTTCATGGCAGGGTGTGTGTTACTTTTATTTCACATTCACACAACACTATCTAGTCCCAAACTAAGCAGGGCTTGTACTATGGGTACTAGATAATGGATAAACATACATATAAGTATATTTTTTTGTAAATACATACATATTATACATAGAAACACCCAGACCAAGACAAACATCCATCTTCATCCACACAAATGTTTGACTTGAGCGGGAGTCGAACCCGCGACCTTCGACGTAGCAGTCGCTCACACTCCCGCTACGCCAACCGGCATATTTTACGAATCCCGATGGCACACTATATTCAGTGACATATTAAAATAAATCATAATATATAACCTTATATAGAATAATTTCATAATAGAGTAACGTGACGCAATGCTTTGCCGCTATAAAGCCGCGGTTTTCTAGTGCTGCGGCTGTGCCCAGCCGCAGCACTAGAAAACCGCGTTGTGTGATCCTGTATTGATATGTTATCCCGCACCTCTTCTATTTTTAAATTGTTGCTGACGATTTAAAAATATGTGGAAGACTACTTGTCCAGATAGTGTAGTGTTCGGCGCTAGGTGCCATCCGGCGTTACGGGAATTCCCTCTATAACTCTCTTTCACTCTACTTTAAATATTTACAATCTTGAACAGCCGGCAACCCTTATTTGCGGCTGGATTTAATTAGGCACCATATATCATCAGAATCAGAAAAAAAATAGCTTTCATTTGATATATAAATCATAAATAAACGTTATGAACGTAAAAATGTATCGAAATCATACCTGGTTACACCTGGCTGCGAGGAGGTGCGGCCAGATGAACAATGGCAACCATGGCTTTTCAGAATCTTTATATGTATAGCCGTGATGTAGACGATATTTTACTTATAAAACGTATGAACGAAAGTATCTTCCAAAAATCAATTAACAATCATTTAATTAAACATACTTGCGGCCAAATTTTAATAGGCAACCTAGTATATATGTATTCTCCTAATCATAAATATACTAAAAAAATTGATTTTAAGCAAAAACTCGATGAATGCACTAATTTGTCGCGGGATCTTAGTCTATGTGTGGTGACCGACAGAGTAAAGAATTGTGTGATACGAGAGTGGTGTGGGGTAAAAGTAGATGTACTGACAAGCATCGAGAAAGGAATGTTAAGATGGTTTGGGCACATGGAGAGGATGGATGACGAAAGACTGACAAAAAAGATATATAAGGCAAGTGTGAATGGGACAGGACAAAGGGGAAGACATAGGCGGACGTTCTCTGACCAGATTGGAGACATCCTAAAAAAAGGACAGGTTAGAAGTACCCTAAACAGAAGAGCATGCATGAGAAACTTGATGGGAGTGAATGAAGCAAGAGAGGTATGTCAGGATCGTTGCAAATGGCGTTCCGTAGTCTCTGCCTGCCCTGCGGGAAAGAGGCGTGAGTCTATGTATGTATATATGTAATTTCTATAAGCGCCATTCGGAATCGTCTATTGTCACAATTCATTGTAGTTTCTTTGATGACGTTTAGATGACGCTATTATTTATATCTTCGTCGTTGTCGATAGCTAATCAGATAGATCATCAGTTAAATGTAGCACTGTAGTCTTTCCGAATTTCATTGGAAATCAGCATATTATTTTACAAAATGAATATGAAAGAAAATTAAACTTTACTTACTGCCTGTGTTCCTGTACGTTGCCAAAGTACCATTCTTACTGTGTCGTCACAAAGAAGAGGTTACAAAGATCGTTAACGTTTTAGTACTAAATTTATACTTTTGCTCCTCAATCAAGTAAAGAGTCTGTTATAGCCAACAAAATGTTTGATTGATTTATAGACTTATATACGGTGGGGCAAATATAAAAATATTGTGGGATGTAGTAAATTTCAACTAGATTAATCTACTTAAAATTTACTACAGTTTTTAAAAGTCTAGGGCTATTCAGTTAACGTCAATTCTGATTTAGTGAAGTTAATGAAGCAGGAAGATTGTGAATTGTTCATACTCTGAGTACAATCGTATTTGGGATCTAGATATTGAACTGTTGACCACAATTCGTGTGTCTGATAGAACTATTTCGACTACAGCATGAATGGGCCCCATCAGTACTCTTAGAGCGTGAACGCATTAGTGGCTCTTAATGACGTCTCCTTCGGTTTGCCAGAGCGCGGGTGCCCAAGTTCCCCTTCACCTTATTGTCTTCAGAGTAAGATAAGGGAAAAAAAATTATGGTGATAATTATCAGGATTGCTTCGACTTCCTGTGCCGTACTATCAACGATACATGAGTGACAAATCACTGGTACCTCTATTGTCCAAGGGGTACGTTATGTTAGTCGCACAGCATTAGGCTTACATTACAAATAAAAGTTCTAACATTTGCTATGTTATCCTGGAGACTAATTAGACAAGGAAACTGAATCTTACATTAACCACACGCAAAAGCCGTCAAAGCTCTCAAGCATGAATAATCTAAAATTATTAACTACATCCTTAGTTTACAAACCAGTGCCAAATACGATACTAATCCATACAAATTATTTGTTTTGCGAACTCAAATATCTTTGTAAATTCCTCCTATTCCGTTTGCTTTTCTAAAATAATATAACAACTCATCTCGCAATTTAATTTATTACTACACGTGTTAATATAACCATTAACGCTTAAATATACACTTTAAATTTAAGTCTTAAAGTTTAAAATCCCTTGACTATCATATTCGTCTTAACTTTGCGATTTGTCGCCCATATTAGTGTGAGCTGCGAAGTACCACATGTCTTGAGAATTTAAGTAGAATATTGGTAAGCATAAGTAGGAAGATAGGTCATGTAACGCTGGTTAGTAGTTCGTATGCCTGAATTCATCAAATAGGACGTGAAGCAATAATTCTTGTGCACGTTTACCGCGAAGAATGCCATTTATAAGAGACAATTTTGTCTCAAAATTCACTGTACAGTGAAGCTCTTTATACTGAATGATTATAAATAGTTCATGGACTATTCATGCGATGGCTAAGCTCTTGAGCATTTTCAAGATTCAGTTTAGCAAAAATCTAAATATTTTATATCTATTGCACAGCGAGTTTGTCATCTAGAATTCATGTATTTCGGGCCTGCAAGAATTTTCTTTGCAACGATTTTGGATCGATAAACACATCTTGAAGGCTTCGTCGTAATGTTTATGAGAGACAAGGATGCTTGTTATAATATTATTCCATTGGACATTTAATAAATTAATAGTCTATTACTAAGTATTTAATACGAATTTCTTATGAATATTTGGTACAGCTATTACATATGTATGTCTGTTTTTATAGACTCACGCCTGTATCGGGCACATCACCAGACTTCGTGATGATACTAAGAACCCGGAAATATCACCCGGAACCTCTGATCGGCAGTCGCATACGCGGTCCACTCGACAACGGAGGCAATCGTCCGTGTATGTTTGTACATGTAATGATGCATAATGCACCGTTAATTTATATATTCTAATTTATATTTATTTCATTAGAACAGTGCCTAATTACACTCACATATATTATACACGAAAACTATTATAAATAGGTGCGCCAGAACATTAAACAATTAAGTTTCGATAATTCATTTTATTATAGGTAGGTACGTAAAAAAGTAAACCTCTCTCACCTTTTCTTTTCCAGTTGCCACACCAACCATAGATAACTGTGACGCCAACCATATTTACAATTTAATTTCATCACGTATCTGCCAGACACTGTATATTTTTACATACATTTTATCACACCCCGGCAGGCTTGCGTTATGAGTTATATGTTTAAACGTCTATTATGTAGATAAATAATGATGCATTGTACATAATAATTATATGCTGCGTAGGTAAAATACAGCTTAGGCCTGTCGAGTTGGCAATTCGATTTAATAAAGGTTCTGTTTGGATGCAGTCAAGATGCAGTCTTCTTTAATAGGTGACACATTGAAGCACTTAGTTTCAAGAAAACAGTAGTTATTATACAGAAAGTTAAAGCAGATTAAATAGCGAGTATCATGGGTGAAAGTGGTGTAATTATCTGATTTGCTAGTGTCAGAAGCGATACGAAACTTATATAGCTATACAGACTTGAAATGCCAAAACCCTTTGTCTATATTAATAGGCAAGGGTACTCGTTTATTGACTATGACCTACATACATATAATATTTAAAACCAGTTTTACCAATAATATATAAACAAAGATAAAACATATCTAATATGTATCAAATCAACATCTTTAGAGAAATATGGTTTCAACAGCGTCTTTCTGACTTCAAACAAAATGTTAGTATGACAAACAGTACTAAGCCATTACTCACAACAAAATATCAATTCACGTAGTGCAGGAACACAGGGATATAATGCCAGTTATTTCCTGCATTGTGGCAATTTTCTCAACCGCCACAGTAAGATTGCATTTAACTAGAGATAAGCTAGGAAGATAAGCAGTGAGCGAGAGAACATCCAGCTAAATTAGTCATCTTCCTTAATTAACCGTGTATTCAAATAAAGAGTGTATCGTTAGAGTTCTAACGCTTCAATAGTTACGCACACTTTGCCCAAATTGAGTAACGGAAAGGGAGAAGAGGGCAAAGCTATCGTTGTCGTATGGTCTGAGACACAGTTCTTACCTATATAAAAATAGCAATTAAGCTTCTGCTACATCACTTTGATTTTCTGTACTTGAAATAAAATACATATGTACCTACCATAATATTGGCGATTCAAAAGAGTGGTCACGAGTTTTATTGCCCGTTCTTTCTCGTGGTTCTACCTATTGCTTTCCGAACAGGGCAGTAAATGTAAATGTAGAAGCATTAAGTAATTCGATTTAAATAATTGACGTTCATAAGCGTCACCTTGTGACCTAGATGAATAAACGATTTTTGACTTTGACTTTGAAAGACTATTGGGCTAACACATTCATGCTATTTGCATTGGACACTAGTCTTAGTAGTATTATTCTTCTTTTTTTAGCATTGCAATCTAAATTGAATCAGCCAAAAACTTAACTTTGAGTATGACATTTTCAGTAGGTACTGTAGGGTCCATAAGTTCACATAACCAGTTTGCTTATTAGTAGTAGTGCATGCCTACCTACCACACCGCTCAGCAGCTTCGCTCATCTTTGAGAGACACAGCCTTAGTAACCGGTGACAGATTGTTGTTTGCACAAGCTTGGATAAAATGTCGCGATCCACGCGAGAACTGATTCTTAAGAACATTTTGGTTTAATGTGTTTTGCTAACGTTAACAGACAAACGTCTAGGTTGAAATAAAAACATTTAGCAACACGTAAGTGCTGTGAAATTCCATTAAATATTATTTTATTTACGTTATATTTGCTAAGCAGACAATGAAGCAAAAAACACTTGTAAATAAAATTATGTTTTTGGTGGTGTACAAAGCTAAGTATAGGGTGGCTATGACTATTGCTGATGTAATGCATTCCTAAATGTCAAATAGAAAGTGTTTTACTTTTTGCAACTATAGGTGATTGAAACCAATTATATGCATAGATGATTCCCGCAGCTACAAACACGCATTTTTTTGTTTAACGTGTTCTGCCTGAACCCGTTGGAATTTTGGTGTATCCCGACTAAACCTTAATGTTTGGGCACGTGTAAACTATTCTAAACCACGGCGATTATAATGAAGTTATAAATACTAATTTACTTTATCAAGTTAACGAGTTTTGAGACTCAATTAACTCAAGGAAATTAGCATTAATATAAGCACTTTAGGTCTTGGATTTCGATGGGTTCTTTGCCATCTATTGTAGCCCATAATCTACATCCTTTATTTTTGTGTCGTTTCAGTTCCAATACCAGTTTTCCACCTTGGACCCTTGATGCAATCAACACTCCAAATTATGATGTAATATTTTTTAATTTTTTTAGGTAATCATATTTGCTTGACATCTTCATTAAGGCTTACCTGGATGTATAAATAGGCTCACAATTGCCGGCTTCTTACAGGTAATTGTCACTTACCAGCCAGTGAACCAAAGACACACACAAAAGTTAAAAATGTCTCAACTTAAATCCACAACGTAGGTATAATTATAATAACAGCTAATGGCTCAGTGTTGTCATCAATATAAATCAACTGAAAATGAACACTAAATATTCCCGAGAAACCTTCGCAACCGCGAATAAGAGAGAATTTCTTGAAAACTTTGCAATAATTAATAGGATGATTTAGCAGTCGCGAATTGTGCTAGTGACAGGTTACCTCATGTGTCATATATCATGCAAGTCATACGAGTTTGTTTGTGTGAGCTGTTAGATATATCCGTGCGTCTTAGAGCATAAATCAACAGTGCCTTAGGCGGCTTATTAATATTTGTATGAGGTATAGAGAAACTGGATGTGTCGTGGGTGTAGACGTTTGGCGTGATTGCCTGTGCGGGTGTAAACATGATGTTAAGTGACTTCTAGGTTATTTATGGGTTTAGAGGAAAGTGTGTATGCAGTTGATTGGGTAACTTTCCCTATTGTTGGATCAGTGCAACGTTTTCGACAGATAAGTCACCTATGTACTTTTAAATGGACAGTGTTCGTGGACTGGCTGGACCTAGAGACCATTAGAGGGGTGTGTCAGACATTTTCTAAGTAAACCTAGTAATCACGGATCCGATTGGCGCCTTACCTGAATGATTTTTGGCAGGGAAAATCTGACCTTTGGCAACAAGAATAGACTAAAGAAACATTATTTTTATTAAGTGTACACTAATTATGGTCTCTGAAATAGTCACAATAGTAATTTTATAGCTTTTAGATTACGAACACGTTGTTGCTGTAAATTTCCTAACCAAAATCTTTTTAAATACTGATCAAAAAGCGAAGCAAACCTGTACTTTCCATTCATCAGCAAATTTTCTATCTTACACTTTGACCACATCAACAAACCATTATAACGAATTATTATAGAACACTAGCCGCCGATTTTTTATGAAAATTGTATCCACATTATCAACCACATACTCATTTTGCCGTTAGTGTTGCGAGAATGATTATGAAACAATAATTACCTATCACCATCGCTTGTAGAGTCGCTGAACAATCTATGCAAAGCTGTTTGAAGCCACAACGAGCTGTGTTTAGTAATGGTATACTAAATCTCTAGAGTTTGGCTAGAAAGGTCTGGGATTGTTTGCAGCAGATTGGTGGAAGCGTGATTATGTTCATCAGTCCTTGTCAGCCACAACAAATCTCAGACATAACTGTACTGTGTTGCACAGTGAATGAATATAAAATATAATATTAATAAAATGTCTTACCAAATCTTACTGATGCTCCTGATGATGCTCTTGAGTGGACCTAAAAGATTAACTCATAATTTTGGCCAAAATAACAAGAAAATCGAATAAATACCACAGGATCCAGTTAAGCGTCCTACTCCTCGGGCACCAACCAGGAATACACACACGTGTTTTATAATGTTTTAAATGTTTGACTTTTATCACAGTTTACCGATGCCAGCACTAGATCAGGCGGCATTCAAGACGGTTTACATCACGAATTCACTTCGACACCACTATGACTCGCGGAGCACCCATTTGCTTTCAAGGGGCGATAATTCCAATAGAGGACAAAACCGTACGTATTAATTTACTTGTCAATCGCTCACAACCTCGTCGGACAACTTCATATAGCGACGGTTCTGAGATTGTTAATTACTATAATTAACTCAAAAACTCAAAATTACAAAAAGAGAATTACAAAATGAACCAAAAAGAGTGAATGACAGTTCAGTGTGACCATAGTCAAAATTTACAATAGACTAAACTAAACGTTACTAAATCGATATAATCGACTTGACTTATCTAAAAAACTATTTCTATTTCAAACATCCACCCGCCCCGGACTGGTCTACCGGTCTGCTAATCGGTTGGTAGACGTGACAATGTTGCAACCGCTCTCCTCAGAATCGAACCATCTACTAAGACCTCAGCAAATCGGGGAACTCCATCAGCCCCAGTTACCAAACGAAGAATGCGCCCCCTGCGCCATCTGAGTGGCGGAAGGTTAGCCTCCTTGATCAGAACGAGGTCACCAATCTTGGGTGGATCGGTCTTGTCGGTCCACTTAACGCGTTGCTGGAGTATGTGCAAATATTCCAAATTCCAGCGTTTCCAAAAGCTCTGAGTAATTTGGCGTACCAATTCAAAACGCGAGAGACGACCAGGTCTCGTATCAATATAGGGGTATTCAGGCAAGGCGACAAGTGGGCGACCAATCAAAAAATGACCCGGCGTAAGGGCCTCCAAATCATTCGGATCTGAGGAGATCGGGCACAATGGCCTAGAGTTCAAAATGGCCTTAATCTTACAAAACACAGTTGCGAGTTCCTCAAATGTAAGGACAGACTCACCGATTGTTCTGCGCAAGTGTGTTTTGGCCGATTTTACAGCGGCCTCAAAAACACCACCCCAGTGTTGACAATTTGGTGGGGAAAACAACCAATTTATCCCACGTCGGGCAAGCCTATTGCCTATATCAGCCTTGTTGGTTTCAAAAAATTAACAACGTCATTCAAATAATTATAAGTGCCCTTGAAGTTAGTGCCGCAGTCAGAACGGATCAAGGAAGGCAGCCCTCTGCGGGATACAAATCTGTCAAATGTGGCAACAAACACCTCGTTCGTAAGCGAGGAGACCAGTTCTAAGTGTACGGCCTTTGTGGAAAGACAAACAAAAACACACAAGTAGGCCTTAACAGTCTTGCTGTTTCGAAGTGTCGACGTTTTTACGAAAAAGGGACCAGCGAAGTCCGTGCCAATACCGTCAAACGACCTGCTCTCAGTTACGCGATCTGCCGGTAAGTCTCCCATCAAGGGCTGCATGGTAGAAGCCTTGAGCTTATAGCAAGGGATGCAGCGAAAGACTACACTCCGGATAATTCTTCGGGCAGACAAAATCCAAAACTCGCGTTGCAAAATAGCCAACAGGGCATTACAACCAGCATGCGAATTTTTGAGGTGACGGTCAGTTACCAACAAGCGTACCAAGTGACCGTCCTTGGGTAACAAAAGGGGGTGACGTGCCCCGTAAGGGAGGTTGGCGTTCTTGAAACGCCCTCCAACGTGCAAGAGACCCATTTTGTCCAAAAAGGGGCTCAATTTTGATACAGCTCCCGATAATTTCGATCTCCCTGACTTAAGGACAGCAATCTCCCTCTCAAAATGCGCCAATTGCACAGAACTAATCCAAAAGGTGAGGGACTCCTGTCGTTCCTGTGGTGAAAGAAACGGTGTCAATCGTTTCTGTTGTGGGTGCCTAAAATTAAAAACAAAACGCTTTACCCAAGCAGTAACACCTAACAACTTATCGAGGGAGCTGTAGCGATTCAGCAAGAAATCGGGGTCGAAGGCGCATTCCACCTTCTCAACAGCGAGTGTTCGTAGACCCGGCAAATTGGTAGTATTTAAAACTGGCGTTCGAGGCCAATCAATTTCTGGTCGACTCAACCATTCCGGACCCAACCACAGCGAATGACCTATCAAACTAGCCGTCAAGCATCCGCACGAGGCACAATCAGCGGGGTTGAGCTCACCTGGCGCGTGTCTCCAAACAAGCTTGACTTCAGATTTTTATATTTGGGAAACGCGATTAGCAACAAATACCTCCAAGGTGTGGACAGAAGCCTTCAACCAACAAAGAACAATTTGGCTGTCTGTCCAGGCGTAGGTCCCATTAATACAAATGCTTTTATCCAAAGTACTGGATACGTGGTTCAATAAGCGTACAAGTAGGGCTGCTCCCGAGAGCTCCAATTTCGGGATGGTCAGAGATGTCCGAATGGGTGCCACCTTGCTCTTCGCCATGATCAGGGAAACTCTCACCTGACCTGAGGCACTGACTGTGCGCAAGTACACCACGGCCACGTGACCACGTTCCGAGGCATCACAAAACCCGTGAAGGGTGGCCTTGTACTTTCCGAGAGAACGATGGGACGAGGCAAGGAGATCTCGTTGACAGCAGGAAGTGAGTATACAAAAGAGGTCCATTCCTCAACAAGAGTGCCGTGTAGAGGTTCGTCCCAGGTCAATCCTGCTGTCCAAAGCTTCTGCAAGAAGCATTTTGACCAAAATATGACAGGACAAATCCAACCGTTTGGATCAAAGGTTCTGGCGACAGTAGACAACACGAGACGTTTAGTCCAAGAACAAGGCAATTTCAAGTCTACGTTATACGTAAAGATGTCTTGGACTGGTCTGTACTGGACGCCGAGAACAGCCATCATGGCGGGGTTGTCAACAATCTTAAACAAATGTGGATCCTGTTGATGATCCTCTGGCAAGCCTTCCAAAAGCGCTGGTGAGTTGGAAATCCATTTGCGTAACTCATAACCAGCGGAGGCCAAAATACTTATCAATTCGTCCCGCAGGAGGATCGCCTCGTCCGCTGCGGAGGCGCCCGAGCAAATGTCATCGACGTAAATATCGTCTTTCAAGATGGCGGAGGCTTGTGGGAAACGTAAGCCTTCGCGGTCTGCGAGCTCCCAAAGAGAACGTATTGCCAAGTAGGGGCTCGACCTTAACCCGTACGTATTGGTACTGAGCTCGTAGACGACCATGAGATCGCGAGGATTCTCTCTCCAAAGGACCAGCTGGAAGCGACGGTCATCAGGGTGGATAATCGTCTGCCTGAACATCATTTTTATATCGGCCACAAAGACAACCTGATGTCGTCGGAAGCAGATGATGACGTCACAAAGGTCCTTGACCAACTTGGGACCAGAATGCAAGCACTGGTTCAAGGATACGCCCGTAGAAGTCTGCGCAGAACCATCAAACACTGTGCGCAGCTTGCCAGTTGATGGCTTCAAAACCGCATGATGCGGGAGAAAGTAGTGCTCCACCGAACGCCAATCCAAATTTGACACAGACATGTGTCCCAATTGTTCATATTCTCTCATGAACTCAATGTACTTCTGTCTGAGCTCCGGATCACGACCCATGCGATGCTCCATAGCTAACAATCTCTTTTCGGCTAAAGGTCGTGACTCACCAAGCGGAGGCCGAACAGACTGTAAAGGTAGCCTCCTAATGATCCGACCAGAACGGAGTCGATCAGTGTTGTTCTGGAAGAAAAGTTCACACTCCTCATGTTCTGGATTCAAACGGGCAGCTTGAGGGGGCTCTTCTACTTCCCAAAACCTCTGAACCGCATCAGAGAGAGCAGAACCTACAGCCAACAAATTATCAAGTTCAGGTGGTCCCTAGGTACAGGTCCCATCAAAGCAAATCCAAATATGGCCGGGATGGCTGTCAAACCATTTGGCACCAAGACCCGTTTCCCACCAATCAAAATTCCACTTAGGACATCAGAGCCAATCAACAAATCGATTTGTCCCGGTGTGTCAAATTTGGGGTCTTCCAGTTCCAATCCCGATGTCAAATTCAACACAGCAGCAGGTATCTGCTTCTGTGGGTGCATACCCAAAATATTCTTCAGCACAATAGCCGAGGTTTTAATCCTCGGGTGTGAAGATTCAACAGGGGCAAACAAAACTTTAACTTGCCCTTCAACATTAGAGGCTACGTCACCTATGCCCCGTATACAATTTGGAATAGAGCCCATATTTAATTTAACCTGCCCTACCAAATAAGTGGAAACAATGCAAACTTGTGAACCTGTGTCCAATATAGCACGGACAACAACAGAGTCCAACCCCGTGGGTCCCCAGACCCTAACAGCAACCGTTGGTAGGATAACGGTCTCAATAGGGGTGGTTGGCGGTATAGGGCAGGAGTCAATGACCTATTGTTACCTGGGTGGCGACCGTTGGCCAGGACCAGGCAAATCAAAATGAGGGTGCGGCTTGAAGTCCTCAAAAGCGCGATGACTCGATCCGCGCGCCATCTGTTTGGGGTCATAATGACGCACCCACCCAAAACGAGGTGGGCGCGAGTCAAGGCGGGGACGCTCTGCCAAAGGAGGGGAATACCTGGGGCAGCAGTCATGGTGCTGGTGACGCTGGGCGGTCGCACATTCTGGTGCGCGAGAGAGAGGAGGCGTGCGCACGCTATGGTTCTCCAAGCGGGGTGAGTGGTGATCAATTGAGCGAGGCGACTCTCGGCTACGCGCCGGTGAGCCTCGGCTGCCACCTTCAAAACACCCGCCCGTGCGGGGCGTCGGCTGGTTGGACAAGCGGCCTACCTCTCTGGCATTCATGCAGAGAATGTGCAAATGCTGTCCTCCACAGTGAGGACAGGGGCGAGAGTTTGGGCAGTCTCGTTGGTAGTGGGACCCCAAGCAAGAGAAGCAAAGGCGGCGGGCATTCGCGATGCGCCTACGAGAGGTGACATGTAGGTCCAAGAATGCCCTTCAACTGGCCGTTCTGTGCCCCGTGACCTTGCAGTAGGAGCACTCCGCTGGGCTCTGCGTGACTGTAAAGCGAGGAGGACGCCGGTCAATATTGGCTCGGGTGTGAACGCGAGCCTGCTCCTTGACCTTGGGCGGCTGTGTCTTAGCCGGCGTGTCACCACCGGAGTTGTCCAAGACCCGGCACTCATCGTCCAGGAACCTCTCTAGGTCAGCAAATGGGGGCAGATGGGTCGCGCTATCCCCACCAAAACGCGACCTCAGGTCGGCAGGCAGCTTTTTAAGGACAATGTGCACATCTGAAATCTCTTCTCAGTGCACCCCTACGGTCCACAAGGAACATACATGCTTGCTTGCCTATGTCCACGCATTTCAGCTTCTTGGAGTCTATCAGTAACGCCAGAATTGTAAAAAGTGTTTTTTTTTTTTCGATTATTATGATGACAAGGCGGCAAATTTCAAAAAAATCTTTAAAGCTCGATATCTCAAAAACCGTTAATTGACCCCTAGTTGACGGGCACCAATTTGTTGCAAATGACCTGAAATATAACCCCCTTCAAGGAATAGGCCGAATTACCATACACCCTGTACATACAGATGATGTATTCTATAATATGGAGTGCGGTGACACTCGGTCTTCTAGGATCTCTATGAATTATTAAAACTGACCCATGTTGTATATCGTGATGATTCTCAAATTACATACAACTGTAGTGGCAAAGTCAAGGCAAAGTTATTTCAAAATCACTTATTCAATCACTTATTCTTAGGCAAATGTGACGCTTATTAAAGTCAAATTTAGAAAAAAATTACTAAAATATTCTATTTTTACATTCTGGTACCACGCTCGCAGTGTTAGGGGTGCAGATCATCTTTACCATTTGTGTAGTCAATAAACATGCCATATCCAGTTATAATACATCTGATAACAGTAATATATGTAAGTGAGAATGGTAAGATTGGTGTGCTTGCACTCAACTGAGACATAAGATTTCGCGCGTACACCCGACTGAAATTAACTACTGTCATATCTTAGCGGTCTTCTTAAAATACCTGCTTACACTTTTAGGTTTGTTCATGTATTTTATAGCTGCAGGGTTCTGGACCGTTATTGCTGTTTGAAAGTACGGAGATTGTATAGTTTGTTGAAGTTGACAGTAAAATGATTGTTGCGTAGGTTAAAGGTCAGGATAGGTGAAGAAAATACTGGCTAAGCTGTTCTTTTGCTTGCAATATACAAAAGACTATAATTTGCATCGGATATATACATTTTGATGCAATATCTCACTCTCGTCAGAAATCATTAACAATAACCGTTGATGACTGGCCAAAACTCTCCAATTTAACTTTAAGAAAATGCTAAATATTTGAGAAATAGATTCAGCTCGAATGATATCATAATCCTTCAAGTAGAACATTAGCAGCAAATCAACAAATTAAATTCTTAAAATTATAATACATAAGCCAACAAATTCTCAATTTTCTCCTTCAAATACAAACTAAACAAAACCCTCTAATAGTTTCCTAATTAACAAACGAAATCCAATCACCACACTCATGCAAACACTAACACATCTAGACAGAGACAGAGTAAAATGTCCCGAGCAAGTGTAAAACAAGGAGTATCAAGTTAATCTGAGCCGACTGTACCAGAGACAAGCTCTATTTGTATTTGTCTCTAAAGGCAGCTATTATTAAAATTTTGCTCTCAAAAGATTAAGAATTTTGACCGAAATGTAGATTTACCTTTGCTCATCTTAACGTTTCTTAGTAATCTGGCTTAGTGTATTTGACATCTTGGAGATTTTATGAAACATGGATATTTTGCTTGGCAGCGTTTGATTAAATGTCGTCGTTTTTTGCCTACGGTACTAGATTACGTTTTATCTTGTTCAATCTGGTATTATTAGGGCTGGTTTGTGTCAGACTTCTTTCTCTATTATTGGATCTATCATGTTCTTTGAGACTAGTTTTCTTGCTTGGGACCCTGTCATAAGGCTAATGAAACCCAAGAAGGACAAAGTCACCAGAAGACCTAAGGACACTGTGAGCTCATTCTGCGTAAATAGTAACACCAGTAGATGAAAAATGTTCGGGTACTTTGAGATAACTTATACATTCAAGAAAAAGACAATTATCACCTCAGTCTGCCGTGAACATGAATTCTGTAAAGAATTCGAAACGTCGGCTAGTAATAAATTAAAAATATAGCTTCTAGATCATTTGTTTCAAATGTAATAACTTAGTGAAAACAATACATCGCGATAACTGAGGGTCTTTTTTTGACAAACATTGCCACTTCGTATATATATAATGACGGAAATGTTAGAATTTTGTATTGGATAAAATAAAGCCTGCAACTTTCTATTGTTTTGAGTCCAAACATTGCTCTGACACATCGTTTTTGGCTTTTAAATATCAACTCCCTATCTGTGGCATTACCCCAAAAGATAATGCCGTATCTTAGTCTTGATGCCACCAAACCATGATACGCAGCAAGTAGGGCTCCAGTGTTAACAGTAGGAGCAAGTTTGTATAAGGCGTAGGCAACAACAAGTAAACAAGTAAAAAACACAAACAAGTAAAAAAGTAACTAGTTCTTACTTACTTTTTTACTTGTTTCATTTATATGTGTTTTCCAATTAAGTTTATTATCTATAAACAGTCCCAGAAACTTGGCCGATGTAACATTGTTTATAGATTGATGTCTGTATCGAAAATCAATGTCATGTATCGAGGCTGAGGTTACCCTTTGGCTAAAATGCATAACTTGAATTTTAGAGAGATTTATTTTTAAATTATTATTATCTAACCAAGATATAATGGATGTCAGTGAATTGTTTATGTCAATTTCGTAGTAGTCAGGTTCATTGCATGGTATTGTTATAGTGCTGTCATCGGCAAAAAGGGTCATTGGTTGTTTGGTAGTCTTAGGTAAGTCATTTATGTAAATATTAAAAAGCAGAGGTCTTAAGATGCTACCTTGTGGTACTCCAAATTTGACTAGACGTTCTTTTGATAAATAAGTCACCTCTTTCTTTAAGTAATTGATCCTGGTAATGGCCGTTACTTGTTTTCTTTGGTCCAAATAAGATTTAAATAATTTAAGTACCTACATTACCCCTAACTCCACAATTATTAAGTTTGTCTAGCAAAATTTTGTGGTCAACATAATCGAACTCCTGCGTCATATTATCACAGTAAATGGCGCACACCGGATTTCTTTTATCCATGTTGGCCATTACTATGACTAGGAAATCATAAATAGCCATATTAATCGACTTATTTCTCCTGAATCCTTTTTGTTCATTACATAGTATGTTAAATTTATCAAAGAAATTGTGTGTTTGATTATAGCGATATTTTTCAATTATTTTTGCAAAAACGGGTATAACTGCAATTGGTCTATAATTACTGATTTCGTCTCTATTTTCTTTCTTATAAATGGGCTTGACTATCGATTTTTTCAATCCACATACATACATACATACATACATATCGTCACGCCTTAGTAGTAGATATACTTTAGTCCCACGTAATAAGGGGCGAGCCTATTGCCGTACCGGGCACATTTCCAGACTCCGTGCTGCTACTGAGAATTTCGACAGTAAAACCCAATAACACTGCCCGACCCAGGAATCGAACCCGGGACCTCCCGATTCCACGCGCACATTTATGCCGCAAGACCAACGAGGCAGTCGTATAGGGTTTGATGTCGAGTTTTCCGTCTCTACGCAAAGATGGTATTTGCATCGTGTTATCCCTTAGTCGCCTCTTACGACACCCACGGAAAGATAGGGGGTGGTGACACTTGTATTCTATGCCGTCAACCACACAGCAAGTTTCAATCCTTCAGGAAAAATTCCTTCACAAATACTAAGGTTTATTATATAGCTCAAATGTTTGCAAATAATGTCACCCACAGACTTAATAATTTTCGTACAAACTCCACCAATTCCTACGCTATTCGTATTTTTGAGTTGCTTTATAATATTTAAAATATCTAATGGTGAACTTGGAGCCACATAAATCTAGTCTCTTGTGCTTATAATACGCGAAGTTACTTTTTTCCATAGTCAGATATAGGTGTAACCTTGTCAATAAAATAATCGTTAAAATTATTTGCAATTATTATTGGATCTGTAATTATATTATTTTTGTAGTTTATTTTTTGTATGTCAGTTCTTGGTAAGGTTTTTTATGTCTATTTATGATATTTCATGTAAATTTAGCTTTATTGTCGGAAATTTTAATTCCATAGTCATTTTGCGCCCGTTGGGTTAGTCTAATAATTTTTCTAAGCCATTTATTGTATTTAATATATGTCATCTTATTATCTACAGTGGGATTCGTTCTATATTTCCACAGAAGGTTTCTCTTCTTTCTACTACATAACTTAATACCTCGGGCAATCCACTTGGATCTCTTATTTGTTTTTATTGTGACTTGTTTATAAGGAAAACACAAGTCATAAAAAAGTTTAAATTGATCTAAAACTATATTGTATGCTAGGTTGGGGTCGTTTGTGTTATAAATTTCAGAAAAAGATAATCTCTCCATAGATGATCTAAATTTAGTGACATTCTCTGCCGCATAGTCCCGAATACTTTTATGCCAAAATGGAAATGCGCATATTTGCTTTACAGGGCATATCAGCAGCTGTGCTGTATGGTCTGATAATCCAAATTCTATCACTTCCGACTTACATCGTTTTTTAAAATTATGGGCAAAATTATCTAGGCATGTCTGAATTTTTTATCTAGTTGCTTGTTTAATAGCCAGTTTTAGATTTGATGCTAATAGCACACAGTTAAATTCTGAGCAAGCATTATTCCTTTTTAAGGTGTCAATATTGGAATCACCGGCTATTATAATATTATCAAATCGTTTCTTATTAACATATGAAAGCAATTGCTCAAGTGTTGAGAAAAACATATTTAAATTTCCTACTTTCGGTACACGATAAATACAGATGATAACAAGTTTTAAAAAAATTACTCCTATCCCGCAACATTCAAAGATATTAGGCAGAGAAAACCTCTCAATCTCTGACAGCTTACGCCGTTGGTGTCCATGGCTTATTAATATACATAATCCACATCTCTTTACTGTTCTATTGTAACATGCAGCCAAGCTGAAGTTTCGTTTAAAAAGATTTTCTTCGTCACCTTTCTTCATGAAGTGTTCAGTTAAACAGATGACATCTTCTTTTTGTTTCCTATCCAGCAATTCATTCAAACATATTGATAACTCATCAGATTTATTTACCAAGCCTGCTATATTTTGATGCAAAACTACAAAGTTTTGTTTACTGGCGAAAAAAGCTATCATCGTACTGTGGTGAAATTGTGTTCCTGTTTAATTCGCTTCTTTGTAGATCATGAAATAAGATATTCAAGTCATTAAACATTGTACGTATTCCGTTGTTATTAATTTTGCCTGTTTTGTTGTCAAACATTGTAGAATCGTAGTTAAGATTAAGGTTGGAGTCCAGTAGGTAGGCATGTTCGTGTGTTGTAATGTCGAGGTATAGTAGATTATTGAAGTGTTCTACTCTCCAATTAAATAACGTCATGTTACTGTAGCCTTTAAATTTATAAGTTGGCAAGCACACTATAATATTTGTATGTTTGATTGTTTGTAGTATCTGTCTGATTAAAATAATTTTTTGTAGTAGTTGTTTGTTGTCTTAAAATCTTCCTCACCTATGAGTATGATTCCGTAATCGTCTTTTGTGAAGTTGTCTAGTTTTGTTGTGATGTTTTTAAACAAGTGTTCAATGTCTGCATGAGGTGTAACATAGTGACATATCTCAAAATTGTCTGTAATTATGTTCATGGCTGACGCTAATATTTCATTGTTATTTGTGCTCAATAAACATATTTTATTTCGCCGAACAGATATATTTGGTGTGACATCTTGTGTGTTTAGTTTTGTGGATCTTTCATTCTGTAGTATTGTGTGTGTGTCTTTTTTCTGTGTGTTTGAATTTTCTGCTTCGGTTTTAGATTTATTGTGGAATAACAGTTTTCTGTTGTGTATGTGTAGTTTTGACATGTTTTTTACATTTTGGGACCTTTTTTTGGTGTGTTATTTTTTGTTTTGATTAGACTATTCGTGATTTTCTTGTAAAGCTCATTTTTTTTCTTTAGTTCTTCATTTTTTTTCTTAAGATTTAAAATTTCTAAAGAAAGGGTTTCAATTTCTTGATGTGCACTTATTAATTCTATTTTTAAATTGTTTACTTGCTCTTCCAATAATTTATTTTGCTCTCCTGCATCATCTGACAACTCTAGCCAGCTTCTATTTGTGTTATCTAGACATTCAGTAGGTTCATTGTCAGTGTCGGTTTGAGTGCGACGACGTCGAAAAGTAATGTTCTCAAGAAAATTCATTTTGATAATATTGTCTAATGATGTGTATTTAGTGTCCAGAAATGTCAAATATAAAATCAAGAAATTCTTCCAAATATTTCGTCGTTTAATTCAAATCAATATAACATCTCAAAAATAATCTATGCAATGATATCGAGGGTTCACGGGCAAAATGTATTAAGCGACATTTTTTAAACTTTACAGGAGAGCGTTTTAAAGTTTCAATTTTACGAAAAAAAATCGTTGTAAAAAAAGTATTAGGTTTTTAACGAAAAAGTGACCGAAGTTGATTTCCATGACAAAAGTTGCATAATTGAGTATAGTTTTCATTTCTGACTTTGTGTATTTTCCTGACGTTCAATATACTTCTCTCCATGGCTCTTTGTGTTGAAACAACAATCTTTTGTTTAGCTCTTGTCGTGAACACCCAAGTTTGGCAGCCGTACAGCAAGCACAGGATCATCGGGATTCAGCACTTTAGTCTTACCGAATCTCACTGGACGTCAAAGCTCCTCTTATCATTATTCATAATATGAAAGTGAAAGAAAAGACATTTTAACTTACTGCCTGTTTCCTTTACGATGTCAAAGTACCATTCTTACTCTGTCGTCACAATGGAGAAGACAAAGGTCGTAAAAGCTTTAGTTCTAAATTTATATTTCTGGTCCTCAATCAAGTGACGAGTCTGTTATAGCCGACAAATTAAATGTTTGAATGATTTATAGACTTATAAACGGTGGGGCAAATATAAAAATATTGTGGGATGTTGTAAATTCTAACTTTAATAACCAGGCTATGTGGTTGACAGAATTTACTACTTTAATACTACTTTAATTTCATAAAATTTAAGATTTTCTGAAAACTGTTCTGTTTATAAATACGTACATACATACATAGACTCACGCCTGTTTCCCGGAGGGGTAGGCAGAGACTACGGAACGCCATTTGCAACGATCCTGACATACCTCACTTGCTTCACTCACTCCCATCAAGTTTCTCATGCATGCTCTTCTGTTAAGGGTACTTCTGACTTGTCCTTTTTTCAGGATGTCTCCAATCTGGTCAGAGAACGTCCGCCTAGGTCTTCCCCTTTGTCCTGTTCCATTCACACTTGCCTTATATATCTTCTTTGTCAGTCTATCGTCATCCATCCTCTCCATGTGCCCAAACCATCTTAACATGCCTTTCTCAATGCTTGTCACTACATCTTCTTTTACCCCACACCACTCTCGTATCACACAATTCTTTACTCTGTTGGTCAAAGACACACCACACATACTTCTCAGTGCTCTCATTTCTACAGCATTTATTTTACTTTCAAATCTCTTCTGCCATACCCAACTTTCACTACCATACATAAGGGTAGGCACTAACACACCTCTATGTACAGCCAAACGTGCCTTTTTGGACACGTTTTGACTGTTCATAAACGCTTTCAGAGCTCCATTCACACTATTACCTGCATTAACTCTCCTTTCAATATCTTCTTCATTCTTACCATCTCTTGTAAACAACGTACCTAAGTAAACAAACTCATTCACTTGTTCCACTCGCTGTCCATCGATCAAAACATTACAAGCCGTAACGCATTCCTCCTTTTCAAAAACCATAACTTTCGTTTTTCTTACATTCACTTTCATTCCTTTCCTCTCTAACGCACCATGCATGATTGCTACCATCTCCTGCAACTCCTCCACTGAAGATGCAAGTATTACCTGATCATCAGCATAAAGGAGGCATTTGACGAGTAACCCATTCATCCTTAATCCGCAGTCACTATGTAAAATGGAATGGAAATTTAAATCTTGCAAACAACTGTCCATGAAGAAGTTAAACAGCCACGGCGACGCTACACATCCCTGTCTAACACCTTTCTCGATGGTAAACCAGTCAGTGTATGCCCCGTTTTTTCTCACACAAGCTCTAGAATCCTCATAAAGGGATTTCAGAGCTCGAATGAGGCTGCTGTCCACCCCATTCATTGACAGCACCGACCACATTTCATTCCTCACCACTTTATCGTAAGCCTTTTCCAAATCCACGAATGCGCAATAGACCTTTTGACCTTTGGCCAAAAACTTTTCGGCTATGCTTCGCAAGGAAAAAACCTGATCCATGCATCCCATACCCTTTCGGAATCCCGCTTGTACATCCCATATTTTCTTGTCGGTTACTTCCATAACTCTTTCAATAAGTACCTTTGCATACAATTTGCCAACAATGCTGAGAAGGCTAATGCCTCTATAGTTTTTGCAATCTTGTTGCGAGCCTTTTCCTTTATAAAGAGGCACAACTACAGCTGTGGCCCAGTCATTAGGTACTCGGCCTTAATAAATCTTCGGGTTTTATTTGAATTATTGCCTATATTAATTCCATATTTGAATATAAAAATAACTTCACGCCTTTTATCCCCGAAGGGGTAAGCAGAGGTGATTACACACCCACGTTTCGCCAGTTATGTTTAGATCCCAATGTAATAAGGGGCGAGCCTATTGCCATCTATCGGGCACATTTAAGCGAGCGATTATTATTTTAATATGTATGGTTAATAAACTGCGAATGAACTACGTACTCCATAATATCATAGACTAATATTCCTGAAATTTGTTAATCCATAGTGGCTACAGAAAATAAAATATCCTCATGGGTTAACGCAAATGTTACACATTGCAATTTAGCCATAGTTTAATTAAAAGTTACAGAAAATATTATATTTTAATAAGATTAGACATAAAAATCTCTTGAAAATCTAATACAACAATACGAACCAATTTCTCTAGTAGCTAAATCTATGGATAGATCGAGTAATATATATAGTCTAAGGATCGAGTATTGAAACCAATGGAATATGAAGTAAGGACATAATTATATAGCCTTCTCATAGTGCAAAGAGGCTCCTACCCAACAGTAGGACAGATTATATACAGCGCTCATGATAATGAATCTAAATGATATAAACGAATATCTATTCATATAAACAAAATTGGAGTGTCTGTTTGTAATATTAAAATAACCGCTTTTTACTAAATGCATATGGATGTATACAAGGTACATATACCGAAATGACATTTTTTACAATTTTCGTCTGTCTGTCTGTCTGTTTGTTTTCGCTAATCTCTGGAACGGCTGCACCGTTTTGGACGGACGCTGGTGGATAGCTGATGTACCAAGGAGGAACTTAGTCGGTAAATTAACAGGGTACGCGAAGTATTTCCCTCAGGACACGGGTGAAACCGCGGGAAACAGCTAGTCTGCTATAATATATGCATATTA
This sequence comes from Euclidia mi, assembly GCA_944739405.2. NCBI lineage: Eukaryota > Metazoa > Arthropoda > Insecta > Lepidoptera > Erebidae > Euclidia > Euclidia mi. The sequence continues at coordinate 8,662,299 of OX123193.2, read as the reverse complement.
TTATACAAAAGGACTAGTTAAAGTCAACCCAAAAAAAGCTTGTGTACCGGATTCATAAAGAATGTAATGAAATTAATAGTGCAAGAAGACAGCGAGCATGTTTTTATTATTAAACGGTTTTATTATTAATTAAACGGTTTTCACTTAGCTTGACCTGTTTATTTGTTTGTTTGTTTGGGTCAAATTTAGTAATTGGAATTTCACCTCCTTCCTGATGACAGATTGATCTGATATTTGGTACACACTCTTATTCTTGATGACAATATAACATTATATATTCCTTATGATTGTAAATCCAAGATCGCCGCCGATACAAAATGGCGGATCGCATATTACTTCACAACAACCTCAATATGGGTATCAAATGAAAGGGCTTGATTGGTAGAATGCAACTCACTATGAAAAATCCAAGATGGCCGCCGATACAAAATGGCAAATCACATATTTCTTCACAACAATCTCAATATGGGTATCAAATGCAAGGGCTTGATTGGTAGAATAGAGCTCACTATGAAAAATCCAAGATGGCCGACGCCACAAAATGGCGGGTTACCTACATATTTTCCACAAATACCTCAATATGGGTATCGAATGAAAGGGCTAGGATAGGGCTCACTATGAACTAACAACAAAACTAAAAACTTGAAAATAAAATAAAATAAGATTTTTTTTTTGTTAAACGGTTTTATTACATTAAAAAAATATGTAGTTAGGTTATGTAACTATTTTTTTTTTTACCGTCTCACGCCTGTATCCCCGAAGGGGTAGGCAGAGGTGTAAATATTACACCCACATTTCGCCACGAAATTTTAGGTCCCACGTAATAGGGGGCAAGCCTATTGCCGTTACCGGGCACATCACCAGACGCCGGGCTGCTACTGAGTATTCGGAAAAACCCAGTATCACTTTTGCCCGACCCGGGAATCGAACTCGGGACTTCCGATCAGCAGTCGCATACGCTATCCACTGGACCACGGAGGCAGTAACTAAAAGTTAAAAAATAATCCGGTAAGTCCTAGCTACCAGATCGCACCAATCTTCTCATCAATCTGGGGTATTGATCAGATAAATATAAAATCGTTGGGCGCGTGAAATTTATTTCAAAATGTTTACTCTGGATACGCTACGCCCATTTTTCTTTTTTTTTTTTTTTGGTGTCGGGTTGGAAAATCCTCATGGAGTCCCTCCGCCCTGGGGGGGAAGGCCGAAGGGGACTGTCAGACTCTTACTGACTAAAAACCAACCCGTGTTCCTCATGTACCCGTGTGTCGGAGAGTCGGGTATCGCCGAAGCATTCCTCGCTACCCCTCGACGGGTATTGGCCCGCCAGATGGTCAGGCGGGCCCCGAACAAAACCACCTTGCCGGCGGATGAAGGTGTTGGGCTCCGCCGCCAAAACACCCAGCGGCCGCAGAGGATAGGGAGGACGGCATCGCAACACCGCATCTCCTCTTCCTCTGCGGCCCCACCGCGACGCAACGATGGCGCAACGAACAAACGTACATACCGCACTGACTACCTACTACGCCTATGCCTATGCCTGGCTTACCTATGGCATTATCCTGTGGGGAAATAGCAGAGATGCACCTTCTCTCTTTGTTCATCAAAAGAAATTAATTAGAATTTTAGGAAATATAGATGTCACTGATAGCTGCAAACTCATCTTCCAAAAATATAAACTTCTTACCCTAACAGGCATTTACATATTATAAATATGCAAATTCGTCCGAAAATATCCTGAATTCCATACAAAGCGTGAAGATACTCAAAAACAGTATTCCTTACGCCACAAACACAGACTAAATCTACCCTCATCCCGGTTAATAATGCACTCATCAAGTCCCCTCGTCATGTCAGTAAAAATTTATAATAAGTTACCAGAGCTCCTAAAACAAGAAAATAAGTACAACATATTTATCAACAAACTGAAATTGTTCCTTAATAACAAAGCTTACTACATATTAAATGAATATTTCAATGACAAAACACCATAATTATAACATAAAATAACCCAAAATAATCCGTTTAGTCTATTTATACACACACAAAATACAATGATAACTTATTATGCCAAAAAAAAATATAAATTCGTAAATATAATAAATAAGCTTAAGAAATCTTTAAACATTTTGAGGACATAATAATATTAAAAATATTTATTTAAATATATTTAATAAGTATACATCATAAATATCATTATTAAAGTCCTCTTCCTCCTCTCTCCTAATAAAAACTTTGCTGTGCCCAACAGGGTCCATAATTGATGTCCTTTATGTTTAACACCTCATTGTAATTATGGAATGCAATAAAGTATTGAGTATTGTGTATGGTGCGCCCCCATTTGGTCGCGGGAGATAGGGCGCACGGCAACGCAACACCGACACGCCTCTCCTCCCGCGACCGCGCCCAACTGCGAGGGACAGAAGAATTGTCCCTCGCACCCGCACCATTGGACGCACTCTGCGCAGGCCTCCGTCAAGCCCACGCGGAGCGTCCACTCCTGGGATTTCGCTTAGCTTCATCGTGGGTGACCTAACCACGGTTACTGAGCCCCTCCACCACGACAAGGTGGAGACCCAACTGGATACGCTACGCCCAACGATTTTATATTTATCTGATCAATACCCCAGATTTATGAGAAGATTGGTGCGATCTGGTAGCTAGGACTTACCGAATTATTTTTTAGCTTTTAGTTACATAACCTAACTACATATTTTTTTATTGTAAAAAAACCATTTAACAGTTTTTTTTTTTTTTTTTTTTATTTAGCCACAAGTGAAAATAATTTTTCTCGGTAGCCTTGCTGATTTTAGCATGAATGGGCCGGCTCGACCGTGGAAGTACTACTCTCTCACAGAAAATCGACATAAAGTAACAGTACCTTAACTGTTGCGTTTCGTTCGGTGAGTGTGAGTGCCGGAGTCCCCATCCCCTATTCCTTCTCCCTCATCCCACTCTTTATCCTATCCCTTTTCCCAACCCCAAGAGGCGGCAACGTACTTATGACTCCTGTGGTGTAGCGGCGGTAATTGTTTACCACCAGGCGATCCGGCTGCTCGTTTGCCGCCTATTATTATAATATAAAAAATTGTTACCTACCTTTTGCACATGTTTGGGCTTATGTGAGGTAGAATAGAATCACTTCGATTACAGCATGAATGGGCCGTACCAGTACTATTATGATTTAGCTAGAGCGCGGATGCGGAATTTCCCTGCCTCTTATTCTATCTTGCTTTCCAACGAAGAAAGGGATGAGAAGATAAGAAGGGCAAAGATAGCGAGTATTGCTTTATCTCCTTTGCTGTACTGTGCAATGCAATAGTGATGAATGACTGGGTCCTCCATTGTCTAATCGGCTAGTTGCATACCGTCAGACTTACATTAAAAATAAAAGTTCTAACATTAGCTACATTATTTTGGAGAATAATTAGACAAACAAACCTAATCTTACATTTACCATACGCAAAAGCCGTCAAAGCTCTCAAGCAAGAATAATCTAAAATTATTAACTACATCTGTCTGTCTGTCTGAATAATGTCTGTCAGTCAGTCAGTAACGCAAGGATTTTATATATTAAGATGATTATAAATAGTTCATGGACTATTCGTGCGATGGCTAAGCTCTTGGGAATTTTTAAGGTAAGATTCCGTTTAGCAGAAACTAAATATTTTATATCTTTTGCACGGAGACTGTGTCATCTAGAATTCATGAATTTTCGGGACTGCACGAATTTTCTTTGTGGCATTCTACAACGTTTTTGTTTCGATAAATAGATCTTGTCGTCTTCATTGTAATGTTTATGTGAGAGAAATATGCTAACAATAATATTAGAAAAGATTATTTACTATTACTTAGTATTTATTTGAATTTTATGAATATGTGGTATATAATAATACATTGTATAATTACAGGAACTCCTTGATAGGGTAAAGGCCTCCTTCAACCGCTTCCACTCTTCCCTGTCTTGTGCTGACGAGCACCAACCTTGTCCCGCCACCGATGTTAGGTCGTCGGCCCACCTTTTTTGAGGTCTGCCAACGCTTCTTTTTCCTTGTGGGCCGGGCCATTTGGTACATTTGACTGTCCATCGCTGGTCAGTGTATCTCGCTACATGTCTAGCCCATTGCCATTTTAATTTTAATGAGTGGTTCAGCACATCTGTAAGTTTGGTACTTTTTCTTATTTCATGACTTCTTACGTTGTGAATTTTGCTGCGACTTAATATACTTTTCTCCATTGATCGCTGACAAGTTATTATTTTATTTTGTTTGTAAAGGTCCAACTCGGGGAGCCATAAGTCAAGCAAGGCAGGATGCAAGTATCTATGACAGTCTTTTTTTAATATGTAGGTCGTAGGTACCTTTTAGTATTTCTTTGTGTGCCCATTATTTATTCCAGCTGCACGTGATTCTTCTATCGACCTCTTCTTCGTTGTTTGTTTAACGAAAGGATACTTGTTTGCCTAAGTATATGTATTGCTCTACACACTCTAGTTCGAACCCATTTAACATGATTTTTCCTTTTTTGCTGTTTGTCATTATTTTTGTTTTGTTTAAGTTCATACTCGTATCCAAGCCAACGGATTTACTCTCTTTGTTCAGTTGTGATATCATTCTTTCTAGTTTCCGATAGGTTTCAGCGAAAACTACGATGTCGTCCGCGAATCTGAGATGGGTCAGACGCGTGTTATAAATTTGGATTCCTTCTGAATCCCAGTTCAGTTTAGTAAACATGCATTGCAGGACTGCTATGAATAGTTTTGGAGATAAAGGGTCTCCCTGTCGGACGCCTCGCGCTATTTTGATCTCCTCACCTCTGGATTCTAGCTTGACTCTGCTCACGAATTCTGGTAGATGTTTTTTAGAGTTCTAGTGATTACTGGGTCGATGTTGTTGTCCTGTATGGCTTGCTAGATAGAGTTATGATAGAGACTATCGAATGCTTTCATGTCGTCTATGAAACCTATATAAACGTTTTCATTAAACTCTGTATACTTTTCTATCACTTGTTCCAGTGTGTGAAAATCTAGATCGAAACCCCGCTTGTTCTACCGGCTGCATCGATTTGGGGGCTAATTTTGCTGTGTATGATAGAGGTAAATAGTTTGTACACACTTAGAGCAAGCTTATTGGGCGATAGTTGGCAATGTCGCGTGGATCTCCTTTTTTATATAACAACAGTTTAGTTTTTAACTACATAATATTAGTACGTAGTTTCTATAAGTAAGTAAGAATTACTAGCATTATATAAATTCATAAAAAAAAATCTCTTTTAAATTTATATTAAGGTTATGGGAAATAAAGAGGCTTTATTATTATTATTCACTCCATTTATTATCTAACACATAGTTTCTTTTATATTAATAAAGTACATTTCATTAGAAAAAAAAATCGTTTAGAAATATAAAAGGGACCACGGAGAACCACCAGTGTCGGGTACAGGGACCAAGCCACCGGTGGTTAGGGCCTCAGAGACAAGAACTTCCTCACGACTATCGGTACAATGATCGCCGAATCTACATCCCACATGTCAAAAATCTCGTGAGCTAAGTCCAAATATTTAATCTCTTTCTCTTTTTCTGCTTTCACGAGATTGCCGTCATGCGGTATGGTGATATCGATTATCATTGCGAGTCGCTCTGCTCGGCCTATCACTACAATATCAGGCTTATTGGCTACAATAGTCCTGTCTGTAATAATAGACCGATCCCAGTACAACAATGCACGAGCATTTTCGAGAACTGGGTCGGGCACATATCTGTAGTACGGTACCTCAGAACCAATGAGATCATATTTAAGGGCTAGTTGCTGATGGATTATCCTGGCCACTTGGTTGTGTCTGTGCAAATACTGACCATTGGCAAGACTCGAACAACCGGATACTATATGCCTGAGAGATTCACCGGGCCGGTGACACGCCCGACATATGTCAACCGTACCATCCCTCAGTATATACTTTCGGTAGTTGTTTGTCATGACAACTTCGTCCATAATTGCAAAGACAAAACCTTCGGTTTCTCCGAACAGATCACCGAATCGTAACCAGGCTATGGAAGCTTTAAAATTGACGTCTGGGTCATGTAAAGCTCCATAGAACCGTCCATGCAGCTCCTTGCCCTTCCATATTTCTCTTCGGTCATCAGTACTGAGTACTGCAGGTTTGTGCCAGTTCTCTTTTGCCAGAGCGAGTGGGGTAAGTCCGGTATCAACAGCGACTACATCATGATGCACATCCACACTCATCTGCAGAAAATATTCTCTGAGGTTGCACACCTCGCGGTTGTGGAGGGTCTTAGCAAATAGAAAGCCTTGACCCCCACATTTCCGCGGGATGTACAGCCTCATTACCGATGAGCGTGGATGATGCATGCGAGATGCAGTCAGCATTGACCGGACTTTTCTATCCAGGGCATCTAGTGCAGTCTGGGTCCACCTGAGTATGCCGAAGGAATACATTAGGACTGGCATGGCCCACCCGTTGCAGGCCCGCACCTTGTTGCCACCTGATAAAAGACTGTTAAGTACTTTTTTCAGGCGGCCAAAGAAACGAGCCTGCAACGTCTGTTTCATGTCAGTCTCAGCAATATTCAAAGACTGCGACATATCCAGGTATTTGTAGGTCTCGGTTAGGCAGAGAGGTCTAAGTTGTATGGAATCTGAGAGTTGTATCCCTGCAGATTCCATAATCCTGCCTCTCTTCACATGCATGACCGCACATTTATCCACACCAAATTCCATCCTGATAGAATTACTAAAGGTTTCGGTTACCCTAAGTAATGCTGTCAGTTCGAAATTGTTGGGGGCAAATAATTTCAGGTCATCCATGAAAAGGAGGTGAGATGTAACATGACCTCCTCTCCTTAACCGATAGCCTAGCCCTGAAGCCTCTAACAGGGTACTTAGGGGGTTCAGGGCCAGACAAAACCACAAAGGACTCAAACTAGCGCCCTGGAATATACCTCGCTCGATCCTTATTGGAGCAGCGCAACCCAAACTCGATCAACACCCTGGATAGCACAGTACGGTCCTCCATTGCCCCATACATGACCTTAAAAAGGTGCATAGAGTTGCATCTACTTTATACAACTCCAGCACCCTCAAAAGCCATGTATGTGGCACGGAGTCGTAGGCCTTCTTGTAATCTATCCAGCATGTCGATAGATTCTTTCGGTTACGGCGCACCTGTTGGCTAATGCCCATGTCTATCAGCAGGAGTTCTTTAGTGCCACGGGCCCCACTCCTACATCCATTTTGAGAAACAGATAAAATTGAATTATCAGCTATATGTTTCGACAATTTCGTTCTCAAAATGGATGTAAGGAGTTTATACATCGTTGGCAAACAGGTTATCGGCCTGTAATTCTTGGGGTCCGTGGCACTACCAGACTTATGGAGTAGGTGAGTGACGCCGGATGTTAGAAAATCTGGTAGCGATCCCGATTCCAGTGATGACTGGAATTGAGATGCTAAGCAAGTATGCGAACTACGGAGCCATTTGAGCCAAAAATTGTGCAGCCCGTCCGGTCCCGCTGATTTCCAGTTTGGTAACGAACGGACTGCCCTGGCTATATCATCATCTGTTATTGATATTGGCTCCATTGTTGTTATTTGTTCGCATACTTGCTCAACAGTCCCAATCCAATCACTCTCAGTGTGGCTGACAGGCGTCGACCAGATGCTGCGCCAAAATATATTAGTAGCATCATCATCCGGTCGACCCCCATCAACGTCACTCGGGTCGCTCCCATCTTCTGTACACCCACCTCACGTCTCTCTGGAAAGTGCGATTCAGGCAATACCGATCCACTCTTTTTTTGTATCGCCTTATACGGTTTGCCCATGTATAAAGTGTTTGCTTTAGGGTGTCGATGCGCTCTGTAACCCGAGACAAATAATTTTGGGAACTGATATTAGTTCCCGCAAAGGCTCGAGTTACAAAGCGCATCACTCTCCGTCGGGTATTGCCCATCCTAAAACAAGTGAGCTTGCCAATGAGTGTCCTAGTCTCAGCGATACGACACTCAATCCTGCGTTGCCAACCTGGCACAGCAGCGGCGTGTCGAGTTGCGGAAATTTAACCCCCGCTACTCGACACACCGCAACCGCCGCACAATACAGGATTGAGTGTGTGTCGCTGAGATTTTCACTATTCTCAAAATAAATTGATAGTAATGCATCTAGGGCACTTCCCAGCGCTATGTTTTTCATATGCATGGGCAAACGAGGCCGAACATTTGGGTCCATGGATCGGTATTCCGCAATAGCACATTCCAAAGCACTCCTTAACTGATCGTAGTACTGGATACTTACATGAGAAGTCTCGTCATCTACCTCTTCAGCAGCCGGATTTAACAGTTGTTGCTGCGCAACCACTGTGTCAGTCTGCGCTGAAAAAGTGATGGGGAGACTTCTCTGCACGTCAGAGCGAAGTCTCTCAAGCACGGTATCATCCAACAGGCGACACCGTTGGATGGCCCGCACTTGATCCGATAGCCGTTGTGTTGACACGTTGACAGCTGGCTCAAGCGCCTGAAACAAAGGCAGCATTCGATCACGGTACGCACTGAGGTTAGTTCCTCCCTCTGTGGCCACAAAATATGCCCGCATGACGCTTTCATTCATTGAACTAGTCCATCTCATGCGGTGCACATCACCACCGGTAGCGGGGCCCTGTTCGAGACCGGTGGGTCTCGGCATCCCAAGCGTGTCGGTGGCCGGCCTCTCCCTCGCCGACGTACAGGCGGTGGCGACGTCGGCGTAGAGAAATACTCGTCGCTCGATGAGCTCGACGCCTCAACACTCGCCGTCGACGCTGATGCAGGTGCCGGCGGCTGCGAGGCAGAGCTGAGCGACAAGTCCGAGGATCTCAGGCGTGCAGCAGCTGCTCTCGTCAACATTTTCTCATCATTTTATTTGTTTACATTATTTGTTTACATCTGTTGTTTATATTTATTTTGTATGGTTTTCTTTTGACATTAGATATCATCTTCACAATATTTTTGGTAATTATTTTTTTAATGTATTTTATGGTTTCTGTAATTTATTATGATATTTATCATAAAAAGAAGTTCTTGTAATATCGGAAATATAATATATTGACTCAAAACTATGAAATAAAATACAAATAAAATGGACTAAGAGAAAATTTAGGTTGTCTTGTTGACTTTTTTTTTTATTATTATTATACATTGACTTTGAGACTGCCTCCGTGGTCCAGTGGATAGCGTATGCGACTGCTGATCGGAGGTCCCGGGTTCGGTTCCCGGGTCGGGCAAAGTGTTACTGGGTTTTTCCAAATTCTCAGTAGCAACACGGAGTCTGGTGATGTGCCCGATAACGGCAATAGGCTCGCCCCCTACTACGTGGGACCTAAAAAATCATGGCGAAATGTGGGTGTAATCTTGACTTACACCTCTGCCTACCCCTTCAGGGATACAGGTGTGAGTCTATAATTATACATAGCTATACCAATAGCTATAATTATGGACAATAATGTACTGTTAAATTTGATTATAATTATAAGTTTGTACAGCACAAATTCACCTCTTGGAAGTAAGAAGGCATGCGCTGATAATTGAGTGCTGCGCATGTGCTATCGCACATCTGTCAGTACTGTCACGTCAAACATAATGTCATATTGTGCACGTTGATTAAATTGTTCGCATATCTATCTATACTAATATAATAAAGTGGAAGCGTTTGTTTGTTTGTTTGAAAATTGCTAAAAAAAATTGCTAATCTCAAGAACTACCGGTCGGATCTGAAAAATTCTTAGCCCAGTTATTCCGGAAGGCTATAGGCTATATTATTATAACATAACGCTTCAACCCTTTGGGGCCGGGCAAAAGAATAAAAAGGCTAACAGATAATGTCGGCTAATCTCAGGAACTAGCAGTCGGATTTAAAAAATTGTTATTGCCTATGATAGCCCAATTATTTCAAAAGGCTAAAGGCTATATAAAATTACACCACAACTTTTAGGGGCCAGACAAAAATAATAAAATGGTCTAACGAGAAGGGGAGGGAAGGGTTGGGTAAAAGGCAAAAAAAGGCTAAACGAATAGGATACAATCTATATGGGTATCGTTTTCCTGATTTTCGGGACGCTGATTAATAATATGAAATTTATTTAGTGATCCAAGATGGCGGACGGCAAAACAAAGATGGTGTATGAGAAAATTTAAAAAATCAATATGGGTATCACCTTCGATAATATAAGGGGTGGAGAATCGAAATACAACATCTATTACGTGATCAAAGATGGCGGATGGGAAATCAAAGATGGTGGATGGGAAAATTTTAAAAAATCAATATTGGTATCGTCGGTGATGTTAAAAGGGATGGGGAATCCAAATACAACATCTGTTTCGTGATTCAAGATGGTTGATGGGAAATCAAAGATGGCGGATGACAAAAATTTTCAATATCAATATGGGTATCGTCTCCGATGATTTAAGGGATGGAGAATCCAAACACAACAACTATTTCGTGATCAAAGATGGCGGATAGGAAATCAAAGATGGCGGACGGGATTTTTTTTAAAAGGTGATATGGGTATCATCTCCCATATTTTAAGGAATGGGGAATTCAATATTATATAAAAATCTATGTTTGTTTGTTCATCATTTATAGACTCTGAAATGATAAGAGATTAAGCGCTAAGTCAATGGTAAAATGGGAAAAAGGGAATTAAATAAAAACTCTTAAAAAGGCGATACGGAGTTCGCTGGGCCAGCTAGTACTTTAATAAAATCAGTGCAGAATGTAACAATAATCTTAAAGTTATGAATTCTAATAAGCAATTAAACATAATGTCTTTTGTTGCAAACTAAAGGGTCAAATCACTTGAACCCCTTAGTTCGTAACAAAAGGTATGGTTGAAATTGATATTTTTTTCGGTTATTCTATCTACAAATGGTTATTATTAGCTAATAAAAATGAAAAAAAAGTAATATCAATAGATTCTTAGAAACGGCATGTTAAAAATACTTAACATTGCGAAGCGGACGGTGGTTAAGTGGAAAAAACAATGTTATACTCGTATATTATTAACATTGCGAAATACACAGTCAATGAAAAATAAAAAAACAAACTATTTATTTATGTTCTATTTATTGTAAAAGTAATAAAAAAAAATTTGTGACAAATTATTAAAACAAATAGTGATAATATAATAAATTTTCACTGTTTGTGGAATTCCTTAAAACAGTTACGTTTCTTTACGAAACATAATCTTAAATTACACTTGCAACAAACTTCTTTTTCTTTTCTACAAAACTTACATCTACCCGGTGCTGATCTAAAATCAGGAATATGGGCTAATTATTTATTTAATAATTTATTATATAATATTTATATTTATTTATTTATTTATTTAATACTTTATTGTACACTTTTAAGAACATATGTACAGGAATTTTATATTAAATAGAGTACAAAGGGCGGCCTTATCGCTAACAGCGATTTCTACCAGGCAACCTTTGGATGGAGATATTATTGGTAGGAAAGAAATGGTAGTTGTAAGTGTACCAGTAATAAGATGATAATACTTTAAATATATACATTTATGTAATATTATAATAATATACTACACATATATAAATACTTATACATACAAACATAAATACATAAATACATACATGTATACATACATACATACAACATAAATACATACACATACATAAGTAATAAATAAAACTTAAAATAATATTAGAACGGGAAATATCATAGTGATAGGTAGTGATCCTTGACTAAGGATTTGAACTTTGTTACCGTCTGAGCCTGTCTTATATGTAATGGGAGTGCGTTTCATAGGTGAACAGCAGTGACACAAAACGATTTATCAATAAAATCCGTGCAATGAGCCGGCATCTTCAGCTTTAAATTTTCTGATGACCTTAAATTACGGTTATTCGTATCATGTAGGAATTCGAATCTTCCTTTAAGATAGGAGGGAGTTGAAGGGTTAAACAATATGTTGTATAGTAGAGAAAGTATGTGAGTATTCCGGTGAAATCGTATGGGCAACCACTTGAGGTGTGTTCGAAATTGTGAGACATGATCGTATTTGCGTAATCCAAATATGAATCGTATACAGAGATTTTGGAGGCGCTCAAGTTTGTCTAGTTGGTTTTCGGCGAGATCTGGATAGCTGACATCTGCATAATCAATAATGGGTAATAGAAGACAGTTTGCAAGTGCAATTTTGGTGGCAGTAGGAAGAAAATTCCTAAGTCTTCGCAATGAACCTGCCGAAGCAAATATCTTACGACTCACTTCTTGGACCTGTGAGCGCCAGGAATGGGTAGAATCAATGATTAAGCCCAGATTTTTTACTTTATCCTGTATAGGAATTACAGTGCCATTAAATATAACGTCAGGAAGTTGAGACCAGTCGATCTTCGATACCATTCTCGAACTACCAACAACAATGACCTGCATTTTCGATGGGTTCACTATAAGTCCATAGGATTTGGTCCAGCTACTAATCTGTGCAAGATCACTGTTGATGGTACCTATAGAGTGTGACATCTGAGACAATGTCGACTGCGTATAGATTTGGAGATCATCTGCATACAGGTGATAGGAAGAGCGAAGATTGTTTGATATAGAATTTATAAAAATTGCGAAGAATATAGGAGACAGCACGCCGCCCTGGGGCACGCCAACAGTCGTGTCACACCATGAAGAGAGTGAATTTTCAACTCGTATACACTGTCGGCGGCCACACAGGTAACTACGAAACCAATCAATCACCGTAGGAGATATGTTAAGAGAGCAAAGACGGCCAAGTAGAATGTCAAAATCCACTGTGTTGAAGGCGTTGCTAAAATCTAGCAGAGCAAGGACTGTGAGTTGTCCGCCTTCCATACAAGCCCTGATGTCATCCGTAATATTGATAAGGGTTGTAGCGGTGCTATGGCCTGGACGGAAACCGGATTAAAATGGATTAAGGAGATTATTTTTAGAAAGGAACGAGTTGACTTGATTGTAAACGAGACGTTCGAGGACTTTGGAAAGGAATGGTAGAATAGAAATAGGTCGGTAATCAGAAAAGGATAAAGGATGTGATTTTTTCGGAATTGGAGTTATTAGGGCATCCTTCCACATCGATGGGAATTCACCACTGGACAAGGAGTAATTAATGATGTGAGTAATGATGGGTAGGATTAAATCAAGGATGGGAAAGAGCATATTACGGTTGACACAGTCACTACCAGCTGCGTTGGATGTGATTGACATTATGCTCTTCTTAACATCACTATCGGTGAAATGATTAAAGACAAATGGTGAATAACTGGGGGTTGGCAGGGATGAAAGATAGTTAAGAGTGCTTTCTTTAGTAGTCCTATCAATATTGGACGAGGCAGCGAAATGTTGATTGAGCGAGTCAATATTGAAGTCATTAGGAGTAGTAAGTTGACGTGATTTGCCGACCCCCAGGGTTTTAAGAAATTTCCAGACCTTTGCTGGATCTCCGTTTTTCACAGAATTATGGATATGTTGGCGTTGTGCGTCCCTACACACCCTATTGCAGTGATTCCTAATCGCAACATATTTTTGCAGGTTGTTACGTATCAGCGGGCCTAATTTTATACCTGAATTTTGCTGCAGCTTTCTTGTGTATAAGCTGTTTGATGCTTTCAGTAAGCCATGGTGAGGGAGGGTGTTTAATCTTCACCGGTCGAATGGGTGCATGCTTATCATACAACTCAGTGATTTGAGTTTTAAAGATGCTGACCTTATCATCAATGGATTCGGCACTGAGAAGTGGAATCCAGTTAATATCACTGGCATCCTTATGAAGAGAATCGATGCTTATGCCACCAAAATTGCGCTGCATTAGTGCGTTCCGCTTCATTTTAGGAGGTCGAATTTTGTACGAGATATAGAGCAGGTCGTGGTAAGAAAACATGTCTGCTGGAAATTGCCCATGCGTAGCAACATGTTCCCGAGAAGAAACCATTATTACATCGAGAAGGGAAGGTGTGGAATGTGGGAAATGATGAGTTGGACTTAAGGGTAGTATTGTAAGATTACAGGCTATAGAAATAGAAACAAGAGACGAAGAACGAGAATCATTTTTAGGTAGACATGTGTTAAAATCACCCATTATGATAGTATGACTGTAAGAGGGCACGAGATTAACCAGTAGGGTTTCAAAAGTAGAAAAATAATCTATACGTAATGAAGGACAGTAGTAAACGCCGAGAAGGAGTTTGGTGTGGTTTAATGCAACTTCCAGAAATAAATGCTCACCTTCATTTGAAGGCGATGGTTGTGCAGACATACTTACAGCTTTGTAAGGGATATGAGAGCGAAGATATATGGCAACACCCCCACCGCCCCCAACCACGCGATCATTTCTGATAAGTTGAAAACCAGGTAGGGAGTATAATGTAGAAGGTAGACAGGGCTTAAGCCATGACTCAGAAACAAGGATAGCATGAATGCTCTTACAGTCTAAATTTGCCAGCATATCAGTAAAATGTGCCGTAATACTTTGGGCATTGATATGAATGGTATTGAAATTTTTAGGTACATCAGAAAACTGTGAATTAAGACAGTCGGAAAGTGACGGTATACTGCTAAAACTGTCATCTACACTACATACTGAGTGGAAACTATCATCATCACTAATATTATTGATATCAATGATAACAGGTACAATATTTAAATATTATGTTAATATAATAAATATAATCTAAATATATATATATATATATATATATATACAAAAAAGTTTTTAAATTACCAATAATACACCACCTGCCAGTTGATTTGATATCCTCTTAAACGATTTGATCTAACTGTGCCCAGGGAAAAGATATCATACTCTTGACGTAACATATGGATCAGCTCAAGTGATGAGCAGAAATTGTCGAAGTACACAACCGCCGGCTTATTTTGTATATTCTGGCAAAGAGCTATTACCACTTTTACACCAACACCTTAAGATTTTTGATATTTTATAAAGGAATGATATCTAAACGTGTCTTCGCCAGCGCGTAGGGAATAAAATCATACACGCAGGCTGAAATAAAAGCCCTAACAAACATTTCAAAAGCTCCATTTCTTTGGCGTCTTTGCCAAATATTGACGCCTGTTTCCAGCTGTTGTACCTTTATACCACCTATATACCATCATTTCGTTGATACTATAGCGATGTTCTTCTTCTATACTGTGGCAGTTTCCACGTAAACCTTCTAAAATCGATCGTACTTTAAAATAACGATCTTCATTCTGTTGAGAATTATCAACGAAGTACAAATACTGACGAATTTGGTCATATCGCTTTAAACTCTTAACATCTGCTTTTAGGTTATAGTGTAGATTCTTATTCCAGTAATCCCAATGGCACGGCATCTTAACGACACGTACGTCAAAATATTAATTGCAAAAAAATCCAATAATTCTTCCCGAGCAACGATCTCCTAGGTAGCGAACGAATTGGGTGTTGATGACCCGTTCGAATACCTTGCAGAGAATAGGGGTGATGGCTATGGGTCGATAGTTAGCTGCATCAGAACGATCCCCCTTTTTGGGAATCGGTTGTACGTTCGCCTCCTCCCAAGCCTGCGGCACGACGCCAGAGGAATAAGACAGGCGTTACACGCGTGTGAGCGTTGGAAACAACTCGGCTGCACATTTCTTAAGAACAACCAATGGGATACCGTCGGGACCACTGGCTTTCCGGACATCGAGAGACCACAGTATTGCGCGAACATCGCATTGCCTGATGCGAACATCAGGCATGGAGTGGCCGCAGTGGCTTATAGATGGCGGCTGCGAACCACTGTCATCGATTCGGGAGTTGGCCACAAAGAGATTGACAAGCAAGTCAGCTTTCTCTTGCAGCCTATGAGCCAGTGATCCATCAGAGCATCGCAACGGTGGCAAGCGAAGGCGAAGACTGGCAGAAATTGGATTGCACGGCTTTGGCCAGCCGCCAATATCCACGGCTTCCCGTAGGGTGCGATAAAAATTCTTGGCCAAACCGTGCAACGCGCTGTACACACACGTACACATAAAGTTGTATTTCTTTTTTCAAAACTGAATATGTATTTTTTGACATTCTAAATTGTTTATTTGGTGCTTGGGGTGTTTGCATGAATTTTACTTAATTTCTTTCAGCCCAACATCCGATTAGAACTTTTGAGAAAGATTCTAGTACTTGTGCCACCACAAGAAGCTTCTTTCGCCGATTCTAGTACATCCGAAGACGAGGAAGAAAAAGGAACAGAAGATACAGAACATAGTTCCGCACCCCGCTCTTTAAATTCTTCATTTGAGCGACTGAATATCTTAGATGAGAACTTGTGCCAGACGAATTGTTACCATCCACTCCAGCAATAGTCATCGTTACTAACAATCCACCGCAGCATTTGCTTGCGTTAATATATATATATATATATATATATATATATACACACAAAAGTTTTTAAATTACCAATAATACACCACCTGCCAGTTGATTTGATATCCTCTTAAACGATTTGATCTAACTGTGCCCAGGGAAAAGATATCATACTCTTGACGTAACATATGGATCAGCTCAAGTGATGAGCAGAAATTGTCGAAGTACACAACCGCCGGCTTATTTTGTATATTCTGGCAAAGAGCTATTACCACTTTTACACCAACACCTTAAGATTTTTGATATTTTATAAAGGAATGATATCTAAACGTGTCTTCGCCAGCGCGTAGGGAATAAAATCATACACGCAGGCTGAAACAAAAGCCCTAACAAACATTTCAAAAGCTCCATTTCTTTGGCGTCTTTGCCAAATATTGACGCCTGTTTCCAGCTGTTGTACCTTTATACCACCTATATACCATCATTTCGTTGATACTATAGCGATGTTCTTCTTCTATACTGCGGCAGTTTCCACGTAAACCTTCTAAAATCGATCGTACTTTAAAATAACGATCTTCATTCTGTTGAGAATTATCAACGAAGTACAAATACTGACGAATTTGGTCATATCGCTTTAAACTCTTAACATCTGCTTTTAGGTTATAGTGTAGATTCTTATTCCAGTAATCCCAATAGCACGGCATCTTAACGACACGTACGTCAAAATATGAATTGCAAAAAAATCCAATAATTCTTCCCGAGCAACATTGGTGGATTTTAGATTTCGTTGTACAGCATATAAATCCATGTTTAGTATAAAATTATAATTATCAATAATATCTTCACTGAAGAAATCATAGAAGTAATCTGACGGAGACTTCGATTCGGATTCGAATTGCGTAAAGGTTATTGGTTATTGGTCATCCAGTACTGCTTTATATTTAAATTTGACGCTTTTCCATCTGAAATTGAGTGTCTTTCTCACAAATTGTTTCTTTTTTTTGTTTGTAGTGTTGGTATGGTTCTTAATCTGCTTTTGGAACGGTTTTTCTAGCTACTAATATCCCCAAGATATTAGTAGCTGCAGGACTATATTGATAACGCAAGCAAATGCTGCGGTGGATTGTTAGTAACGATGACTATTGCTGGAGTGGATGGTAACAATTCGTCTGGCAAAAGTTCTCATCTAAGATATTCAGTCGCTCAAATGAAGAATTTAAAGAGCGGGGTGCGGAACTATGTTCTGTATCTTCTGTTCCTTTTTCTTCCTCGTCTTCGGATGTACTAGAATCGGCGAAAGAAGCTTCTTGTGGTGGCACAAGTACTAGAATCTTTCTCAAAAGTTCTAATCGGATGTTGGGCTGAAAGAAATTAAGTAAAATTCATGGAAACACCCCAAGCACCAAATAAACAATTTAGAATGTCAAAAAATACATATTCAGTTTTGAAAAAAGAAATACAACTTTATGTGTACGTGTGTGTACAGCGCGTTGCACGGTTTGGCCAAGAATTTTTATCGCACCCTACGGGAAGCCGTGGATATTGGCGGCTGGCCAAAGCCGTGCAATCCAATTTCTGCCAGTCTTCGCCTTCGCTTGCCACCGTTGCGATGCTCTGATGGATCACTGGCTCATAGGCTGCAAGAGAAAGCTGACTTGCTTGTCAATCTCTTTGCGGCCAACTCCCGAATCGATGACAGTGGTTCGCAGCCGCCATCTATAAACCACTGCGGCCACTCCATGCCTGATGTTCGCATCAGGCAATGCGATGTTCGCGCAATACTGTGGTCTCTCGATGTTCGGAAAGCCAGTGGTCCCGACGGTATCCCAGCGGTTGTTCTTAAGAAATGTGCAGCCGAGTTGTTTCCAACGCTCACACGCGTGTAACGCCTGTCTTATTCCTCTGGCGTCGTGCCGCAGGCTTGGGAGGAGGCGAACGTACAACCGATTCCCAAAAAGGGGGATCGTTCTGATGCAGCTAACTATCGACCCATAGCCATCACCCCTATTCTCTGCAAGGTATTCGAACGGGTTATCAACACCCAATTCGTTCGCTACCTAGGAGATCGCTCTCTTATCAATGATCAACAATATGGCTTCAGACCGAAACGATCAACGGGCGATCTTCTAGCGTATGTCACTCACCTTTAGGGTGAGGCTATGGTCAGGCACGGGGAGTCGTTGGCTATCAGCCTCGATATCTCCAAAGCCTTCGATAGAGTCTGGCATCGTGCGCTTCTTTCCAAGCTTCCGGCTTACAGCTTGCCACCTCGATTGTGCAACTGGGTTGCTAGCTTCCTGCATGAACGACGTATTCGAGTTATTTGCAAAGGTCAAAATTCAAAGTTTATGCTGGTAAATGCTGGTGTGCCCCAGGGATCCGTTTTATCGCCCACACTTTTTCTTCTGCATATCAATGATATGCTCACTTTTGGGAGCATACATTGCTATGCAGATGACAGTATCGTGCATGGGCGGTATCTCGGCCATCCTGCGGCTAATCATGCCGACATTGAGGAAAATAGGCGAAAACTTGTCGCTGAGCTTGACCAGATTTTGAACAGCATCTCGAATTGGAGTGCTGAAAACATGTTCAAGTTCAACGCCAAAAAGACATAGGTGTGCGCATTTTGAGCAAAGTGTTCTCCATTCCTTCCCCAACCTTCTCTTCTGGACACTCCACTACCGATACAGGACAGTCTAAATATACTTGGTATGGACATACGCCGCAATCTCAACCAGATAAACTACATCCAGGATGTCATTAAGTCGGCATCTCGAAAACTCGGAGTCCTGAACAGAGTGAGGAGGTTTTTCACGCCGGAGCAGCTGTGTCTATTATACAAGACTTGGTTCGCTCCTGCGTGGAATACTGCTCTCATCTCTGGAACGGCTCCACTCAGTTCCTGCTAGATGCCCTTGATAGGTTGCAGCGGTGTGCTGCCCGTGATCATAGGTGACCTTGAGGCTACTAAGACCCTTGAATCTCTACAATTACGCAGGGACGTAGCCTCAATGGCTGTCTTTTACCGATTGTATCACGGTGAGTGTTCAGAAGAACTCTTTCAACTCATCCCACCCTCTTCTTTCCTATCCCGAACAACACGTGCCGGGTTAAAGTGCCACGCTTACACGGTAGAGCAGATACCGTCACGTACGAAAAGGTTCGGTACATCTTATCTTTGCCGTACCATAAATATGTGGAACTCACTGCCAGCTCACGTGTTTCCTTCCTCCCTTGATCCTGGGTCCTTTCAGCGGGGCGTGAAAAAGCATCTCTCAAGGCCGTCAAAGTGAGGGCTGTCATGTCACTTTGCTTAACCAGCAATTGGGGATGGTAGCCTTTCCAATAGGACTTCACTGTCAGCTTACCATCAGGCAGCGTGAAGTCAATTTGACAGGTTTCTTTTAATAAAAAATAAAAAAATAATGTCATACAAGGTAAGGTTCAAGTTCAATTGCGAAGAAAAGTGTCGAATTAAAAAATATATTGAATTTTCCATGTTAATAAAGGCCGAACACAAATTGCGCCAACAAACACAAAACAATTTACGTACTATAACGAACCAATAAGATATGATTCCATAAAACATTTCTACTTTTTTGCAATGTACCGATCTATTATGAATTAGGCCCAATTATTTATTACATTTTGCATAATATATCGGCACAACTACAAATTGTTCTTTATAATACAAAATTATAAAATCAAAACTCACCAGGATTTTCGTCATAGTAGGGCACAAACACGAATCGCACAACGTTTGAACAGTCCGCCTCCGACAAGTAGGGAAACGTTACGGTTTGCGACCTTATGGCAGTAAGAGCAGGGAACGGGCGGAGAAAGTGTGAGAGGGACACAAGTCTATTTACCAAGTCATTATTGTCCTTTTTCTCTTTCTGTCAGCGCTAACCGGTAGCGAATTTCATTTTGTGCCCTTAACATTCAAAAACAGAGTTAAAAAAATGTTGACTGGATCCCTTATATTACTGAGGGTGCGATATATACAGCTACAACCACGCATTTTCAAATGTTCCCGTAGAAATTTCGGTATATCTCAACTAAACCTTAGTATTTGGGGATGTGTAAACTATGCTAAACAGCAGCGTGTATAATGAAGTTATAACTACTAATTTAGTTTATCTAATTAACGAGTTTCGAGACTGAATTAGCTCAAATGAAATTAGCATTGTTATTAGCACTTCAGGTCTTAGGTTTCAATGAGTTCCTTAATTTATATTATGTGTAGCCCAAAATGCACTTGACTTATACTGAATTTTTGTCTGTGAGATTGGGTTCTGATAATGTTATTTGTCCGCATGCTATGAAGTTTCTCATGGATGGTGTTTAAAAAATGCACGTGTCAAGAGCTTGTTGGAAATTAAAACATTTGTGATAATCATGTGGGTATGACTGTCTGTTTGTCATTATTATTTTTGTGTCGTTCCCGTTGCAATACCAGTTTAACGCTTTAAGGCCTGGATATAGTTAACACTTTAATTTATTATACCTTCACCTTTATTTAGGCTGCGTGTATAAAATAACCTAGCAATTGCCTCTGAGAAGATCCAGTGAACCAAACACACAAACAAAAGTTCAAAATGTCTCAAGCTAAATCCACAAAGTAGGTATAAATATAATAACAGCTAATGGCTCAGTGTTGTCCTCAATATAATTCAACTGAAAATGAGCATTTAGTGCTCATCTTCACAACTCGCAGTTGTGAAGATTTCAAGAGAGAGAGAGAACTTCTTGAAAACTTTGCAATAATTAATACGTTGATTTATCAGTCGCGAATTGTGCTAGTGACAGGATACCTCATGTGTCATATCTCATGCAAGTCATACGAGTTTGTTTGTGTGAGCTGTTAGTTATATCCGTGCGTCTTAGAGCATAAATCAACAGTGCCTTAGGCGACTCATTAATATTTGTATGAGGTATAGAGAAACTGGATGTGTCGTGAGTGTAGTCGTTTGGCGTGATTGCCTGTGCGAGTGTAAACATGATGTAAAGTGACTTCTAGGTTATTTATGGGGTTAGAGGAAAGTGTGTATGCAGTTAATTGGGTAACTTTCCATATTGCAGGTTCAGTGCATCGTTTTCGATCGATAGGTCACCTATGTACTTTTAAAAGGGCAGTCTTCATGGGCTGGCTGGACCTAGAGACCATTAGAGGTGTGTCAGATACTCCTTCGAGGAAAAGGTCGAATTACCTTACATCCTGTATATAGGTACATATTATGATGTATTCTATAATATGGAGTGCGGTGATACTCGATCTTCTAGGATCTCTATGGATTAATAAAACCGACCTGTGTTGTATATCGTGATGATTTTCAGAATATTACATACAACTGTACTGGCAAAGTCAAGTTGAAGTTATATCAAAATCACTTATTCAATCACTTATTCTTAAGCAAATGTGACGCTTACTGAAATTAAATTTAGAATAGAATTACTAAAATTTTCTATTTTTACATTCTAGTGCTGGGGCACGTTCGCAGTGCTAGGGTGCAGGTCATCTTCGCCGTTTGTGTAGTCAATAAACATGCCATATCCAGTTATAATATATCTGATAACAGTAATATATGTAAGTGAGAATGTGTCTTAGGTACGATTGTTGTGCTTGCACTCAACTGAGATGTAAGATTTCGCGCGTATACCTGACTGAAATTAACTACTGTCATATCTTAGTGGGCTTCTTAAAATACCTGCTTACACTCTTAGGGTTGTTCATGTATTTTATAGCCTTAGGGTTCCGGACCGTTATTGCTGTTTGGAGGTACGGAGTTTGTATAGTTTGTTGAAGTTGGCAGTAAAATAATTGTTGCGAAGGTTACAGTTCAGGATAGGCGAAGAAAATACTGGCTAGGCTGTTCCTTTGCTTGCAATATAAAACAGACTGTAATTTATTTATTGTGACTGCACGGTTGGCGTGGTGGATTAAGCGGCCGCCTCGCCACTTGACACTGCGCCGAGTGTTCTGGGTTTGATTCCCACACGAGACAACACTTTGCGTGATCCATAAATTGCTGTTTCGAGACTGGTTTGCTGATTGTGTCCGTTGATTGTACGTTTGTAAAGTCCCCCGTGACACAGGATTAATTCGTAGTGCGGTAGTGGTCTTAAAAAAAAATTTCATCGGATTTTTTTTAAGACATTTCGATGCAATATCTCACTCTCGTCAGCAATAACCATTGATAACTGGCCAAAACTCTAGGATCAAACTTTAAGGAACGGATAAATGCTTGAGAAATAGATTCAGCTCGAATAATGTATCATAATCCTTCAAGTAGAATTTCCAAATTCAAAATTAATTTCCAAAAGTTATAATCCAACAAATTCTCAATTTTCTTCTTCAAACAAAATCTAAACAAAACTCACTAATAGTTTCCTAATTAACAAACGAAATCCAATCACCACACTCATGAAAAGACTAACACATCTAGATAGAGACAGAATAAAATGTCCCGAGCAAGTGTAAAACAAGGAGTATCAAGTTAATCTGAGCCGACTGTACCAGAGACAAGCTCTATTTGTATTTGTATCCAAAGGCAGCTATTATTAAAAACTTGCTCGCAAAAGATTATGAATTTTGACCAAAATGTAGATTTACCTTTGCTCATCTTTACGTCTTTACGTTTCTTAGTAAGCTGGCTTACTGTAGTTGACATCTTGGAGATTTTATGAAACAGGGATATTTCGCTTGGCAGCATTTGATTAAATATCTTCTTTTCTGCCTATGGTACTAGATTACGGTTTATCTTGTTCAATCTGGTATTATTAGGCCTAGTTTGTGTCAAACTTCTTTTTCTATAATGTGATCTATCATGACTTTTGGGATTAGTTTTCTTGCGTTTATACGATCTTCCAAGGTTTGCGTTGAGACATTAATCTTTACCACAATATGGAATAACTTTCAGTAGCGTTTTTATATTTGATGCGGTTGTTTTTATTGATCTTTGTTTATTTACAAGAGTGACAAAAGTTAATCCATCTAAATGAAATTATTGTAAATGAATCTTAAACCATTTAGCATTTTATTTTCAACTTTTAATCTTAATTGGTAAATATTGTTTTGAAATTAATATGAGGTTTCAATAAAATATTTACAACGTTCTATTCCATCAATTATTCTAATATGATATTACTAGCTGCACCAAATGTACTCAGAACAGCTCAGAACAAAACCAATGTACTCATTTCATATAATTGGTTTATCCGTCTTCATTCAGACTATTATGCCTAAAACAATACTTGCCGTCATGTATTATTATGAGTAATAAGTAATATATAATTAAAAACATGTATTTACGGTAAAAATATGTAAAAATTATGAACATATAACGCCACTCAGCGATCGAGATCGTGAGCATTAAAGCCTTTCATTCACACGGCACAAACATTTCACCTTTCTGAGTAGATAGCTGTTTACTATTTTTAGGTAGTAAGAGCAGCAATACGTATAAAAAGTATGGCCCACTATCAAAAAGATCAAGTTATTTATTTTGCTTAATAATACTTTGGTGAGCTATATTATTTTGTGACAAAGGCTTAGCCTTTGTATACTCTTAATAAAGATAAAATTTAAGAGGAGTTCCGTAAGAAATTACTTAGGAAAGGATAGTTTATATGAATTGAATGACTAATAAAGGAGAATGGATGCTAAACACATGAAGTGAGGTTTGAAGACGGTCGCGACGTTGGATTTTGAGAAACAAATGGGGTTTGCATATGTTTAACTGTGGTATTGTAAGTGTTGTCTCGTTAGATTAATGACTTCCAATAAAAGGCTAAATATTTGTACTTGGGAAACTTGCTTAGCAGCTACTGTTCTATATCTGATTTTCAATGACTTAAATAAACGATTAGGAAAATTATGAACATATTATACTCATCCTCCAAAGAGCATCGCCAGTACTTCATGTGAATGCTGGGCTGTAAAACGAAGAATCCTGATCGCAATGAGGCAACGCAAGATGATGATAATACTTTTTCTACAAAGGTATGGCAATTATGCTTTGCAAGTCATAATTCTGCGTTTAGATACTTACGTTTATAATAAGTGATGGATTTCCAAGCTCAATTCACGCTGAGAAACCTGACTCTTAGCTTCGCTCAAGACTACCTTGGCTACTACATATATCTATAACATATATTATACTTACTTTCCTCGCGGTCTTTGAAGATATGGAAGCCTAGGTGGCCAGTGGCATGTATGAAAAATGCATGAACATTGCTTATTTATTTATCAGTAGGATATCTCACACCACCATTGAAAGAATATTTTAAGTATATATTAGAATAGTTTGGAATACTTTTCAGATTTTTTTTAGAAATATTATTAAGTATATCAACTACAATATTGAGTATCTATTCAGCTTCTGATTATTTTGTCCATTTCGTAAAGCAATATCTTGATGATTAAATATAAATTTGTCATAGATATATCAGGCTAATAGCAACATATCACTATTATTGCGTTTTTTTCCTTTGCAATACAAGGTATCCTAAATATAATAAAACACACAGGAATTTCTTAAAATGTATTTATTTTTCATTTTATTGTGCTCTTCAATATTTATTAATCGGACATTTTGTCCACGAATTTTAATTACATAAGTGTTGCAACTCTCAATACTTTACAAAAAGAAACAATAAATGTGTAATAAAATAAATAGTTCATCATCATCAGCCTTTAACAGTCCACTGCTGGACTAGGCCTCTCCTTTGAAAGGAGGAATTGGCCTACTATACCACGCTGGCCAAACGGGTTGGTACAGGGTTTGTATCAAGTTTTCCTTCTCTTACAGTGCTGTTCTCTGCATAATATGCTCCCTCTGTCGGCTCTTACGACACCCATGGGATGATATGGGGTGGTGACAGTCCGTATTCTTAATCCGTCACCACACGGACGGTAAATAGTTTAGTAAATAGTTATAATACTTAAATTAAATACAAAATAAAAACAGAAACAAAAGCAACATTTTTGATGACAGAATAATATTCTCCGTTTACAAATAGAAATGTAATGTTTGTTTTACGATAGGAAAGAGGCGTTCCAGTATAATACAACTGAATAAAAGATAACATGAAATTGATCTTAAACAAAAGAGCGGCGTTTGAATACGCGTACACCAGTAAAAACAAATCGACGGATAGGAATTCGATACATTATGTTTAGCACCAAATTACAAAATGAGAAACTACGATTTGACCAAAGGAAATTTGTGTGATATTCGAATGAAGAGGTACCTTTAATATGATATGATTATGAAATTCAACTTACTATTCTTAAATAATTCATTAAACTACAATTTTTGTACATTATCTATAAATTCAGAAATTCATTTACATCATTCCCTCTTAGTTTTTACACATGATCAATCTTTAACTTGATAGAGTTCACAATTATTGTGATAATTTAAGGACTAGTTCGAAACTTACTAGGCCGAAACCGCTATTGCTACTTAAAAATATGGTCACATGAATTTTGTACAAAACCATTGCTATACCAGCTAATAAAAATAACGTTTTATATCAAAATATCGTATCGCTACAATTTACAGGGACAGACCTTCTACTAAGCAATAAATTTTGTACAATTGTGTAGAAAAGTAGTCCCAAAGACGCTTAAGGTTCATACATATTCGGCAGTAACTAATATTCAACAATTGCATTAGGTTCACCGTCTCGGAAGGCATGAGATAATTGAGGCCGCTGAATAATTTAGGCCGTGAAAGAGAAAGTAAAACTACTAAATGCAAAATTGATTACATTAAACGTGATTCTTCACTACACCTCGTCATTGGAGTAGTATGGCACGACTGTCACATCAAGCCAACAAGAGTCCGTTCATGACATTGGTATTTCTGCTGACAAGCGATGCCTAGAAGACGCTCTCGTACCACAAGTCCCACAAGTATTATTACTATAACCAGAATCTGATCCAAACGAGGAATCCCCGCTTGGAGGTTTTGGAGAAGCTCTTGGGCCTCCAGCAGGCGATGCCTGGTAGTTCTCCACCGGGCCAGGCTCCACCCGCACTCATGGGCAGTGGGCCTTGCGGCCTCGCCCCAACCGTGCCAACTTGAGGATACAATCTCAATAAAGCATCCAGGAGAACTCCTTCGTGAAACTCCGTGGGGTCCGGCGGTCCGGGTGGATGGACATGTCGCTGTTGATGCATTCTATGTCGATGTTGAGCTCGTCGTCTTTCCAACGACTTGGGTCTTCGATCCATTCGCTGTTGGCGTGGTCGGTGCGGTAGTGATTGTGGTGGCCTAGAGCATGTTCGGCAAGGCGCCACTTCTCCGACGAGACTGAGCTCGTCTTCAGCGAAATGGTCGTCGCTATGGAGGGACTCATCTGATCTGTGAGGCAGCTCTTCGTAGAGAGGGGCACCGCATGTGTCACCCCCGCAGGAACTACCACCTCGCCAAGTGCCGCCAGAACCGCAAACAAAGACGCGGCCCGCACAGTTCGGTATTTTGGTTTCCACCATCTGTGAACAAACATATTACACCGTTAGTACCACAATACAAGTAGTTCATAGAAATGACTACGTTTGAACACATGTATGTTACTGTTATCATTGAAAAATGTGATAAAATTCTATCTATATTTCAACCAATATTGGTATGGAAAATTTGCTGAAGAGTATTTTAAATTGTAATGTGAACAAAATTGTACTCCTATCTAACCTCACTTACGACGTCAAATCGCATGAGAAATCAGTATCTAATAATACATTTAAGTGAGGAGGGCAGATTCAAAATCAGTGAAAGTTCCAAATTGATACACAGCTGTTTGCATCAGTAAGTACTGGGCAAATAAAAAGATACTTTTAGTTTGGTAGAACATCCTAGTTTTTTGCAAAACGGTTTATTTCTTAATTAAGTAAAACGCAGCTTGTGTACACTAGCTATTATTTCTAATCGAGATTGTTCAAACAGCTAGTTTGTAATTTAATTAACACGTTTTACGCCAATATAATCAGAAAGGTTTTCTACAAATTATTATATTTAGTAAAGTCTAGAAAGCTATTCTTGTAAAAATTATTTTAGTTTGGAAGAAAGTACTTTGCCATATAAATTTCAGGAAATGAATTTAAAATGGCTTTTTCGTTTTAAAAAAATATTTTGAATCTAACCAAATAGGGCAAATATTTTTTGAAGCATATAAAATAATTTATTTGAAATACGAGTTGTTTTATTTTTCATTTCGATAAACAGTAAGTTATTTAGGTGTGTGATAATTTGTTACATCCGCCTTACTTGTAATACCATTGGTAACTGTTCTTTGGTCCACTACATTGCTCTTGTGCGTTACTTGTGAATGTATACGTACATTGAACATAAACTTCTGTTTCTAGTACATACTAATTTGTTCCAATATCTGACTCGTCTTTTGACACTTGCTGATGGAAACTGAAGAATGGAAAACTACTTGATTTTTAGGGTTCCGTACCTAAAAGGTAAAAAACGGGAACCTATTACTAAGCCTCCGCTGTCTGTCTGTCTGTCTGTCACCAGGCTGTATCTCATAAACCGTGATAGCTACAAAGCTGAAATTTTCACAAATTATGTATTTCGGTTGCCGCTATAACGCTATAACAACAAATAATAAAAAAAAAAAGAAAATATTAAGGGGGGTCCCATACTAAAAACGTGTCTTTTGTCGTTATTTTTGCTCAAAATTCCTTACTGTAACAGGTAGACCCTTTGAATTTCACAGAATATGTACTTTTATATTACCTTTCAAAATAAATAATTAAATAATTAAAAAGTAAATAATAAAGGGGGGCTCCCATCATCATAATCAGCCTTTAACAGTCCACTGCTGGACTAGGCCTCTCCTTTGAAAGGAGGAATTGGCCTACTATAGCACGCTGGCCAAACGGGTTGGTATAGGGTTTGTTTCAAGTTTTCCTTCTCTTACAGTGTTGTTCTCTGCATAATATGCTCCCTCTGTCGGCTCTTACGACACCCATGGGATGATATGGGGCGGTGACAATCCGTATTCTTAATCCGTCACCACACGGGCTCCCATGCAACAAACGTAATTTTTAAGCAATTAGTTACTCGATCTTAATAAACAGGTAGAAACTTAAAAAGTATTTAAGTATACATACAACGAACGTGATTTTCTTTTATAGATGATGGTACGGAACCATTCGTGCGCGATTCCGACTCGCACTTGCCCAATATTTTTATTGTATTTGAAATGTATAAATAGGTAATATCAATTAATGACCAATTTTGTTATGGAGAAGGTTTACTGAAAGAAACCATTAATCCAAGCAACACAACTATAAAATACATATGTACGAAATAATTTACCTCTGTGCAAGAAATAAATATTTCAAATACTTTATTCGCTTATACTTTATACGCTATTCCTTTTAGAAACATACGCAACATTCCCTTTTAGTTATACAGCTATATGTACCCATTCGGGAATAAAGCTTGGATATTTTTTATAAAATTATATACGAAGCTAAGCAAAAAATATAATATTAGGTCTAGACGTAACTTTCAGAATGTCATATTTATGATACAAATAAAAGGACAAGAGCGAACATCAATTGAACGAAAAGGCACGCTCGACGACGTACGAACAATGAATTTGGACGCGTCAAATGAACCTCGTTACATTGAGTGACAACATCACATTTCATTACTTACTATATCAGTACGGAAATCTATTAAATTAACTTTGAAGGTCACTAGGGGTCCCACAAACCCTCGTCTAACTACGTGAGCGTCGTACAGTTTACGGTCTAAGAATTCCCAGACCCCGGTGTCTGACAGACAACTCCTAGAAGTAGTGCAAAGGGACCGTGACGTGGTTTAGTAATGAGACCATTTTCTACATCATTTAGGTACTCTTGGGTTTATTTTCTGAGAAATAAAGCAAGTTTGTTGATTGGTTTAAATGATATGGACTGAAAAAGTTTAAACCTAGATATGATACGCTTTGTTGTCGGATTTCGCGACAAAAGGTACGTTTTTTATTATTCCGATGTATAAAGTATATTACTGCAAAGTTGTATCAAAATCCGTTGAATAGATTTTGCTAGAAATAATAACTATAGTTTCTATTTTTATAACAGCAAATAGCAGCCATTCATTTATCAAAATCATCATATCAGCCAAACGACGTCCACTGCTCGACATAGGCCTCCCCAAGTTTCTCCACACAGACCGGTCTTGAGCCGCCCGCATCCAACCGCCTCCCGCGATCTTGACGAGATCGTCAGTCCACCTTTCGGGGGGCCTACCTCTGCTGCATCGTCCGGTACGTGGCCGCCACTCCAGAACCTTTCTGCGCCAACGGCCATCGGTTCTTCGAGCTATGTGTCTGCCCATTGCCACTTCAGCTTGGCTATCCGGAGAGCTATGTCGGCGACTTTGGGTCTACAGCGGATCTCCTCATTTCTGATTCGATTTCGCAGGGAAACTCCAAGCATAGCTCTCTCTATCGCCCTCTGAGTGACCTTAAGCCTTCTGATAAGGCCCATAGTGAGCGACCACGTCTCTGATCCGTAAGTCATCACTGGCAACACACACTGGTCAAAGACTTTCGTCTTGAGACACTGCGGGATTGATTGTATCAAAATACAATTCAAATAATTTTTATACTGTCTACTTAGTATATGTCTATAAAGAGGACTTATGTATGGTATATACAACCGTATTATATTCAATGAACAAAGATTTAAAGGTAATTAAGCTATTTTTGGCACTTTTATTGCGGTTGCGTTATTATTTATGATGATATCATAGTAAAAACAGAATAGTAGGATAGCTTCATACAAATCGGCCACCGCGCGCCGCGGCGCTGGTTTGAATGTATGCGTGAGTCGCCGGGGCGCCGTGTACACACGCACTTTTCACGCACACAATCTCACGAGCGCGGATTCAGTATGGGATGCGCCGCGCGTCTGATCGCGCGCATTTATGTAGGTACTACACTGCTCGCCCGCTCGAATTGTTTATGTACATTCAGTTTTGTAATAAACGTTATTAATATTATACAATGTGTTAAACGAAAGTAAATTAAACTTGTTACATTTTTCTCGCTATAAAGGGCATTTAGATAGTTATATAACGCTTAGCTAGTCAGTAGGTATTTGAAAAAAATATATGCAAGCTTAAATTATGTAGTATTCAGCGCAATCACTTAAAAAAAACGGCGTTAAATCGCGCGCGCCGACAAAGCCGGCGCCCGCGCCGCGGTGTAAACACGTGACAACACTGACAACCCGTGCGTCGCAAGAGTAGGCAATTAACTCGCCGAGCGGCCTTAGCTAGCTTACTATTCTGTTTTTACTATGATGATATCTTTCGCATATTTAATAACTATAATAAAACTAGAGGACGCCAGCAGCTACGCCTGCATTTCTTTTTAATTTACCCGTTTTGGCCGATCCCGTGGGAATTTCGGGAAATCCCTTCTTAGTGCACCCCTACAGTCCCCAAGGAACATGCATGCCAAATTTCAGCTTCCTGTGCCCAATAGTGTCGGCTGTAGCGTGTCTGTCAGTCAGTCAGTAATGCAAGGATTTTATATATTAAGATTATGCTTTTGTTTATTCATATTTCATTCATAAATTTTAAAGCAATGATTGATTTCATTTAATATACTACTATTAAACAATAAACTTGCATGGACAAGTCAATGTGGAGTTGGATTTTAATAATAAAGTATTGTAAAGTTGTATATGCCTGACTTATCATAATTTGCTTATCATAATGAGATCTACATTGATAAACTGAGATGATCTTGAGCAAAATTGAGTTAATTTTAAAGAAAATGGCTTTTGGCCCAATGGTTACTGATACGGAGTACTTAACAGGCGGTTGTGCCTGCCCACCCAGGTCAAATCTATGTGTGACACACCATACTATTTCATCTTTTGGTGTCCTGTATATACGCTACATATTAATATGTTTGTTAAATATATGTGTGTCAAATTTTCAGTAATCTGCTACAGGTTTTGAATGTTCATGATCTATATGTAACTTAATGAAGAAGATACTATTACTATATTTATATCATTAAAATAAATATTTCAAAATGTTGATGTTATTTCATGTTGATACGCCATGTGCTCGTAATAGCTAGGAGGAGTTGTAATAAAATATAACTGTTAACTATCATAAAATCACTATAAACCTTTTGATTCATGCCATCGTATAGTTCAAAATAATATGTTGCGAAATAATTTGCTAAAGTTATGATATTTTTGTTATTGAATTTGACGACTAAAGACTTATTTATAGTTTGATCATAATAAGCCTTTCGGAGTTCTCTGCAGGACGCAGATGTCTACTAATTACAATCACAATAGTTTTGTGAATCAAGACAGCATTTTTTTGGGTTTACGCGAATTTACAATTAAAGTAGTTGAATGTAAGCTACTTATGTAGCTTAATTCTGTTCTACGGATTTTATCGCGATATATTGGAATATTTACTGCCATTATATTTAAATCGATATAGAAACTACATTATTAATTAATTTCAGGAGATCTTCCGTGACGACAGCCCCTTAACCGTAGTTTAATTTCAATCAATGTGAGGTTTTGGCCCACTTGGTGCTCCTTAGTATATGCTCTGGGTTTCATCAGCTTGTGACAAAAATATATGAACTATTGTATAATCAAGTACACACCTCCAACTGTGGTTCCAACTCCGGCCTATGCGGCAGCGGCGGTCTTCTGGGCAGGTCTTGTAAGTCTTCGTACAGAGGCGCCGGTGGCGGAGCCCGACGTGTGTAACCGCCTTGAGAAGGCGCCGAGGACTTCGAAGGTAAGAGATTGGTGACTTTCCGTTTGTGTCTGTGGAAGAAAACGTTTGGTTAGAAAAAAAGCATTTTTTGGGCGGTGGGAAACATTTGGTTAGAACAAAAAACATATTAGTCCATTGATCGTTGGGAAAACCATTCGTCTAGCTAGTAGTACCAGCCCTTTTATTTTCACAAGAATGTGAGGCATATGTAGGCCTAGTATATTTTATCCTGAGGTAAGAATATGAAGTAATTTATATACCTACTGACATTGATGGTCGCAATTTCATTTCTAGATAGTATAATATTATGCGGAAAATAAATTATACATAATTGCGACTGAGTGTATTTAATGATATTTTTTACAATGTTCCTTTAAGACAATGTGAAACTAAGACAATTACTAGTGAGCAGATATATTTGAAGGCAAGTTAGTCTGCTTTTGATAACTGACATTCAAAGTGAATCTAAAACTTATTCAATATCTTGAATGACTTAAAAGATAATGTATTTTCTATTCAACAGACAAATAGATCACGTTGAATAATTATTGTTTCAAGTCTGAGTGCTTAAAATTTATTTAATGATTTTTTTAAACAACTTTAACATCTGAATTTATATATTTTAACTGGTAATTATGTATACAAAACTACAAAATTTGTAGTTTTATATACACAAGTTTCTAGACCAAATAGTTTGAAATCAATTTCAATAAATAATTCCACTAGAAATAAGTGCAAGCGAAATTTAAACTGAACGAAGCTAACGAAATCCATACTAATATTATAAATGCAAAAGTATGTTTGTTTATTTGTCTGTCTTTCAATTGCAGTGGAGCAATGTTATTGTTTTATTTTACTGTGGCGCGTTAGTTGAGACTGGATACTGACATTAGCTACTTTTCACCTCGATAAAATAACCTTACGCAGGCAGAGTCGCAAATGAAGTCTTGTATTCTATATCTTGCCAATGCTATTAATATGCTTACGTAATAATGTATGTTTTGTGAAAATGTGTGGTGTTTCACGGCTCCATATTTTATTATTTTGAAAGAAAATGGCAGCAAAAAATGCTCATACTTTGTCAGTAATAAGACTAAGGCATATATATATAGTAAATGTGTCCCGTCAGCTAGTTTTCGTTATGACTCCCTTTATTGATCTCTATGGCCAAAATATCGTCTAGATTGTATTAAAATTATTTACATTTTTTTCTAACTGACAGACACTGATAAATTTATGCCAGAGTAGTTGAAGTCCTTGGTTCATATACATAAGTGAACATTATCACCACCTAATGCTATCTTTTTAAACACGAAACATAAGCCTACTTGACTTGGTTACCAAGTCTGGCACTTCACACGCCCTAAGCTTAAACTAAAGCCATAGGTAGCCTATTCAAATCAAACTGCGAATCTTGCTGCAATACAATAAAGTGCTTGAGATATTCATCAAGATTTTTTGATAAGGTTAACAATAAAACCCATGGAATTGTCGCGTATCAGTTTAATAATCTCCTTTATGGATAATAATGTATGGATATTTTTATATGGGTAATTTGTTTTGGTGTCACAGCACTCAAGATATGATTAAATAGTTAATTTTGATTAACGACTTGAGTTTTTTATAAGTTCGGGCATAAAGAGTTCCTATTGAAATTGACAAATGTATTTTTGCAGTACTTATTATGATCAGTGAAAGATTTTTCACTAGTTGTATTTGAGTTCACTTTTTGTGGTGATTTGACTGTTTCAATTTATTTAATGGACGGACTGCTATAATCTTTTAGTTATCTGTATATATAAAATCCTTGCGTTACTTACTGACTGACAGACAAGCTACAGCCAAAACTATTGGGCGCAGGAAGCTGAAATTTGGCATGAATGTTCTTTGAGGACCGTAGGGGTGCACTAAGGAGGGATTTCCCGAAATTCCTACGGAATCGGACAGAAACAGTTAAATTTAAAAAAATTTGCAAGCGTAGCTGCGAGCGGCCTCTAGTTCAATATACACTCTTCCTGTAACTCTTACGCGAAGATTAAATTAAAATGATTATGATGAGTAGGTACCGAGCACGAAGCTCGCAAAGAAAGTATGTATCTGACAATCATTTTAGAAAAAAGGATATTTTGGACAATTTGGGAAACATAGTGAATCAGACTGCCTTCGTGGTCCAATGGATGGTGTATGCGTCTACTGATCAGGAGGTCCTGGGTTTGTTTCCTGGGTGGGGCAAAAGTGTTACTGGGTTTTCCGAATTCTCAGTTGCAGCACGGTGTCAGGCAAAGTGCTCGGTAACGGCTCACCCTCTTTTACGTGAAACCTACAAATGTATGACATGGCGAAACATGGGTATAATATAACACCTATTTCTTCCCCTTCGGGGATACAGGTGTCTAATTTTCAAAAAAAATAATGTAAATCAGACATTAAATTAGAGCCTTAAACATAAATAATAGTTACAAATGGAAAATAACATATAAATGTAGCTAGTAACATA
Source organism: Euclidia mi (assembly GCA_944739405.2). Classification (NCBI taxonomy): domain Eukaryota; kingdom Metazoa; phylum Arthropoda; class Insecta; order Lepidoptera; family Erebidae; genus Euclidia; species Euclidia mi. The sequence continues at coordinate 8,627,652 of OX123193.2, read as the reverse complement.
AATATATAGCTAGCTCTCACAATGATTACAAACACATCATCCGAATGAGTAAAGGACGGAAACTACTACATATAAAAGAAACTGCGATAACCGCATAATACATTGTCTTCAGAAGAATTGTTTCTGCGAAGATTTCTATACTATTTTCACCAACAAATTAACCAAAGACACAAACAAGTGTTCAAAATGTTTCAAGCTAAATCCACAAAGTAGGTATAATTATAATAACAGCTAATGACTCAGTGTTGTCATCAATATAATTCAACTGAAAATGAGCACTAAATACTCCCAAGAAATCTTCACAACTGCGAACAAGAGACAACTTCTTGAAAACTTTGCAATAATTAATACGTTGATTTAGCAGTCGCGAATTGTGCTAGTGACGGGATACCTCATGTGTCATATCTCATGGAAGCCATACGAGTTTGTTTGTGTGAGCTGTTAGATATATCCGTGCGTCTTAGAGCATAAATCAACAGTGCCTTAGGCGGCTTATTAATATTTGTATGAGGTATAGAGAAACTAGATGTGTCTTGGGTGTAGACGTTTGGCGTGATTGCCTGTGCGGATGTAAACATGATGTTAAGTGACTTCTAGCTTATTTATGGGGTTAGGAAAGTGTGTATGCAGTTGATTGGGTTACTTTCCCTGTTACAGTATTTAGTGCAACGATCTCGATCGACGAGTCGCTTTTGTCTTTTTAAGTAAAGAATCTTCGTGGACTGGCTGAACCTTTATTTTTTGTTACCAGGGTAAAAAAACCCTCGGATCTCCGGCTCTACAGGGAGCCGGAGTTTATGTTGTGACCACTAAAAACCACCCCGACTGCCTTCCAAAGGCACCCAGATCTACTGGGTACAGGAGCCGTCCAGGGACTGGCTGAGCCTAGAGATCGGCATAGGGGTATGCCAAACTTCTGGCAACTAAACCTCCAGTTGGTTTCTTGCCTACGGACGTAAGTCAATCGGAACGCTCATTATTATTAGTTCTGGCTGTGGGCTATAAAAATATTGCGTCACTTTTGCTGTTTTGGTTGATCAAAAGCACTTTATTGATAGAAAAACAAATTATGTAGTCACATGTTATGCATGTCACATCGACATGGCATTATAATGAACTATTTAATAACAAAGCTGGCAATTTTTTATCAAAATTGGATCCACATTATCAACCGCAAACTCATTTTGCCGTTAGTGGTGCGAAAATGATTATGAACCAATAATTGCCTATCACCATATCGCTTGTAGAGTCACTGAACAATCTATGCAAAGCTGTTTGAAGCCACAACGAGCTGTGGTTAGTAATGGTATACGTGAAAATTTAGCTGTTCCTATACTTGTATTAACTAGTGAAACTTGCTTTTATTTATTATACGACAAATGCAAATGACTAGCTATATATAAAGATTAGAAAAAAGTTAAACAATATTTAAAAAAAGTACTTAAATGCGGCGTGAAACGTATGTTTGTCATTCGCTAATATTGGCTTCTTATCTTCAGGCTTTATAAAGTTGCTAAGAAACTGAATTTGTATAACACGTATATCTGTACATTTGTGGACCACATCACGGCTATAAAGAGACAGCCGGTCTTGAAACGTGTGCTTTATATATAATACTAGAGGACGCCAGCATCTACGCCTGCATTTTTTTTTATTTATCTGTTTTGGTCGATCCCGTGGGCATTTCGGTAAACCCCTTCTTAGTGCTACCCTACGGTCCCCAAGATACATACATGCCAAATTTCAGCTTCCTGCGCCCAATACTATCGGCTGTAGCGTGTCTGTCAGTCAGTAACGCAACGATTTTATATATTAAGATATTATCTTAACCAGTAATCACCACTTTACATTGCTGCGTAGCAACTGATTCTTCTAAGACACTAGCGGATGCTCGCAGTTACTCCCGTACATTTTTTTCTAATTTAACCATTTTTGTCCGATCCCGTGGTAATTTCGGGAAATCCTTTCTTAGTACACCCCTACGGTCCACAAGGAACATACATGCTTGCAGGCCTATGCCCATGGATTTCCGCATCTTGCTGTCTGTCAGTAACGCCAGAATTGTAAAAGGTGAATGTTTTTTTTTTATTTCGATTATTATGATGACAAGACGAAAAATTTCAAAAAAAATCTTTAAAGCTCGATACCTCAAAAACCGTTAATTGGCCCCTAGTTGACGAGCGCCAATTTGTTGCAAATGACCTGAAATATAACCTTCTTCAAGGAATAGGTCGAATTACTATACACCCTGTATATACAGATGATGTATTCCATAATGTTGTCGGTGTGGTGACGGATTAAGAATACGGAATTTCACCACCTCATATCATTCCTATTGGGCGGGAGTAGGTCTAACTCACACTTTTATTTATCAATGACTTAGACTTACTTCTACTCTCTGCATCAGCGTCCGATGCAGAGTTTGGCGAATGGTCATAGGTGTAGCGCAGGTCGTGCAGATCCCTAGGACAAGGCTGGTGGACTATCCTTCCCGAGGTTGCCGCCCGTTGTTGGTCTGGTTCCATAAGAAACAGACGTAACCAAAACCTCCAGCCGCCACACACATACAGCGTGCAGACACACTCAAAAACACGCGCGCAAGCTAGACACATTCACCTATACCCACACACTTATACACGCACAATAACACACATACACACACCTACACACTCTTACATGGACGCACACACACACGCATCTACACACCACTTCAAACACTCACACACATACACAAACACATACTCAACACAGACTCATACCAACAAAAACTATCATGGAGGTGAAACAAAATAGTATCGTACCCCAGGAGGGTACCAGCGTCCGTGACGCTGGAGAATCCCTCTCTGCACCATCGTGTGCAGGCTGCCCCACGTATTCTGGGGGGGGGCAATGTTTCACAAAGCCGAGAGAGAGACACAATAAATCTGCACGACCTGGCCAACGCCATGCCTCGTGCAACCCACACTTCGTCCACTACCTGGAACATCGCTCCGCGTCGAGCAAACGCACGCCAAAAGGCGGACGTTGACTCCGCGTCGACTGCGAATCCAGGTAGTCGTAGACGAGGCGGTAAACGCTACCGCCGTTACAAACGCTCACGTGAGCAAACAACACAGTCGGGTGTTAGCGCATCGAATAAATCGGCTAGCGCACTCCCGACACAACAACCAGCGCGGCGACCAAACCTCGACCGGTGGAGCGGACGTTCCGCCCCGGACGACGCACCCGGACGGTTGTGTTGCGCAGCTGACGGCGGGAGGCGCGACTGTAACAACAGACAGCGCACTCCCGCCTGCGCGCGGCGCACCAACCACGGCTGCTCCCGGGGCGCCCCGCCGCGCTCCTCCGGTGGGGATTGGTAACGCTGCGCAGCCGTCGTGTAGAAACAAAGAGCCGCGCCACAAACGCGGCCCAAAAAGACGTGATCCGGCGCCACCAGGACATCCCACTCCGACACCAAGCACGAAGAGGGATCGCCCTGAGGACTCTACACCACCCAGCGCCGGGTCGAAACGGGCGAAAACAGACGCCACACCCAAGAGCGGTAAGAGCTACGCAGACGCGACAAACTCGCAGCTGATGGTAGCCATCGCTACGACCCCCGCCACGGACCTGACGGTGGAACAGGCGAGGCAGCTCGAACTCTCAATTGAAGAGAGTATAGTTGAAACTGCCTTCGCCACACCGCCGAATAATGGGCCGGCACTCGCACCTTCCTTTAGGGTCAAACCTCTTGCAGTGGAGGGTGTCCTGAAGTTATGGTGCGAGAACGAACACTCACTAACGTGGCTCAAAAACGCAGTAGCCAAACTAAGATCGCCGATTGAGGGGACCAGGCTGGTCGTCATCAGGCAGTCAGACTTAGCGAAGCGCGTACGCGCAGCGCTGTGGCTGCCGAGGACGATCACCATGGAGCTACCTAAGATCCACCATCTCCTCATTGCCCAAAACCCCTGGTACGCCGTACAAACGTGGCAATTGTACGGCGCATCCTTGCAGGAGCACGGCGTGTACCTTACCTTGGGCATCCCGGAACCCGAGATCCCCAAGATCACGGGACGCGGCCGTCGGGTTTCCTTCTTCGCTGGCAGCGTGTACGTAATGTTCCACGCTTCCAGCGGGGGGGAGAGCTCGGCGGCTGTAGGGCCCAAGGAGACGCCGAGTGAAGGTAAGGAAACAACGGGACGAGCTGTACCAGCCATCCCAAGCACCTCGGGCATAGCCCGTATTACACCGGCGCCCGCAGCGACTATACAACAACCCACCGCTGCGACGGACGCAAAAGACGAGCACGACTCATCTGACGGGGAGTCTATGGACAGCAATGTCCTCGATTCTTCGTCAGACTAGAGTCATACAAACTAACCTCCAGCATAAACAAATTGCAACGGCTACCCTACGCAGGCTGCTGGAGGTTAATCAACAGACAATAGCCCTAATCCAGGAGCCGTGGATTAGAGGCGACAACATATGTGGTCTAAACAACATCGGAGGTAAGCTACTGCACAACTGCTCGGTCACTAAACCGAGAACATGCATATACATTCCCCGAACAATACCAGCACTGTTGCTAACCAACTTCTGTTCTAGAGACCTCACTGCCGTAGGACTCCAAACAGGGCCCAACAAACAGATGTTAGTACTAGCTTCGGTCTACATGCCTGGCGATGAGGACATCCCATCAAAAGAGCTGGCCGAGCTGGTGCAGCACTGCGAGGACCACGGCTGGCAGGTAATCATCTCGGCGGACGCAAACGCGCACCATCCGCTGTGGGGAAGCCCCGACGCAAACAGACGAGGTGAGATCTTGACTGAATACATCTTTTCAACAAATCTATCTGTAGTTAACAACGGTTCGGAGCCCACCTTTGTTAGCTCCAGATATCAAACCATAGTAGACATAACGCTAGCATCGGATGGGGCCGCGGAACTTGTCACAGACTGGCATGTGTCCGCTGAGCCATCCTTCGCAGACCACAGACGAATCTGCTATGACATACGAGTGCAAGAGAACGTCCAACAACCTAGGCGCAACCCTCGCAGAACCAACATCGCGAAATACAAGACGACTCTCGTATCACAGGTAGACAAATCCTATTTTAAGGACATGTCGACCAGCACTGATAACATAGAACATAACACCAACTTACTAACAGAATGTATACAAACAAGTTATCAGTAAGCCTGTGCACCCACACTCCCAAAGTCGTCTAGCAAAACCCAGTGGTGGGGAAGAGAACTAGAGGGACTCAGGCAAAACCTGAGGAAACTCTTTAACAGGGCTAAAAACACGAGAATGGAAGCAGACTGGCTCAAATACAAAGAAGCCCAGTCACACTACAAGAAACGCATAAGTTTCCGCAGAGGCGAGTCCTGGCGGCGTTTCTGCAGCGGTATAAACACCACGAATGAAGCAGCCAGGGTGAAAAAGATCTTGTCTCAGGACAGCAACAAAACCCTTGGCGCCATTAAAAAGCAAGATGGAACCTACGCAACTACGGACGCTGAAATTAGCCAAGTGCTAATTGAAACTCACTTCCCAGGTTGTGAAGTAACCAATGACCGTCTGTGGGACGAGTCAGACTACAGACCACCGACCCAAACAGACTGGCTGGTAGCCGAAAATGTGGTCACCACAGACCGGCTGATATGGGCAATAGACAGCTTCCAGGCATTCAAATCCGCAGGCCTGGATGAAATCATACCAGCATTCCTAAAGTGGGGATGCACAACGATTGTGCCGCACCTGCTCGACATCTACAGGGCCTCAATAGCGCACAGATACATACCTTGCAGGTGGAGGGAAGTTAAAGTCATATTCCTCCCAAAACCTGGCAAAACTGACTACTCACAAGCGAAAGCATACAGACCCATCAGCTTGACCTCCTTCTTATTGAAAACGCTGGAGAGACTTACGGACCGATACCTCCGTGAGGGCGCATTACTGCGCAATCCACTACACCCACATCAACACGCCTACAGAAGTGGCAGGTCAACTGAATCGGCGCTGCATTCCGTTGTGGGAACCATTGAAACAGCGCTCACCAACAAGTTAATGACACTGGGGGCCTTCATTGACATAGAAGGTGCCTTCGACAAAACTAAGTTCAACAGTATCAGCCGGGCCCTCGAAAAGTTCGGAGCTGAGAAAACCCTTAGTGGCTGGATTGATCAACTGCTGAAACAGAGGGCAATACAATTCACGGTAAACTCCACCACAAGGGGCATAGTTGCAAAAGGCTGCCCACAGGGAAGTGTACTCTCACCCCTGTTGTGGAACATTGTGGTGGACGATCTGTTACGGAACTTAAACGACAGACGATTCTTCACGGTCGGCTATGCAGACGACATCACCATCCTGATCAAAGGTTACTCAGAAGACACGATCCGAAATCGGATGCAAGCAGCGATCAGGATCATGGAGGAATGGTGCAACCAACATGAACTGACGGTTAACCCCAACAAAACGGAGCTAGTACTTTTCACCAACAAAAGGAAAACCCATATGTGCAAAACACCAAAACTCTTTGGAACGGAGCTTACCCTATCGAATGAAGTCAAGTACTTGGGCGTAATACTTGACCATAAGCCAAACTGGGGCAAGCACATCAGCACAAAAACAACAAAAGCATGCACAATCTTTTGGCAATGTCGGAGAATCATAGGCAAAAAATGGGGTCTCAAACCATCAATTACCCTGTGGATCTACACTGCCATTATACGCCCCATGCTTACGTATGGTGCAGTAGTGTGGTGGCCACGCACGCAACTAAGCACAATCACAAAAAAGCTACAGAGCCTTCAACGCCTAGCCTGCTTGGCCACAACAGGCTGCATGAAGAGCACCCCAACAGCCGCCTTGGAGATACTACTGGACCTAAGACCGCTGCACCTAATGATCCAGCAGGAAGCTGGCGCTGCAGCAATCTGTCTAGACAAGCTCGGGCTATGGAGAAAGGATGATCGAATTACTCACGCACGCCTAAAAGGGACCTTAACCAAAGAGATCCCGATGCTAGAGGCCGCTTGCGATCTCATCCCTAAAACTTTTGTCTTTGACAAAAAATATCGCATCCAATTGCAGGAGGAACACAAAGACTGCTCTGGTATACACGAAGTCAGAGTATACACAGACGGCTCAAAAACGAAGTATGGGACGGGTGCGGGCGTATTCTCCCATGACTTAAACATCAACATCTCAACATCCCTTGGCACCCATAACACCATATTCCAAGCCGAATGTGTTAGGATAACAAGAGCCGCAACAGCAATCGCGTCTAGGAACGTAAGTGACCTGTCTATACGCATTATCACGGACAGTGCCTCTGTACTACAAGCTCTCGGCAGCAACTGCTTTAACAGCGGCCGGAATGCCACCTAGAGCTGCAAAAGATTGCAGAGAAGAATCAGGTTACGCTGCAATGGATTAAAGGCCACAGCAACTCCGCAGGCAATGACGCCGCAGACCAACTGGCACGGCAAGGATCGGACGCAATGATAATGGGACCCGAGCCGATTGTACCGATACCAGCAAGCCAAATCAAAACGTGGCTACGTGAGAGAACCGCACATGAACACGAAAAACAGTGGGCAAACATAAAAGAATGCAGACAAACAAAAGATGCCATCCCCTGCTTGAACAAGCGACTCTCACACAAGCTGCTGCATTCTAATAGGAAAACACTAAAGCATCTGACGGGCATAATAACTGGCCACTGTCCACTCAACAAGCACCTATTCAACATATGCGTTACGGACAGCCCACTGTGCAGGGGCTGTATGGAAACCGAAGAAACACCCGCTCACGTCATTCTGCACTGTGCAAGTGTGAGCGATCAACGGGCAAAGCTGCTGAATAACCCCAGAACCATGAGTGAAGCTTTAAACGACACCAGCCAACTAATGGCTTTCTGGAAGGAACTAAGGTGGTATGAGTAGTCGGCGTCAATGAAGTCGCCACATACGCACAATGGCCCAAATAAGTGGCTAAGTGCGGAAAACCCACGACCAACTATAACTATAACTATACACCCTGTATATACAGATGATGTATTCCATAATGTTGTCGGTGTGGTGACGGATTAAGAATACGTAATTTCACCACCTCATATCATCCCATGGGTGTCGTAAGAGCCGACTGAGAACATCACTGTAAGAGAAGGCAAAGTTAATACAAACCCTATACCAACCCGTTTGGGCAGCGTAATATAGTAGGCCAATTCCTCCTTTCAGAGGAGAGGCCTAGACCAGCAGTGGACTGCTTAAGGCTGATGATGATGATTCCATAATATGGAGTGCGGTGACACTCGGTCTTCTAAGATCTCTATGGATTTTTAAAACTGATCCGTGTTGTGTATCGTGATGATTTTCAGAATATTACCTACAACTGTGAAGGGAAATTCAAGTCGAAGTTATATCAAAATCACTTATTCAATCTCTTATTCTTAGGCAAATGTGACGCTTATTAAAGTTAAATTTAGAAAATAATTACTTACATATTCTATTTTTACATTCTAGTGCCACGTTCGGACTGCTAGGGTGCAGGTGATCTTCCCCGTTTGTGTAGACAATAAACATGCCATATCCAGTTATAATACATCTGATAACAGTAATATATGTAAGTGAGAATGTATCTTAGGTAAGATTGTTGTGCTTGCACTCAACTGAGATGTAAGATTTCGCGCGTACACCCGACTGAAATTAACTACTGTCATAGCTTAGCGGGCTTCTTTAAATACCTGCTTATACTCTTCACTGTGTTAATGTATTTTATAGCTGTAGGGTTCCAGACCGTTATTGCTGTTTGGAAGTACCGAATTTTTATAGTTTATTGAAGTTGGTACTAAAGTTATTGTTGGGAGGGTTAAAGGTCACAGGTGAGGAAAATACTAGCAAGGCTGTTGGTTTGCCTGCCTGGCAGGAATTTGTATCAGACAAAATTTCATGTAATATCTAACTTATCAGCAATAATTAACAATAATCTTTGATGTCTAACCAAAACTCTTTGTCATACAACTTTAAAGAACTGCTAAACATTTGATAGGTCTGCTTGGAATGCTTAGGGGGAGGCCTATATCTAGCAGTGAACGTTATTCGGCTGATATAATGAAACACTTGAGAAATAAAGCCCTATATATGTGCCTTGATTCCATATTTCTTAATTTATAATCTATCGCATCATAATCAGCAAATCTTCAAATTAAATGAAAGTATGAAATATTTATAACAAATAAGCCAACGAATTCTGCATATTCTCCTTCAAACAAATCTAAACAAAACACTCTAATAGTATTCTAATTAACAAATGAAATCCAATCACAACACTCATGCAAACACTAACACATCTAGACAGAGACAGAGTAAAATGTCCCGAGCAAGTGTAAAACAAGGAGTATCAAGTTAATCTGAGCCGACTGTACCAGAGACAAGCTCTATTTGTATTTGTCTCTAAAGGCAGCTATTATTAAAAACTTGCTCGCAAAAGATTATGAATTTTGACCGAAATGTAGATTTACCTTTGCTCATCTTAACGTTTCTTAACAATCTGGCTTAGTGTAATTGACATCTTGGAAATTTTATGAAACAGGGATATTTTGCTTGGCAGCGTTTGATTAAATGTGGTCATTTTTTTGCCAACGGGAGTAGATTACGTTTTATCTTGTTCAATCTGATATTATTAGGCCTGGTTTGGGTCAGACTTCTTTCTCTAATATTTGATCTATCATGTCCTTTGAGATTAGTTTTCTTGCGCTTATATAGTACTTAAAGGTTTGCGTTTAGACAATATTTTTTTCCACAACATGGAACAACTTCCAGGATTGTTTTCCTCATCTTGAATGCGGTTGTATTTATGTTGTTGGGTATTAATTTACGGGTGTGGCAATTTCCCTTTTAGATTTGTTGACATTCCAACAAAAATATTTGAGACGTCATAGTATACTTTTAAAGAGCAAACGTATATCTGTTTGTATTTATGACTCTATTAATCATTATAATAACAAATTACTAGTTGCTCTAAATGTATTATCACAGAATAAAAACAACGTTAGCCGTCTATCAATTAATAATTTACTTGTTTCTTATAATTCGTTTATTATCCGTCTTCATTCACAACTTGCAACTGTGAAAAAATCAAAGCTTGTTGAATGAGATTAATTTTGTATTATAGAATAAAAGTATGAAAAAGATGAACATGTAACGACACTCAGCGTTCGAGCTCTTGAGCATTAAAGCCTTTCATTCAACACATAAACATTTCACCTTTCTGAGTATATAGCTGTCTACTATTTGTAGGGAGTAATAGCAGCAATACACATAAAAAGTATGGCCCACTATCAAAAAGATGAAGTAATTTATTTTGCTTAATAATACGTTGGTGAGCTATATTATTTTGTGACAAAGGCTTTGCCTTTGTATAATCGCAATAAAGATAAAATTGAAGTGGGGTTCCGTAAGAAATTATTTAGGAAAGGATAGTTTATATGAATTGAATGACTAACAAAGGAGAATAGATGTTAAACATATGAAGTGAGGTTTGAAGACGGTCGCGACGTTGGATTTTGAGAAACAAATGGGCTTTTCATATGTTTATCTGTGGTACTGTAAGAGTTGTCTCGTTGGATTAATGACTTCCATTAAAATGCTAAATATTTGTACTCGGGGAACTTGCTAAGCAGCTACTGTTCAATGACTAATTTGCGATGTGTTCAATAAACGATGAGCAATATTTTGGACAAAACATTATGGTCATCCTCCGAAGGCGATCCTCCAGTGATTGCGATTGAAGCCCGGGGTCTGAGACGAAGATTCCTGATCGCAATCAGGTTACCACAAGATGATGATAATGCTCTTTCTCCAAAGGTAATGGCTTTGTATGCCAGAATTGAGCGTTTAGATACTTACGTTTATAATAACTGATGGATTTCCAAGTTCAATTCACGCTGAGAAACCTGACTCTTAGCTTCGCTCAAGAGTACATTGGCTACTATATATGCCTATAACATATATTATACTTACTTTCCATGTGGTCTTTGAAGATATGGAAGCCCAGGTGGCCAGTGCCATGTATGACAAATGCATGCATATTGTATAGCACTTTCCAGATTTTCTTTTAGAAATTTCTGAAAGAAAATCTGGAAAGTGCTATACAATGGTAATGGTACTCAATATTGTAGTTGATATAATAATATTTATATTATTATATCAACTACAATATTGAGTACCTATTCAGCTTCTGATTATTTTTGTCCATTTCGTAAATATCTTGATCATGAAATATAAATTTGTCATACATGTCTCTGGCTAATCTTAATATATAAAATCCTTGCGTTACTGACTGACTGACAGTCACGCTACAGCCGAAACTATTGGGCGCAGGAAGCTGCAATTTGGCATGTATGTTCCTTGGGGACCGTAGGGGTGCTCTAAGAAGGGATTTCCCGAAATTCCCACGGGATCGGCCAAAACGGATAAATTAAAAAAAAATGCAGGCGTAGCTGCCGGCGTCCTCTAGTAACAACATATTACTGTCATTGGGTTTTTTCATTTGCAATACAAGGTATCATAAATATAATAAAACACACAAGTATTTTTTAAAAATGTATTTATTTTTCATTTTATTGTGCTCTTCAATATTTATTAAACGGACATTTTGTCCACGAATTTTAATTACGTAAGTGTTGCAACTCTCGATACTATACAAAAAGAAACAATAAATGTGTAATAAAATAAATAATTATTACTTAAATTAAATACAAAATAAAAACAGAAACTAAAACAACATTTTCGATGACAGAATAATATTCTCCGTTTACAAATAGAAATGTAATGTTTGTTTTACGATAGGAAAGAGACGTTCTAGAGGAATACAACTGAATAAAAGATAAAATGAAATTGATCTTAAACAAAAGAGCGGAGTTTGAATACTTGTACAGCAGTAAAAACAAATCGACGGATAGGAATTCGATACATTATGTTTAGCACCAAATTACAAAATGAGAAACTACGATTTGACCAAAGGAAATTTGTGTGATATTCGAATTTCGAATGAAGAGGTACCTTTAGTATGATATGATTATAAAATTCAACTTACTATTCTTAAATAATTCATTTAACTACATTTTTTGTACATTATCTACAAATTCAGAAATTCATTAACATCATTCCCTCTTAGTTTTTACACATGATCAATCTTTAACTTGATAGAGTTCACAATTATTGTGATAATTTAAGGACTAGTTCGAAACTTACTGAAACGAAACCGCTATTGCTACTTAAAAATATGGTCACATGAATTTTGTACAAAACCATCGCTATACCAGCTAATAAAAATAACGTTTTCATCAAAATATCGTATCGCTACAATCTACAGCGACAGACATTCTACTAAGCAATAAATTTTGTACAATCTTGCAGAAAAGTAGTCCCAAAGACGTTTAAGGTTCATAAATATTCGACAGTAACTAATATTCAACAATTAGGTTCACCGTCTCGGAAGGCATGAGAGAATTGAGGCCGCTGAATAATTTAGGCCGTGAAAGACAAAGTAAAACTACTAAATGCAAAATTGATTACATTAAACGTGATTCTTCACTTCACCTCGTCATTGGAGTAGTATGGCACGACTATCACATCAAGCCAACAAGAGTCCGTTCATGACATTGGTATTTCTGCTGACAACCGATGTCTAGAGGACGCTCTCGTACCACAAGTGCCACAAGTATTATTACTATAACCAGAATCTGACCCAAACGAGGAATCCCCGCTTGGAGGTTTTGGAGAAGCTCTTGGGCCTCTCCAGCAGGCGATGCCTGGTAGTTCTCCACCGGGCCAGGCTCCACCCGCACTCATGGGCAGTGGGCCTTACGGCCTCGCCCCAACAGTGCCAACTTGAGGATACAATCTCAACAAGGCATCCAGAAGCACTCTTTCGTGGAACTCCGTGGGGTCCGGCGGTCCGGCTGGATGGATATGTCGCTGTTGATGCATTCTATGTTGATGTTGAGCTCGTCGTCTTTCCAACGACTTGGGTCTTCGATCCATTCGCTGTTGGCGTGGTCGATGCGGTAGTGATTGTGGTGCTGGTGGCCTGGAGCATGTTCGGCAAGGCGCCGCTTCTCCGACGAGACTGAGCTCGTCTTCAGCGAAATGGTCGTCGCTATGGAGAGAGTCATCTGATCTGTGAGGCAGCTCTTCGTAGAGTGGAGCACCGCATGTGTCACCCCCGCAGGAACTACCACCTCGCCAAGTGCCGCCAGAGCCGCAAACAAAGACGCGGCCCGCACAGTTCGGTCTTTTGGTTTCCACCATCTGTGAACAAACATATTGCACCGTTAGTACCATAATACAAGTAGTTCATAGAAATGACTACGTTGGAACACATGTATATGTTACTGTTATCATTGTAAAATGTGATAACATTCTATCTATATTTCAACCAATATTGGTATCGAAACCTTGCTTAAGAGTATTTTAAATTGTAATGTGAATAAAATTGTACTCCTATCTAACCTCACTTACGACGTCAAATCGCATGAGAAATCAGTAACGAATAATACATTTAAGTGAGGAGGGCAGATTCAAAATCAGTGAAAGTTCCAAATTGATAACCGCTGTTTGCATAATTAAATACTGGGCAAATAAAATGATACTTTTAGTTTGGTAGAACATCCTAGTTTTGTGCAAAACGGTTTATTTCTTAATTAAGTAAAACGCAGCTTGTGTACTCTAGATATTATTTCTCATCGAGATTGTTCAAACAGCTAGTTTATAATTTAATTAATACGTTTTACGCCAATATTAACATTATCAGAAAAGTTTTCTACAAATAATTATATTTCGTAAAGTCTAGAAAGTTATTCTTGTAAATATTTGCGACGTCCATTTAACGAAAATTCTTAGCATTTACATAAAATTTGAAGCCAATTATAAACATGTTAAACTATAATTATCAAACTACCAACTTAAAGATGCTAAGAGATAACCTTCTGACCGTTTTAATAGGTATCAAATATTAGCTTCAATTCTTGAAACTTTATAAAGCCTCGTCACGACTGATCTCTCTGGACCGTTGGCCTAGATCAAATATGACCCTGAATACTAAGCTGAAATTTGTAGCATTTTAACTGCATAAGTTAACCGTAGTAAATAAAGGGTCTTCACAGACAGGCAGACGGACAACAAAGTGGTATTACAAGAATGCCGGTTTTTATCCTACATATAGGTGTTTCTATGTATAATATGTATGTATTTACAAAAAAAGTATATACATATGTATGTTTATCCATTGTCTAGTACCCATAGTACAAGCTTTGCTTAGTTTGGGACTAGATGGTGTTGAGTGAAAATGGTAGAATATATTATTTTATATTTAGTTGCGCAACTGTAAAAAACACCGTTAACATTGTCTAGGGAGAATTTAATATGAAATTACATTATGTACATAAGTTTGTTTCAAGCTTTGTTTAAGTAAAGTTTGATGCTTATCAAACCTTATTACAATCTGTTTTTGTCGTAGTAACATTATTTTATTTCTCCAAACTAACTTAATTCGGAATAAAGTCAGAAATATCGCACCAAATAAAACTATTTAGACATTTAGCGACGAATCGTTTTATTGGGCATAAATGTATCAGCTGACTCTCTCTTTGCGCCTTCACAAAAGCCTCACAGCTTCGGCTTGCGACCTAGGGCCAGCTCCTTACCCGACTTCTAAAAAGTAGGAGGAGTTTAAATGGTTTTTAGGGTTCCGTACCTCGAAAGGAAAAAACGGAACCCTTATAGGATCACTTTGTTGTCCGTCCGTCTGTCAAGACCCTTTTTCTCAGGAATGCGTGGAGGTATCAAACTGAAATTTATACTAAATACTCAAATCTACGGTTCCATAGAGCTGTAAAAAATTCAAAACTCTAATCCAACGCAATCAAAAGATACAGCCGATTATGCTGCAAATTGCAGCATATTTTCAAACTCGCATTGGAATCAAAACCTATAGGGTATTTCCCGTGAACTCAGAATCTTCAAATTTGGTACGAAGCAACGTCTCATATCACATATAAAGGAAAAATTGCGAAAACCGTAAATTTTTAGTTACAGCATATAAAAAAATATTTTTTTTAAATTTAAAGTTACTACCCCTTTCTCTTGAACGCGTGGAAGTATTAAATTGAAATTCATATCAAATACTTAACTATATAACACCTTTAGGCTGCAACAAAATCAAGCTTCTATGTCAATGCAATCAAAAGAAAGAGCAATATAAGCATATTTTCAAACTCGCGACTACTCGCAAGTGAATCAAAACCTACAGGGTACTTCCCGTGATCGCAGAATCTTGAAATTTGGTACGAAGCAACGTCTCATATCACATATAAAGGAAAAATTGCGAAAACCGTCAATTTTTAGTTACATCATATAATAAAAACATTTTTAATAGATTTAAAGTTACTACCCCTTTCTCTTGAACGCGTGGAGGTATTAAATTGAAATTCATATGAAATACTCAAGTATACAACACCGTTAGGCTGCAACAAAATCAAACTTTCATGTCAATGCAATCAAAAGAAAGAGCAATATAAGCATATTTTCAAACTCGCGAATACTCGCAAGTGAATCAAAACCTACAGGGTACTTCCCGTGAGCGCAGAATCTTGAAATTTGGTACGAAGCAACGTCTCATATCACATATAAAGGAAAAATTGCGAAAACCGTCAATTTTTAGTTACATCATATAATAAAAACATTTTTAATAGATTTAAAGTTACTACCCCTTTCTCTTGAACGCGTGGAGGTATTAAATTGAAATTCATATGAAATACTCAAGTATATAACACCGTTAGGCTGCAACAAAATCAAACTTTCATGTCAATGCAATCAAAAGAAAGAGCAATATAAGCATATTTTCAAACTCGTGAATACTCGCAAGTGAATCAAAACCTACATGGTACTTCCCGTGAACTCAAAATCTTGAAATTTGGTACGAAGCAACGTCTTATATCACATATAAAGGAAAAATTGCGAAAACCGTAAATTTTTTGTAACAGCATATAAAAAAATATTTTTAATTAATTTAAAGTTACTACCCATTTCTCTTGAACACGTAGAGATATTAAATTGAAATTCATATCAAATACTCAGGTAAATAAAACCGTTAGGCTGTAACAAAATCAAACTTCTATGTCAACGCAATCAAAAGAAAGAGCAATATAAGCATATTTTCAAACTCGCGAATACTCGCATGTGAATCAAAACCCACAGGGTACTTCCCGTGAACTCAAAATCTTGAAATTTGGTACGAAGCAACGTCTTATATCACATATAAAGGAAAAATTGCGAAAACCGTTAATTTTTAATTACATCATATAATAAAAATAATTTTAATAAATTTAAAGTTTTTTTCCCCTTTCTCTTGAACGCGTAGAGGTATTAAAATGAAATTCATATCAAATACTCAGGTATATAACACCGTTAGGCTGTAACAGAATTAAACTTCTATGTCTACGCAATCAAAAGAAAGAGCAATATACTCATGTTTTCAAAGTCGCGACTACTCGCAAGGGAATCAAAGCCTACATTGTACTACCCGTGAACTAAAACGCAACGTCTTATCGCACAGATAAAGGATGCGGAAGGCTGAGGACCGTGTACTGTGGTGCGTGTTGGGAGAGGCCTATGTCCAGCAGTGGACCGCGATAGGCTGATTGAGATTGAGATTGAGATTTCAAATAATAACATAGTCTTCAAACCGTTTTGCTAATTATTCTGTTTGTCGACCAGCCAGCTTGTCATGTAGACGTCACTATGACATACGCGCTCTTTTATAACCGTAGTGTGAACATTGTGTGGACAGTATAACATACTTTCACAATATAATTATGGCTATAGTTGCATTAATTGTCAACGAAAATACTATTTAACATAGTATAATACCTATGCCTCCCGATGGAAGTTGTTTATATCATGCATTAGCGTTCTCTATTTATAATACCACTAATTTTGAACAAACACAAATACTAAGGACCACAATACTTGTTTATATTTATAATAACTGGGACGAGTTTCATTTATATACAAGCGCTGCCCGGAGAGATCCTTTCTCTTCACGACATGAGTACAAAGCTACGATGCTCCAATCCTCTAGCTATGGCGGTACTGCTGAGGTGAAGGCAGCAGGATGTTTGTATCCAGCGAGGTTCGAAGTGTATGAACGTAATACGGGTATTCTGAGGGGTGTATTTTGGCAGAGAAGGATATGTAATAAAGCGTTTACTTCTTTCAGGCAATTTATCATCAGGTCATTATGATTTTTGTTTGCCAATTGCACACAATCGAAGGATTTCTTAATAATACATACAATCATATTAAGGTAAGCTTGGTAAAAAAAACTCTAGATTCAAAGGTTGGCCGTCCTAAACGCAATAAAAGTGGTCGTCCTAAGAAATCTGAAATGTACTGCTCAGAACAAGAACGGCCAGCTGTAGCGTTGCATAAATACAACAATATACGGCAATAACCTCAATAGGTATAATTCATGTTCTCGTCTGATTGTCGTGGGAGACTTCAATATTGATTTTAGAATGAATCCCCAAAATGGAATTTCTACATATTTTTCATCTATAAACATGTTTCCGTTAATAAACACTAGCACAACACGAAGTAGTACAACTAAAGATAACTTTTTTTCGAACTTCAATATTCAATGTGGTACTATTCCTACCTTTTTCAGTCACCATTTACAGGTCTGGTTCAAATTTGATACTTAATTCCATACTTTAAAATTTTCATTTCCATTTTTATGTTTTTTTAATTTACATAACGTATCACATCTTTACATACATCACACCTCTTTATCCCCGAAGGGGTATGCAGAGATGTATTACACACCTACACTTCGCCAGTTATGTTTCGGTCCCAATGTAATAGGGGGCGAGCCTATTGCCATATACCGGGCACATTACTTAGCGAGCGATAATTAACGTTTTAAACACCCACATATGTAACTCCGAAAAGTCAGTGATGTTTGCCCGGGGTACCTGGGGATCGAACCCGAGGTGATCGTCTCGGCAGTCCGTTACACGGTACACCACTGGACTATCGCCGCTTACTTATTTTTGTTATTTTTTTTTTATTAAGAATATTAATTATTGTTTCATTTTGTGTGCAAATAGTCACCTAGTAATAGTTTTATTTTCATCGCAATTAAATACTATAAATATTAAAAATACTTTATTAATATTTTTGTTACAGATTTCTAATAGTCACTAAAAACTTTGTAAATCAATAACTTTGATAAAAAATATCACCATCATTCATCAGCAGACTTTTGCAAGGCTGCTGCAAGCTAGTATAGGTATATAAGTTATATTATAAAAGAAGCGATATGTGTTAATATAAAATAAAGGATGACTGATTACAAACGACAAAGAGGCCTTTTTCTTTAAATAAATTAAGGAAAAAGGCCTCTTTGTCTCCTCCAGCTTTCCATACTGTAATGTCATGGTTTTCATTTTGCAATAAAAATACCATAACTATGACTGGTGAACTTTTACTTATATACCTACAGGTTTGTACGGAACCCTCGGTGCGCGAGTCCGACTCGCACTTGACCGGTTTTTTTATGTTGATGTTACCTCAGAACTCCGTTAGTTATTAAATGATAAGGAAAATTATTTTAGATTGGAAGAAAGTACTTTGCCATATAAATTTCAGGAAATGAATTTAAAATGGCTTTTTCGTTTTAAAATAATATTTTGAATCTAACCAAATAAGGCAAATATTTTTTGAAGCATATAAAATAATTTATTTGAAATACGAGTTGTTTTATTTTTCATTTCGATAAACAGTAAGTAACGATATTAGAGAGCTATGTAGGTGTGTGATAATTTGTTACATCCGCCATACTTGTAATACCATTGGTAACTGTTCTTTGGTCCACTGCATTGCTCTTGTGCATTACTTGTGAATGTATACGTACATTGAACATAAACTTCAGTTTCTAGTACATACTAATTTGTTCCAATATCTGACTCGTCTTTTGACACTTCCTGGTGGAATCTGAAGAATGGAAAACTACTTGATTTTTGTAATAAAATCAAGTAGTTTTGTTATGGAGAAGGTTTACTGAAAGAAACCATTAATGCAAGCAACACAGCTATAAAATATGTACGAAATAATTTACCTCTGTGCAAGAAATAAATATTTCAAATATTTTATTTTACCTACGATATTCCTTTAAGAAACATACGCAACATTCCCTTTTAGTAATACAGGTATATGTACCCATTCGGGAATAAAGCTCGGATATTTTTTATAAAATTATATACGAAGCTAAGCAAAAAATATAATAATATTAGGTCTAGACGTAACTTTCAGAATGTCATACTTGTGATACAAATAAAAAGACAAGAGCGAACATCAATTATTGAACGAAAAGACATGCTCGACGAAGTACAAACAATGAATATGGACGCGTCAAATGAACCTCGTTACGTTGAGTGACAACATCACATTTCATTACTTACTATATCAGTACGGGCATCTATTAAATTAACTTTGAAGGTCACTAGGAGTCCCTTAAACCCTCGTCTAACTACGTGAGCGTCGTACAGTTTACGGTCTAAGAATTCCCAGACCCCGGTGTCTGACAGACAACTCCTAGAAGTAGTGCAAAGGGACCGTGACGTGGTTCAGTAATGAGACCATTTTCTACATTGTTTAGGTACTCTTGGGTTTATTTTCTGAGAAACAGCAAGTTTGTTGATTGGATGAAATGATATGGGTTTGATATATTTAAAGTATCTACTGAAAAGATTATACCTAGATTTGATTCGCTTAGTTGTCGATTTTCGCGACAAAACCTTTTTCGTTATTCTGATGTATAGGCTATATAACTGCTAAGTTGCGTCCACTATCGAGATCCGTACGAATAGGTTTTGCGAGAAATAGATCTAATCTAACAAACTTACGCATTCATAACAGTAATCTTCTATAAAAGGTCTTGTAGAACATATTGCAATGCGAATTGTTAGCATCTATTTTTATAAGAATAGCAGCCATCTATACATATAAATAAAATTGGAGTGTCTGTTTGTAATATTAAAATAACCGCTTTTTACTAAATGCATAAGGATGTTTACACGGTACATACACCGAAATGTTTTTTTTTTCATTTTTTGTCTGTCTGTCTGTTTGTTCTCGCTAATATCTGGAACGGCTATACCGATTTTGACGGGACTTTTACTAGCGGATAGCTGATGTACCAAGGAGTAACTTAGGCTATAAATTAACCGGGTACGCGAAGTAGTTAACTCAGGACGCGGGTGAAACCTAAAACAGCTAGTTTCATCTATAAAAATAAAATTCATATATATTTTCGAACTGTCTATTATGACTATGTCTTTAAAGAGGACCAATGTATCGTATATACATACAGACGTATTATATTGAAAGAACAAAGCTTTAAAAAGAATCTAATTTCCTTATTATGAAATAATCATTACAATGTTAAAAGTAGGGTGTAATAAGACCATAAAATACCTTTCTAAGTTGAATATTAAATAAAACAGGTAACGTCTTTTTTACAATCTTTAGCAATAATTTGAATTAATACAACACAGTATGAACACTATACTAACACAAATACGATGAACAATATACTAACTCAGTAGGTATTCAAAATTGTATAAGTAGTAAGTTAAATTATGTTTTGTCTAACTATACTATTTTTATTAATAATAGCATAGATTATAGGGAAGGGGCGTATCGGTCCTTAAAAAATATTAAATAAATATTTTCTCCATTTTTTAAGGGTGCTCACCCGAAAGTCCATCTCAAGTAAAGTTTGGGGTTGATTATAAAAATCATTTAATTTAGTTTGCCTAGGATTACCTCGCTTTCGGTTGTAGAAGTATCAACATTAAAGACACTAGCCTGATTACGACAGGTGCAGGTTTGTTGAAAGAGGTTGTCACTTTTGTCGCCATTGGTTGAAGAAATGCATCACGAAATGGAAACATAGATCCTCGTGTACTTATAGGCTGAGCGGACGGTTCGTCGTTTTCATGA
This sequence comes from Euclidia mi, assembly GCA_944739405.2. Lineage (NCBI taxonomy): Eukaryota > Metazoa > Arthropoda > Insecta > Lepidoptera > Erebidae > Euclidia > Euclidia mi. The sequence goes on along the minus strand of OX123193.2, from coordinate 8,606,592 downwards.
GTAGCAGTTGATACCAATGTTATGGTTTTTGCGACGTAGTCTAATCCCAAGATACGTATTCCTGCAACTTAAAGGGAAACAGCATAAGTCATCACCACCAGTTTCATAATATGTCCCACTGCTGAGCACAGGCCTCTTCTTACCGTGAAAAGAGGTAGGGCCGGCACTATTCGACCACGCTGGACAATTGTGAGTTGGCTAGTTTCACATATCTTTTAAGAACATTATGGAAAACGCTCAGACATGGTTTCCTGTTTTCCTTTATCGTTTTGCAAGCGTTAGTTATCAATTTTAACTTCGAAAAGTAATTGGTGCGTGCCATGGATTTGAACCAGGGACACTCTGCGTAACAGTCTATTAGTTTATCCACGAAGCTGTCGAAAAAGTTAGATAGTACTCATTCCTACGTTTTATCTTCCAGAAAATAATAATTTGCTGATTATAATAGTCATCAAAGGTCCAGGCTAGGATGGTGGTGATAATGATCTGGAATATTTCAGATATTAAGCATAAATCCCATGCAGAATGCCAAACACAATGATAAATACAGTTTGCTCAAAACATTTTCCAGTCATTTCCCTTTGGGATAAATTGGAACAAATTTAATTACAATACAGAAACCGCGTGTTCAGTATCGTTGTGTTTTGCCTATGGAAATGAATTGGCGGCGTTAAATTGTCAGTTTGTATGTAATTAGTAGTGACGGGCCAAATTAACCGAAACACCGAGTTTTGGAGGACATAGATACATGTGAATAATTTTCCTAGTATGGTAATTTAATGGCACGTGTAAGGATGCTACAAGATTGATAAAATAATTATGTGGAGGGAGTTTCCGTTCACGTAGTGAGAAATATGTTTTAAAACTGAGACGGAGGATCTAAGGTAGGATGTCGGGGTTCAAGAGAAACACTGCTAGGCTGAACAGGTTCTTTGTTTTGTCTCACTACCGCTTACAAACAGTATGACCGAACTAGGTAAGCACTGGCCTGAGGGCTGAAGTGTAGACTCCTGCTGCTCTCCGACGCTCGCAGGGTAGACTGCTCGTAGGGGCGACGGTGAGCTGGCCGAATTGCACGCTGGGTAGGCAGCTCAGTGGTCGAGGTGTCGAGTGGCCGAGCGGTGAGGCTCAGGCGTAACCCGGTGCAGTCAAGCGTCCGTGGCCTGGCTGTAGGAGGCTCGTAGGCAGGAGCTGATGCGTTGGCGGCGGCTGGTAGCAGCACGGCGCCCGCAGCTCGTAGGTCGCAGCCCGTAGGGTGAATCGTGGCCCGTAGGGAGAAGACAGCTCGTGGGGAGAACGTCAGCCCGTAGAGAGAACTGTAAACAGCATAGAGAATACACAACAACCGGTCAGGAACAGCCGATGTGGGCCGAGCGGTGTTTCTCTTGAACCCCAATATCCTACCCGAGATCCTCCGTCTCAGTGGCGCCCAACGTGGGGCCCCACATTGGGCGCCACTGAGACGGAGGATTTCAGGTAGGATGCCGGGGTTCAAGAAAAACACTGCTAGGCTGAATAGGTTCTTTATTATGTCTCACTACCGCTTACATACAGTACGATCGAACTAGGTAAGCACTGGCCTGAGGGCTGGAGTGTAGACTCCTGCTGCTCTCCGACGCTCGCAGGGTCGACCCTACGAGCAGTCTACTGCTCGTAGGGTTGACGGTGAGCTGGCCGAATTGCACGCTGGGTAGGCAGCTCAGTGGTCGAGGTGTAGGCTGAGCAGCAGGCTTAGGCGGCGCAGCCGATGTGGGCCGAGCGGTGAGGCTCAAGCGTAACCTGGTGCAGTCAGGCGTCCGTGGCCTCGCTGTTGGAGCTCGCAGGCGGGAGCTGATGAGTTGGCGGCGGCTGGTAGCAGCACGGCGCCCGCAGCTCGTAGGTCACAGCCCGTAGGGTGAATCGTGGCCCGTAGGGAGAACTGGAAACAGCATAGAGAATACCCAACAACTGGTCAGGAACAGGCCGTCCCTAGATCGGCTGTTATGCTTAGGAGACACAGATACTACAGACAGAACATATAGGCACACAGACGACTAGAATATGCTTACCCCCAGCGGGACAGTAGATAGGAAGTAGAATGTTACTTGGTTGTCACTAAAACCATCAGCGAGGTATAGCGGCAGCGTTCCGACGCGGCGACGTCTAGTGAAAGTGACCGATTTCGTCGTCGTAGGTGTCCTTCTCACCACCCCCTTCGGGGTAGTGGGGGTACCTTTGGAAGGTTGACTCCTTAAGGAGGTAATCTGCGCGGCCCATTACTATGGGCCGGTCATTGGGTTGGCCGCCCTCGAGGCTGACCAACCGGGTGAGTCTCCGTTGGGAGAGGCCCGGTTAGTCGCCTGCGAGAGGGCGGCGGCTGGTCGTCTAGCTGGTGTGGTGGTGGTGGTGGTGGTGATGATGACGCCCCGCTCGAGGGAACTGGTATCAGTTCCCAAACGGGGCGTTTCAGTCTCCTCCGGATCAGGGTTGTTGTGCCTGGATGGGGGAGGGGAGCGATGTTGACGAGGTGGGTATGCTCGGAGCGATCTGCTCGCTCGAACATACCCCGGGCCAGTCCGCTCACGAATCCCTCGATCGGCTCCCATTTGAGGTCCCGATGGATGGTCGCGTTTCTCAGGTACCTGGGCGCGTCGACCGCCAGGCGAAGGCACACGTTCTCCACCCGCTGCAGTCGCTGCCGAGTGGTCCTCGCTGTCATGTTGTACCAGGCCGGCCCCGCATAGGTGAGGCGCGACCTGATGTAAGTCTTGTAGAGGGCCAGCTTGGCCCTCAGCGGCAATCTCGAGGACAGCAGCGGGCGCAGCTTCGCCCTGGCTACTTGGGCCTTCGCGACGATGGTCCCGACGTGGTGTGACATCGTCAGGTTTCGGTCGATTGTGACGCCCAGGTACTTGACCGTCGGCGACCAAGGGATTTCCTCCCCCATCAGCTTGAGGCACGGCGGGTACTGTACCCGTCCAGTTACCATAGCCTAGGTCTTGGACACGTTGCACTTGAGCCTCCACTTCTTCAGCCAGCCCGGGAGCGCTTCAAGTGTCGGGCTCAGCTTCCGTGCAGCGTGTCTGGCGTTCCGTGAGCTGGACAGGTACGCGGCGTCGTCCGCAATCAGCGCCAGCTTCACATCGCCCACTACTGGGATGTCGTCCGTGTAGTGGGCGTACAAAACTGGGGAGAGACAGCTCCCCTGTGGGACTCCGGCCTCGATGCTCCTCTCCTCTGACGTGACGTCCTCGACGGCCACGTGGAAGGTTCTCCCGCGGAGAAATGATGCGATGACCGTGATGAGATGTCGGGGGATAGTGGACGTGGACAGTTTGTAAATGAGGCCGTCATGCCACACCCTGTCGAACGCCTTCTCCATGTCGAGCATCACGGTCACCGTGTGGCCTCGCTTGTTCAACCACGTGGCCATCTCGCCCAGTACGCGAGTCAGCTGCAGCGTGGTGGAGTGTGCTTGGCGAAACCCGAATTGTTCGGGCCTCGGGATGAGGTGCGGGGTGATCTTCGCCAGCAGCAGCCGCTCGAACACCTTGGACGTCGTCGAGAGGAGGGTGATGGGCCTATAGTTCCTCGGCTTCCTGGGGTCCTTGCCGGGCTTGGGGAGTACACTGACCCGGCCGCGCTTCCAGCTGGTCGGGAAGTGGCCAGTCCTCAGGATGCCGTTGAAGAGCTGGGTCGCTGCAATGAGCGATTTCCGAGGAAGTCAATGCAGCGCGGAGTTTGGGATGCCGTCCTCACCAGGCGCCTTCCGGGGGTTGGTTTTGCAGATCACCGCTGCAACCTCTTGCGGGGTCACCAGCAGGTCACCACCATCCGATGAGACGAGGGGCGTTGAGAGGTAGGTCCGGACTAGCTCCTCTACCTCTCGTGAGTGGGCCTCGTCTTGGACCTCGTGGGGGGTGAACTGTTGTTCGAGGCTGCTCGCGATGATCTCCGCCCGGTCTGCGGCCTTGTAACGCAGAAGGCCGTCTCTTCCGAGCAGGGGGCGTGTCGGGTTGGGCTCCGCAGACAGCTGTCTGCAGAGGCGTGACAACGAGGCCTGGTTTTCCTCGATGTGGGACAGGTGTTGTTCCCACTCGTCCCCCCTGTGCTCCCACAGGCGGCCTTGAGCGCGTTGGTGAGGCGGTTATACCGGGTTTTATCCCGGGGGTGCCGAGTTCTCATCCAGGTCTTCTTGGCATCGCGCTTTTCCTCGAGCAGCTTCCGTATCGAGGCGGGGAGGGGTGCCCGCCTCTCGCAGTTGGCCCTGGTGCTCGAGGATGCTCGAAGCGCGGCCTGAATGGTGCTGGAGAGCTCCTCGGCGGCTGCGTCGACTTCCTCAGAAGTGTGGATGGTGGATGGCTGATGGTAGGCGGCCAGCTTTTCCTCGAACTGGTGCCAGTTTGTCTGGGTGCGTGGTCTTGGCAGATTGACCATCGTCGCAGGTTCCCTGAATACCAGCAGTACCGGTCGGTGGTCGGAGGGCAGGTCCGGCAGGACCTCTTGCGTGGGAGGCGCCCTCAGTCCTCGGGAGATCAGGATGTCCAGCACGTTGTCATTGCGCCCCGAGGGATCCAGCCGAGAAGGCTCTCGGGGGCCGGCGACTTCATAGTTATAGGTGCTGGCATCCTGGAAAATGAGCTCCCCCGCTCGGTCGCTGCTCGCGCAGTGCCATGCCGGGTGCTTGGCGTTCAGGTCTCCCGCGATGATGGTGGGCGTGGTCGGAAGAAGGAGCTTCCTCAGCTCGGCCACGTTGAAGGTGTTCGTGGAGCCGGTCCCTGGCGGTCGATAGGCCGCGTAAAGGCGCATCTCCCGTCCGCCGACTTGGACATCAACACCAAGGGCGTAGATGGTGTTGTGTCTCTTCGGCTCGACGAGTTGATGCACCATTGTCCTCTTCACCAGGACAGCAAGTCCCCGGTAGGCTATGCCTGCCGGCGAGACCTCGTCCTGCCTGTAAACGTAGTACCCCGGGATCTTGAGTGGGGCGGTGGTCTTCAGGTGGGTCTCGCTTATCAGCATGATGTCGACTTGCTGCTCCTTGACGAAGAGGCGTAGGAGGCCTATCTTTCCAGACAGGGACTGGGCATTCCAATGGACCACCCTAAGCGGCTTATCCATTGGAGGGGATGGTCTGCAGCATTCCAGTTACGTCTATGTCGCCGGCCCTAACCTTCTGGGCGAACAGAGAGAGGAGGGCGGCGAGCTGCTCCTTTTCGCTGGTGGCGGAGGCTGGCTTGGCAGGTACATCCCCTGCAGTGGCCGCAGGAGGTTGGTCCGATCCAAGCTGAGGCTTCTTCTTCTTGTTTTTCTTCTTCTTCCTCGTCTGAGTGGGCGCCGCGGATCCTTTCTCAGCCAGAGCGTTGGCTTTGGCCATCAACGTAGTCGCGGCTGATTCCCCGACTTGGTTGGGGTGGGCGACTAGTTTCGGGGGGCCGGTCCTGGCCACGAGTCCCACTTTGCGGCTGCGTGCTTCCCGCTTATAAGCGGGGCAAGTGGGACTGCTGGCGGTGTGGGCGCCTTGGCAATTTGCGCAGGTCGGTGGTTGGTCCTTGGGGCGTGGGCAATCCGTGGCGTGGTGTCCGCCCCCGCAACGCACACAGGCAAGGGGCCTGTGGCAGTTGTGGGAGCTGTGCCGGCAGCCCTGGCATCGGTGGCATTGCGAGGGGCCCTTTTTGCCCCTCCAGGCCTTCACTGTCACTTACGGCATGAGCAGGACCTCGTTGACCGCGTACGCGGCCTTCGCGGCTTCGGGGGTCTTGTCCACCTCCGCGAAGAAGATGCATCCCGGTCTGCCCGTTCGGGCCCGGATATGCTTGCTATACCTGACTGGTACTCCCTTGTCGGTCAGGTCTTTGGTGATCTCCTCCGCGGGGGTGTCGGCTGGAAGACCTCGGATGGCCACCTTCAGCGGTCTCGCCGAGGGCGGTGCGATGGCGTAGTATGGCGCCTGGTCTTGGCCCAGGTTATCCAGGTACGCCTGTATGACCCGGAGCTCCTGGTCGTCGCGGGGCGCGAACCTGATACCTTTGCCAAAGGGGCGTCCGTTGGGGGAGTGGCCAAGTTGGGCGGCCAGCTCCTTGAAATGGACCGTCCAGTTATCCAGGCGGTCCACAACAAATACGGCCTGCTTCTTGGTGGTTGTGGTGGTGGTGGTGGTGGTAGTAGGGGCAGCGGTGGTTCCGATTGTCGGCTTCGGTGAAGGCGCTGCTGCCAATACGGCGGCTGCCGTCCTTGGGCCAGGTGTCAGGGCCGGCGCGGAGGCCGGTGCGGGGGGAGGGGTGGGTGCTGTTGGTGGTACTTGCGCCGACACCGATGTTGAAGTCGACGCCACTGCTGCCGACGAGGTCGATTCACCCGTATGTAGGGTGCGGCTGCACTTCCCTGCGGGGGGGGGCACGTTGGGGTAGGGGGGGAGTTACTTGTAGGAGGAGGAGAAGTCCTCCTGCACTTCCATCCTTCCCTCGCTGGGTCCCGGCGGGGTCGCGCGGGCTGGGGTTGACTGGCCGAGGGGGGGGGGGGGAGTCCCCCCCCTTCAGACGGGAGGGAATCCTCCAGATCGGGCCTCTTCACTATCTGGCGGTCGTCCTCCTCTTCGCGAGGCCTCTTGATAGGTGCTGCCGCGGAGGGTATGATTTCGGGGGTGGTGGTGGTGGTAGTGGTGTTGGTGGGGGTCGGATCAGTGGTGGTGGCAGATGGTATGCTACCGTGACCCTCTCCTACACTCTGCAAGGTGTGCGCCCTCTCCGGCGTACGCGTTGGTTCGGGCGAGGTGGTGGTGGTGGTGGTGGTGGTGACGGTGGTCAGGTCGGTGGTTGCCGTGGTGGTAGTGGCAACAGTGTCCGGTCCGGTAAATATGTCCGGGAACACCGCCTGGACCACTTGTATGGTCTTGTAATCGGTGGGGGTGAGCTCCTCCTTCCTCCTCTCCCCCAGCAGGACATCCATCGCCCGGAAGTAAGCCTCAACCCAGCGCTGCAGGCCCCGCGTGATGCCACCCTTCGCACGAAGGGCGTCGAAAGCACGAAGGTCGCCCTCGTGTTCCGCACGCCTGGTCTGCAACTCCGGGGTGGTGTTAGACCCGGACGATCCCTGGTGCTGTTCCGCCCTCTCGGGGTAGTGCCGTCACGCGGCGCCTAAGCGTGGTGGCTGAATGCCAGTCACCGCGCAGTCGGGAGTCGGGGCTTGGCGCTGGTGCCAGACCGACCCCTCCCACACGGCGAGGGCACCACCACGCCGGCAATGAACTTGGCGGCACTCCCCGCACGATTCTGTTACGACAGAACCGGGCGCAAACAGTTATAATTTTATAATAAAATTATTATGTTTCGCAGGTAAACAAACAAAGGCGCCCGAGCGTTGGCGAGCGAGCGAGCCGTGACGAGTGGCACGTGCGATCGCCTCGACGTCCGACCAACCTCTGTGACCGATTTAAATTGCGCACCCATCTTATATAGGCATAACCTATGACTCATAGACTGCCTTTGGCTGTGAACATGACTATATAAGGTAATATTGCGAGCGCTCTGCGGCTAAGCTGGCGTTAAGCGCCTGCGAGATATTATAACGCAATACGTGAAGTATTACGTTACAAAACAACAAAATACAACTTTTTATCCCGATACAATACCGCCGTGTGGTTGACGGCATAGAATACAAGTGTCACCACCCCCTATCTTCCCGTGGGTGTCGTAAGAGGCGACTAAGGGATAACACGATGCAAATACCATCTTTGCGTAGAGACGGAAAACTCGACATCAAACCCTATACGACTGCCTCGTTGGTCTCGCGGCATAGGTGTGCGCGTGGGATCGGTAGGTCCCGGGTTCGATTCCTGGGTCGGGCAGTGTTATTGGGTTTTTCTGTGCCGAAATTCTCAGTAGCAGCACGGAGTCTGGAAACGCTATACCAATAGCTATAATTATGGACAATAATGTACTGTTAAATTTGATTATAATTATATTAAAAAATGAATTTGCATTTGTTTGATTAGAACAGTGCAGACACATTTATATCTGAGTACTATTATAAAATGATAAATAGCTTCGCCAGAACATTAAACAATCTTTCTATAATTCATATACGTAAAAGGAGTAAACCTCTCTCACCTTTTCTTTTCCCTTTTCCAGTTGCCACACCAACCATAGATAACTGTGATGCCTACCATATTTACAATTTAATTTCATCACGTAACTGCCAGACCGGCAGGCTTGCGTTATGAGTTATATGTTTGAACGTCTATTATTTAGATAAATAATGATGTACTGTACATAATATATGCTGCGTAGGTAAAATGCAGCTTAGGCCTGTCAAGCTGTCCACTCGAATTAAAAAAGTTCAATGTTCGTAATGCCGTCTTCTATTCGGTGACAAAGTCAAAGTCGAAGTCAAAATCCTTTATTCATTTGGGTCACAATGTGACGCTTATGAACGTCAAAATAATAAATTCATAAAATAATTACTTAAAGACTCTACATTTACATTTACTGTCACGTTCGCAAAGCATGGGCGTAGAACCATGAGAAAGAACGGGTAATAAAACTCACGGTCACTCTTTTTCATCGCCAGGTTTTGCATAATACACATAATTTACATTTTATAAGGTGCTGCAACTGTTACACCTTCTATATCACTTGTATATATTTACTGTATTTAATAATAGTCAAGCATAATTCTTAATTTTAATTTTGATGTTCATTTAGTTAGCCTCCTCAGAAGAAACATGGTGAAACAGGAGCATCCACTTACATTATATATACCTAATAATGCAGACAATCCGCGAAAGTGATCAGAACCATGATGGAAATGATGCAGTTAAATATTAAAATGTAATACCAGCCCGCAAGACCGTCATCGACCAGTCATCGCAAGTAGCACCCATTCACGAGTATGACGCATGTGCCAGCTATCATCCCTCTCGCCATATTAGAGGGACAGGGATGACACGACACATTAAGCACTTCGTTCCAACAAGGAAGTAGTTATATAGAAAAGTAAAAGTAGATTAAATAGCGATTGTCATGGGTGAAAGTGGTGTAATTATCTGATTTTCTAGTGTCAGAAGCGATACGAAACTTATATACACAGACTTTAAATGCCAAAACCCTTTGTCTATATTAATATAAGATAAAGAAAATTATGGTGACCTCATGTCCATTGTCGAGAAGGCAAGTCAAGTTCTATCAGTGAACTTAGAAGCATCTGACGTCCGTGACCTTTATCGCTTGCCTGGTAAGCCAAACGTCACTAAAACCATTGTTGCTGAATTTTCAACTGTGCAGAAAAAGCGAGACTTTCTTCTAGCTACACGACAATTTAACAAAAATCGACCAATCGGTGAAAAACTTGGTACCAATCACATTGGTTTTGTTGGCGAAAGATCACCGGTTTATGTAGAAGAGCGTTTACCCGCCTCAACAAAACGCCAGTTTTTTCAAGCCAGGCAATTTGCGAAACAGAATGGTTATCAGTATTGCTGGATCACAAATGGCCAAATCTTCCTTCGTAAAACAGAAGCAGACAAGTACTTTCGCATTATGTCGGAACAAAATCTTACCAATTTATTATCTATGTAGTTTTAGCCTCTTTGGCAACAATATTACTGCTCGGTTTTCAACACCGTTAAACAACAATAGTATGCCTGTTATAATTATTCTTTGTTCATATGCTTCTTTTACTATATACATGTATCTTGTTATTACCAGTAAGTTAAATCATACAATTATGTCACACAGTCACCTGATAAAAACATTAACACACTTTTTACAAGTAAACACAACTCATGTACGTATCAACCAGCACAAAACCTCCGAAACTCAAAATTTCCTATTAAATGTCTATGACTTGAGACACAAAAACGGCCCAAAGCTTGCCTGGCATTATGAATTGTTTCCCAATGAATGACCAGGAATATGTATCTGATGAGCTAGACTGTTTCAATGTATCGAATCCAGTTTTGGCTACGCCTAATGAGTGTTACATCTCTGTTCCTGATGCTTTTAATTGTCTTAAATTGATTCATATCAACATAAGGAGTATAAACAAAAATTTCTCAGATTTTCTAGCTCTTTTAACACTAACAAACATTGATTTTGACATCATCATCCTCTCCGAATGTTGGTAAAAAGTTTCGGGCCCTATTCCCACACTGAATGGATTTACGTCACACTGCACGACAAATAATAAAACCCAGAATGACGGTATCGTTATTTATTTAAAAAATTGTATACATTGTACAGTTAGCGAACCATCTTTTATTGATGCTAACTGCCTTACGTGCATCGTTGCGGAAACAGCTGTTATTTGCGTCTATCGTTCTCCATCTAATAATGTTTTAGAACCTTTCTACCACTCGCTAGAAAACACATTTAGATCTCTTAGTGCCCATAAAAATGTAGTGCTAATTGGCGACCTTAATGTTGACATCAAACCACAAAATAATATTGATCGCCATGCCAATCAATATCTCACATTTCTTGTGGCTCTAGGTCTCTTTCCGGCACATACATACCCAACGAGACTAGAAAATTGTTTAGACCATATCTTTTTAAAAACAAATTTACCTTCCACTTCTGTTATTTTACAATCTTCGGTGACGGACCTGTAACATTATTTCTTAATTTATCCAACAAATATTCCCAAACACTAGCACCAACTAAAACAATAACAAATTTTAAATCTATCAAAGATGAAATCGATAACACGGACTTTAAAAGTGTCTTATCTGAAACAGATCCCAACTCCGCTGCAAATAAATTCATATCCCTGTTAAGACCTATTGTACATAAACATAGGAAAATTATTAAAATTCCTCGTAAGAACCGTATCATAAAGCCTTGGATTACAACCGGTCTGCTGCGTTGCATTCAAAATAGAGATAAAATGCACGTGAACCTCAGAAAAGACCCTCAAAACCAAATTCTAAAAACCACATACACTAGATACCGAAATTTCTGCTGCAATTTACTGCGTAGTATAAAATTGGCTTACGAGAAAAATGAGTTCATCAAGGCAAAAAATAATTCTAGAGCTACTTGGGATGTTATTAAAAAAGTAACAAATACTCAACGTATCCAAAATTCTGCTAGCGAACTCCTCAAACTTAAACCTGATAAAATGACGTCGATTAATGAAGTAAATCATTATTTCTCTAGCATCGGGAAAAAACTAGCTGACAACATAGCCTCTGATAGCAATTACGGCATAGGTACCCACCCAAGACACTGTATTTCTCAACAAAACTCGATGGTTATTCTTCCTGTAGATGAAAAAGAAATAGAAAATATTATTATTGGTCTCCGTTCTGACTGCGCCACTGGATGGGATGACATTAGTGCAAATATTATCAAACAATCCAAAAAGGCACTTATCCCGCCAATTACACATTTCTGTAATCTCTCTATCGATTTGGGTGTATTTCCACTGGCATTTAAGAAAGCTCTAGTCCATCCAGGTAATAAGAGTGGTGATAGCACAGGCGTCGAAAATTACAGACCTATCTCGGTTCTAACCACATTGTCGAAAATTTTGGAACGTGTTCTGAATAATGCCTTGTCGAAATATTTAAAAACGTATAATATTATCTCCCAAAACCAATACGGTTTTTGTAAGGGTGTTTCAACGGAAGATGCTGTTGCAAATCTTACGGAGACCGTCATACAAAAGTTAGACAGGAAGTTGAAATGCTATGGCATCTTTTTGGATCTCTCCAAGGCCTTCGACACAGTGTCTATCCCGATTATTTTGTCAAAGCTAGAACGTATAGGCATCAGTGGCAATAGTCTAAATATTTTTAAGGATTACCTCTCTCGTCGTACGCAGAGTGTCAAGATTGGCTCCTTAGTAAGTAACGAAGAAAGCATCTCTTTTGGAGTACCACAGGGAAGTATTTTAGGCCCTACGCTCTTTATCATTTATATTAATGACCTTTGCAGGCTTTCTATGCTGAATTGTAACATATACACATATGCAGACGATACGGCTCTGGTGGTCTATGGTGAAAATTGGAAAAAAGCAAAACAACACACAGAAGCAGCTGTTACAGAAGTTATGCACTGGTGCTCAAAGCATCTTCTAACAATCAATTTTGAAAAAACTAAATGCATACGCTTTGACATTTCGAGAACTCAAAGACCACCAGACGAATCCTCCATCATAGTAGCTCACCATTGCGCCAAATCTGCCAGTCTATGCTCTTGCCCTTCTGTATCAATAGTTCCATATATAAAATACCTTGGCGTCTACATTAACGAAAGACTGAATTGGCAAAATCATCTTGAAAGTCTCATACCGAGAGTCAGGCGATTAATATACATTTTTAGAAACTTAAGACAGGCAGCCGGTTACGAAATACTACGTTTAGTATATACCAGCTTATGCCAATCTATTATTGCGTACTGTATACCCGTATGGGGTGGAACCTATAAGACTATTTTCTTGGAACTCGAGAGAGCTCAAAGAGCAGTCCTAAAAGTAATGACTTTTAAGCCCCGGCGGTTTTCAACGACTGATCTTTATAGAGAATGTAAAGTATTAACTGTTCGGCAAATATATATTCTCCGATTGACCTTACGCACACATAGGCTTATTACTAATGTACAACAAGCTACTACAAGACGAAGAGGCACGTCAGTAATACCTCCTATAAAGTGTCGTACTACCATTGCACAAAAACAACTACACTTCCTCGGTTGCAAATTATATAATACTCTAAATAAAAAGCTATCTTTGCTTAAACTAAACAAACATGACGCCAAAAACAAAATTCAATGCTGGTTTAGAAACTTAACTTACATGGAAACAGAAAATCTTTTCGCTTAAAGCAAGTCATAACAGCACACCTACTACTAGAAAACCACAAACACACACACACACACACACACACACACACACACACACACACACACACACATACATACATAAACACACATGCACACGCGCGCGCGCACACACACTCTCACATACACACACACACAATCATGCACACATCGTTTAATAACTGGCTGGTAATAGCACTTTGTTTATTTTTTTTTTTTATTTCTTTTCATTTAATGTATAATTATGTATAACTTTAACTTTTGGTTCATTTTCACTTTCTTAACTGTCTTTTTGTTATCACGAAAGATCTATGTACGGTAGAAGCTACTGACTTCTAAAATACAGGTAATAACCTAGTTTAGGAGTCAGGGGTTCATGAAATATTTCTAAACGTATTATCAACAAAATGTAGTGTATGTTGTATATGGTATTCTGTAATGTAAATAACTTGTTGGTCAATAAAGATTATTATTATTATTATTCACTTCATTTATTATTCTTCACTTGGCACACTTTTATATTATTAAAGTACAATTAGAAAAATACATTTAAAAATATAAAAGGGACCACGGAGACCCACCAGTGTCGGGTACAGGGACCAAGCCACCGGTGGTTAGGGCCTTAGAGACAGGAACTTCCTCACGATGCGTGCCGTGTCGAGAAGAACTGCCTTCTGAATCAAAGACTTGATCCAGCTGTCTAGTGTGAGCCTCTTTAGGTGTTGGTCGAGGCTCTTGGCGATTAATCCATTCACCGACACGACTATCGGCACAATGATCGCCGAATCCACATCCCACATGTCAACAATCTCGTGAGCTAGGTCCAAATATTTAATCTCTTTCTCTTTTTCTGCTTTCACGAGATTGCTGTCATGCGGTATGGTGATATCGATTATCATTGCGAGTCGCTCTGCTCGGTCTATCACTACAATATCAGGCTTATTGGCTACAATAGTCCTGTCTGTAATGATAGACCGATCCCAGTACAACAATGCACGACCATTTTCGAGAACTGGGTCGGGCACATATCTGTAGTACGGTACCTCAGAACCAATGAGATCATATTTAAGGGCTAGTTGCTGATGGATTATCCTGGCCACTTGGTTGTGTCTGTGCAAATATTGACCATTGGCAAGACTCGAACAACCGGATACTATATGCCTGAGAGATTCCCCGGCCGGTGACACGCCCGACATATGTCAACCGTACCATCCCTCAGTATATACTTTCGGTAGTTGTTTGTCATGACAACTTCGTCCATAATTGCAAAGACAAAACCTTCGGTTTCTCCGAAAAGATCACCGAAACGTAACCAGGCTATAGAAGCTTTAAAATTGACGTCTGAGTCATGTAAAGCTCTATAGAACCGTCCATGCAGCTCCTTGCCCCTCCATATTTCTCTTCGGTCGTCAGTACTAAGTACTGCAGGTTTGTGCCAGTTCTCTTTAGCCAGAGCGAGCGGGGTAAGTCCTGTATCAACGGCAACTACATCGCGATGCACATCCACGTTCATTCCCAGAAAATATTCTCTGAGGTTGTACAGCTCGCGGTTATGGAGGGTCTTTGCACATAAAAAGCCTCGACCCCCACATTTCCGCGGGATGTACAACCTCATCACCGACGAGCGTGGATGATGCATCCGAGATGCAGTCAACATTGAACGGACTTTTCTATCCAGGGCATCGAGTTCCGTCTGGGTCCACCTGAGTATGCCGAAGGAATACATTAGGACTGGCATGGCCCACCCGTTGCAAGCCCGCACCTTGTTGCCACCTGATAAAAGACTGTTAAGTACTTTTTTCAGGCGGCCAAAGAAACGAGCCTGCAACGTCTGTTTCATGTCAGTCTCAGCAATATTCAAAGACTGCGACATACCCAGGTATTTGTAGGTCTCGGTTAGGGAGAGGGATCTAAGTTGTATGGAATCTGAGAGTTGTATCCCTGCAGATTCCATAATCCTGCCTCTCTTCACATGCATGACCGCACATTTATCCACACCAAATTCCATCCTGATAGAATTACTAAAGGTTTCGGTTACCTTAAGAAATGCTGTCAGTTGGAAATTGTTGGGGGCAAATAATTTCAGGTCATCCATGAAAAGGAGGTGAGATGTAACATGACCTCCTCTCCTTAACCGATAGCCTAGCCCTGAAGCCTCTAACAAGGTACTTAGGGGGTTCAGGGCCAGACAAAACCACAAAGGACTCAAACTATCGCCCTGGAATATACCTCGCTCGATCCTTATTGGAGCACCGCAACCCAAACTCGATCGACACCCTGGATAGCACAGTACGGTCCTCCATTGCCCCATACATGACCTTAAAAAGGTGCATAGAGTTGTATCTACTTTATACAACTCCAGCACCCTCAAAAGCCATGTATGTGGCACGGAGTCGTAAGCCTTCTTGTAATCTATCCAGCATGTCGATAGATTCTTTCGGTTACGGCGCACCTGCTGGCTAATGGCCATGTCTATCAGCAGGAGTTCTTTAGTGCCACGGGCCCCACTCCTACATCCATTTTGAGAAACAGATAAAATAGAATTATCAGCTATATGTTTCGACAATTTCGTTCTCAAAATGGATGTAAGGAGTTTATATATCGTTGGCAAACAGGTTATCGGCCTGTAATTCTTAGGGTCCGTGGCACTACCAGACTTATGGAGTAGGTGAGTGACGCCAGATGTTAGAAAATCTGGTAGCGACCCCGATTCCAGTGATGATTGGAATTGAGATGCTAAGCAAGTATGCGAACTATGGAGCCATTTGAGCCAAAAATTGTGCAGCCCGTCCGGTCCCGCTGATTTCCAGTTTGGTCACGAACGGACTGCACTGGCTATATCATCATTCAATTCAATTCAATTCATTTATTTATAAAAATATAAGCTTACAGCATTACACCAAATCGCTTACATCTATGCTAAATATACAAAAAAATAGGTTACACATTAGAATATTATCAATTATTATGATTACAAAAACAAAACACGATAACATAATTACATTTTAACAAAAAACAAAATAAAATAAACTTAACCATATTATAACACATAACATACCTACATAATTATTTATCTTTTCATATTTAAATAATTAGAAACATTATTTATAGTTTTCGCTAGTGTGTCAAAAAATATATCAGCATCTGGATTATATCGTAAGAATTGATTAATTAATGTGATTGCTCTAGCAGTGGGACTATTGGATGCTTGGGGAGAGCGCCAGGTAGGCGGGTAGGAGAAGAGCCTATGTTTCCTTCTTGCATTACCACGCATATAGTGATCGGGTACGTAAAAATAAATACATTCCCGAACGCTTGGATTGTCTATTTTACTAACTAGAAGCAAACAGTAGTGAATTATATGCGTGTACTCGCGCCTGAGTTGGAGAGTTTCTAGTCCAACCATGCCTGATACAAACATGGAAGGATACAGATACGGATAATATCCATATTGGCGTTTATATAAGTACCTGCAGAATTTGCGTTGTACTTTCTCTACAATTGTGGTGTATAAGGTCTGTTGTGGATTCCAAACTAGCGCATTATACTCTAATTTGCTGCGAACATAGGCATTATAAAGTAGCTTAATTACTTGTATATTTCTAAACTGGGCAGATGTTCTCATTATGAATCCAAGACATTTGTTAGCGTCTTTACAAGTATTAAGAATATGCTCATGAAAATTGAGTTTATCATCCATAACAAGCCCCAAATCCCGGATTGAACAAACTCTTTCCAGAGCCACTCCTGCAAGTTCATAGTTATTAACGATTGGATTCCGGGATCGAGAGAATGTTATAGATTTGCACTTGGAACTATTAAATGACAATTTATTTTTTTGAGACCATTCTACAATTGAATTAATATCACGCTGTAATGCTGTACAGTCGTTTGGTTCAGTTACTGCACGGTACAGTTTTAAGTCATCAGCAAACATCAGACATTTTGACATTGATATAACCCTAGGTAAGTCATTAATCATAATTAAAAACTGCGTAGGACCGAGGGTACTACCCTGACTTACACCTGACCGGGTGAAATATTCTTCAGACCTATATCCATTCATCTTTACAAACTGTTTTCGGTCTTTGAGATAATCCGCCATAAAATTTAGAAGAGATGTTGTAAACCCCAAAGATGCAAATTTCCTTAAAAGTACGTCATTATCAACAAGATCGAAATCTTTTCTAAAATCGAGGTATACAGCATCTTCCTGACAACCTGACTTAACTCGTGTGCTTATGTAATCTACAAATGGAACATGGTTGGTTAAGGTAGAGCGCCCAGTACGAAATCCATGTTGACAATCACTTAGCTGTCCCTTAATTTGTTTAGAGATGTGAGTATTAAGAATAGTCTCAAATACCTTAGCAAATACTGACAAGACAGCAATAGGTCTAAAATTTGTTATATTTATAGATGAACCAGATTTAGGTATTGGTGTTACTCGGGACACTTTCCACTTGCTAGGATATACACATTGTTGCAGCGCAAGGTTATATATATGCAGCAGTGGTACTTCTAGAACTGATAGGCAGTCTTTAACCATAAACGCGGGTATATTGTCGGGTCCGTAGGCCGCTGTAGCTTTAAGATGGCGCACTGCACACCGAAGATCGCTCATTTTAACTTGATCTATAGAAATACTAGATCCAAGAGCTAAATGAGCTGCCTCTTGCTCAGCCATATTTACATCTAATAATGGAGAAGACTTATGGAAGATAGAGCTAAAATATTGAGCAAAGGCGTCAATAGCAGCCTGTCCTTCTACTGTGCTATTGTTATATATATAATTATTAGCCTGATGCCTACTTTTACGTTTCTCTTTGACATATTTCCAAAAACTAGTTGGTTCACGAGTTATATTATTTTCTACTGTTGTTATATAGTTTCTAAATGCGGTATTTATTAATTCCTTTACTTTAGTTCTGTAGTATTTAAATAATTCTTTATTAAATTCTAAGCGGAGGCGTTTATACATTTTCAGATTGTAATATTTTAACTTTATATAGTGAATTATTTCTTTAGTATACCATTTAGGATATACATACTTATTTAAATGAGTTACTGATTTTAGAGGGACACGTGTGCTGATAGCATCGTTGAGCTTATTATAAAATATATCTACGGCCATATTTAAGTCTATGTTCTGCTGAAGTGTTAGCTCTGTCCAGTCTATGTTCGCAATATCAGTGTACAGGCCAGCATAATCTGCCTTACGAAAATTCCACTCAGTACTTAAATGATGACCTGGAGTAATGGTTGTAGAGTTATTCATCGTTACTTTTGAAGATATTTTGAGCAAAATTTCTAAAGAAGGGTGATAGGCGTCCATAGGTACTAAAGCTTCAGTTTCAGACGTTACATCAACACTACTTGAATCCAGAGTGGTCAATACCAAATCCAAGATGCATCCATACTCATTGCACACATTATTACATTGTCGAAGTTTACAGTATTCTAAAAAGCTGTTAAATTGAGTCCTGACACATTTGCTACACGACTTCAAATTAAAATCACCAACTATCAAGCATGGATATTCAGAGTAGGTAGTAATAGCATTTTCCATGCAGGATAACACGTCTAAATATTTTTGGTCACTGTAATTAGGGGGCAAATACACAACACAGATAAAAAACTTTACCTTTTTACACGTAATAAAAACGAACAGTAATTCCTTATCGTCAGTTAAGTCATCAACATCGGTAATTCTTTTTACTGTATAACAGTTCCTTACTGCTAGTAGAACACCACCCCACCCTACATCGCCTTCGCGATCCTTACGTAAAACAACATATTCAGGAGGAAATAGTTCGCCATCATTGATTGAACTGTTAAGAAAAGTTTCTGTAAGAATTATACAATCACTAGATATTGTTCTCATATTGTTGTAAAACATAGCAGTTTTAGATCGTAATTCACGTACATTCTGATAATACAGCAATAATTTCTTGTCGCGATTTTTATTTTTAAATATAGTTTTATTTTTGGTAATTGTTGCAGTTCTGATTTTATGTGTAGGAAACTCACTACTTACGAAAAAACATAGACTGTTTATCGTTAGGGTTTACAGTATGTGGGATAACTACCGAGTAACCATAAAAAATTATATAATCACTATTGATATTAGACAAGATGTTTTTATAAATGTGTCTTATTCCAAAAGTAGTTAGCTTACCAGTACTTAGTGAGAACATGTCAAAAGAAACAATTCGATTTGTATCGTAGAAGTATGCATAGTTATTCTGTTCAAGTTCTAAATACAAAAGATTATTAAACAACTCAATTTTATGATTGTATATCGGAGCTCCACAAACATAAGTGTCATTCTCAATCATATGTTATTGATATTGGCTCCATTGTTGGTATTTGTTCGCATACTCGCTCAACAGTCCCAATCCAATCACTCTCCGTGTGGCTGACAGGCGTCGATCAGATGCTGCGCCAAAATGTATTAGTAGCATCATCATCCGGTCGACCCCCATCAGCGTCACCGGCCGTGGACTCGGGTCGCTCCCATCTTCTGTACACCCACCTCTCGTCTCTCTGGAATGTGCGATTCAGGCAATACCGATCCACTCTTTTTTTGTATCGCCTTATACGGTTTGCCCATGCATAGAGTTTTTGTTTTAGGGTGTGGATGCGCTCTGTAACCCGAGATAAATAATCTTGGGAACTGATATTAGTTCCCGCAAAGGCTCGAGTTACAAAGCGCATCACTCTCGGTCGGGTATTGCCCATCCTAAAACAAGACAGCTTGCCAATGAGTGCCCTAGTCTCAGCAATACGACGCTCAATCCTACGTTGCCAACCTGGCACAGCAGCGGTCTGTCGAATAGCGGTATTATTTACATTAAATTTAACCCCCGCTACTCGACACGCCGCAACCGCCGCACAATACAGGATTGAGTGTGTATCGCCGAGATTTTCACTATTCTCAAAATAAATTGGCAGTAATGCATCTAGGGCACTCACCAGCGCTATGTTTTTCTTATGCATGGGCAAACGAGGCAAACGAGGCCGAACATTTGGGTCCATGGATCGGTATTCCGCAATAGCACATTCCAAAGCACTCCTTAACTGATCGTTGCACTGGGTACTTACATGAGAAGTCTCGTCATCTATCTCTTCATCGGCGACATCAACCTGTTGCAGTTGTGCAACCGCCGTCCGAGTTCGCGATGGAGAAGTGATGGGGAGACTTCTCTGCACGTCAGAGCGAAGTCTCTCAAGCACGGTGTCATCCAACAGACGACACCGTTGGATGGCCCGCACTTGATCCGATAGCCGTTGTGTTGACACGTTGACAGCTGGCTCAAGCGCCTGAAACAAAGGCAGCATTCGATCACGGTACGCACTGAGGTTAGTTCCTCCCTCTGTGGCCACAAAATATGCCCGCATGACGTTTTCATTCATTGAACTAGTCCATCTCATGCGGTGCACATCACCACCGGTAGCGGAGGCCCTGTTCGAGACCGGTGGGTCTCGGGGTCCCAAGCGTGTCGGTGGCCGGCCTCTCCCTCGCCGACATACAGGTGGTGGCGACGTCGGCGGAGAGAAATACTCGTTATTATTATTATTAATAGGCAAGGGTACTCTTTTATTGACTATGACCTACATACATATAATATTTAAAACCAGTTTTGCCAATAACATAGAAACAAAGATAAAATATATCTAATATGTATCTTTCTTTATATATCTAATGTGTATCTTTAGAGAAATATAGTTTCAGCAGCAGTCTTTACGACTTTAAACAAAATATTAGTATGACAAACAGAACTTAGCCATTACTTACAACAAAATTTCAATTCACGTAGTGCAGGAACACAGCGATATAATGCCAGTTATTGCCTGCATTGAGGTAATTTTCTCGAGCGCCACAATAAGATTGCATTTCAAGAGAGATGAGCTAGGAAGTTAAGTGGTGAGCGAGAGAACATCCAGCTAAATGAATAATGTGTCATCTTCCTAAATTATTCGTGTATTCAAATAAAGAGTAAATCATTAGAGTTCTAACGCTTTAATAGTTACGCTCACTTTGCCCAAATTGAGTAACGGAAAGTGAGAAGAGGACAAAGCAATCGTTGTCGCAGCCCCTTTACGTGTAGAAAAGGATTTAAAGATAGCAATTAAGCTTCTGCTACTTCATTTTGATTTTCTGTAAGACTGTTGGGCTAACACATACATGCTGTTTGCATTGGACGCTTGTCACAAGTTCGTGTCGATGTGTGAAGTGTCGATGGCAATCTAAATTGAATCAGCCAAAAACGAAACTTTGAGTATGACATTTTCAGTACGGTAGGGTCCATAAGTTCATATAATCAGTTTGCTTATTAGTAGTAGTGCATGCCTACCTATCACACCGCTCAGCAGCCTCGCTCATCTTTGAGCCACACAGCCTTAGTAACCGGTGACAGTTTGTTGTTTGCAGGAGCTTGGTCACGCGAGAACTGATTCTTAAAAACATTTTGGTTTAATGTGTTTTGCTAACGTTTAAAGACAAACGTCTAGAATTGAGCTGTCCATCTAGAATTTAGGTTGAAATAAAAACATTTCACAACACGTAAGTGCTGTGAAATTGCATTAAATATAATTTTATTTACATTATATTTGCTAAGCACACAATGAAGCAAAAAACACCTGTAAATAAAATTATATTTTTGGTGGTGGATAAAGCTAAGTATAGGGTGGCTATGACCATTGCTGGTGTAATGCATGCCAAAATGTCAAATAGAAAGTGTTTTACTTTCTTTGCAACTATAGGTGATTTAATATTTTAATATTTAATATTCTACCACATACACACATCACCATCTAGTCCCAAGCTAAGCAGAGCTTGTGTTATGGGTACTAGATAATAGATAAACATACATATATACCTTTTTTTGTAAATACATACATATTATACATAGAAACACCCAGACCAAGACAGACATCCATGTTCATGCACACAAATGTTGGACTTGAGCGGGAATCGAACCCGCGACGTTCGGCGTAGCAGTCGCTTACACTCCTGCTGCGCCAACCGGTCGATTGAAACCAGTTATATGTATAAAGGGTTGACGCAGTTGCAACCTCGCTTTTTTAATTTAACGGGTTCTGTTCGATCTCTTATGCATTTCATTATAACCCAACTAAACCTTAGTATTTGGGTATGTGTAAACAGCTATTCTAAACAGCGGCGTATATAATGAAGTTATAACTACTAATTATATTTATCTAACTAACGAGTTTCAAGACTCAATTAACCCAAGGAAATTAGCATTGTTATTAGCATTTTAGGTCTTGGTTTTTGGCGGGTACTTTACCTATACTGTGTGTGGTCCAAAATGCACTTGAACAGCTTTTATACCGATTTATTTGGCTATGCGATTGGATGTTGATAATGTTACTTGCGTGCTAAAGAATTCATAATAGATGAAAATATAATATTTGATACATGTACATAATGATTTGATATATGACATAATGTTTGAAAATTTCTTACGTAACGAGCTAATTGGTAAAACCAATTGGAAAATTTATGAGGGTCTGAGTATCTGTGTCATCATTGTTTTTGTGTCATTCCAGTTGCAATACTAGTCTACCGCCTTAGAAAGCTCTGAGGATACAATCCTCACTCCATATATAATGTCATATTGACCTGTAATAGAATACAGTCTAACAGGTGTTTTAATACTTTTAATCTATTTACATATCGGAATGGTCATCAGTACGGGACGTCAACTGACTATGAAACGGAAGTGTGAAGATGGCGCGCTTCGACAGAGTCTAGTGTGACATTCGCTACAGTTGAAGAGGGGGGTGACAGTTGACGCTCAACAAAGCAAGACAACTATCACTTCTCTTGGAGACTCCGGGCGGACAACAAGTACCTAGAAACTGTCATTCTTTTCGTATTCAGTAATCCAAAATAATTATAGTCAGTTTTGTTAATTTGATTTAGGAAATTGAACGTATAACAAAGTGTGAAGTGTTGATACCGGCCAAAAATCAAGCAACCCGCCGACATACATATCTATTTAGGCTTCGTACCTGTTCGTATATAATAGCCTAGCAATTGCTTCTGATGAGATCCTTACGGCGAAAGTGGTATATACTACGGGCATATATATATGACCTACATATATACCCGTAATACATATAGTATATACCACTTTCGCCAGCCAATAAACCAAAGACACAAACAAAATTCAAAAAATCCTAAGCCAAATACTCAAACTAGGTATAATTAAAATAACAGCCAATGGCTTAGTGTCGTCATCAATATAATTCAACTGAAAATGAGCACTAAATACTCCCGAGAAATCTTCACGAGTGCTCCGAACAAGCGAGAACTCTTTGAAAACTTTGCAATAATTAATACGTTGACTTAGCAGTCGCGAATTGTGCTAGTGACAGGATACCTCATGTGTCATATCTCATGCAAGCCATACGAGTTTGTTTGTGTGAGCTGTTAGATATATCCGTGCGTCTTAGAGCATAAATCAACAGTGCCTTAGCTGGCTTATTAATATTTGTATGAGGTATAGAGAAACTGGATGTGTCTTGGGTGTAGACGTTTGACGTGATTGCCTTTGCGGGTGTAAACATGATGTTAAGTAGCAAAAGGGTATGCCGAACTTCTGCTAACTAAACCACCAGTGGGTTCCTTGCCGTTGGCCTTGATCAATCGCAGCGTTCAGTATTATTAGTTCTGCAGCTTGTGGGCTATAAATATTGCATCACTTTTGCTGTTTTGGTTGATCAAAAGCATTTTATTGATAGAAAAGCAAAATATGTAGCCACTTGTTATCCATGCGAAGGAGAAAAATAATTCTACTTCCTATCTTATAGGGCGTCAACCTTGCCCAAATTGACATTGCATTATAATGAACTATTAAATAACAAAGCTGGTGATTTTTAATCAAAATTGGATCCACATTATCAACCGCATACTCGTTTTGCCGTTAGTGGTGCGAAAATAATTATGAAACAATAATTGCCTATCACCATATCGCTTGTAGAGTCGCTGAATAATCTATGCAAAGCTGTTTGCTGCCACAACGAGCTGTGGTCAGTAATGGTATACTAAATAATTTACGCCGTGCCGTTGCCGTGCTTATACTTTATTAACTAGTAAAATTTTTATATGACTATAATAAATAAAAACGCTGCTTTTAATTTCTTATACGACGAATATGAAATTGCGAGAATAGAAAAAGTTTATCAAAGTTTGAAAATTAGAAATTGTGCCTGTTATTATCCCATATTGCCTGCTTCTGAACTTCAGGCTTTTTAAAGTTACTTCGCAACTGAATTTGTCATTTGCCTTTTCATATTTTTTTGTGGACCACAATACGGCTATAAAGAGACTGCCGGACTTTAAACGTGTGCCTTATATATATATGTCAGATATTGGAGAACGGAACGTCAAATCTTATTAGATTTAGGCGTATTCGGAAACGATGGTTGGCAACACTGAACACTAAGGTCGGCGGTTGACAGCTGTCAATGTCATTAAATGTTTTATAAGCGAACGTCGAGCTGTCAAGGGCACTTTTTGGCGACAGACACAGCGGAGGAAACAAGTGTTGCCTACCTACGTCCGACTTCACCGCGTTTCCAAAAGTAATCCATTTTCATCCGAGCTACGTGTGCATATTTAGTTTGTGAAGTAAACTAATTAGTTTGAGTAAAACCTATGGAGTGTATACCGAGTCTTATTTTCCTGAAATGTACGATGGAGGAAGACCTGAGAGACGAAGAACGCCCACATTTTCCTACGTTACCTACCCTATACGTTATATATCTTAACCTATCATGTAATCTTTCATATCATCTATCATATAATCTTTCATATCTAGGTAATCACAACTTCAGATTGCCTCGAAGCAATTGATTTTTCTAAGATAATAGCGGATGCTCGCAGCTACGCCCGCACATTTTTTCCTGTGGACAATTTTGGAAATCCCTTCTAAAGTAATTCTCGACAGTAGAGGACCGTAGCCTCAAGTAACATATATGCTTGCTTGCCTATGTCTATGCTTTTCAGCTTCTTGCTGTCTGTAAGTAACGTTTTTATTAACGCCAGAATTGTAAAAACTGTTTTTATTTTATTTCGATTAATTTCAAAAAAGTCTTTAATGCTCGATATCTCAAAACTGTTAATTGACCCCTAGTTGGCAGGCACCAATTTGTTGCAAATGACCCGAAATAAAACCTTCAAGGAAAAGGCCGAATTAACATACACCCTGTACATACAGATGATGTATTCTATAATATGGAGTGCGGTGACACTCGGTCTTCTAGGATCTCTATGAATTATTAAAAGTGAGCCATGTTGTATATCGTGATGATTTTCAGAATATTACATACAACTGTAGTGGCAAGGTCAAGGCAAAGTTATTTCAAAATCACTTATTCAGTCACTTATTCTTAGACAAATGTGACGCTTATTAAAGTTAAATTTAGAAAAGAATTAATAAAATATTCTATTTTTACATTCTAGTACCACGCTCGTAGTGCTAGGGTGCAGTTCATCTTTACCATTTGTGTAGTCAATAAACATGCCATATCCAGTAATAATACATCTGATAACAGTAATATATGTAAGTGAGAATGTATCTTAGGTAAGATTGTTGTGCTTGCACTCAACTGAGACGTAAGATTTCGCGCGTACACCCGACTGAAATTAACTACTGTCATATCTTAGCGAGCTTCTTAAAATACCTGCTTACACTCTTAGGTTTGTTTAGAAATTAATGTTGAATAAAAGACAGATAGAATCATTATATAATGGTATGATTATTTACAATGATAGCTAACATACATGTGTTCCAACGTAGTCTATTCCCTATTCTATAAACAACTTGTATATTAGTACTAATGGTGCAATATCTTTGTTCACAGATGGTGGAAACCAAAAGACCGAACTGTGCGGGCCGCGTCTTTGTATGCGGCTCTGGCGGCAGTTGGCGAGGTGGCTGTTCCTGCAGGGATGACACATGCGGTGCCCCTCTCTACGAACAGCTGCCTCACAGATCAGATGACTCCCTCCATAGCGACGACCATTTCGCTGAAGACGAGCTCAGTCTCGTCGGAGAAGCGGCGCCATGCCGAACATGCTCCAGGCCACCAACACCACAATCACTACCACACCGACCACGCCAACAGCGAATGGATCGAAGACCGAAGTCCTTGGAAAGACGACGAGCTCAACATCAACATAGAATGCATCAACAGCGACATATCCATCCACCCGGACCGCCAGACCCCACGGAGTTCCACGAAGGAGTTCTCCTAGATGCCTTGTTGAGATTATATCCTCAAGTTGGCACTGTTGGAGCCAGGCCGCAAGGCCCACTGCCCATGAGTGCGGGTGGAGCCTGGCCCGGTGGAGAACTACCAGGCATCGCCTGCTGGAGAGGCGACCTAAAACCTCCAAGCGGGGACTCGTCGTTTGGCTCAGATTCTGGTTATAGTAATAACACTTGTGGGACTTGTGGCACGAGAGCGTCCTCCAGGCATCGGTTGTCAGCAGAAATACCAATGTCATGAACTGACTCTTGTTGCCTTGATGTGAGAGTCGTACCATACTACTCCAATGACGAGGTGAAGTGAAGAATCACGTTTAATGTAATCAATTTTACATTTAGTAGTTTTACTTTGTCTTTCACGGCCTAAATTATTCAGCGGCCTCAATTCTCTCATGCCTTCCGAGACGGTGAACCTAATTGTTGAATATTAGTTACTGTCGAATATTTATGAACCTTAAACGTCTTTGGGACTACTTTTCTACACGATTGTACAAAATTTATTGCTTAGTAGAAGGTCTGACCCTGTAGATTGTAGCGATTCGATATTTTGATGAAAACGTTATTTTTATTAGCTGGTATAGCGATGGTTTTGTACAAAATCCATGTGACCATATTTTTAAGTAGCAATAGCGGTTTCGTCTTAGTAAGTTTCGAACTCGTCCTTAAATTATCACAATAATTGTGAACTCTATCAAGTTAAAGATTGATCATGTGTAAAAACTAAGAAGGAATGATGTAAATAGGGTTTGAGGCGAGTCGTGTTAGTGGGTTTAGTCCTTTAACTGCTTGTGTGAACCGTAGTAAATAAAGGGTCTTCAGAGACAGGCAGATAGACAGCAAAGTGATCTTACAAGAGTGCCGTTTTATCCTACATATTTCGTTGCGGCGCTGTAAAAAACGCCGTTAACATTGCCTAAGGAGAATTTAAAATGTAATTATATTTAGTACATAGATAAGTTTGTTTCAAGCTCGGTTTAAGTAAAGTTTTGTATTTAACAAACCTTAATAGAAACTGTTTATGTATTAGTAATATTATTTTATATCTCCAAACTAAGTTAACTCTGAGTAAAGTCAGAAACATCACAATTGCGGATTTTGATGTGAAATTCAAGTAATACTTAACGAATTGTGTTAATGCAAACCATAAATATATCAGGGAAATCTTTGCGACATCTGAGTTTCACCTTACAGTTTTTAACCCTTGAGGTGCGATCAAACTAAAGGCAAAGTGCCACAAGTGCAAAGGGTCACGTTGCTGCAAATTTTCATTGGCATAGGTTACCGGAAAAAAAATAATTATGACACCTTAATATAATTATATCACATAAATTGCATATCATTGTGTTGGTTATAAAATCAGCTATGATAATAATAACATAAATTACTACTAAATACTCACCTTTCCGGCAAAACAAGCTTACAAACTTAGAAGTTTGTTATTTTTCACTGGTTCGCACAAACATTTCATCACATATTAATGAATTTCATTACTTGTTTGGTTCATAAACACAAAAACATTATCACATATACCTTTAAGTTTTAACACAATACATTATTTATTTGTAACAAATGAATCTAACGCCACTAAAAAAATTATAATCCGAACGCGTAACAAAAAGTTCGCCGTGCCGGGCCGCCATGTTACTCTAGCGAACACTGTGGCTGTGAATTATTTACCATTTGAAACACGATAACAGTGAAAACGTACAACAATACTAGTATTTAATTGCTAAAATATGTTTTCAGATAAATAATCTGGGTACTTTTATGTCTTTCATAACTATTAAAAGAGTATTTATCATAAAACTATTACGAAAATAGCAAGTTTCAAGAGTAGAAATAGCCGTTCTTAAAAGTTTTTGCCTTTTATCACTGTATTTCTTGTCTCTGTCACGAATAATGTCACTTCACAATTAATATTTATTTATTTCTGAGTAAATCTATATAATTATCTTTATAAAATATTCACCGGTTTCTTCCACAAGACAACTTTTATTATAAAGATTGCGGAACAAAACACAACAATGGCGGACGCTTTCGCAACTGAGACACAGATAATTATATTTCAATATTTTTTGGCACGTTTCGTTTCCCTCACCCTTCTAAAACGATTTAGTTGCATGGAATATGAACTATTCTAATAGTTACTACTTTCGTTTTTTGGTTTAAGTAAAACAAAACGTAAAAAATCCGCGACCAATAGGACGACTTTTTTAGAGCACGACCGTGCGTGCTGTAAACACACGAGACCACTTGAATTAGAGCACGACCGTGCGTGCTGTAATCACGTGGGGGGTTAAATTGATCTCAGAACTCATTCGTCATGTTTTAGGAATGTAATAAAAATCTTTATCTTTTGTATTAAAATTATAATAATAGTCTAGCCAAATAAAACAAAATGTTTAACATATTATATTAACCTCCGAAGCACAGTAGCGTTCTGTTGTAAATGCCAAACAAGCGGTCTTCCAAGTGATGACCTTTGTGAACGTTGCTTAACAAAGCCAATATATTACGAATGGCAAATTAAGTCAAGCTATCAGGTCTATTTATGGTAAAAGCAATAGTCGGAATCGATGTCTGACACTTGCTGACGAAAACTAAAAAAGTACAGCTACCTGGTTTTTGACGTTGATATTTATATATGTGATTACTATTGAACTAACTATGGAGGAATTTATCAATGGAGAGGAAAATGGATTTGTTGAAAGAAACCCTTAGTGCAAGAGACATAGCTATAAAATATGTACGAAATAATTTACCTCTTTGCAAGAAATAAATATTTCAAATATTATATTTTACGTAGAAAATATTCCTTTTAGAAATATAGGCAACATTCCCTTTTAGTAATATAGCCATATATTCCCATTCGGGAATAAAGCCTGGATATTTTTTACAAAATTATGTACGAAGCTAAGCAAAAAATTTTATATTTGGTCTGGACGTAACTTTCAGAATATCATACTTGTGATACAAATAAAAGGACGAGAAGGGAACATCGTTTGAACGAAAAGGCACGCTCGACGACGTACGAACAATGAATATGGACGCGTCAAATGATTAACGAATGAACGTTACATTGAGTGACAACATCACATTTCATTACTTACTATATCAGTACGGGCATCTATTAAATTAACTTTGAAGGTCACTAGGGATCCCTTAAACCCTCGTCTAACTACGTGAGCGTCGTACAGTTTACGGTCTAAGAATTCCCAGACCCCGGTGTCTGACAGACAACTCCTAGAAGTAGTGCAAAGGGACCGTGACGTGGTTCAGTAATGAGACCATTTTCTACATCGTTTAGGTACTCTTGAGTTTATTTTCTGAGAAATATAGCAACTTTGTTGATCGGATGAAATGATATGGGTTTGATATGTTTAAAGTATCTACTGAAAAGGTATTAGATTTGATTCGCTTAGTTGTCGATTTTCGCGACAAAACTTTTTTCGTAATTCTGATGTATAAGGCTATATAACAGCTCAGTTGCGTCTACTACCAAGATCCGTACGAATAGGTTTTGCGAGAAATAGATCTAATCTAACAATTACGCAATTATAACAGTAGTCTTCTATAAAAGGTCTTGTAGACCATATTGCAATGCGAATTCAGCTATAAAAATAAAACTCATAATAATAATATATTTTTTGAACCGTCTATTATGACATTGTCTTCAAAGAAGACTAATGTATCGTATATACAGACGTATTAGGTATATTCAAAGAATAAAGATTAAAAGGTAATAAAGCTATACCTGGCACTTTTATTGCGGTTGCGTTATTATTTATACTGATATCTTTCGCATATTTAATAATTATAATAAAATTGTGCTTTGTTTATTCATTTATTTATATTTAATTCATAAATTTTACAGAAATGATTGATTCCATTTAATATACTACTATTATAATATTACATGGGCAATTCAATGTGGAGTTGGATTTTAATTATAAGGTATTTTAAAGTTGTATATACCTGTCCTTTCAATTGAAGATGAGAATTCTGATGTACAATAATAAACTGAGTTGATCTTGGGCAAACATTTGCATAACCAACTAGCTATTACTCTAGCGGTTGCTGCTCCTCAGAAATTTGGCTGAGGCTCTGAATAGTTTGTGATCGAACGGATGTATGTTGAAGAAGAAGAATATTCTATTAGAATATTATTATCATTGTAATAAATATTTATGCATCTCATCATCTTATGGATCATGTTGATGTTATTTCATGTTCGATACGCCATGTGCTCGTAATAGCTGGGAGCAGTCGCAATAAAATATAACTGTTAACTATCATAAAATCACTATAAACCTTTTGATTCATGCCATCGTGTAGTTCAAAGTAGTATGTTGCGAAATAATTTGCTAAAGTTGTGATATTTTTGCTATTGAATTTTACGTCTAAATATTTGTAGATTGATTCTAATTTCATCATAATTTGGAGCAGGCCTCTCCCATATAGCTTGTTTTTTTTAATTACGGCTCTGCGGGTTCGTCAATTTATTTTGCCTAGGATAAAATCGTGTGCTTCGGGGGACTTTATAAGCATACAATCAAAGTACACCATAAGCACTAAGACTTGGTACCTACAGCAATTTATGGATCGCACAAAGTATGTCTCGTGTGGGAATCGAATCCAAAACACTCAACGCAGTGTCAAGAGTTGAGACGACCGCTTAAAGACAACCAGCATGCCGACTGAGTGCAATCTGAATCACAACAGTTTTGTGAATCAATAAGAAGTTTTGGCCTTTGTATATAAAGCTCTGATTACTTTAGGGTCACATCGGCTTGTGACGGTTATGCTTAGATTTTTCTAGTATTATTCTACGCATTGTCAAAAAACATTTGAACTATCGAATAATGATGTACACAACTCCAACTGCGGTTCCAACTCCGGTCTATGTGGCAGTGGTGGTCTTCTGGGCAGGTCTTGTAAGTCTTCGTACAGAGGCGCCGGTGGCGGAGCCCGACGTGTGGAACCGCCTTGAGAAGGCGCCGAGGACTTCGACGGTAAGAGGTTGGTGACTTTCCGTTTGTGTCTGTGGAAGAAAAGGTTTGGTAAGTATAAAAATAAAATTTCGTTCGGTGGAAAATGTAATGATTAGAATAAAAAAAACATATTATACTAGCTTTTGCCCAAGGCTTCACTCGCGTAAATTCGGGGTTCTCTAGTTATAGTATATCATCTATGTTAGGGGTAACCGAATCCGAGTTTTGCGGATATATGTTGTCGACTCAAAATCTTAATTTTTTAATGTTTTATTATTCAGGTAAGGATTATAATAAATATATAAAAATAGATTTGACACTGCAATGGTAGCTCAGTCTATTGGTTCCAATGTTATACATGCCAAAATCAACAACCTCTTACAAATTAAAAATTAAATAAAAAACCATTTTCCAGTCGACTCAATTGTAAATCTAAATCATTCTCAAGTCCCCTTGAACACACACAAAAAATTTCATCAAAATCGGTCCAGTCGTTTAGGAGGAGTTCAGTGACATACACACGCACACAAGAAATATATATAGTATGATAGTCAATCGGCCGGCGGGAAAACCATTGGTCTAGTAGTAGCATCACTTTTGTTTCCACAAAAATGTGAGGCATAATTATGTATAGGCTGCCAAAAGGCCACTCTCTCCAACAAGGCCTAGCATTTTTACCCTGAGACAAGAATATGAACTAATTAATTTACTGATATTGATGGTCGCAATATAATTTCAAGATAGTTTAATATTATGTGGAACGTAAATTAATTTTTGCGACTGAGTTTCTGTAATGATATTTGTTTTTGTTACTCGAGAGACAATGCGAAACTAAGACAGTAACCAAAAGCAGATAGGTATATTTAAAGGCAAATTAGTCTGCTTTTGATAACTGACATTGTTAACTGACATTCAAAGTAAATCCTAAACTTATTCAATATCTTGACCGACTTAAAAGATAATGTATTTTCTATTCAACAAACAAATAGATCACGTTGAATAAATATTGTTTTAGGTCTGAGTGCTTACAATGTATTTAATTATTATTTTAAACATCTTTAACATCTGAATTTATATATTTTAACTAAGTCAATATGTATTCAAAACTACAAAATTTGTAGTTTTATTTACACAAGTTTCTAGATAAAACATTAATTTCAATAAATAATGCCCCTAAACAAGTGCAAGCGAAGTTTAAACTAAGCTGACGAATTCTATACTAATATTATAAATGCGAAAGTGAATTTGTTTGTCTTTCTTTCACTTCGCAATGGAGTGATTTACTGAGTGATTTCCGTGTGGGGTGTTAGTTAGGGAACTAGAGAGGAACATTTGCCACTTTTTAAGCCGATCACCGACATTCACACGGGCAGTGCCGTGGGAAATCTAGTTTTTTATAGCTTATCAGAACTCTTATACCTTGTAATAATGTTTTTTAAGAAATATGTTGTGGCTCACCGTTCTACATTTTATGATATTAGAAGGAAACGGCAACAAAAAAATGAAATTTTTGGTCAGCAGTGGTCGTTGTCAGTAATGACGTGATGCGCCAATGTCTAGTCTTCCTTAAAACTGATTTCCGGGACTGATACCAGTGCCCAAAATATTGCCTCAGTACAGTCTCTATGTGTACTCTGTACATTTTGCTGTCATATATATTTCGCTGTATTTACATGTTGTACATACATACATACATATCGTCACGCCTTTTATCCCCGAAGGGGTAGGCAGAGGTGTATTTCTACACCCACTTTTCACCAGATATACTTTAGTCCCACGTAATAAGGGGCGAGCCTATTGCCGTACCGGGCACATTTCCAAACTCCGTGCTGCTACTGAGCATTTCGTGACAGAAAAACCCAATAACACTGCCCGACCCAGGAATCGAACCCGGGATCTCCCGATCCCACGCGCACATTCATGCCGTGAGACCAACGAGGCAGTCGTATAAGGTTTGATGTCGAGTTTTCCGTCTCTACGCAAAGATGGTATTTGCATCGTGTTATCCCTTAGTCGCCTCTTACGACACCCACGGGAAGATAAGGGGTGGTGACACTTGTATTCTATGCCGTCAACCACACGGCAAAAATGTTACATGTTGTCTAACCGACATATAACGATAAAGTAGGTACAACTGAATTGGTCGTGATACTTTGGTTCATGTAATAAACCATAATTATATTTTAGAACCTTATACTCTGCTTACCTTGGTAACCAAGTCTGCTGTTTCACACGGCTTAAGCTTAAACTTAAGCCATAGGTGGCCTTTTCAAATCAAATTGCGAATCTTGCTTCAATACAATAAAGTGCTTGAGATGTTCATATAGATTTTTTGATACGGTTAACAATAAAACCCACGGAATTGTCGCGTATCAGTTTAATAATCTTCTTTATGGATATTTTTATTTTATATGGGTCATTTGTTTCGGTGTCACAGCACCCAGGATATGATTATATTGTTAATTTTGATTAACGACTTGTATTTTTTATATGTTCGGGCATACAGAGATAGAATTGAAATTGACAAATGTATTTTTGCAGTGCTTATTATGATCAGTTAAAGATTTTTCACTAGTTGTATTTGAGTTTTGACTGTTTCAATTTATTTATTGGACTGATTGCCATAATCTTTTAGTTATTCAATATACACTCTTCCTGTAACTTTTACGCAAAGATTAAATTAAAATGATTATGATGAGTACGTACCGAGCATGAAGCTCGCAAAGAAAGTATCTGGACCCTGATTTTAGTAAAAAGTATATTTTGGGCAATTCCGGAAACATAGTAAATCAGACTGCCTCAGTGGTCCAGTTGATAGCGTATGCCGTCTACTGATCAGGAGGTCCCGGGTTTGTTTCCTGGGTGGGGCAAAAGTGTTACTGGGTTTTCCGAATTCTCAGTTGCAGCACGGAGTCAGGCAAAGTGCTCGGTACTAGAGGCTCACCCTCTTTTACGTGAAACCTAAAAATGTATGACATGGCGAAACATGGGTATAATATTACACCTCTTTCTTGACCTTTGAGGATACAGGTGTCTGATTTCCAAAAAAATCGTAAATGAGACATTAAATTAGAGCCTTAAACATAAAAAAATGTTACAAAGTAAAATAACATAAAACGGTTGGCGCAGCGGGAGTGTAAGTGACTGCTACGCCGAAGGTCGCGGGTTCGATTCCCGCTCAAGTCAAACATTTGTGTGCATGAACATGGATGTTTGTCTTGGTCTGGGTGTTTCTATTTATGTTCCTAATATGTATGTATTTACAAAAAAAGTATATATGTATGTTTATCCATTATCTAGCACCCATAGTACAAGCTCTGCTTAGTTTGGGACTAGATGGTGTTGTGTGAATGTGGTAGAATATTATAGTAGAATATTATAGGTAGCTAGTAACATATATAGCTCTCACAATGATTTCAAATACATCATGCGAATGATTGAAATTAAACTACAGTTTACGGATTTTATCGCGATGTATTGGTTTCACTGAGTTATTACATTTGAAACTAATGATCTAGTCGAATGCCTATGCTTCTCTTAGTTTGTCCAATGTATGAGAGCCCACACTCACAGTCTATCTTGTAAAACCCGGCCTCTTGTACGGGTAACTGACTCTTGACAGATGGTAATAATTGGCTTATCTTCGTTGGCGGCTTGTAGAAAGTTTTGATCGAAGCTCGCTTCAAGATATAAGCAATCTTGTCGGTCACGCCCTTGATGTATGGGAGGACAGCAGGTTGTCTCTCTACTGTGGCTGGCTTGTTCTTCGGGGATCTGTGACGTTGGCGCGGCGGTCGGAGCTTGTTGTCTTGCAGAACTTGCTTGACATGTTGAAGCTCGGCGTCCAGGTGTTTCTTGTCACAGATCCCCCGGGCTCTCTGAAACAAAGACATTCCTACGGTAGCTAACTGTTTAGGATGGTGGTAAGATTCACCGTTTAAGTACCTATTTGTGTGTGTCTTTTACTATCTACGCAGAATGTGCTCACTGTGTCTTGATGTCTTCTGGTGACTTTGTCCTTCTTGGGTTTCATTAGCCTGATAACAGGGTCCCAAGCTGGAGGAACATTCCAACCATCTTCCCTATTGAAATTAGGATGTTTTTTAATTTCAATAGCTTTACGTATCATTCTTGGAATAAAGCGATGTTCTTTTGCGAGTATCTGTGGTTTATCAAATCGCAGGTAATGGTTGGTTCCTTGTTCTACATGTTCACACACAGCAGACTTCGTTGAGCGTTTGTGTTTAATGTCAGCTATATGTTCCTTTAGTCGAATGCCTATGCTTCTCTTGGTTTGTCCAATGTATGAGAGCCCACACTCACAGTCTATCTTGTAAAACCCGGCCTCTTGTACGGGTAACTGACTCTTGACAGATGGTAATAATTGGCTTATCTTCGTTGGCGGCTTGTAGAAAGTTTTGATCGAAGCTCGCTTCAAGATATAACCAATCTTGTCGGTCACGCCCTTGATGTATGGGAGGACAGCAGGTTGTCTCTCTACTGTGGCTGGCATGTTCTTCGGGGATCTGTGACGTTGGCGCGGCGGTCGGAGCTTGTTGTCTTGCAGAACTTGCTTGACATGTTGAAGCTCGGCGTCCAGGTGTTTCTTGTCACAGATCCCCCGGGCTCTCTGAAACAAAGACATTCCTACGGTAGCTAACTGTTTAGGATGGTGGTAAGATTCACCGTTTAAGTACCTATTTGTATGTGTCTTTTTCCTATACACAGTGTGGCTCAAAGAGTTGTTTTTGTTCCTGATAACAAGTACATCTAAGAAAGCTAAAGAATTGTTTGCCTCTAATTCCATTGTAAATTTTATGTGGTTAGGAATAGAATTTAGATGGTCTAGGAATACATTAACACTATCTGTTGGTAAAATTGTAAAAGTGTCATCTACATACCGCTTGTAGAACCTCGGTGTGATGGTGGCAGTCTGCAGGGCTCGCGCCTCGAAGTCCTCCATGAAGATGTCAGCAACAACAGGCTATCGCCTGGAGAGCCCATTGCTACACCGTCTACTTGTATGTAGTATTTCTCATCCCATAACAGATAACCAGTTGTTAAGCAGTGTTTCAATATTTCTGCATATTCCTCAGGCATGGTGTTCTCTATTAGCTTCCTTCTAGTTATTTCAATACAGTCATGTGCCGGTAAGCATGTGAATAATGACTGTACATCAAAACTAACCAGTTTCCTTGTCAGAGAGATGTAGGTGTTTTATTTCACTGACAAAATGGTAGGAATCCTTTACATGCGCTCTCGTCTTGCCTCTGAGTGGCGAGAGAATCTTCTCAATGTGTTGAGCCAATCTGTAGGTTGGTGCCCCTATTTGACTGACTATAGGGCGCAGTGGAGCATTTTCCTTGTGTATTTTTGGCAGACCATACAATTGAGGAGGTTTTGCACACGATGGTATTAAGTATTTCACGTCCAGATTCAGTTGTTCGGAGTATTTTTTCACAATTCCACTCGTTTGCTTGAGTATTTTGTTGGTAGGGTCCGTCTTAACCAATTTATATGTACTTTCATCCGACAAAAGATTTTCCATTTTTTGTTTATAATCGGACGTGTCCATCACTACCGTTGCATTTCCTTTATCTGCTCGGAGTACTGTTAGTTCAGGTCTAGCTCGTAGGTTCTTCAGTGCAAAATACTCAGGTTTTGGTAGATTCCTTCTCGGCACTTTCGACTGGCGCAATACAGCAGAAACGTCCTGACGTATGGCCTCGAAATCTTCCTTACTCACATTATTCTTGACTAGACAATCCTCAACGTTGCAAATAATGGTCTCATACAGTATTCTGGATGGAGTTATCGCATAATTTAAACCTCTACATAATACATTTTCGGTGTTTTGATCTAACGTGTGTTTTGACAGATTGACAACTGTTTGTCTATGGTCGGCGGACGGTAGCGTGTAATTGGTCCGTGCAAAAACGTTCTGTTTCATTTGGTACTGGTCATTTGATTTTTGTTGTAATTTTTCAAATTTTTCTATTTTGTTACGTTTACACGCGTAATATTTTGATGTTTCTCTGTTATTTATTGCATTGATGCATTGTTCAAAATCAAATGGAGTTATCAATCTGTATATTTCGTTAGACAAATTCTCAACATTTCTATTTATTCTGCGTAAGTCAGCTCGGTGTTCGTGGATCTTTTGTATGAGTAACTTTTGGCTTGCCTGTTTTAAGATCTTAGCGCTCCCACGTATGTCCTTCTTGGCTGATATCTTGCAGCATGTAGGGATGAGATCGTAATCCCGGCATCTCTTCAAGAAATTTAAAGATGTTATGTATCTTGCGCGCTTGGTTTGTAGATCTTCTAACCGGCGTATTTTTGTTGCGGTTTCCAGTCCGTACTGGTTAACATAGTATCTTCTTGGGTTTACGCGAATGTAACACATTGAAATTAAACTACAGTTTACGGATTTTATCGCGATGTATTGGTTTCACTGAGTTATTACATTTGAAACTAATGATCTAGAAACTACATTTTTAATTTATTACTAGCCGACGTTTCGAATTCTTTACAGGATTCATGTTCACGGCAGACTGAGGTGATATTTGTCTTTGTCTTGAATTTCAAAGTTATCTCAAAGTACCCGAACATTGTATATACCTACATTGGACAAACGAAGAGAAGCATAGGCATTCGACTAAAGGAACATATAGCTGACATTAAACACAAACGCTCAACGAAGTCTGCTGTGTGTGAACATGTAGAACAAGGAACCAACCATTACCTGCGATTTGATAAACCACAGATACTCGCAAAAGAACCTCGCTTTATTCCAAGAATGATACGTGAAGCTATTGAAATTAAAAAACATCCTAATTTCAATAGGGAAGATGGTTGGAATGTTCCTCCAGCTTGGGACCCTGTTATCAGGCTAATGAAACCCAAGAAGGACAAAGTCACCAGAAGACATCAAGACACAGTGAGCACATTCTGCGTAGATAGTAACACCAATAGTTGAAAAATGTTCGGGTACTTTGAGATAACTTTGAA
The DNA here is from genome assembly GCA_944739405.2 of Euclidia mi. NCBI lineage: Eukaryota > Metazoa > Arthropoda > Insecta > Lepidoptera > Erebidae > Euclidia > Euclidia mi. The sequence goes on along the minus strand of OX123193.2, from coordinate 8,568,495 downwards.
ATTCAAGACAAAGACAAATATCACCTCAGTCTGCCGTGAACATGAATCCTGTAAAGAATTCGAAACGTCGGCTAGTAATAAATTAAAAATGTAGTTTCTAGATCATTCGTTTCAAATGTAATAACTCAGTGAAACCAATACATCGCGATAAAATCCGTAAACTGTAGTTTAATTTCAATGTGTAACATTCGCGTAAACCCAAGAAGATATCATGCGAATGAGTAAAGGACTATATGTAAAAGAACTGCGATATCCGCATAATACATTGTCTTCAAAAGAATTGATTCTGCGAAGATCCTTACAGGTAATTTCTGCACCATTTTAACCGACAAATGAACCAAAGACACAAACAAGTGCTCAAAAGTCTCAAGCCAAGTACACAAATTCGGTATAAATATAATAACAGCTAATGGCTCAGTGTTGTCATCAATATAATTCAACTGAAAATGAGCACTAAATACTCCCGTGAAAGTTCACAACTCGCAGTTGTGAAGATTTCAAGAGAGAGAGAGAGAGAGAGAGAGAACTTCTTGAAAACTTTGCAATAATTAATACGTTGATTTAGCAGTCGCGAATTGTGCTAGTGACAGGATACCTAATGTGTCATTTCTCATGTAAGCCATCCGAGTTTGTTTGTGTGAGCTGTTAGATATATCCGTGCGTCTTAGAGCATAAATCAACAGTGCCTTAGGCGGCTTATTAATATTTGTATGATGTATAGAGAAACTGGATGTGTCGTGGGTGTAGAAGTTTGGCGTAATTGCCTGTGCGGGTGTAAACGTGATGTTAAGTGACTTCTCGTTTATTTATGGGGTTAGAGGAAAGCATGTATGCGGTTGATTGGGTAACTTTCCATTTTGCAGGTTTCAGTGTAATGTTTTCGCTTGACGAGTCACCTTTGTCTTTTTAAGTAAAGAATCTTCGTGGACTGGCTCAGCTTTAATTTTTTGTTACGAGGTGAAAAAATCCCTCGGATCTGCGGCTCTACGGGAAGCCGGAATATGTGGTGTGATCACTAAAGACCATCCCGACTGCCGACCAAAGGCACCCGACTTACTGAGTATAGGAGCCGTCCAGGGACTGGCTGAGCCTAGAGATCGGCATAGGGGTATGCCAAACTTTTGCCAACTAAACCACCACTGGGTTCCTTGCCTACGGACGTGAGTCAATCGGAACGCTCATTATTATTAGTTCTGTAGCCTGTGGGCTATAATAACATGGCGTCTCTTTTGCTGTTTTGGTTGATCAAAAGCACTTTATTGATAGAAAAGCAAATTATGTAGTCACATGTTATCCATGCAACGGAGAAAAAGAATTCTACTTCCTATCTTATAGGGCATATACCTTGCCACATCGACATCGCATTATAATCATAGTATAATGACCTATTAAATTACATAAGCTGGCTATTTTTAATCAAAATTGGATCTACATAATCAACCGCATACTCATTTTGCCGTTAGTGGTGCGAAAATGATTATGAAATAATAATAACCTATTACCATATCACTTGTAGAGTCGCTGAACAATCTATGCAAAGCTGTTTGAAGCCACTACGAGCTGTGGTTAGTAATGGTATACTAAATAATTTAGCTGTGCTTATACTTTACTAACTAGAAAAATTTACTCTTAATCACTTTTTATATGACTATAATAAATAAAAACGCTGCTTTTAATTATTTATACGACAAATCTGAAATTACGAGAATTGAAAAAAAAGTTTATTAAAGTTTGAAAAATAGAGCTTAAATGCGACGTGTAAATTGTGCCTTTTACTAGCCCATATTGCTGGTTTCTCAACTTCAGGCTTTTTAAAGTTGCTTCGCAACTGAATTTGTCATTTGCCATTTTATATATTTTTGTCGACCACAAAACGGCTATAAAGAGACTTTTGGACTTTACACGTGCGCCATATATAAATATCCTAACCAGTAGGCAATCACCACTTTACATTGCCTCGAAGCAATTGATTCTTCTAAGATACTAGTGGATGCTCCCAGCTACGCCCGCATATTTTTTCGAATTTAACCGTTTCTGTCCGATCCTCTGGTCATTTCGGGAAATCCCTTCTTAGTACACCCCTACGGTTCTCAAGGCACGTACATGCTTGCATGCCTATGTCCATGCATTTCAGCTTCTTGCTGTCTGCCAGTCAGTAACGCCAGAATTGTATAGGTACAGATGATGTATTCTATAGCAATTAATACAGATGAGAAAGATTACATAGAAGCGCAGTTCTTAAGGATTTCGTGTGCCGATTCCAAGTGGGGACTGTCTTCAGTTTAGTTCGTAGTTGGCGCCGTTGGCAGCGCTGGCGTCGTTCTCCGTCTCTCTTGCTCTCGTAGTTAAGATACACAGGAGGAACGTTCGTCTCTCTTGCTCTCGTAGAGGCAACTGACACAGCGCGACTGCCACGCCACCAAGCGGCAATTTGTATTTATATTACGCTCTGAATACATACTTTCTGTGATACAAATCACAGAAAGTATGTATTCAGAGCGCCCATAGGAAATACGCCTCTATGTAAATATCTGAGCTCTTTGTCTATAGTATGGCAGACGGTGACACTCGTTCGGTCTTCTATGATCTCTATGGATTATTAAAACTGACCCGTGTTGTATATAGGTATCGTGATGATTTCCAGAATATTACATACAACTGTAGTGGCAAAGTCAAGTTGAAGTTATGTCAAAATCACTTATCCATCACTTATTCTTAGGCAAATGTGACGCTTACTAAAGCTAAATTTAGGAAAGAATTACTTCAATATGCTATTTTTACATTCTAGTGCCACGTTCGCAGTGCTAGGGTGCAGTTCATCTTCGCCGTTTGTGGAGACAAAAAACATGCCATATCCAGTTATAATACATCTGATAACAGATATAAATGTAAGTGAGAATGTATCTTAGGTAAGGTTGTTGTGCTTGTACTCAACTGAGATGCAAGATTTCGCGCGTACACCCGACTGAAATTAACTACGGTCAAATATTAGCGGGCTTCTTAAAATACCTGCTTACACTGTTCGGTGTGTTCATGTATTTTATAGCCTTAAGGTTCCGGACCGTTATTGCTGTTTGGAAGTACGGAGTTTGTATAGTTTGTTGAAGTTGGCAGAAAATCATTGTTGCGTAGGTTAAAGGTCAGGATAGGTGAAGAAAATACTGGCTAGGCTGTTCATTTGCTTGCCCTATAAAACAGACTGTAATTTGCATCGGATATACCCATTTCGATGCAATATCTCACTCGTTAGCAATAATTAACAATAACCGTTGATGACTGGCCAAAACTCTCCAATTTAACTCAAGAAACTGCTAAATACTTGAGAAATAGATTCACCTCGAATGACATCATAATCCCTCAAGTAGAACATTAGTAGCAAATCATCAATTTAAATTCCAAAAGTTATAATCCACAAGCCAACAAATTCTCAATTTTCTCCTTCAAATACAAGCTAAACAAAACCCTTTAATAGTTTCCTAATTAACAAATGAAATCCAATCACCACACTCATGCAAACATTAACACATCTAGACAGAGACAGAGTCAAATGTCCCGAGCAAGTGTAAAACAAGGAGTATCAAGTTAATCTGAGCCGACTGTATCAGAGACAAGCTCTATTTGTATTTGTCTCTAAAGGCAGCTATTATTAAAAACTTGCTCGCAAAAGATTATGAATTTTGACCAAAATGTAGATTTACCTTTGCTCATCTTTACCTCTTTACGTTTCTTAGTAATCTGGCTTACTGTATTTGACATCTTGGAGATTTTATGAAACATGGATATTTTGCTTGGCAGCGTTTCATTAAATGTCGTCGTTTTTTGCCTACGGTACTGGATTACGTTTTATCTTATTCAATCTGGTATTATTATTTCTAGTTTGTGTCAGACTTGTTTTTCTATTATTTGATCTATCATGTACTTTGAGATTAGTTTTCTTGCGCTTATATAGTACTAGACGTCGCTAGCGGCTTCGCCCGCGTCATTTATACATGTACCTTTCTCTTGAATCATTGTATCTATTGAAAAAATCGCATTCAAATCCGCGTAGTTTTGAAGATTTGAGCATACATAGGGACAGACAGACAGAAAACAGACTTTGTTTTATACTATGTGATTTCAAGGTTTGCGTTTAGATAATAATCTTTACCACAACATGGAACAACTTCCAGGACTGTTTTCCTCATCTAGGATGTGGTTGTATTTATGTTGTTGAGTGTTAATTTACGGGCGTGGCAATTTCCCTTTTAGATTTGTTAAAATTTAAAATATGTATTTGAGACGTACTAGTACACTAAGAATTTGTTTTTTAAAACTTCCGACCCTCTTTTTATTCCTTAAATGGATTAACTTCAAACTTTGTATATTGTTCCTCAAGCGAAGATAGTGAACACGAATTTGTTTTTCGAAAATTCCAACTCTAAGGGGGTAAGATAGGGGTTTAAAATGTGTATGAAATGAAACTTATTATTCCTTCAGTGGATTGACTTCAAACTTTGTATATTGGTTCCTCCAATAACGATAGTGAACACTAAGAATTCGTTTTTTTTTAAATTCCTACCCTCATGGGGTAAGATAGGGGGTCAAAGTGTGTATGAAACTTATTCTTCCTTCAGTGGATTGACTTCAAACTTTGTATATTGGTTCCTCAAATGACAATAGTGAACACTAAGAATGATTTTTTTGGGAATTCCACCCCTAAGAGGGTAAGATAGAGAATCAAAGTTTGTGCGTAACGCTTTATTCCTTCAGTGGATTGACTTCAAACTTTGTATATTGGTTCTTTAAGTGACGTTAGTGAATTCACCACTAAAACGGGGAGTTCAAAAAGGGGTCCCAGTTTGAACGAAAATTTTAATTCCTTCACTTGACCTTTTTTCATCGTCCCTTATGGGCAATTAATTTTCATTAATTTAAACTTATGTGGCTGGCTCTCATCTAAACGCTCTTCATCTTCACTAACTAAAATGTGGCATAGTTCTTTAAATGACCAATAGAAGCCAAAATACTTAGAACCGTTATTACGCTATGTTTATATATTTTTAAGCAGGTAAGCACTTTTTATTAGTTATCTGCTTTGTCCAACTGCTGACCAAGGCTTCTCTCATTGCTTTGACCTAAAATACTAAGAATGGATTTTTGAACTTGGCTAATTTATTTTACATTTTTTTACAATGTCGCTGAGATGTACAAATGTATACTGCTACGGAATCCTTGACTATTTTAATTTAAACTAGCTTTTGCAAGCAGCTACGCCTAAATGAAATATTCATAGTTTGTTCGAGAGTTTTCATGAACCATTAGCAAATTCACATCTAAATCCATTCAGCCATTTTTAAACTTACTCTGAATAAATAGACAGACAGAAAAACAATCTAAATAAATCATTGGGGTACTGGAAACGGGTTAGCAACAATATGCAATACAGTTATTTTGAGATTACAGACAGTTTGTTTATTTTTTTTATAGTCTCACGCCTGTATCCCCGAAGGGGTAGGCAGAGGTGTAATATTACACCCACATTTCGCACATGTTGCATATTAGGTCCCACGTGCACTATTGCCGCTACCGGGCACATTGGCAGACTCCGTGCTGCTACTGAGAATTCGGAAAAACTCAGTAACACTTTTGCCCGACCCGGGAATCGAACCCGAGACCTCCCGTTAAACAGACCCATACGCTATCCACGGTACCACGGAGGCAGTCAAATATTATTTATTTGTGTAATCTGTCTGTATCTAAAATCCTTGCGTTACTGATTGACTGACAGACATGCTACAGCCGAAACAACTGAGCGCAAGTAGATGAAATTTAGCATGTATATTCCTTGAAGTGTGTAGGGGCACACTAAGAGAGGATTTTTTGGAAATTCCTCCCCTAAAGGAGTTAAACTGGTTGTCAGAATTTGTATGAAACTTATTATTCCCTCGATGGATTAACTTCAAACTTTGTATACCTATTGGTTCCTCAAATGAAGTTAGTGAACATTAAGAAAGTCTTTTTGGAAATTATTACCCTAAGTTGATAAAAAGGGGAGTCATAATTTGCATAAAACCTTTTATGCCTTCAAAGGATTAACTCTATACTTTGTTTATTGGATCCGCAAATGACGTTAGCGGACACAAAGACATTTATTTTTGAAATTTTCCCCTAAGAGGATGGAAAAGAGATTCAGAGTTTGTGAAAAAAAATAATTTTTCAATGGAATCACTTCAATCTGTGTATATAAAATCTTTTCGTTACTGACTGACTGACAGACACACCACAGCTGAAATTACTTGGCGCAAGAAGGTTAAAGGACTATGGGCAAAAATGTATGGGCTCCGTCTCCATATACCAACACACATGGAACTAATGCCAATGTGTACCTTAAGTATCCACTACTTGATTAAAATCCTTTTTTTTACTTAAATCCATGGGATGTATAAATAAAAACAATTTATTATTATTAATTAAACGATATTTTCATGTTACACTTGTAAGTTATTTTGACATTATGGTTATATTACAGTACAAAACATGATTTAGTAACTATACAAAATAAAAAATAATGTATTTTTAAACTTTTAAATGATAATGAACGAATAATAGGAAAATAACGAATATAAATGAATCATCATTGCCCTAGCGTTATCCCGGTTGCATCCAAGACTTACACGCCTTAGGACCCGAGGCCCGCTGACTGGTCTAACCAGATATTACAGAATATCAACTTTTCCACATAGCGACTGCCGTCTGACCTCCGCAACCCAAAGGGATAGCGATATTCCATGGTTAAGACCAGTATCAGTTTATTTGAGGGTGACTCCGCGTAACGACTGTCAAACATCTTCATGACAGCCGAGACCGACGGTTTAACGTGCTCTCCAAGGCACGGGGCAAGCGATAATTAACAATTTAAGACGCACTTGACCTCGAAAAGTGATTGGTGCGCACCAATGGATTCGAACCCGATTCCCTCTGCATGGTAATCCGTTGGTATCTCCTCTAGGCTATCGCTGCCCTTATATAATAATCACTACATAGTATAAAACAAAGTCTGTCTTCTGTCTGTCTGTCCCTATGTGTGCTTAAATCTTAAAAACTACGCAACGGATTTTAATGCGGTTTTTTTAATAGATAGAATGATTCAAGAGGAAGCTTTATATGTATAATTGACGCGAGCAAGGCCGCTGGCGCCATCTAGTATAATATAAATGAACGAATCATTTAAATTCATTTTCTTCTAATTATTCATTCTTATAATGCTCATAGTAGGCAAATAACACTAGTGAGTGTTAATATTACTGGTCTATGTTCACTGTGCACTAATGAATACATGAGTAGGTGTTTTATAAATAATCGTCAAAAATACGTACTTATACGAAGATTTGTTTAACCGTTAATTACTATGACAATCCCATGCTTTTAGGCTACGTCCCCATAATAAAAAAATATCATCTTGCCAAGATGTGTCAATTGAGCTATATTACATTTTTGTTGATGGGTAGGGACGATTCCGCCTATCGTCCTTTAGCATGTATGTTGAGGACGGTAGGGGTGTTTGTACAAAATATTTTATCTAATCGTAATTTACGTGTGCGAAGCAGCGGGCAAAAGCTAGTTACAGAATAAAAACTAATTTAGCCGTCTATCAACGTAATTATTTACTTGTTTCATATAATTCGTTTATAATCCGTCTTCATTCACAACTTGCAACGATGAAAAAAACAAAGCTTGCTGAATGAGATTAATTTTGTATTATAGACTAAAAGTATTAAAAAGATGAACATGTAACGACACTCAGCGTTCGAGCTCTTGAGCATTAAGGCCTTTCATTCAAACACGGCACATAAACATTTCACCTCTCAGAGTAGATAGCTGTTTACTATTTTTGGTAGTAATAGCAGCAATACACATCAAAAGTATGGCCCACTCTCAAAAAGATCAAGTAATTTATTTTGCTTAATAATACGTTGGTGAGCTATATTATTTTGTGACAAAGGCTTTGCCTTTGTATAATCGCAATAAAGATAAAATTTAAGAGGGGTTGCGTTAGAAATTACTTAAGAAAGGATAGTTTATATGAATTGAATCATCATCATCTTTTAAGTATGTTTGACCGTTAGTACCATAATACAAGTAGTTTATAGAAATGACTACGTTGGAACACATGTATATGTTACTGTTATCATTGTAAAATGTGATAAAATTCTATCTATATTTCAACCAATATTGGTATCGAAACCTTGCTGAAGAGTATTTTAAATTGTAATGTGAACAAAATTGTACTCCTATCTAACCTCACTTACGACGTCAAATCGCAGGAGAAATCAGTACCTAATAATACATTTAAGTGAGGAGTGCAGATTCAAAATCAGTGAAAGTTCCAAATTGTTACACAGCTGTTTGCATAAGTAAATACTGGGCAAATAAAACGATATTTTTAGTTCAACATCTTACTTTTGTGCAAAACGGTTTATTTCTTAATTAAGTAAAATGCAGCCTGTGTACACTAGATATTATTTCTAATCGAGATTGTTCAAACAGCTAGTTTATAATTTAATTAACACGTTTTACGCTAATATTAACATAATCAGAAAAGTTTTCTACAAATAATTATATTTCGTAAAGTCTAGAAAGCTATTCTTGTAAATGTTTGAGACGTTCATTTAACGAAAATTCTTAGCATTTACATAAAACTTGAAGCCAATTATAAACATGTTAAACTATAATTATCAAACTACCAACTTAAAGATGCTAAGAGATAACCTTCTGACAGTTTTAATAGGTATCAAATATTAGCTTCAATTCTTGAAACTTTATTAAGCCACGTCACGACTGATCTCTCTGGACCGTTGGCTTAGATCAAATATGACCCTGAATACTAAGCTGAAATTTGTAGCATTTTTACTGCATAAGTTAACCGTAGTAAATAAAGGGTCTTCACAGACAGGCAGACGGACAACAAAGTGGTATTACAAGAATGCCGGTTTTTATCCTACATATAGGTGTTTCTATGTATAATATGTATGTATTTAAAAAAAAGTATAAACATATGTATGTTTATCCATTGTCTAGTACCCATAGTACAAGCTTTGCTTAGTTTGGGACTAGATGGTGTTGAGTGAAAATGGTAGAATATATTATTTTATATTTAGTTGCGCAACTGTAAAAAACACCGTTAACATTGTCTAGGGAGAATTTAATATGAAATTACATTATGTACATAAGTTTGTTTCAAGCTTTGTTTAAGTAAAGTTTGATGCTTATCAAACCTTATTACAATCTGTTTTTGTCGTAGTAACATTATTTTATTTCTCCAAACTAACTTAATTCTGAATAAAGTCAGAAATATCGCACCAAATAAAACTATTTAGACATTTAGCGACGAATCGTTTTATTGGGCATAAATGTATCAGCTGACTCTCTCTTTGCGCCTTCACAAAAGCCTCACAGCTTCGGCTTGCGACCTAGGGCCAGCTCCTTACCCGACTTCTAAAAAGTAGGAGGAGTTTAAATGGTTTTTTGTGTTGATGTTACCTCAGAACTCCGTTAGTTATTAACTGATAAGGAAAATTATTTTAGATTGGAAGAAAGTACTTTGCCATATAAATTTCAGGAAATGAATTTAAAATGGCTTTTTCGTTTTAAAATAATATTTTGAATCTAACCAAATAAGGCAAATATTTTTTGAAGCATATTAAATAATTTATTTGAAATACGAGTTGTTTTAATTTTCATTTCGATAAACAGTAAGTAACGATATTAGAGAGCTATTTAGGTGTGTGATAATTTGTTACATCCGCCATACTTGTAATACCATTGGTAACTGTTCTTTGGTCCACTGCATTGCTCTTGTGCGTTACTTGTGAATGTATACGTACATTGAACATAAACTTCAGTTTCTAGTACATACTAATTTGTTCCAATATCTGACTCGTCTTTTGACACTTCCTGGTGGAATCTGAATAATGGAAAACTACTTGATTTTTGTAATAAAATCAAGTAGTTTTGTTATGGAGAAGGTTTACTGAAAGAAACCATTAATGCAAGCAACACAGCTATAAAATATGTACGAAATAATTTACCTCTGTGCAAGAAATAAATATTTCAAATATTTTATTTTACCTACGATATTCCTTTTAGAAACATACGCAACATTCCCTTTTAGTAATACAGGTATATGTACCCATTCGGGAATAAAGCCCGGATATTTTTTATAAAATTATATACGAAGCTAAGCAAAAAATATAATAATATTAGGTCTAGACGTAACTTTCAAAATGTCATACTTGTGATTCAAATAAAAAGACAAGAGCGAACATCAATTATTGAACGAAAAGACATGCTCGACGAAGTATAAACAATGAATATGGACGCGTCAAATGAACCTCGTTACGTTGAGTGACAACATCACATTCTATTAAATTAACTTTGAAGGTCACTAGGAGTCCCTTAAACCCTCGTCTAACTACGTGAGCGTCGTACAGTTTACGGTCTAAGAATTCCCAGACCCCGATGTCTGACAGACAAATCCTAGAAGTAGTGCAAAGGGACCGTGACGTGGTTAAGTAATGAGACCATTTTCTACATCATTTAGGTACTCTTGGGTTTATTTTCTGAGAAATATAGCAAGTTTGTTGATTGGATGAAATGATATGGTTTTGATATATTTAAAGTATCTACTGAAAAGATTATACCTAGATTTGATTCGCTTAGTTGTCGATTTCCGCGACAAAACTTTTTTCATAATTCTGATGTATAGGCTATATAACTGTTAAGTTGCGTCCACTATCAAGATCCGTACGAATAGGTTTTGCGAGAAATAGATCTAATCTAACAAACTTACGCATTCATAACAGTAATCTTCCATAAAAGGTATTGTAGACCATATTTCAATGCGAATTGTTAGTATATATTTTTTATAATAATAATAGCCATTCTTTTATCAAATTACAATTAATTTTTTTTAAAGTAGTAACTAATGTAACATATATAAGGACGTATTATATTCAAAGAACAAAGATTAAAAGGTAATAAAGCTATACTTGGCACTTTTATTGCGGTTGCGTTATTATTTATGACGATACATACATACATACATACATAGACTCACGTCTGTTTCCCGGAGGGGATTTTCAGTAATCTGGTTCTGATTCTACAAAGTTTGTGATCAAACAACTGTGTAATACTTATCGAAGAAGAAGATACTATGAGTATGTTATTATTTTCATTAAATTAAATATTATGTTATGAAATATTGCAAGATATAGATACTATTTCATGTTTGATACGCCATGTGCTCGTAATAGCTGGGAGCAGTCGTAATAAAATATAACTGTTCACTATCATAAAATCACTATAAACCTTTGATTCATGCCATCGTAAAATTCAAAATAATATGTTGCGAAATAATTTGATAAAGTTATTATATTTTATCATAATAAGCCTTTCGGAGTTTTCTGCAGGACGCAGACCTCTACTAATTAGAAACACAATAGATTTGTGGATGAATACGAAAATAGCATTTTTTTGGGTTTACGTGAATATGCAATAGGCTTGTGTCCACTAAGAATAAATCGGTTTTATTGTAGTAACTTTTTGATGATTCATTTTGATTTTAAGATGTCAATAAAGTTTATTATTTACGTAAAAAGGTAAGATTAATGTTATTTTTAGGATTCTAAAACTTATAATAATGTATTTATTCTTGTGACAGTGAACACCAATCAGAGAGCATTACGTCAAACAGTACGTCCGCCATTCATGTTGTTGACGTTTTAGTAGTAAATGCAACTAAAAAGTCAAACCTTCTACCTGTCAAATCGAATATAACAAAATAAAATTGGGGACATCAGACCAGACTTCATTCACGGTTTGTTTTGTTTTGGACTTTGTGATATCACTCAACCGCTATGATGGTTTATAGCGTTTTCGTGTCAAATTCAAAAAGGTTTTTTAAAAAGCCGTAATTAGTAATGTTGCTGATCGATTTTTGAAGAAAAATTCAGGTATTTCAGTTTAACATCTAATAAATGAACGAATCAATCGCTAATTACATTTTAGGACACAAGCCTATTGAAGTAGTTGAATGTAAGCTATTTATGTAGCTTAATGATGGTTCACGGATTTTATCGCGATATATTGGCATATTTACTGACATTATATTTAAATCGATATAGGAACTACATTATTAATTATATTTCGACGTTTTGATCACTTTTCAGGAGATCTTCCGTGACGACAGCTACTTAACCGTGTTAATTTCAATCAATGTGAGGATTTGGCCCGCTTGGTGCTCCTTAGTATATGCTCTGGGTTTCATCAGCTTGTGACAAAAATATATGAAATATTTTATAGTCATGTATACACCTTCAACTGTGGTTCCAACTCCGGTCTATGCGGCATCGGCGGTCTTCTGGGCAGGTCTTGTAAGTCTTCGTACAGTGGCGCTGGGGGCGGTGCCCGGCGGGTCAAACCGCCTTGAGAAGGCGCCGAGGACTTCGACGCCAAGAGGTTGGTGACTTTCCGTTTGTGTTTGTGGAAGAAAACGTTTGGTTAGAAAAAAAAAGCATTTTTGGGCGGTGGGAAACATTTGGTTAGTACAAAAAAACGTATTAGTCCATTGGTCGTTGAGAAAACCATTCGTCTAGCTAGTAGTATCAGCACTTTTATTTTCATAAGAATGTGAGGCATATGTAGGCCTAGTATTTTTTATACTGAGATAAGAATATGACGTAATTCCCAAAAAAAAAGTAAATGATACCTACTGACATTGATGGTCGCATTTTCATTTCTAGATAGTAGAATAATATTATGTGGAAAATAAATTATACATAATTGCTACTGAGGGTCTTTAATGACATTTTTTACAATATTTCTTTAAGACAATGCGAAACTAAGACAATGACCAGTGAGCAGATGTATTTGAAGGCAAATTAGTCTGCTTTTGATAACTGACATTGATAACTGACATTCAAAGTAAATCTAAAACTTATTCAATATCTTGATCGACATAAATAATATATTTTCTATTCAAGAGACAAATAGATCACGTTGAATAAATATTGTTTTAAGTCTGAGTGCTTACAATGTATTTAATGATTATTTTAAACATCTTTATCATCAGAATTTATATATTTTTATCCATGTCAATATGTATTCAAAACTACAAAATTTGTAGTTTTATTTACACAAGTTTCTAGATCAAATAGTTTAAAATCAATTTCAATAAATAATTCCCCTAAATAAGTGCAAGCGAAGTTTAAACTAAGCTAACGAAATCCATACTAATATTACAAATGCAAAAGCAAATATCTTTGTTCGTCTGTTTTTTAATTGCAGCGAAGCAGTGTTTTTGTTTCATTTTTATGTGGCGCTTTAGTTGAGACTGGATACTGACATTAGCTACTTTTCACCGCGATAAAAGAACCTAACGTAGGCAGAGTCGCAAATGAAGTCTTTTATTCTATATCTTGCCAATGCTATTAATATACTTACGTAATAATTAGTGATCGGATAATTGGATGCATATTTACATAAGATGAGGTGTTGGCTATTATGGAATGCACTTTTGAATCGAAAAATCCCGGGATTACGAAATCGACAAATTTCGGTTTTTTTATTATAGAATCCAATCAGGTGTAGGTAAATTTACTTATTTTACTTTTGTGGCAAAAAAATAATAAAATCCTCTTAATTTTCTTCAATTTTCAAAACATTTATCTCAAACGAATAATAAATAAGAATTACATAGAAAAACCATTCAATCTCATAATAATTATTAACTTAGATACAACAGCACCCACTGCCTACCATTCCTACACTCAACATACTCATAAATTGATGGGGAGCTTAAAATTAACTTTAAGTAAATACACATTACTAATTATGTAATCCCGGAGACCAGTTTCTTTTTAAATAAAAACCACATGTTAAAGACGTCATTTCCTCACCATGTTACAGAGTAGTTTCACATTCCCGAATTTTCTGGAATCCCGGGATTTATATTAAAAAAAATGTGTTTTAAGAAGCCGCTTCAATAATATCCTAGCCAAAAATGAACTTTAGGTGAATATGCATCCTATTATCCGATCACTGGTAATAATGTATGTTTTGTGAAAATGTGTGGTGTCTCACGGCTCTATATTTTATTATTTTGAAAGAAAATGGCGGCAAAAAATGCTCACACTGTGTCAGTAATAAGACTAAGGCTTATGTATATAGTTAATGTGTGCCATCGGCTAGTCGTCGTTAAGACTCCCTTTATTGATCTCAATGGCCAAAATATCTTCTAGATTGTATTAAAATTATTTACATTTTTTTACCGACAGACACAGATAAATTAATGTTACAGTGGTTAAAGTCCTTGGTTCATATACATAAGTGAACATTATCACCACCTAATGCTATCTTTTTAAACCCGAAACATAAACCTACTTGCCTTGGTTACCAAGTCTGCTAGTTCACACGACTTAAGCTTAAACTTAAGCCATAGGTAGGCCACCTTTCAAATCAAATTGCGAATCTTGCTTCAATACAATAAAGTGCTTGAGATATTCATACAGATTTTTGATACGGTTAACAATAAAACCCACGGAATTGTCGCGTATCAGTTTAATAATCTACTTTATGGATAATTGTATGTATGTCTATTTTTATGTGGGTAATTTGTTTTGGTGTCACAGCACTCAGGATATGATTATATTGTTAATTTTGATTAACGACTTGAGTTTTTTATAAGTTCGGGCATAAAGAGTTCCTATTGAAATTGACAAATTTAATGTATTTTCACAGTGCTTATTGTGATTGTGATAATTGTTTTTGAGTTCACTTTTTGTGGAGATTTGACTGTTTCAATTTATTTAATGGGCGGAGTGCTATAATCTTTTAGTTATCTGTATACAGTGTGTTTCATAACCCCCTGTCCGATCCCGAAACCACATATTACTGACTTGCTAGACATACTAGGAAAAATAAGAAAAAAAATCCAGGTCTTCATAAAACATCACAATTTATTTCCTTAGTATAGTATTAACGAGAAACATTACCCCGAAATTAGGGAAAATTCCCTAAACCAGCAACACTCCACTCAGCAGCGGTATCCTTTATGATTCTATTAATTCTAATAAAATAGTGCAATTTTACCGTCAAACGAGCCGCTCGACACAATACCGAAACGCGGTAGAGATGTTTACGTTTGATAGCAGCTAATATCGATTTAATAAATTTTAACATGAAATGTGACACAACATTCATTTTTCAAAGAATAATTACATTAATGATATTACGATATCGACACATTACGTAAACAAGACTTAAATAATACTTTTGTGTTACAGAACTTAGTAGATCATAGATAAAAGACTATAATCTACTAATTTTGGTATCCTAAATCAAAGAAAAAAGTTACATCATTTTTATGTTATAACAATAATTTAAAAACAAACAACAATTTTGCGTTGGTTACGTGCCCATCTCGTACGGGGACAATAATAACATATCGATAAAAACAGAACTCCAATAAATATCATTGATTACATCCCTAGCTGGCTATTTTTACGACTTCAATTTGCCTACTGATAACTCAGTCTTGCCCTAGGGCCTAGGATTATTTTTGTTCGGACTTCCGGAATAACTTAGGTACGTTGTGAAATAGTTACGTCGTCGGTCGTATTCAAACTCTGAATACTTTAACATTTCGATGTGTTTAAGTAGGTAGGAGTGAATGCAATTCATACAGGTGCACGTAGTGATAAGGAGGAACAGTTCGCTGGACCACCAGGTCTGCCAGTGCCTTTGGAGCGCGTTGTTCAACGGCTTCACCACCTCGTGAACTACCGTGTGCTAGTTAGTGTGCTTTCAAATAGGTACCTTTGATGAAAAGGTACCGTAAGTGTCTTAACCTTTACGGTCGACATGTGGAGCATGATCGTCGTACGCAGCTTACAAGTAAGTTGATGTTTTTCGGAATTAAAGGTAACCTGCCTAAGTAAGATTTAAACAATTAGTAATTACTGTAAATACTGCAGCGCTCATAGCGTGACTAAGCTTTTGGATCGTAATAGTTTGGCAAAGTTAAGTAACGGTTGCACAGGTCATCACTTGGATGGGTGCCCACGTACTCAGAAGGCACTTAAAACTGAATCTAAGAATCGTAAGGCCATGTCGTAGGCTTTCGGGTGATCTGTAATGTCTGAATACACGGACACCAAACTTGGCTACGCACTCTTAAGAAACAAACAAACAACGTAAACAATACCTTCCGTTTAACCTAATGCAATAAACCACCTGTTGCAACAAACTCATAAGTAAAATGGGTATACCTACCTACCTACCTAAAATGATGGCACGTGTAAAGTTGACGTTCGGCTTTTGTCAAAGGATTAGGTAACTAGACGCGGCCGCCGGGCGCCGGCCGATGCACTCAACGACCTTTAATGAACTTTAGGTAGATACCTAGTTATTACGATTTATGAGTCTTCAGTGTTGCCATGGGTAATCTGATATGATATTATTTAAAGTTAATTAAATTTACCAGGGAAAATTTTATCTTGATTTTTTTTTAATTAATGACAAATACCTCATCATTTTACTCTACCCTACAACCCCTTCATTGATCGGACGGGGGGTAATGAAACACCCTGTATATAAAATCCTTGCGTTACTTACTGACTGACAGACAAGCTACAGCCAAAACTATTGGGCGCAGGAAGCTGAAATTTGGCATGAATGTTCTTTGAGGGTGCCCTAAGGAGGGATTGCCTGAAATTCTCACGAGATCGGACAGAAACAGTTAAATAAAAAAAAAATTGCAAGCGTAGCTGCGAGCGTCCTCTAGTTCAATATACACTCTTCCTGTAACTCTTACGCGAAGATTAAATTAAAATGATTATGATGAGTAGGTACCGAGCACGAAGCTCGCAAAGAAAGTATGTATCTGGACAATGATTTTAGTAAAAAGTATATATTGGACAATTTGGGAAACATAGTGAATTAGACTGCCGGTCCAATGGATAGCGTATGCGTCTGCTAATCAGGAGGTCCTGGGTTTGTTTCCTGGGTGGGCCAAAAGTGTTACTGGGTTTTCCGAATTCTCAGTTGCAGCACGGAGTCAGGAAAAGTGCTCGGTAACGGCTCACCCTCTTTTACGTGAAACCTACAAATGTATGACATGGCGAAACATGGGTATAATATAACACCTATTTCTTCCCCTTCGGGGATACGTGTGTCTGATTTCCAAAAAAAATAATGTAAATCAGACATTAAATTAGAGCCTTAAACATAAAATAATAGTTACAAATGGAAAATAACATACATAGGTAGCTAGTAACATATATAGCTAGCTCTCACAATGATTACAAACACATCATCCGAATGAGTAAAGGACGGAAACTACTACATATAAAAGAAACTGCGATAATCGCATAATACATTGTCTTCAGAAGAATTGTTTCTGCGAAGATTTCTATACCATTTTCACCGCCAAATGAACCAAAGACACAAACAAGTGTTCAAAAGTCTCAAGCCAAGTACACAAATTAGGTATAATATTATAACAGCTAATGACTCAGTGTTGTCATCAATATAATTCAACTGAAAATGAGCACTTAATACTCCCAAAAAATCTTGATAACTGCGAACAAGACAGAACTCCTTGAAAAATTTGCAATAATTAATACGTTGATTTAGCAGTCGCGAATTGTGCTAGTGACAGGATACCTCATGTGTCATATCTCATGCAAGCCATACGAGTTTGTTTGTGTGAGCTGTTAGATATATCCGTGCGTCTTAGAGCATAAATCAACAGTGCCTTAGGCGGCTTATTAATATTTGTATGAGGTATAGAGAAACTGGATGTGTCGTGGGTGTAGACGTTTGACGTGATTGCCTGTGCGGGTGTAAACATGATGTTAAGTGACTTTTAGCTTATTTATGGGGTTAGAAAAGTGTGTATGCAGTTGATTGGGTTACTTTCCCTTTTACAATATTTAGTGCAACGTTTTCGATCGACGAGTCGCTTTTGTCTTTTTAAGTAAAGAATCTTCGTGGACTGGCTGAACCTTTATTTTTTCTTACCAGGGTAAAAAACCCCTCGGATCTCCGGCTCTACAGGGAGCCGGAGTTTATCTTGTGACCACTACAAACCACCCTGACTGCCTTCCAAAGGCACCCAGACCTACTGGGTACAGGAGCCGTCCAGGGACTGGCTGAGCCTAGAGATCGGCATAGGGGTATGCCAAACTTCTGCCAACTATACCTCCAGTGGGTTTCTTGCCTACGGACGTAAGTCAATTGGAACGCTCATTATTATTAATTCTCTAGGCTGTGGGCTATAAAAATATTGCGTCACTTTTGGTGTTTTGGTTGATCAAAAGCCTATTATTGATAGAAAAACAAATTATGTAGTCACATGTTATGCATGTCACATCGTCATGACATTATAATGAACTATTAAATAACAAAGCTGGCAATTTTTTATCAAAATTGGATCCACATTATCAACCGCAAACTCATTTTGCCGTTAGTGGTGCGAAAATGATTATGAACCAATAATTGCCTTTCACCATATCGCTTGTAGAGTCACTGAACAATCTATGCTGTTTGAAGCCACAACGAGCTGTGGTTAGTAATGGTATACGTGAAAATTTTGCTGTTCCTATACTTGTATTAACTAGTGAAACTTGCTTTTTATTTATTATACGACAAATGCAAATGACTAGCTATATATAAAGATTAGAAAAAAGATAAACAATATTTAAAAAAAAATACTTGAATGCGGCGTGAAACGTATGTTTGTCATTCGCTAATATTGGCTTCTTATCTTCAGGCTTTATAAAGTTGCTAAGAAACTGAATTTGTATAACACGTATATCTGTACACTTGTGGACCACATCACGGCTATAAAAAGACAGCCGGACTTTCAACGTGTGCCTTATATATAATACTAGAGGACGCCAGCAGCTACGCCTGCATTTTTTTTTAATTTATCCGTTTTGGCCGATCCCGTGGGAATTTCGGGAAACCCCTTCTTAGTGCTACCCTACGGTCCCTAAGGAACATACATGCCAAATTCCAGCTTCCTGCGCCCAATACTGTCGGTAGTCAGTAACGCAACGATTTTATATATTAAGATATTATCTTAACCAGTAATCACCACTTTACAACTGATTCTTCTAAGACACTAGTGGATGCCCGCAGTTACTCCCGCACATTTTTTTCTAATTTAACCATTTTTGTCCGATCCCGTGGTAATTTCGGGAAATCCTTTCTTAGTACACCCCTACGGTCCTCAAGGAACATACATGCTTGCAGGCCTATGCCCATGGATTTCAGCTTCTTGCTGTCTGTCAGTAACGCCAGAATTGTAAAAGGTGAATGTTTTTTTTTTATTTCGATTATTATGATGACAAGGCGAAAAATTTCAAAAAAATCTTTAAAGCTCGATATCTCAAAAACCGTTAATTGACCCCTAGTTGACGAGCGCCAATTTGTTGCAAATGACCTGAAATATAACCTTCTTCAAGGAATAGGTCGAATTACTATACACCCTGTATATACAGATGATGTATTCCATAATGTTGTCGGTGTGGTGACGGATTAAGAATACGGAATTTCACCACCTCATATCATCCCATGGGTGTCGTAAGAGCCGACTGAGAACATCACTGTAAGAGAAGGAAAAGTTAATACAAACCCTATACCAACCCGTTTGGGCAGCGTAATATAGTAGGCCAATTCCTCCTTTCAGAGGAGAGGCCTAACCCAGCAGTGGACTGTTTAAGGCTGATGATGATTATTCCATAATATGGAGTGCGGTGACACTCGGTCTTCTAAGATCTCTATGGATTTTTAAAACTGACCCGTGTTGTGTATCGTGATGATTTTCAGAATATTACCTACAACTGTGAAGGGAAATTCAAGTCGAAGTTATATCAAAATCACTTATTCAATCTCTTATTCTTAGGTAAATGTGACGCTTATTAAAGTTAAATTTAGAAAATAATTACTTACATATTCTATTTTTACATTCTAGTGCCACGTTTGGATTGCTAGGGTGCAGGTCATCTTCCCCGTTTGTGTAGACAATAAACATGCCATATCCAGTTATAATACATCTGATAACAGTAATATATGTAAGTGAGAATGTATCTTAGGTAAGATTGTTGTGCTTGCACTCAACTGAGATGTAAGATTTCGCGCGTAAACCCGACTGAAATTAACTACTGTCATATCTTAGCGGGCTTCTTAAAATACCTGCTTATACTCTTCACTGTGTTAATGTATTTTATAGCTGTAGGGTTCCAGACCGTTATTGCTGTTTGGAAGTACCGAGTTTTTATAGTTTATTGAAGTTGGTACTAAAGTAATTGATGGGAGGGTTAAAGGTCACAGGTGAGGAAAACACTAGCTAGGCTGTTGGTTTGCCTGCCTGGCAGGAATTTGTATCAGACAAAATTTCATGCAATATCTAACTTATCAGCAATAATTAACAATAATCTTTGATGTCTAACCAAAACTCTTTTTCATACAACTTTAAAGAACTGCTAAACATTTGATAGGTCTGCTTGGAGAGCTTAGGGGGAGGCCTATATCTAGCAGTGAACATCTTTCGACTTACATGATGAAAAACTTGAGATATAAAGCCCTATATCTATTCCTTGATTTCATATTTCTTCATTTATAATCTATCGCATCATAATCAGCGAATCTTCAAATTAAATGAAAGTATGAAATATTTATAACAAATAAGCCAACAAATTCTGCATATTCTCCTTCAAACAAATCTAAACAAAACCCTGTAATAGTATCCTAATTAACAAACTAAATCCAATCACCACACTCATGCAAACACTAACACACTAGACAGAGACAGAGTAAAATGTCCCGAGCAAGTGTAAAACAAGGAGTATCAAGTTAATCTGAGCCGACTGTACCAGAGACTTGTCTCTATTAGTATTTGTCTCCAAAGGCAGCTATTATTAAAAACTTGCTCGCAAAAGATTATGAATTTTGACCGAAATGTAGATTTACCTTTGCTCATCTTTACGTTTCTTAGTAATCTGGCTTAGTGTATTTGTCATCTTGGAGATTTTATGAAACAGGGATATTTCGCTTGGCAGCATTTGATTAAATGTTTTTTTTTTTTGCCTACGGTACTTGATTACGTTTTAGCATGTTCAATCTGGTATTATTAGGCCTAGTTTGTGTCAAACTTCGTTTTCTATTATTTGATATATCATGACTTTTGGGATTGGTTTTCTTGCGTTTATACGTTCTTCCAAGGTTTGCGTTGAGACATTAATCTTTACCACAATATGGAACAACTTTCAGTAGCGTTTTTATATTTGATGCGGTTGTTTTTATTGTTCTTTATTTATTTACAAGAGTGGCAAAAAATAATCCATCTAAATGAATCTAAATGAA
This sequence comes from Euclidia mi, assembly GCA_944739405.2. Classification (NCBI taxonomy): domain Eukaryota; kingdom Metazoa; phylum Arthropoda; class Insecta; order Lepidoptera; family Erebidae; genus Euclidia; species Euclidia mi. The sequence continues at coordinate 8,547,090 of OX123193.2, read as the reverse complement.
ATTATTGTAAATTAATCTAAAACCGTTTAGCATTAAAGTTTCTACTTAATTTAATCTTAATTGGTAAATATTATTTTGAAATTAATTTGTGGTTTCAGTAAAATATGATATAACTAGCTGCTCCAAATGTCTTCAAAACAGCTCAGAACAATACCGAGTACTCATTTCATATAATTGGTTTATCTGTCTTCTTTCAGACTATTATGCCTAAATCAATACTTGCCCTCATGTATTAATATGAGTAATTGTAATATATAATTAAAAACATGTATTAACGGCAAACATATAAAAAAGAATGAACATATAACGCCACTCAGCGATGGAGATCGTGAGCATTAAAGCCTTTCATTCAAACACGGCACATAAACATTTCACCTTTCTGAGTAGATAGCTGTTTACTATTTTTAGGTAGTAATAGCAGCAATACACATAAAAAGTATGGCCCACTCTCAAAAAGATCAAGTAATTTATTTTGCTTAATAATACGTTGGTGAGCTATATTATTTTGTGACAAAGGCTTTGCCTTTGTATAATCGCAATAAAGATAAAATTTAAGAGGGGTACCGTTAGAAATTACTTAGGAAAGGATAGTTTATATGAATTGAATGACTAACAAAGCAGAATGGATGCTAAACACATGAAAGGTGGTTTGAGGACGGTCACGACGTTGGATTTTGAGAAACAAATGGGTTTTGCATATGTTTAACTGTGGTACTGTAAGTGTTGTCTCGTTGGATTAATGGCTTCCATTAAAAGGCTTAATATTTGTACTTGAGGAACTTGCTAAGCAGCTACAGTTCAATGACTAATTTGCGATGTGTTCAATAAAGGATTAGCAATATTTTGGACAAAACATTATGCTCATCCTCCAAAGGGACTCTTCCAGTGATTGGGATTGAAGCCCGAGCTCTAAGACGAAGACCCCTGGGGGCTAATTCACTATGACCACTGAAATACCATGTTCAAGACGTGTGTCGTCGTGACGTGCACTAGATGTAAACGTGATTCAGTAACGTGACGTACCACGACAATCAAAATATTGTATTCAGTATGCCATACGACAGCTTGTCTATGCCTAGTTATCAATTTCACAACATTCGTTCATAAATCTTAATGCCGGTTTGCCGGCTCAATTTCGATTTTAAAAATATTATTTTACTAACTTGTAATTTTCACTATAAGCTACAGTACAAATAAAAAAGGTTGACAAAACTTAAATCATATTATTTTAGTTAAATTTCGCCAGGAACAATCTCAAAATAAAAAAAAAATATCTTAAAAGTTTATTTCATCTTTTGTACTTATGTAAGTAAATTTTTGAACGATAACATATATGATGACATTGATGACAGACATGACAGTTGCAGTCGCGCTACAATATAAAAAATATAAGTGCGGTTAGTGCAGCAAGTAGCCCAATTCTAACATAATCTAATAAATCATAATGGATTTATTATTTATCCGAAGACGAGTGAGACGCTGGGGCCAGCGACAGGCGTCAATTTTCGTTAAACATAATATTTAATTAAACAACTTTGACACGGACACTGGGAAATAAAAAAGCAACTAAACTGAGTATTTAACCACTAACGGACGTTGAAAATAATATAAAACAAATAAACTTAGTACTTATCTATCCTCTATCGTTTTACAATAAACGCGTTACGTGACCTCTTAGCTCACGGAATTTTGACAACTAAAACCGCGTCCGAAACGTGCGCTACCGTGCTTGTCAAACTTGAAGTTGGCATAGTGAATACTGTTTAAGCCAATAACGTGCCGACGTGGGTAACGAGCACGTTAAAACACGTTAAGACTTCAAAATGGTCATAGTGAATAAGCCCCCAGATCGCAATTAGGACACCACAAGATGATGATAACGCTCTTTCTCCAAAGGTAATGGCTTTGTATGCCATAATTCTGCGTTTAGATACTTACGTTTATAATAAGTGATGGATTTCCAAGCTCAATTCACGCTGAGGAACCTAATTCTTAGCTTCGCTCAAGACTACCTTGGCTACTACATATACCTATAACATATATTATACTTACTTTCCATGTGGTCTTGACATGTATGACAAATGCATGAACAATGCTTATTTATTTATCAGCAGGAGTTTTTTTTCTTTATTTATTTAGAGGCTTTTAACCAATAGGATATGTAAGCCCCATCATACCCTAAACTTATCAACTACACAATATAATAAAATTATACAATTCTAAAATTAAAAAGAAAGTCTCATTGCTGCAAGATCATATCAGCAAAATTTCTGGCTGATTCACTAGATGGCTCACTGAGTATACTAAATATCACCCCTACATCTTGCTTGTTAATGTTGAACCTTTGCATCAATGAGTCTCTCTGTTGACAAAACTTAGCGCATTCAATGAGAATGTGCTGGACATCATCTAATGTACTACAAACATCACAAATTGGAGAATCTACCTTCTTCATTAAAAAATAAAATTTGTTACATGGATAGTGACCTGAGCGCAATCTATTTAAAGTTACTATAATAATCCAAGATAATTTAGAATTAAAGAACCATGGAATTCTAGGCGGCTCACACTGTATTGATTTGAACCATATGCCTTTTTCTCTACTTCTAGAATCAAAATATTCTTTGAATATTATATGTTTGAATTTAAATACAATTTCTGTATAATGACGAATGTTCTGAATTACTAGACCCTCAGTGGTAGCCAATTTAGCCAATCTGTCAGCCTCTTCATTACCTTTCAAACCTATGTGAGAAGGAATCCATTGCAATCTCAGTTAAATATTATTTTGAATTATTTCATATATCTGTTTTAATACAACATAGGCTATCGGTGCACCTTTGCTATGACCAGAGGCACATCGAGCCAAATGTTGTAAGGCGCTTTTGCTGTCTGTAAACAGGACAAACTTTTTATCATTTTTGTCTCCTATATAGTAAAGAGCTTCTGAGATTGCAATGAGCTCCAATGTCATTACAGAAACATCGTTGTCCATCACTTTGTAAACACCATACAAGTTTGAATTTGGCTCAAAATAAGCGGCGCCGCAACCGTTATTACTTTTAGACCCGTCAGTAAATAACATTGACCAACCAGAGTACTTATCCTGCAATTCACTTATCACATTAAATTTCAGAGAACTAAGTTCATGCGATCCGTGTGGTGACGGATTAAGAATACGGAATGTCACCACCCCATATCATCCCATGGGTGTCGTAAGAGCCGACAGAGGGAGCATATTATGCAGAGAACAGCACTGTAAGAGAAGGAAAACTTGATACAAACCCTATACCAACCCGTTTGGCCAGCGTGGTATAGTAGGCCAATTCCTCCTTTCAAAGGAGAGGCCTAGTCCAGCAGTGGACTGTTAAAGGCTGATGATGAAGTTCATGCGAATGTTTGGCTCCTTTGACACTATCTAATTCAATTTTAACAATGTTATTTATGCCTATATAGCTTACCCAAACATCTAACTTAAATAATTCGAGAGGCTTAGCGTGGTGCATCACATATTCTTTGCACTCATTATATATAGTTAACAATAATGGCGTTCTAACTCTTTGCCAATATCTTTCACAGCACAGGTTACTTATGAGGTCTCTTGAGGTTCTTAGTAGCTTTGCCAAAGCCATTTGCTTCGGTAATATCTGTATGGACGTTAAACAAACTTCAAACATATTCTCTCCCTCTAACACAGTATTCTCCATCACTTTATTATTGCTCGCTGCTCCAGATGCAAAAATACTCCCTATAGACTCGCTTCTAATTAATCTTTTTGCCCTTCTGGATACAGTAATGAAACCTTCTTCACTACTTCCCTCAGTTTCCCGTGTCCGTTTATCAACTTTTTTAGGTCTTCCTGACAAACCTTGCATCTCTTCTTCACATTCTCTTAGAATTTCTGCATCACTTTTATCTTCCTCGCTTAAATCACCGTCCGACATTTTAACTTTTTAAATGCGGGTATATATAAAATATTGCGCGGACGAACGTATCGGCGACACAAATTATGTGCACTCGCAACTGCGGCTCGCGCGCAACTGTTATCAGCAGGATATCTCGCACCACCATCGTAAGAATATTTTAAGTGTACATTAGAATAGTCTGTATTACTTTCCAGATTGTCTTTAAGAAATATTATTATATCAACTATAATATTGAGTGCCTATACAGCTTCTGATTATTTTTGTCTATTTCGTAAAAGCAGTATTTAGCAGAATCTGCAGAATCATTAAATACTAATATGTCATAGATGTCTCTGGCTAATAGCAACATAATTACTATTATTGCGTTTTTTCCTTTGCAATACAAGGTATCATAAATATAATAAAAAACTAACGATTTTCTTAAAAATGTATTTATTTTTCATTTTATTGTGCTCTTCAATATTTATAAACGGACATTTTGTCCACGAATTTTAATTACATAAGTGTTGCAACTCACGATACTATATAAAAAGAAACAATAAATGTGTAATAAAATAAATAGTTATGACTTCAATCAAATACAAAATAAAAAACAGAAACAAAAACAACATTTTTGATGATAGAATAATATTCTCCGTTAACAAATAGAAATGTAATGTTTGTTTTACGACAGGAAAGAGACTTTCCAGTGGAATACAACTGAATAAAACATAAAATGAAATTGATCTTAAACAAAAGAGCGGAGTTTGAATACTCGTACAGCAGTAAAAGCAAATCGACGGATAGGAATTCGATACATTATGTTTAGCACCAAATTACAAAATGAGAAACTACGATTTGACCAAAGGAAATTTGTGTGATATTCGAGTGAAGAGGTACCTTTAAAATGATATGATTATAAAATTCAAGTTACTATTCTTAAATAATTCATTTAACTACAATTTTTGTACATTATCTACAAATTCAGAAATTCATTTACATCATTCCCTCTTAGTTTTACACATGATCAATCTTTAACTTGATAGGGTTCACAATTACTGTGATAATTTTAGTACTAGTTTGAAACTTACTAGGACGAAACCGCTATTGCTAAATAATTTTTTTATAAAAATATGGTATATGTATTATTAAAATATGGTCACATGAATTTTGTACAGAAATATCGCTATACCAGCTAATAAAAATAACGTTTTCATCAAAATATGGTATCGCTACAATCTACAAGGACAAACCTTCTACTAAGCAATAAATTTTGTACAATCGTGTAGAAAAGTAGTCCCAAAGACGTTTAAGGTTCATAAATATTCGACAGTAACTAATATTCAACAATTAGGTTCACCGTCTCGGAAGGCATGAGCGAATTGAGGCCGCTGAATAATTTAGGCCGTGAAAGACAAAGTAAAACTACTAAATGCAAAATTGATTACATTAAACGTGATTCTTCACTTCACCTCGTCATAGGAGCAGTATGGCACGACTGTCACATCAAGCCAACAAGAGTCCGTTTATGACATTGGTATTTCTGCTGACAACCGATGCTTAGAGGACGCTCGCGTACCACAAGTCCCACAAGTATTATTACTATAGCCAGAATCTGATCCGAACGAGGAATCCCCGCTTGGAGATTTTGGAGAAGCTCTTGGGCCTCTCCAGCATCCGATGCCTGGTAGTTCTCCACCGGGCCAGGCTCCACCCGCACTCATGGGCAGAGGGCCTTGCGGCCTCGCCCCAACAGTACGAATTTGAGGGTACAATCTCAACAAGGCATCCAGGAGAACTCCTTCGTGAAACTCCGTGGGGTCCGGCGGTCCGGGTGGATGGATATGTCGCTGTTGATGCATTCTATGTTGATGTTGAGATCGTTGTCTTTCCAACAACTTGGGTCTTGGATCCATGCGCTGTTGGCGTAATCGGTGCGATAGTGATTGTGGTGCTGGTGGCCTGGAGGATGTTCGGCAAGGCGCCGCCTCTCCGACGAGACTGAGCTCATCTTCAGCGAAATGGTCATCGCTATGGAGGGAGTCATCTGATCTGTGAGGCAGTTCTTCGTAGAGACCGCATGCACCGCATGTGTCACTCCCGCAGGAACTACTACCTCGCCAAGTGCTGCCAGAGCTGCAAACAAAGACGCGGCCCGCACAGTTTGGTCTTTTGGTTTCCACCATCTGTGAACAAAGGTAGGTATTAGAACATTTGTACCAAAATACAAGCAGTTTATAGAAATGACTACATAGGAACACATGTAGTAGTTGTAAAGTATCATAACGTTTTATCTATGATTTATCCAATACTTATTTCTAAAGTTTGCTAAAGAGGTTATTAAATTGTTATGTGAACAAAAATATACTGCTATATAAAAAAATTTTAACAAAAAATAACCGCCTCCAAAAATCTGAAAAATGTGTGAAAATAGCAGTAAAAAGTAAAAAATAAATTCCGTTATTTTTACTTCAATTTACTTATAAACATCACCTATTCAACTGAATATTATATACTTGTACGAATTATACGTATCTACCACTTAATTCACATACCTGACACAATACATATTTTTATATAACTAACGAACTAAATTAAATACCTATCACCAGAAATCAGATAAGTATATTATATTTTTGGACTAAGTACTTAGAAAAAAATATTTTATTAGGACTATAATATACAATTATACTTTTTTTGGAGTCGGTGCCAGCTGAGATTTTAACAATTAAAGATGTTATTAAGTGACCGACCCGAACGCGGGCAGGGCAGACGCGTGAGGGCAGACGTGGTTGACGGTTGTCTCCGATAATTCCGATATCCATTTTTTCTATGCGCTTGTATGTAGGTATTTATTGTATTGCAGTGGATTGTGGTTCTTTAGAGTTATTTTACACGAAATCTGTGTTCATTGAAATAGGTTAGATTTGGTTCTTGCTGCATTTTAGTAGAAAGCAAATTTTGAGATCTTTTTGTAAAACACTTCTCAGAATTTGATTTGTTCCAAGTATCGCTTTAAGTTCTTGTTTTGGTTAGATAGGTAATTGTAAATAGGTATTTAGGTTAATTTGTAACTGGGCTGTCGCGCCTATTGCCAGGTTGCGTTGTTTTCTTTATTTGCAAAGTAGGTTAGGTTAGATCCTACATTGTGGTATTAATGTAACTTTAGGTACATATATTTTGTGTTATAGAAAACTTCCTAAAATTTGATTTATATTTGTTGATTTGATTTCTCGTCATTTGTAAATTACTTACAAGTTTGATGAAGTTTTGCTAAATTATCGTATCAATACAGCTTTTCATTTATTTTGTACATTATCAAGAAATTATTTACTAAAATGTTTGGCTGGCACCGACTCCAAAAAAAAGTATAATTGTATATTATAGTCCTAATAAAATATTTTTTTCTAAGTACTTAGTCCAAAAATATAATATACTTATCTGATTTCTGGTGATAGGTATTTAATTTAGTTCGTTAGTTATATAAAAATATGTATTGTGTCAGGTATGTGAATTAAGTGGTAGATACGTATAATTCGTACAAGTATATAATATTCAGTTGAATAGGTGATGTTTATAAGTAAATTGAAGTAAAAATAACGGAATTTATTTTTTACTTTTTAGTGCTAATTTCACACATTTTTCAGATTTTTGGAGGCGGTTATTTTTTGTTAAAAATTTTTTATTTCCTGTTTTTTAGTGAATTTTTCTTTCTGCAGTTATCTGATTTATCGAAATTAAAGATGGGTAGGCTTTTTTTTACTGGGGAAACTCTTTTGCCGAGTGCCTCTCTGCGTGGCGGGCAAAGAACCCATTCTTTTCCCTGTATCCCAATACAGGGAACGCGGGTGTGCTGCTCCTGGGTCCCGTTACGCTTGTCCCGTAAGTAGGGCTCAGTCTCTGGAAGTGTCCTCCCGGTAGACCTACTAAACGCGCTGCCCATATGAGACAGCGCCGTTTAAATAAAGCTATTTCTTTTATTGCTGCTAGTGGCAGACGAGCAAACGGCCCATCTAATGGTAAACGGTAACCACTGCTCATGGAATTCGCTTATATCAGGGTACACACAGCAAAGCCGCTGCCTACCGTGAAAGTAATGCTTTCTTTAAACCTCGTTTGAAGAAAGACAAGTCATAGCGCTCGGGAAACACCGCAGCAGGTAGTTCATTCCAGAGCCTACACGTACGTGGTAAAAAAGATCGCTGGAAGCGCACTGTACTAGATGAGAACGCTTCCAGGTAGTACGGGTGAACTCTACTGCGTCGGCGAGTGGTACGTTGGTAGAAGGGTGACCGTGGTACCAAATTAAACAATTCTTCGGAGCACTCCCCGTGAAAGAGTCGGTATAATACGCAGAGAGAACTAAAGTCTCTCCGCTGCTCCAGCGACTCTAGTCTAGGCGTGAGATCGGGATCATCGACGATTCGAACAGCTCGTCTCTGTAGGGAGTCAAGTGGATCAAGCTGATATTTTGGCGCTCCGGCCCAGAGATGTGAGCAGTACTCCACAACTAGCGAAGAAATGGAGCAACGTCTATCTCAAAGTAGGGAATCTCGGTCCAAGGCCATTTCAAGAGAAAGTAGTGAACTGCGTGAAAAGAGGTTATCACAAATGCGGGCTTACAGTGAAAAATATTAAATAGTGTAAACACTGAAGAACGTACTCATCGTCTCTCTTTGAATTAAACCGTACTACTATTAGTTATTCTGGGATTTATAATCAAAGTTATTATATGTATAAGCTAGCAGTTGGCGGCTTCGCTCGCGCGTAATGACGGACTTTCCATATAAAATTACAACCCTTATTTCCAAAAACGCGTAAATACATGATCACTTATTTCTAATCAGAAGCTAGTTTATGAAATTTCACTTCGCATAAAAACTTTCAACCTCTATTTCACCCTTTTAAACGGTAGATTTTAGAAATCACTAAAACACGTATTTGTTTTATTTCTAACCAGAAGTTTGCACACAAAATTACACGCTATCGTTTTAAAAATGACGGACCTCCCATACAAAATTTCTACCCTACATAGTCTTTCAACTTTATATCTCCCTCTTAGTTGTTAGATTTGAAAAAAATCTAAATTGCGTGTTTATTTTTTCTAACCAAAAATATGTATAAAAATCCTTCCTTAGTGGGTGCTTACGTCATAAAATGCATCGACTGTCAAAATTTCAAGTCTCAAGCCCCTGTGGATTTGGCTCTGCGTTGATGAATCAGTCAGCCCAAGCAAGTTTATATAAATAGATTTACTCTCCAACCTCTCTTTCTCCCGGTTTCATCAATACCTGGTAATGAAGCCCGAAGCAGGCCCATTGATCGCGACTATTCTAGTGTCCACTGAAGAAAAGTCACAGTAAATGCTTAATTTCGTTTACATGGATGACTTAATTTTTGAAGTTTTTAATGAAACTATTGGATTCATTTTGATAAAATTTGAGTTTTTAATGAAACTTTTGGATTGATTTTGAAAAAATTTAAATGGGACCCACCTGAAAGTATATGCTTTCAAACAAAAAAAGAATTTTGGAAATCGGTCGATAAATAACGGAGTTATGAGGTAACAAACATAAAAAAAAAAAATAATACAGCCGAATTGAGAACCTCCTCCTCTTTTTGGAGTCGGTTAAAAATCTATCCTCACTTATCAGGTTAAATCGCAAGCGAAATCAGTAGTAATTTCAGGAAGGAGGAAAGATTCAAAATCAGTAAAAGATCCGAATTTTAGCAAAGTTCACATAAGTAAATACTTGGCAAAGAAAGCAATACCTTTTGTATGGTAGAACATCTTAATTTTGTCTAAAACGCTTTATTTTTTAATAATTATTAACACGCAGCATTTTAATTATTACAACGCAGTTTGTGTACATATATTATATCTAATCGAGATTGTTCAAACAGCTAGCTTACAATTTAATTAACACGTTTTACGCCAATTTATATATAATCAGAATTTTTTCTATAAATAATAATAATAGTTTGTAAACTTTAGAAAGCTATTCTCGTAAGTGTTTGCGACGTTCATTTAACAAAAATTAGCATTTACATACAACTTGAAGCCAATTATAATCCTGCTAAACGATAATTTCAAACTACCAACTTAAATAGGCTAAGACATAAACTTCTGACAGTTTTAATAGGTATCAAATATTAGCTTCAATTCTTGAAACTTTATGAAGCCTCGTCACGACTGGTCTCACTGGACAGTTGGTCTTGTTCAAATATGACCCCGAACACTAAGCTCAATTTTGTAGAATCTTAAGGTCTTACCCCGCTTACACAACTCGCTTCACACCCAACCAAAAGAATATCATTCAAATATGGGCTTTAATTATTGCTCTTTAAGTATATTTTACATTGGCAAATGTTGTATTTGAATGATATTATTTTGCTTAGGTTTGAGGCTGTGACCTTTAACTGACTGTGTGAACCGTAGTAAATAAAGGGCCTTCACAGACAGGCATAAGTGTGCCGTTTTTTATCCTACATATTTAGTTGCGGAACTGTAGAAAAACACCGTTAATATCCTCTAAGGAGAATTTTAAATGTAATTATATTTTGTTCATAAGTTTGTTTCAAGCTCTGTTTAAATTAAGTTTTGTGTTTAACGAACCTTAATACAAACTTTTTTTGTCTTAGTAATATTATTTTATTTTACCTAACTACTACAAAATAAAGTAAAGACTCTAAACTTAAAAAAATAAAGCTATTTAGACATTTAGCGACGAATCGTTTTTATTTTTAATTTTGGTAAACAGTAAGTAACGTTATTTGAGAGCTATTCAGGCATGTGATAATTTGTTACATCCGCCATACTTGTAAGGCTATTGCCAACAGTTTGTAAACTTTAGTCCTATAAATTCTTCTCGTGTTTTACTTGTGACTGTATACGTACTGTCGAACAACTTCCCGGTAGACCGCTCGGCATGGCATCGCCGCTTCCAGTGCTACTTTACACGCACATTGAAATTCGTATACGAAACAGTTTCTAGTGTGCCTCGACTCTATGAGCGAGCCAAGGGATTTATTTTTCAAACTGGTCCAGCGCCGACTTGTTTGATTGTACATTGAACATAAACTTTAGTATCTTTGTATAAAATAGTTTGCTTCAATATTGTCTTTAAATTACATAAAGTCTTTTCTTTTCCGTGTGAGTGTGAGGCCAACTCCAATGTCAGAGTTATAAGACCGCCCAAAGACCTCCAACATAGCCTAACGAGTCTTGTCCTGAGACGGGAACGGGGACCAACGGGTTTGCGTGCCCTCCGAAGCACAGCTATATGTACCCATTCGGGAATTAAGCCTAGATATTTTTTATAAAATTATATATGAAGCTAAGCAAAAAATAATAATATAATATTAGGTCTAGACGTAACTTTCAGAATATCATACTTGTGATACAAATAAAAGGACGAGAAGGGAACATCAATTGAACGAAAAGGCACGCTCGACGACGTACGAACAATTATTATGGACGCGTCAAATGAACCTCGTTACATTGAGTGACAACATCACATTTCATTACTTACTATATCAGTACGGGCATCTATTAAATTAACTTTGAAGGTCACTAGGGGTCCCTTAAACCCTCGTCTAACTACGTGAGCGTCGTACAGTTTACGGTCTAAGAATTCCCAGACCCCGGTGTCTGACAGATAACTCCTAGAAGTAGTGCAAAGGGACCGTGACGTGGTTCAGTAATGAGACCATTTTATACGTCATATGGGTATGATATGTATGTAGTATCTACTGAAGAAGTTAATACCTAGATTTGATTCGCTTAGTTGTCGATTTTCGCGACAAAACCTTTTTCGTTATTCTGATGTATAGGCTATATAACTGCTGAGTTGCGTCCACTATCGAGATCCGTACGAATAGGTTTACCGAGAAATAGATCTAATCTAACAAACTTACGCATTCATGACAGTAATCTTCTATAAAAGGTCTTGTAGAACATATTGCAATGCGAATTGTTAGCATTTATTTTTTATAGGAATAGCAGCCATCTATACATATAAATAAAATTGGAGTGTCTGTTTGTAATATTAAAATAACCACTTTTTACTAAATGCATATGGATGTTTACACGGTACATACACCGAAATGATTTTTTTTCAATTTTTGTCTGTCTGTCTGTCTGTTTGTTCTCGCTAATATCTGGAACGGCTCGACCGATTTTGACGTGACTTTTACTAGCGATAGCTGATGTACCAAGGAGTAACTTAGACTTAGGTTTCACCCGTTAATTAAGGTTAGTTTATAACCTTCATTAACGGGTGAAACCTAAAACAGCTAGTTTCATCTATAAAAATAAAATTCATATATATTTTTGAACTATCTATTATGACTATGTCTTTAAAGAGGACCAATGTATTGTATATACATACAGACGTTTTATATTCAAAGAACAAAGCTTTAAAAAAATCTAATTTCCTTATTATGAAATAATCATTACAATTTTAAAAGTAGGGTGTAATAAGACCATAAAATACCTTACTAAGTTTAATATTAAATAAAACAGGTAACTTCTTTTTTACAATCTTTAGCAATAATTTAAATTAATACAACACAGTATGAACACTATACTAACACAAATACGATGAACAACATACTAACTCAGTAGGTATTCAAAATTGTATAAGTAGATTATGTTTTGTCTAACTATACTATTTTTATTAATAATAGCATAGATTATAGGGAAGGGGCGTATCGGTCCTTAAAAAAATATTAAATAAATATTTTCTCCATACGCCCCTTGAAAAGGGGCGAACGGGCTCTCCAAAATGGGGCGAATTTGCAACTTTTACTCACGGTGCGAATTTTAAGGGGCGTATAGGCGCTCACCCGAAAGTCCTACTCAAGTAAAGTTTGGGGTTGATTATAAAAAGCATTTAATTTAGTTCGCCTAGGATTACCTCGCTTTCGGTTGTAGAAGTATCAACATTAAAGACACTAGCCTGATATCGACAGGCGCAGGTTTGTTGAATGAGGTTGTCACTTTTGTCGCCATTGGTTGAAGAAATGCATCACGAAATGGAAACATAGATCCTCGTGTACTTATAGGCTGAGCGGACGGTTCGTCGTTTTCATGAGTAGCAGTTGATACCAATGTTATGGTTTTTGCGACGTAGTCTAATCCCAAGATACGTATTCCTGCAACTTAAAGGGAAACAGCATTCGTCATCATCACCAGTTTCATAATATGTCCCACTGCTGAGCACAGGCCTCTTCTTACCGTAAAAAGAGGTAGGGCCGGCACTATTCGACCACGCTGGACAATTGTGAGTTGGCTAGTTTCACATGTCTTTTAAGAACATTATGGAAAACGCTCAGACATGGTTTCCTGTTTTCGTTTATCGTTTTGCAAGCGTTAGTTATCAATTTTAACTTCGAAAAGTAATTGGTGCGTGCCATGGATTTGAACTAGAGACACTCTGCGTAGCAGTCTATTAGTTTATCCACGAAGCTGTCGAAAAAGTTAGAAAGTACTGATTCCTACGTTTTATCTTCCAGAAAATAATTATTTGCTGATTATAATAGTCATCAAAGGTCCAGGCTAGGATGGTGGTGATAATGATCTGGAATATTTCAGATATTAAGTTAAAATCCCATGCTGAATGCCAAATACAATGATGAATACAGTTTGCTCAAAACATTTTCCAGTCATTTCCCTTTGGGATAAATTGGAACAAAGGACAATGGCAAATCTCCATACATCAAAATGTCTGAAATTAAATTGAAGCGTACAGTAATAAAAATATATCAAAAAATTTGGCATAAGTAACAGAGTCTTTAAATGATTCTATTTTCACTCAGGAAAGGCGAAAAAAGAAGATACCTATCGGTGTTTGAATTTTTAGTTAAGAATGAACAATGTAGGTAAAAGGAAAGTTATAGTATGAAAGTTAAACAATGTAGGTAGGTTCGTTTGAATTATAAAATGACATATGATAGATTGCCATCAAAACGCAGAAGTATTTTGTAGCATCTAACTATCACAGCCAAAGACAAAAGCAGAGTTGCACATTTTAAATCGATTTTATGTGAAATCGATACAACATTAAAACTATGCTGTCACGTTTTTATTTGATTTGAACGTTGTTTTGCTGCAAAAATATTAGCTTATTGATATAATGTTGATTAAATACTAAATAACTGCATTTTAAACCAAACCAACTCTATAAAAGTCGATCGTATCGATTACTTATTTAATAATCGATACGGATATAGCAATCACGTCTATTGCTGTCACACCATTGTATATGGCAACAATCAAATAATAAAGTATTCGTAATCCATTAGAATGCTTTTTATCATCATAAAATACTCCAGCTTTAACGATACAAAGTGAAAATATTAAAAATCGTTGAAAAAATAAACAATTTATTTTGTTGATATGAAGTTTAAGTTCGCCACAACAAACCCAGACCAAATTCTGCCATTGTTCTTTAATTACAATACAGAAACCGCGTGTTGAGTATCGATGTGTTTCGCCTATGGAATGTATTGGCGGCGTTAAATTGTCAGTTTGTATGTAATTAGTAGTGACGGGCCGAATTAACCGAAACACTGAGTTTTGGAGGACATAGATACATGTGAATATTTTTCCTAGTATGGTAATTTAATGGCACGTGTAAGGATGCCACAGATCGATAAAATAATTATGTGGAGGGAGTTTCCGTACACGTAGTGAGAAATATGTTTTAAAACAACAAAATACAACTTTTTATCCCGATACAATACTTGCTTAAGTGAGTAGCACACTCATTTAAGCAAGTATTGTGCTATACCATTCTCGACATCTGTGAAAAATCTTGGTCTATGTCTAATAGATGGCAAACTTGACTGGCGGACCCAGATTTCAGTTGTCAGTCAAAAAGTATTTGGGACTCTGCGCTCACCGTATCGTCGCAAAAATTTTTTTCCATCCAAAACTAAAGCAATGCTTGTGCAAATTTTAATTTTCCCTATAATTGACTATGGTGACGTGTGTTATCTCGACCTGAATGCAGACCTACTCAACAAACTTGACCGTCTTCTCAATTATTGCATTCGGTTCGTTTTTAATCTGCGTAAGTTCGATCACATTTCTAAATTTCGCAAGGAGTTAAAAAGGTTGTCGATTCGTCAGCGACGAAATTTGCGTACTCTGACGACTATATACTCTTTTCTCCACCCTCCTAACGGTCCGTCATATCAAGTACCTAATTTTCAATATCTCTGCTCCAATCATGATAAGAACTTGCGATCCACTAATAACCTTCTTCTTCTCTATCCATCTCACTCTTCTAGTTTAGTACATTCTTTTTTCAATATCCAATCCATCCTTCTTTGGAATGCTCTCCCTCCCGAAGTTAGGACGTCAACTAGTCGTGCCACGTTCAAATTCAGAGTTTGCCAGCTGTTGTATAGCGAATTGTCGGAACCTTCTCAGTAACAATTCACTACTTGTTAGTATTCCATCTTTTTAAATATTTATTTTCATGTGTATAATTATGTATATTATTAACTGTTAGTAATCTATCTTCTTAAATATTTATTTTCATGTATATATATTATATATGTATTTATATATTTATTCATTTATATGTAGGTATGTATTTTGTTATGTATTTATATTTAAATTATAAGTATGTATTATGTTGCGTATTCTCTTAAATAAATAAATATTGTATAGTACGCTGTGCGCAACGATGACACCATTGTCATGAAAGTCTTGCATTCATTGGACCACTGTAAGATCAGATCGTCGTAGAACTCGAAGGGAATCAATGAGTGCGTTGAACGCTGATTTTAGGGTTTTCCGTTGGTGTTACTGGATTGTTTAGTGCATTTGTCCGAATTCTGTTCTTTTCTTAATAGTCTTGAACTGATTTAAAAGAGAAAAAGTTTGGTAAATGTAGGTAAGAAAATATCTAACAAATGTTTGTATCTAAAATGTCTACTTTACTTCTCCTCGTGTTTTACTGCATTAAAATATTTAATTCCTAAAGCATGACTCAGAATTACTTTTCAAAAGACTTTTATACTGACTTATCAAGCTACCATAACTTAATATTGCGAACTCAATTATTGAACTGGCTCTTATAGATACATTGTCCATATCAAAATTTCAACAGGATAGTCATGTCATCATCTTTTAAATACTTCTGACGTATTTATCAACTTTTTAATCATCGCCGCTTTATCAACATTATCGCCAATTACTGTAACACGATACATTAATTAAGTCATTCATTCTAAATTGTCGTTGCATGTTTATTAAAAAAGTAACTGGCTCCCTCATTGGTCAATGGGCTGGCATGCTAGTATATAATTTTGCCACAATTATCTTTAATGATTTTGATTAAAGCGCGCCTGCCTGCGGTAGGAGCCATTTTGGTTTCATTATAATAATTAATTAATAATTTTGTTTAATTGTATGCTGTTAATATAATTACTGTTTAAGTTGTTTAGGGTTTATTTGTTGTTATGGATTGTTGTTAAATTTTTAGTGGCATTTTAGCTATAATGTGTGTGTTGGTCTTCGGCCTGCAACGTAGTATTGTATGATTTCCCTTAGCATAGCTGCATGACCACAATCCTTTTACAAAATGGGTAGTTGACTTGCAGTTGTAAGCTAACTAGCCAACCGGCTAACGAACTGTTCCCCATTTCACTCGCTCAATAATAAATATTGACATTCAAGTGATGATATGGAATTGACTGACCGGCTGGCACCAAGCACGTCATATTTTATGAGACGTAAGTTTGTAAATTTTTCATAGTTCAAAGAAGTTGTCCATGTTTTTCACAGCTCATTTCAGTATTATAATTGTACGTAACTGACCACTTGACGCTCCCGATGTTTAAGATAGGTCACCCTAGTCCACGACTGGTTCTATTGATCTCTTGTTTATTTTGTTTCAAGACCACAGATAAGACCGTGTTCACATTAGTTAGCTAAGACTTTTTATGCTATGATCTCAAACAAATTTGCTACAGCCTGTGTGATAGAAAACGTAGATAATTATCATCTGTCACTTCTTTGTAAGAAAAGTCCTTTATTTTGTACCAAGTAGTTTTGAATTCTTGGCAAATTATATTGTAGACCTTGAAATAAGAGTTGTCTTATAACAATACAATGTTTGCTTACGATACCTGCATACAATTGTAACCCTTGCTGGCAGTTTTGTTTCACAGGAACCACCGTGGAGTAGCCCCAGATTTTTGGGGACTCATCACGGTGCTTAGCCACTTTCAAAAAGCGTGTGTGAGAGGATTTAATTTGTAATAATTTTTATCTCAAACTCAGTTACAGTGACACAATACTCCTTTATGCGGAATGTTTCTCTAAACATAGTTGACTCAGAGTCTGCAGAAAGTAAAAAGAGTTGAACAATGCCGATATAACCTATAAAATGCTATGAAAACTTGCTGAGCAGTTTAAATAGAATTTTTTGGGTTTATTTTCATATTTAGGTGTATAGGGTTCCCACCAAGAACTTAGGGTCCCTAGCCAACCTCACCTGCAAGTGGTGCACCTGCCGATCAACGGACGAGGCTTTGGCAAACATAATATCCCGATAAGCGGCAATAGGCTCGCCACCTATTACGTGGGATCAAAACACTGGCGAAAAGTGGGCGTTTAAAGCCTACCCCTTCGGGGAAACAGGCGTGAGTCTATGTATGGATGTATGTAATGTATGTATTTTCATATTTTCGGTCTTTTTGCTCCTTTCAACACTTTGACGAGTAACCTCACTTTTCACAAACTACAAACAGGCAAAATTGAATTCAAAAGTAAAGGTACCTTGTATTATCAGATTTTCATAAATTACAGAAGTGCAGTATTCTATACAATCTAAACAGTACATATTGCGCAATTAAATACCAACAAATCATAATTCAAAGCTCTTAAATCTGACCACACTCTAACAATACGTTTCATATCGACGAATACATCTTGTTTATCTTTTACAAACTATAATGTTTGTAAAAGATAAACAAACATACTGAACAAATTGAGAAAACATAACAAATGCTACTCGCATTATTTTGAGAACAAAACCAAACAGGCACCTGGCAACGTAGCGTGTCATGGAAATTGGCTAAAAATAAAACCATGTATCAAAGGGGATCTGTGAACAAGTGTCAGGGAAAGCAGAAGTGTTATATTGTTTAGATCATTTATCAACAAATTTATTATATTGAACTTTTTGAAGTATGCTTAGAAATTTTTTTTTGTGAGTAGATATTTGAGCTTTTGCTTGGTGTCAGGATTAAAATACGCTTGACGTTTTGTTACAGCCTGATTTTACAAACCAACAAACGTATTGCTGTGACATTTTCATCAGGCACATACGGTGACAGTGCAATTATGCATCTATATATTTGTGCCATAATGATAGAAGCTGGTAAAATAATCTAAAACAACATTTCCGAAGTAGTTCTCAGTAGGGTTGTACTACATTTTCACCAGAACCAGATCAACTGGACCCTCGGCATTAAGAAAAGATTAAAGCTACTTTTGGGTCCATTAAACCAGTAAGATAATTAAAAAGGCTATTGAAATTGATAGACAAATAAATTTTCTACCTCTAAATATAGATTACTAATCACCAAATTTTGTGGAGAAATAAAGTGAAGTGTTAATCCCATAAGGATTTCCTGAGGAGTCTTGGTCGTTAGTCTGTGGTGGACTGTTATTTTGGTTGTTGACGAAAACTTGTATTAAACAAAATTCGCATGTGAAACTTCCATAAGCGCGATTCGTCTTCACATCGTAGTTCCGTTGGTGGTTATTAGATGTCGCTAGTATTTATGTCACTGCCATTTTCGATAGCCATCAGATGGATCATCTGTTGGATTTAGCACTTTAGTCTTACCGAATCTCACAGTAAGTCGAAAGCTCCTCTTATCATTCCATAATATGAAAGTGAAAGAAATTACAATTTAACTTACTGCCTGTTTCCTTTACGATGCCAAAGTACCATTCTTACTCTGTCGTCACAAAGGAGAAGAGACAAATGTCGTATACGCTTTAGTACTAAATTTATACTTCTGGTCTTCAATCAAGTGACGAGTCTGTTATAGCCAACAAATTAAATGTTTGAAAGATTTATAGACTTATAAACGGTGGGGCAAATATAAAAATATTGTGGGATGTAGTAAATTCTAACTTTATTATTCAGGCTATGTGGTTGACAAAATTTTGATTTATTTATTTTCTTTCTCGACTGCCTCCGTGGTACAGTGGATAGCGTATGCGACTGCTGATCGGAGGTCCCGGGTTCGATTCCCGGGTCGGGAAAAAGTGTTATTGGGATTTTCCGAATTCTCAGTCGCAGCTCGGAGTCTGGTGATGTGCCCGGTAACGGCAATAGGCTCGTCCCCTATTACGTGGGACCTAAAAATTTATGGCGAAATGCGGGTGTAATATTACACCTCTGCCTACCCCTTCGGGGATACTGGCGTGAGTATATAAAAATAATATAACATTATTTTCTTAAAACATAAAATTTAAGATTTTCTAAAAAATTATCTGTTTATAAATCTTCGGATTTTATTTGAATTATTGCCTATATTCATTCCATATTTTAATATGTATGGTTAATAAACTGTGAATGAACTACGTACTCCATAATATCATAGACTAATAGTCTTGAAATTTGTTAATCTATAGTGGCTACAGAAAATATAATATATTCATGGGTTAACGCGAATGTTGTACATTGAAATTTAGCCACAGTTTAATTTCAAATTACAGAAAATATTATATTTTAATGAGGTTAGACATAAAAATCTCTTTTAAAGATCTAATACAACAAAACGAACTAATTTCTCTAGTAGCCAACTCTATGGATAGGTAGAGTCGATTGAATCCTTAAAGTAAGGAAAATAATTATAGTCTAAGATTGAAACCAATGGAATATAAAGTAAGGCCATAATTATATAGCCTTCTCATAGTGAAAAGAGGCTCGTACCCAGCAGGAAGACGGATTATATACAGCGCTCATGATAATGAATCCTAATGATCTAAACGAATATCTATACATATAAATAAAATTGGAATGTCTGTTTGTAATATTAAAATAACCGCTTTTTACTAAATGCATATGGATGTATACACGGTACATATACCGAAATGACATTTTATACAATTTTCGTCCGTCTGTCTGCCTGTCTGTTTGTTTTCGCTAATCTCTGGAACGGCTGCACCGTTTGAAACGGACGCTGGCGGATAGCTGATGTACCAAGGAGTAACTTAGGCTATAAATTAACCGGCTACGCGAAGTAGTTCCCTCAGGACGCGGATGAAACCGCTGGAAACAGCTAGTCTGCTATAATAACGGCATATTTTTATTATACAAAAGGACTAGTTAAAGTCGACCCAAAAAAAGCTTGTTTACCGGAATCATAATGAATGTAATGAAATTAATGGTGCAAGAAGACAGCGAGCATGTTTTTAAGCCACATGTTAAATTAATTTTCCACGATAGTAGAGCCTTAGGGAAGTACTTCCCCGGAGTAGTAGGTACTACTCTCTTACAGAAAATCGACGTAAAGAAACAGTACCTAAACTGTTGCGTTTCGTTCGTTGAGTGGGAGTACTGGAGCCCCTATCCCCTATTCCTTCTCACTCGTCCCACTCCTTATCCTAGCCCTTTTCCCAACCCCAAGGGGCGGAAACGCACTTGTGACTCCTATGGTGTTGCTTGTGTCCATGGGCGGCGGTAACTGCTTACCATCTATAAAAAAAAAACAAAATGTTACCTTCCTTTTGCACATGTATGGGTTTATGTGAGGTAGAATAGAGTCACTTCGATTACAGCATGAATGGGCCGTACCAGTACTCTTCATGACATGATTTAGCTAGAGCGCGGATGCGGACTATCTTGCTTTCCTACGACGAAAGGTATGTGTTTGAAATAGAATTAGTTTTTATTATAAGTCAAATCGATTAGATCGATTGAGTAACATTTTGTTTAGTCTATTGAAAATTTCTGACAATGGTCACACTGAACTGTCACTTCCGTTGGCGCCTTGAAAAATTAACACGCCGTTTGCACAGTTTGCACTCTCGCGTGCCTGGTACCTAATTAATAAATTGATCGCCTTTTGAATTAACGCGAATTGAATTAAATTGAGTAAACCGTCTTGAATGCCGCCTGATCTAGTGCTGGCAACGGTAAATTGATTGTGAACTATTGATTGACATTTGTCAAAATTGTGAATCCGGTATCGAGTCCACGTGCCAACGTGTCCTGAAAACGTCGCGTTTGCAGCTAGCTGAGTATAAGATACTTCATTCATTTATTTTGGCCAATATACTTGTATGAATGTGTCTAATTTAGCTCAAGCCTGACATCAGCAAAAATAGCGGGTAAGTGAAATATAATATTGATATTGATTGATTTCAATTCATCACTGTGCAACGCAGTGCATTGTGTCTGGATCATTGTCTATCGTGGTCAGGTAGATGTATTACATCTTCCACTGCGCACTTCTGATACACCTTCCTGCCTGGCTACGGTAATTCTAGACATAATCTTGGTGCAGAGCTGTAGTTGAAATTTAGCCGCTGTTGCATTACTGAGTATAAACTCAGATTGGTATGAGCTTGTATCTTATCACCTTGTAGACAGTATTGTAGTGTTTGTCAGGTCAGTTATTGTCTAAAATGCATAATATTTAATTGTATAAGTTGACCTAGATAATTTGAAACACATTGTCACATAACCTCAATGAGTAATTGTTGATTTGTATTGTTGAAAAATCTAACTTAAATTTGTTGTTGCATTAACAAGTCAGTTTGTTTGGATACATAACAGCTGTATGTATCAATAAATTTAGTAAATTTAGTTTATTGCATATATTCCTAAACATTGTAATAATCAAATTTGACCTTGCATAGATGGGCGGGTCACATTGATAAATCAACTTGATAAACCCTTGTTTTGTTGTAATATACGGATAATATTGTTAGCTAACACATATTCTGTGTGTACTTACAGTTGTATATATCATAAATAACACAGTTAGTCTGTCTGTTGCAAATAATTAATTAATTAAGTTGAAGTTTCAACTTTATTAATTTGTTATAAGTTATAACTTTTGATAACTTTTGTGTTTGTTTCAATATACTGAAACTTTTAATTTTGTTGGGCAGTAAATACCTGTCACTTGCCTGCACTTGCAGTAAACAGGCTAATACTTTGTTGGTTTCAAAGAATTAAGAAAAATTAAGTTTTGATTGTTAATTTTATTTAACGCTTGTCCGGGCTCTTTTGAAGTTTGATTATGTCAGCTATCAAGGACTTGCGTGCGGCTGCTGGTGCTATTGCATCAGATTTGCGCTGGTTTGCCTCGGCCAGTGCTTTAGTGAACCGGCCTGATCGCCAGCAGGCCTTACTTCAAAGGTACGAGCGGATCGATGATCGCCTGGCAAGTGTGGAACAGCAATGCCGCACTTTCAGCACTTGCTGTCTTGAAGTGTCGGTCACTGATTTCACCGCTGTCCAGCGAAATGAGGTCAGCGAAGACTATGCCCAGGTCTTAGACCTGTATGATGCTGTCTCCAATAGTGCGAGACAACTAGTTGCCGATAGGGAAGGGCAACCCGGCCTGAAGCAGGAGCTTCCTAGGTCAGCACCGGGGCTGGTGAGTAGGCTCCCTACTTTGGACCTCCCCCATTTTGATGGCTGCCTAGGAAGCTACCTGGGCTTCGTTAATTTGTTCGACAGCCTGGTCAATGATAGGGCTGACCTTCGGCCAGCACAAAAATTGGCATACTTAATGTCGGTTCTGGATGGGGAGGCTAAGGGCCTCATCCAGCATCTGCCCGTGTCTGATGAGGCGTACCAGACGGCTCGGGACCTAATCACCCGTAGGTACCATAATAAGTGTGGCCTCGCCGACACGCACATCGAGCAGATTTTGGGTTTGCTGACGCTCACCCGGGTCTCTGGGTTGCGCACCCAACTTTTGAACCCGCTCTTGGTGGCCATCAACGCACTTAAGTGCCTTGACCTGCCCGTAGACCAATGGTCCTATTTATTGGTGCACATTGTGTTAAAGAAGCTGCCTGCCGACCTGAAGTCGCGTTTTGAACAGCGCTTTGGTGGGGATAGCGCGACCCATCTGCCCCCCTTTGCTGACCTGGAGAAGTTCCTGGAGGATGAGTGCCGGGTCTTGGACAACTCCGGTGGTGACACGCCGGCTAAGTCGCAGCCACCCAAGGTCATGGAGCAGGCTCGCGTTCACACCCGAGCCAATGTTGACCGGCGCCCTCCTCGCTTTGCGGTCACGCAGAGCCCAGCGGAGTGCTCCTACTGCAAGGTCACGGGGCACAGAACGGCCAGTTGTAGGGCATTCTTGGACCAACATGTCGCCTCTCGTAGGCGCATCGCGAATGCCCGCCGCCTTTGCTTCTCTTGTTTGGGGTCCCACTACCAGCGAGACTGCCCAAACTCTCGCCCCTGTCCTCACTGTGGAGGACAGCATTTGGACATTCTCTGCATGAATGCCAGAGAGGTAGGCCGCTTGTCCAACCATCCGACGCCGCGCATGGGCGGGTGTTTTGAAGGTGGCAGCCGAAGCTCACCGGCACGCAGCCGAGAGTCGCCTCGCTTAATTGATCGCCACTCACCCCGCTTGGAGAACCGTAGCGTGCGCACGCCTCCTCTCTCCCGCGCACCTGAATGTGCGACCGCGCAACGTCACCAGCACCATGACTGCTGCCCCAGGTATTCCCCTCCTTTGGCGGAGCGTCCCCGCCTTGACTCGCGCCCACCTAGTTTTGGGCGGGTGCGTCATTATGACCCCCCACAGATGGCGCGCGGATCAAGTCATCGCGCCTTTGAGGACTTCAAGCCGCACCCTCGTTTTGACTTGCCTGGTCCTGGCCAAAGGTCGCCGCCCAGGCAACAATAGGTCATTGACCCCTGCCCTATAACGCCAACCTCCCCCATTGAAACCGTTATCCTACCAACGGTTGCTGTTAGGGTCTGGGGACCCACGGGGACCTCTGTTGTTGTCCGTGCTATAGGTATTGGACACAGGTTCACAAGGTTGCATTGTTTCCACTTATTTGGTAGGGCAGGTTAAATTAAATATGGGCTCTTTTCCAAATTGTATACGGGGCATAGGGGACGTAGCCTCTAATGTTGAAGGGCAAGTTAAGGTTTTGTTTGGCCCTGTTGAATCTTCACACCCGAGGATTAAAACCTCGGCTATTGTGCTGAAGCATATCTTGGGCATGCATCCACAGAAACAGCTACCTGCTGCTGTGGTGAATTTGACATCGGGATTGGAACTGGCGGACCCCAAATTTGACACACCGGGACAAATCGACTTGTTGATTGGCTCTGATGTCCTCGGTGGAATTTTGATTGGTGGGAAACGGGTCTTGGTGCCAAATGGTTTGACTGCCATCCCGACCATATTTGGATTTGCTTTGATGGGACCTGTACCTAGGGACCCCCCTCCACCCGAACTTGATAATTTGTTGGCTGTAGGCTCTGCTCTCTCTGATGCAGTTCAGAGGTTTTGGGAGGTAGAGAAGCCCCCTAAAGCTGCCCGTTTGAATCCAGAACATGAGGAGTGCGAGTTGTGAGAACAACACTGGTCGACTCCGTTCTGGTCGGATTATTACGAGGCTACCCTTTCTGTCTGTTCGGCCTCCGCTTGGTGAGTCACGACCTTTAGCCGAAAAGAGATTGTTGGCTATGGAGCGTCGCATGGGTCGTGATCCGGAGCTCAGACAGAAGTACATTGAGTTCATGAGGGAATATGAACAATTGGGACACATGTCTGTGTCAAATTTGGATTGGCGTTCGGTGGAACACTACTTCCTCCCGCATCATGCGGTATTGAAGCCATCGACTGGCAAGCTGCGCACAGTGTTTGATGGTTCTGCGCAGACTTTAACAGGCGTATCCTTGAACCAGTGCTTGCATTCTGGTCTCAAGTTGGTCAAGGACCTTTGTGACGTCATCACCAGCTTCCGACGACATCAGGTTGTCTTTGTAGCCGACATAAAAATGATGTTCAGGCAGACTATTATCCACCCTGATGACCGTCGCTTCCAGCTGATCCTTTGGAGAGAGTCTCCTCGTGATCCCATGGTCGTCTACGAGCTCAATACTAATACGTACGGGTTAAGGTCAAGCCCCTACTTGGCAATACGTTCTCTTTGGGAGCTCGCAGACCGCGAAGGCCTACGTTTCCCACGAGCCTCTGCCATCTTGAAGGACGATATTTACGTCGATGACATTTGCTCCGGCGCCTCCACAGCGGACGAGGCGATCCTCCTGCGGGACGAATTGATAGGTATTTTGGCCTCCGCTGGTTATGAGTTGCGCAAATGGATTTCCAACTCACCAGCGCTTTTGGAAGGCTTGCCAGAGGATTATCAGCAGGATCCACATTTGTTTGAGATTGTTGACAACCCCGCCATGATGGCTGTTCTCGGCGTTCAGTACAGACCAGTCCAAGACATCTTTACATATAACGTAGACTTGAAATTGCCGTGTTCTTGGACTAAACGTCTCGTATTGTCTACTGTCGCCAGAACCTTTGATCCGAACGGTTGGATCTGTCCAATTATATTTTGGGCAAAATGCTTCTTGCAGAAGCTTTGGACAGCAGGATTGACCTGGGACGAACCTCTGCACGGCACTCTTGTTGAAGAATGGACCTCTTTTGTATCCTCACTTCCTGCCGTCAACGAGATCTCCTTGCCTCGTCCCATCCTTCCTCCCGGGAAGAACAAGGCCACCCTTCACGGGTTTTGTGACGCCTCGGAACGTGGTCACGCCGCCGTGGTGTACTTGCGCACAGTTAGTGCCTCAGGTCAGGTGAGGGTTTCCCTGATCATGGCAAAGAGCAAGGTGGCAGCCCTTCGGACATCTCTGACCATTCCAAAATTGGAGCTCTCGGGAGCAGCCCTACTTGTACGCTTGTTGAACCACGTGTCCAGTACTTTGGGTAAAAGCATTTGCATTAATGGGACCTATGCCTGGACAGACAGCCAAATTGTTCTTTGTTGGTTGAAGGCTTCGGTCCACACCTTGGAGGTATTTGTTGCTAATCGCGTTTCCCAAATCCAGAAATCCGAAGTCAAGCTTGTTTGGAGACACGTGCCAGGTGAGCTCAACCGAGCTGATTGTGCCTCGCGCGGATGCTTGACACCTAGTTTGATAGTTCATTCGCTGTGGTGGGGTCCGGAATGTTTGAGTCGACCAGAAATTGATTGGCCTCGAACGCCAGTTTTGAACACTTCTAATTTGCCGGGTCTACGAACACTCGCTTTTGAGAAGGTAGAATGCGCCTTCGACCCCGATTTTTTGTTGAATCGTTACAGCTCCCTCGACAAGTTGTTAGGTGTCACTGCTTGGATAAAGCGTTTTGTTTTTAATTTTAGGCACCCACTACAGAAACGACTGACACCGTTTCTCTCACCACAGGAACGACAGGAGTCCCTCACCTTTTGGGTTCGTTCTGTGCAATTGGCGCATTTTGAAAAGGAGATTGCTATCCTTAAATCAGGGAGATCGAAATTGTCGGGAGCTGTCTCTAAATTGAACCCCTTTTTGGACGCTACGGGTCTCTTGCGCGTTGGAGGGCGTCTCAAGAACGCCAACCTCCCTTACGGGGCTCGTCATCCCCTTTTGTTACCTAAGGACGGTCATTTGGTACGCTTGTTGGTAACTGACCGTCACCTTAAGAACTCGCGTGCTGGTTGTAATGCTTTGTTGGCTATTTTGCAACGCGAATTTTGGATTTTCTCTGCCCGAAGAATTATTCGGAGTGTAGTCTTTCGCTGCATCCCTTGCTATAAGCTCAAGGCTTCTACCATGCAGCCCTTGATGGGAGACTTACCGGCAGATCGCGTAACTGAGAGCAGGACGTTTGACGGTGTTGGCACGGACTTCGCAGGTCCCTTTTTGGTGAAAACGTCGACACTTCGAAACAGCAAGACTGTTAAGGCCTATTTGTGTGCCGTACACTTAGAACTGGTCTCCTCGCTTACGACCGAGGCGTTTGTAGCCACATTTGACAGATTTGTATCCCGCAGAGGGATGCCTTCATTGATCCGTTCTGACTGCGGCACTAACTTCAAGGGCACCTATAATTATTTGAATGATGTTGTTAATTTCCTTGAAACCAACAAAGCTGATATAGGTGATAGGCTTGCCCGACGTGGGATAAATTGGTTGTTTTCCCCTCCAAATTGTCCACACTAGGGTGGTATAATAAAACACACTTGCGCAGGACAATCGGTGAATCTGTCCTTACATTTGAGGAACTCGCAACTGTGTTTTGTAAGATTGAGGCCGTTTTGAACTCTCGGCCATTGTGCCCGATCTCCTCAGATCCGAATGATTTGGAGGCCTTTACGCCGGGCCATTTTTTGATTGGTCGCCCACTTGTCGCCTTGCCTGAGTACCCCTATATTGATACGAGACCTGGTCGTCTCTCGCGTTTTGAATTGGTACGCCAGATTACTCAGAGCTTTTGGAAACGCTGGAATTTGGAATATTTGCACATACTCCAGCAACGCGTTAAGTGGACCGACAAGACCGATCCACCCAAGATTGGTGACCTCGTTTTGATCAAGGAGGCTAACCTTCCGCCACTCAGATGGCGCAGGGGGCGCATCCTTCGTTTGGTAACTGGGGCTGATGGAGTTCCCCGATTTGCTGAGGTCTTGGTGGACGGTTCGATTTTGAGGAGAGCGGTTGCAACATTGTCACGTCTACCAACTGATTAGCGGACCGGAGGCCGGTCCAGGGCGGGTGGATGTTTGAAATAGAATTAGTTTTTATTATAAGTCAAATCGATTAGATCGATTGAGTAACATTTTGTTTAGTCTATTGAAAATTTCTGACAATGGTCACACTGAACTATCACTTCCGTTGGCGCCTTGAAAAATTAACACGCCGTTTGCACAGTTTGCACTCTCGCGTGCCTGGTACCTAATTAATAAATTGATCGCCTTTTGATTTAACGCGAATTGAATTAAATTGAGTAAACCGTCTTGAATGCCGCCTGATCTAGTGCTGGCAACGGTAAATTGATTGTGAACTATTGATTGACATTTGTGAAAATTGTGAATCCGGTATCGAGTCCACGTGCCAACGTGTCCTGAAAACGTCGCGTTTGCAGCTAGCTAAGTATAAGATACTTCATTCATTTATTTTGGCCAATATACTTGTATGAATGTGTCTAATTTAGCTCAAGCCTGACATCAGCAAAAATAGCGGGTAAGTGAAATATAATATTGATATTGATTGATTTCAATTCATCACTGTGCAACGCAGTGCATTGTGTCTGGATCATTGTCTATCGTGGTCAGGTAGATGTATTACATCTTCCACTGCGCACTTCTGATACACCTTCCTGCCTGGCTACGGTAATTCTAGACATAATCTTGGTGCAGAGCTGTAGTTGAAATTTAGCCGCTGTTGCATTACTGAGTATAAACTCAGATTGGTATGAGCTTGTATCTTGTCACCTTGTAGACAGTATTGTAGTGTTTGTCAGGTCAGTTATTGTCTAAAATGCATAATATTTAATTGTATAAGTTGACCTAGATAATTTGAAACACATTGTCACATAACCTCAATGAGTAATTGTTGATTTGTATTGTTGAAAAATCTAACTTAAATTTGTTGTTGCATTAACAAGTCAGTTTGTTTGGATACATAACAGCTGTATGTATCAATAAATTTAGTAAATTTAGTTTATTCCATATATTCCTAAACATTGTAATAATCAAATTTGACCTTGCATAGATGGGCGGGTCACATTGATAAATCAACTTGATAAACCCTTGTTTTGTTGTAATATACGGATAATATTGTTAGCTAACACATATTCTGTGTGTACTTACAGTTGTATATATCATAAATAACACAGTTAGTCTGTCTGTTGCAAATAATTAATTAATTAAGTTGAAGTTTCAACTTTATTAATTTGTTATAAGTTATAACTTTTGATAACTTTTGTGTTTGTTTCAATATACTGAAACTTTTAATTTTGTTGGGCAGTAAATACCTGTCACTTGCCTGTACTTGCAGTAAACAGGCTAATACTTTGTTGGTTTCAAAGAATTAAGAAAAATTAAGTTTTGATTGTTAATTTTATTTAACGCTTGTCCGGGCTCTTTTGAAGTTTGATTATGTCAGCTATCAAGGACTTGCGTGCGGCTGCTGGTGCTATTGCATCAGATTTGCGCTGGTTTGCCTCGGCCAGTGCTTTAGTGAACCGGCCTGATCGCCAGCAGGCCTTACTTCAAAGGTACGAGCGGATCGATGATCGCCTGGCAAGTGTGGAACAGCAATGCCGCACTTTCAGCACTTGCTGTCTTGAAGTGTCGGTCACTGATTTCACCGCTGTCCAGCGAAATGAGGTCAGCGAAGACTATGCCCAGGTCTTAGACCTGTATGATGCTGTCTCCAATAGTGCGAGACAACTAGTTGCCGATAGGGAAGGGCAACCCGGCCTGAAGCAGGAGCTTCCTAGGTCAGCACCGGGGCTGGTGAGTAGGCTCCCTACTTTGGACCTCCCCCATTTTGATGGCTGCCTAGGAAGCTACCTGGGCTTCGTTAATTTGTTCGACAGCCTGGTCAATGATAGGGCTGACCTTCGGCCAGCACAAAAATTGGCATACTTAATGTCGGTTCTGGATGGGGAGGCTAAGGACCTCATCCAGCATCTGCCCGTGTCTGATGAGGCGTACCAGACGGCTCGGGACCTAATCACCCGTAGGTACCATAATAAGTGTGGCCTCGCCGACACGCACATCGAGCAGATTTTGGGTTTGCTGACGCTCACCCGGGTCTCTGGGTTGCGCACCCAACTTTTGAACCCGCTCTTGGTGGCCATCAACGCACTTAAGTGCCTTGACCTGCCCGTAGACCAATGGTCCTATTTATTGGTGCACATTGTGTTAAAGAAGCTGCCTGCCGACCTGAAGTCGCGTTTTGAACAGCGCTTTGGTGGGGATAGCGCGACCCATCTGCCCCCCTTTGCTGACCTGGAGAAGTTCCTGGAGGATGAGTGCCGGGTCTTGGACAACTCCGGTGGTGTTGTTGTCCGTGCTATATTGGACACAGGTTCACAAGGTTGCATTGTTTCCACTTATTTGGTAGGGCAGGTTAAATTAAATATGGGCTCTTTTCCAAATTGTATACGGGGCATAGGGGACGTAGCCTCTAATGTTGAAGGGCAAGTTAAGGTTTTGTTTGGCCATGTTGAATCTTCACACCCGAGGATTAAAACCTCGGCTATTGTGCTGAAGCATATCTTGGGCATGCATCCACAGAAACAGCTACCTGCTGCTGTGGTGAATTTGACATCGGGATTGGAACTGGCGGACCCCAAATTTGACACACCGGGACAAATCGACTTGTTGATTGGCTCTGATGTCCTCGGTGGAATTTTGATTGGTGGGAAACGGGTCTTGGTGCCAAATGGTTTGACTGCCATCCCGACCATATTTGGATTTGCTTTGATGGGACCTGTACCTAGGGACCCCCCTCCACCCGAACTTGATAATTTGTTGGCTGTAGGCTCTGCTCTCTCTGATGCAGTTCAGAGGTTTTGGGAGGTAGAGAAGCCCCCTAAAGCTGCCCGTTTGAATCCAGAACATGAGGAGTGCGAGTTGTGAGTACAACACTGGTCGACTCCGTTCTGGTCGGATTATTACGAGGCTACCCTTTCTGTCTGTTCGGCCTCCGCTTGGTGAGTCACGACCTTTAGCCGAAAAGAGATTGTTGGCTATGGAGCGTCGCATGGGTCGTGATCCGGAGCTCAGACAGAAGTACATTGAGTTCATGAGGGAATATGAACAATTGGGACACATGTCTGTGTCAAATTTGGATTGGCGTTCGGTGGAACACTACTTCCTCCCGCATCATGCGGTATTGAAGCCATCGACTGGCAAGCTGCGCACAGTGTTTGATGGCTCTGCGCAGACTTTAACAGGCGTATCCTTGAACCAGTGCTTGCATTCTGGTCTCAAGTTGGTCAAGGACCTTTGTGACGTCATCACCAGCTTCCGACGACATCAGGTTGTCTTTGTAGCCGACATAAAAATGATGTTCAGGCAGACTATTATCCACCCTGATGACCGTCGCTTCCAGCTGATCCTTTGGAGAGAGTCTCCTCGTGATCCCATGGTCGTCTACGAGCTCAATACTAATACGTACGGGTTAAGGTCAAGCCCCTACTTGGCAATACGTTCTCTTTGGGAGCTCGCAGACCGCGAAGGCCTACGTTTCCCACGAGCCTCTGCCATCTTGAAGGACGATATTTACGTCGATGACATTTGCTCCGGCGCCTCCACAGCGGACGAGGCGATCCTCCTGCGGGACGAATTGATAGGTATTTTGGCCTCCGCTGGTTATGAGTTGCGCAAATGGATTTCCAACTCACCAGCGCTTTTGGAAGGCTTGCCAGAGGATTATCAGCAGGATCCACATTTGTTTGAGATTGTTGACAACCCCGCCATGATGGCTGTTCTCGGCGTTCAGTACAGACCAGTCCAAGACATCTTTACATATAACGTAGACTTGAAATTGCCGTGTTCTTGGACTAAACGTCTCGTATTGTCTACTGTCGCCAGAACCTTTGATCCGAACGGTTGGATCTGTCCAATTATATTTTGGGCAAAATGCTTCTTGCAGAAGCTTTGGACAGCAGGATTGACCTGGGACGAACCTCTGCACGGCACTCTTGTTGAAGAATGGACCTCTTTTGTATCCTCACTTCCTGCCGTCAACGAGATCTCCTTGCCTCGTCCCATCCTTCCTCCCGGGAAGAACAAGGCCACCCTTCACGGGTTTTGTGACGCCTCGGAACGTGGTCACGCCGCCGTGGTGTACTTGCGCACAGTTAGTGCCTCAGGTCAGGTGAGGGTTTCCCTGATCATGGCAAAGAGCAAGGTGGCACCCCTTCGGACATCTCTGACCATTCCAAAATTGGAGCTCTCGGGAGCAGCCCTACTTGTACGCTTGTTGAACCACGTGTCCAGTACTTTGGGTAAAAGCATTTGCATTAATGGGACCTATGCCTGGACAGACAGCCAAATTGTTCTTTGTTGGTTGAAGGCTTCGGTCCACACCTTGGAGGTATTTGTTGCTAATCGCGTTTCCCAAATCCAGAAATCCGAAGTCAAGCTTGTTTGGAGACACGTGCCAGGTGAGCTCAACCGAGCTGATTGTGCCTCGCGCGGATGCTTGACACCTAGTTTGATAGTTCATTCGCTGTGGTGGGGTCCGGAATGTTTGAGTCGACCAGAAATTGATTGGCCTCGAACGCCAGTTTTGAATACTTCTAATTTGCCGGGTCTACGAACACTCGCTTTTGAGAAGGTAGAATGCGCCTTCGACCCCGATTTTTTGTTGAATCGTTACAGCTCCCTCGACAAGTTGTTAGGTGTGCTTGGATAAAGCGTTTTGTTTTTAATTTTAGGCACCCACTACAGAAACGACTGACACCGTTTCTCTCACCACAGGAACGACAGGAGTCCCTCACCTTTTGGGTTCGTTCTGTGCAATTGGCGCATTTTGAAAAGGAGATTGCTATCCTTAAATCAGGGAGATCGAAATTGTCGGGAGCTGTCTCTAAATTGAACCCCTTTTTGGACGCTACGGGTCTCTTGCGCGTTGGAGGGCGTCTCAAGAACGCCAACCTCCCTTACGGGGCTCGTCATCCCCTTTTGTTACCTAAGGACGGTCATTTGGTACGCTTGTTGGTAACTGACCGTCACCTTAAGAACTCGCATGCTGGTTGTAATGCTTTGTTGGCTATTTTGCAACGCGAATTTTGGATTTTGTCTGCCCGAAGAATTATTCGGAGTGTAGTCTTTCGCTGCATCCCTTGCTATAAGCTCAAGGCTTCTACCATGCAGCCCTTGATGGGAGACTTACCGGCAGATCGCGTAACTGAGAGCAGGACGTTTGACGGTGTTGGCACGGACTTCGCAGGTCCCTTTTTGGTGAAAACGTCGACACTTCGAAACAGCAAGACTGTTAAGGCCTATTTGTGTGCCGTACACTTAGAACTGGTCTCCTCGCTTACGACCGAGGCGTTTGTAGCCACATTTGACAGATTTGTATCCCGCAGAGGGATGCCTTCCTTGATCCGTTCTGACTGCGGCACTAACTTCAAGGGCACCTATAATTATTTGAATGATGTTGTTAATTTCCTTGAAACCAACAAAGCTGATATAGGTGATAGGCTTGCCCGACGTGGGATAAATTGGTTGTTTTCCCACCAAATTGTCCACACTAGGGTGGTATATTTGAGGCCGCCGTAAAATCGGCCAAAACACACTTGCGCAGGACAATCGGTGAATCTGTCCTTACATTTGAGGAACTCGCAACTGTGTTTTGTAAGATTGAGGCCGTTTTGAACTCTCGGCCATTGTGCCCGATCTCCTCAGATCCGAATGATTTGGAGGCCTTTACGCCGGGCCATTTTTTGATTGGTCGCCCACTTGTCGCCTTGCCTGAGTACCCCTATATTGATACGAGACCTGGTCGTCTCTCGCGTTTTGAATTGGTACGCCAGATTACTCAGAGCTTTTGGAAACGCTGGAATTTGGAATATTTGCACATACTCCAGCAACGCGTTAAGTGGACCGACAAGACCGATCCACCCAAGATTGGTGACCTCGTTTTGATCAAGGAGGCTAACCTTCCGCCACTCAGATGGCGCAGGGGGCGCATCCTTCGTTTGGTAACTGGGGCTGATGGAGTTCCCCGATTTGCTGAGGTCTTGGTGGACGGTTCGATTTTGAGGAGAGCGGTTGCAACATTGTCACGTCTACCAACTGATTAGCGGACCGGAGGCCGGTCCAGGGCGGGTGGATGTTTGAAATAGAATTAGTTTTTATTATAAGTCAAATCGATTAGATCGATTGAGTAACATTTTGTTTAGTCTATTGAAAATTTCTGACAATGGTCACACTGAACTATCACTTCCGTTGGCGCCTTGAAAAATTAACACGCCGTTTGCACAGTTTGCACTCTCGCGTGCCTGGTACCTAATTAATAAATTGATCGCCTTTTGATTTAACGCGAATTGAATTAAATTGAGTAAACCGTCTTGAATGCCGCCTGATCTAGTGCTGGCAACGGTAAATTGATTGTGAACTATTGATTGACATTTGTGAAAATTGTGAATCCGGTATCGAGTCCACGTGCCAACGTGTCCTGAAAACGTCGCGTTTGCAGCTAGCTAAGTATAAGATACTTCATTCATTTATTTTGGCCAATATACTTGTATGAATGTGTCTAATTTAGCTCAAGCCTGACATCAGCAAAAATAGCGGGTAAGTGAAATATAATATTGATATTGATTGATTTCAATTCATCACTGTGCAACGCAGTGCATTGTGTCTGGATCATTGTCTATCGTGGTCAGGTAGATGTATTACATCTTCCACTGCGCACTTCTGATACACCTTCCTGCCTGGCTACGGTAATTCTAGACAGTATGAGAAGATAAGAAGGGCAAAGATACCGAGTACTGCTTTATCTCCTTTGCTGTACTGTGCTATGCATTAGTGATGAATGACTGATTCTTCCATTGTCTAATCGGCTAGTTGCATACCGTCAGAATTACATTAAAAATAAAAGTGCCAACATTTGCTACATTATCCTGGAGAATAATTAGACAAGCAAACATAATCTTACATTTACCATACGCAAAAGCCGTTAAAGCTCTCAAGCATGAATAATCTAAAATTATTAACTACATCCTTAGTTTACAAACCGGTGCCAAATACGATACTAATCCATACAAATTATTTGTTTTGCGAACTCAAATATCTTTGTATATTCCTCCTATTCCGTTTGCTTTTCTTAAATAATATAACAACTCATCTCCCAATTTAATTTATTACTACACGTGTTAATATAACCAGTAACGCTTAAATTTACACTTTAAAGTTTTGATTTAAAGTTTAAAATACCTTGACTATCATACTCGTCTAAACTTTGCGATTTGTTGTCCACATTAGTGTGAGCTGCGAAGTATCACATGTCTTGAGAATTTCAGCAGAATGTTGGTCAGCATAAGTAGGGAGATCGGTCATGTTACGCTGGTTAGTTGTTCGTATGCCTGAATTCATCAAATAGGACGTGAAGCAATAATTCTTGTGCATGTTTGCCGCGAAGAATGCCATTTATAAGAGACAATTTTGTCTCAAAATTCACTGTACAGTGAAGCTCTTTATACTGAATGATTATAAATAGTTTATGGACTATTGATGCGACGATGGCTATGCTTTTGAGCATTTTCAAGATTCAGTTTAGCAAAAACTAAATATTTTATATCTATTGCACGGCGAGTTTGTCATCTAGAATTCATGCATTTCGGGACTGCAAGAATTTTCTTTGTAGTTTTTTGCATTTTTTTTTATCGATAAGAATGTAGATCTTGTCAGCTTCGTCGTAATGTTTATGCGAGTAAAGGATGCTTGTAATAAAATAATATATATTATTTAATTTCACATTTCATAGTAGTCTATTCTCTAGTCTATACAGGGTAAAATTGAATAGATACGACAAATTTAAATATACAATAATACGTGTTGTCAAGAAAATTTAGAATATATCAAATGAAAAATTAGTAAACTTTTATAAGTTTTATGAAAACCGGTAAAGTAATTAAAGTATCAAAGAATTTTTGAATTTACACTAGAAAATAGGCAAAATTAGGTAAATGACCGCTATGAACAGCAGCGTTTAATAACATGAGTACTCCACGCCGATTATTGAGCACTGCTGCCATGAGTCGAACGAGATTTTTTGATATTTTAATTTTTCTTATTTATTTTGTATATTAATTATTTTTTTGGAATATCGATAATTCGTACTTCGTTAAAAGAAGATAACAACATCATGGACCATTTTAAAACGTTAATCACGTTTTTTTATCGATTTAAATTGTAGAAAATACAGTTTATAATTACTATGTTACTATAATTGAAGCTCCCATTTCATTTTGTCGCATTTATCCAATTGCACCCTGTATAATAATGCATTGCTAATATTTATAATATTATTTTTTCATCATCATCCTAGCGCTGTCCCGGTTGCGCTCCAAAACCCACGCCTTGGAGCCCGGGGTCCGCTTTCCGGCTTTATAATATTATTTTTCTTTGTGTTTTAATTTATTGTTACGAATGGCGATATTTGAAAATAACGCCATCTATCGTTGAATGAGAGAACTAGAAGAGAATGGATATATCGGTGGTTTAAAGGTATTTCATCTACTCTCTACTAGATGGCGTTACTGTTTGTTTACCCGAAGTATCGTTCTGTTCCCGCACGTTACGAGAACATTCCGGAATACGCTCGAATGAACTAGTTTGTTATCCGGCCGGTATAAATACCGCGCGGACGGGCGAATAGACATAGTTCAGTTCTAATAACGGAGCGATCAAGATCAGCGAAGGATCTGAAAAGTCGGCAGTGTTTAGTGGTGTTTAGTGGTGTGAAATAGAGTTTTTATTAATGTGTAATTAAGTGTTTTTGTTTGTAAAATAAAGTGTAGTTTTATTGGTATAGGAGTTTAATTTATCACTGAAGCCCAGCTCGTAACATTATTATAACAGTGCCTAGGTACATTTATATACGATTATAAAATGTACTATTATAAAATTATAAACACTGCGCTGGAACACGAAACAATCAAGTTTCGATAATAATACGTAAAAAAGCAAACCTATCTCACCTTTCCTTTTCCTTTTTCCAGTTGCCACACCAACCATAGATAACTGTGAAGCTAACCATATTTACAATTTAATTTCATCACGTAACTGCCAGACGCTGTATAATTTTACATTCATTTTATTACACCCCGGCAGGCTTGCGTTATGAGTTATATGTTTGAACGTCTATGATGTAGATAAATAATTATGCATTGTACATAATAAATGCTGCGTAGGTAAAATACAGCTTAGGCCTGTCAAGCTGTCGACTCGATTTAAAAAAGGGTTCCGTTTGGATGCAGTCGTAAGTCCGTCTTCTATTAGATTACACATTAAGCACTACGTTTCAAGACAGTAGTTATTATACAGAAAAAAGTAAAAGAAGATTGAATAGCGAAAACCCCAATTGAAATAAAGATTTAAAAAAAGATTGTATAGCGAGTATCATGGGCGAAAGAGTTGTAATATTCAGAGGTCCTAGCCAAATGGCATTCGCTCAGTTTTCTACTTTCGGTAACGCTTGGTTGCCATGGCAACTTAAGAATTCCTTCTTCGTTCGTTGACCACATGATATATCGAAGCCTTATGTCAGTTCCATACATTTTAGCACTTAGCGATTAGCGACATCATTAATCGAATGCCATTTGGCTAAGGGGGTTGATTTGACAGTGTCAGAAAATATACGAAACTTCAAAATGTATTCTGCAAATTGCAAAGCTCTTGGTGGATATAAATTGGTAACTGTTTTCATATCAACTATAGGCAAATCTTTTTTTAAATCAGTTTTGGCGATGATATTATAGGCAAAACTGGTTCTATGCAGAAATATACATTACATATCTTAATATATAAAATCCTTGCGTTACTGACTGACTGACAGACACGCTACAGCCGAAACTATTGGGCGCAGGAAGCTGAAATTTGGCATGTATGTTCCTTGGGGACCAAAGGGGTGCACTAAGAAGGGATTTCCCGAAATTCCCACGGGATCCGCCAAAACGGGTAAATAAAAAAAAATTGCAGGCGTAGCTGCTGGCGTCCTCTAGTCACTAATATGTAGCAAGTCAACATCTGTAAAGAAATATGGCTTAAGCTGCATCTTAAGACTTTAAACTAAATATTAGTATGAGAAACAGAACTAAGCCATCACTCACAACAAAATATCAATTCACGTAGTGCAGTAACACAGGGATATACTTAATGCCAGTTATTTCCTGCATTGGGTCAATTTTCTCGAGCGCCACAGTAAGATTGCATTTCATAAGAGATGAGCTAGGTAGATAAGCGGTGAGCGAGAGAACATCCAGCTAATTGAATAATGTGTCATATTCCTAAATTAATCGTGTATTCAAATAAAGAGTAAATCGTTAGAGTTCTAACGCTTCAATAGCTACGCACACTTTGCCTAAATTGAGTAACGGAAAGGGAGAAGAGGGCAAAGCTATCGTTGTCGTATGGCCTGAGACAAAGTTCTTGCCCTTTACCTGTAGAAAACGATTTAAAAATAGCAAATAAGCTACATCACTTTAATTTTCTGTAAGACTGTTGGGCTATTTGTATTCGACGCTTGTCATAAGTTCGTGTCGATGTGTGAAGTGTCGATGGCAATCTAAATTGAATCAGCCAAAAACTTAACTTTGATTATGACATTTTCAGTACTGTCCATAAGTTCATAATAGTAGATTAGTAGCCAAGGGCTGTAAGGCATCAATTGCAGCCCGAGATATTTAGGCGCACGAGCGCAGCGAGGGCGCCTATAACTCGAGGGTGCAATTGGTGCTTACGATTGTGAGGTAAGTAGAAAAAAACCGGCATTACAAGAATAAAACATTTTATTTGTTGAAATTTATGTTATTAAGTTTTCTATTCCCGCCATTTTTCATTAAAAAGAATCAAGTAAAGAAGTAGTATTTTTTTTTTTCAAGAACAAATTTGAGCTTCGCCGTTATTTAAAATTGATGACTATTATACTCACACGAAGACAAGGCTGAATAGCAAAGCGACCTCTTTGGTCATTGGGCTGAATGCAAGATGTCTATTGCCAGTATGATGGTTAGATGAACGCGAACTTTTTGAGAGAAAGAAGTGTTTTTTTTTTAATTACTTACCGCCCTAGGGCTTTTCTAGCTACATTATTACCCTAGAGTGCTAATTAGTCACCTACAAGCCCCATTTGGAGGTAATAAGAACCTACTTACCGAACATGAGAGATGTAAAACCAGTTTGCTTATAAGTAGTAATGCATGTCTTTCTACCGCACCGCTCAGCAGCCACGCTCATTTTTGAGAGACAGCCTTAGTAACCGGTGACAGATTGTTGTTTGCACGAGCTTGGATAAGATGTCACGAACCACGCGAGAACTGATTCTTAAGAACATTTTGGTTTAATGTGTTTTGCTAACGTTTACAGACAAACGTCTAGAATTGAACTGTCCATCTAGAATTTAGGTTGAAATAAAAACATTTCACAACACGTAAGTGCTGTGAAATTCCATTAAATATTATTTTATTTATGTTATATTTGCTAAGCAGACAATGAAGCAAAAAACACATGTAAATAAAATTATGTTTTTGGTGGTGGATAAAGCTAAGTATAGGGTGGCTATGACTATTGCTGATGTAATGCATTCCTAAATGTCAAATAGAAAGTGTTTCACTTTTTTGCAAATATAGGTGATTGACACCAGTTATATGCATAGATGATTCCCGTAGCTACAAACACGCATTTTTTTGTTTAACGTGTTCTGCCTGAACCCGTTCGAATTTTGGTGTATCCCGACTAAACATTAATGTTTGGGCATGTGTAAACTATTCTAAACCACGGCGTATGTAATGAAGTTATAAATACTAATTTACTTCATCAAATTAATGAGTTTCGAGACTCAATTAACTCAAGGAGATTAGCATTATTATTAGCACTTTAGATTTGGATTTCGATGGGTTCTCTGCCATCTATATATTATGCCCATAATCAACATTGTTTATTTTTGTTTCGTTTCAGTTGCAATGCCAGTTTTCCACCTTCGACCCTTGATACAATCAACACTCCAAATTATATGTTATAATATTTTTTTACGTTTTTTAGGTAATCAATTTTGCTTTACATCTTCATTTAGGCTTAGCTGGATGTATAAATAGGCTCACAATTACCGGCTCTTTACAGGTAATTTTCACTTACCAGCCAGTGAACCAAAAACACAAACAAAGTTCAAAATGTTTGAAGCTAAATCCACAAGTAGGTATAAATATAATAACAGCTAATGGCTCAGTGTTGTCATCAATATAATTCAACTGAAAATGAGCACTAAATACTCCCAAGAAATCTTTACAACTGCGAACAAGAGAGAACTTCTTGAAAACTTTGCAATAATTAATACGTTGATTTAGCAGTTGCGAATTGTGCTAGTGACAGGATACCTCATGTGTCATATCTCATGCAGGCCATACGAGTTTGTTTGTGTGAGCTGTTAGATATATCCGTGCGTCTTAGAGCATAAATCAACAGTGCCTTAGGCGGCTTATTAATATTTGTATGAGGTATAGAGAAACTGGATGTGTCGTGGGTGTAGACGTTTGGCGTGATTGCCTGTGCGGGTGTAAACATGATGTTAAGTGACTTCTAGCTTATTTATTGGGTTAGAGGAAAGTGTGTATGCAGTTGATTGGGTAACTTTCCCTGTTATAGTATTTAGTGCAACGTTTTCGATCGACGAGTCGCCTTTGTCTTTTAAAGTGAAAAATCTTCGTGAACTGGCTGAGCCTAGGGATCGGCATGCCGAACTTCTGCTAACTAAACCACCTGTTGGTTCCTTGCCTATGGCCTTTAGTCAATCGGAACGCTCATTATTATTAGTTCTGTAGCCTGTGGGCTATAAATATTGCATCACTTTTGCTGTTTTGGTTGATCAAAAGCATTTTATTGATAGAAAAGCATAATATGTAACACACATGTTATCCATACGACGGAGAAAAAGAATTCTACTTTTTATCTTATAGGGCATACACCTAACCACATCAAAATCGCATTATAATGAACTATTAAATAACAAAGCTGACAATTTTTTATCAAAATTGGATCCACATTATCAACCGCATACTCATTTTGCCGTTAGTGGTGCAAAAATGATTATGAACCAATAATTGCCTATCACCATATAGCGATATGGTGATAGGCAATTATTGGTTCATATGTAATGTAGATTCGCTGAACAATATATACAAAGCTGTTTGGAGCCACAACGAGCTGTGGTTAGTTATGGTATACTAAATAATTTAACTGTTCTTATACTTTATTTTTTTACGCTGGCAACACTGAAAACGTCAAACGTAAAATTACGTAGCTCCGTGATTTTAAAGTTTTATTTAAGTTTAAATCAATATTAAACGCTTATGTTTCATTAATATCGTGTGTAATAGTAATAGAAGTGTGAAATACATTGAGTTTGCTGTTTGAAACCTCGCTGCAGACAGTTCTTGGCGGACAGATCAACTACCCAGTGGCAACGGACGGAATTCAAATCATCATCCTTAAACCCGGGGAGTATTTTACTTATTAACTTACACTCCTCAGCACATATTTACTCGGCTCACTGAACGTGAGCTTCGTCCATCACACACTGGCACAGTTTCTGTCTCCTTTTGCTTGACAAAAGTGGAAGCAAAATCGAGGACTGAACAAATGCCCCATACAAGCACAAACTACACTTACACTTCACATTTATATACATATATGAAATTATTTATTAATTAAGTATACATTATTATAATTATTTATTGATTGTCTGCCTAGATTTAGTTATTAAGTTCAACCATCTTAGATATTTACCTAGATTTAGTTATTTAGTACAGCCATCAGCAAGGATTATCCTACCTACTTGATACTGATATAAGAGTTGTTCAACAAACCATATTAATCTAAACCATTATTTAGTTTAATAGCCAAATTACCATTCTTACACCTTTCTTTCAATTTTCATAACTTATTTTCAACATACATACATCAATCTATAATTCTCATAACTTTTTTATCTCTTTTATTTGGTACTAATTATATATATTCACTCTTGTATATTAACATAATACCTATCTTTCTTCAAAGTATTCACCTGTTTTTCCTTTTTTAGGTAATTTGTGAGGCATGTCTACAAACATGATGACCCGCAAGGCACTT
Source organism: Euclidia mi (assembly GCA_944739405.2). Taxonomy (NCBI): domain Eukaryota; kingdom Metazoa; phylum Arthropoda; class Insecta; order Lepidoptera; family Erebidae; genus Euclidia; species Euclidia mi. The sequence goes on along the minus strand of OX123193.2, from coordinate 8,505,303 downwards.
GCTAAGGAAACAGAGAACAACTTGAAGATAGCGCTGTTAGAATTAAAGAAATATAAAGAAGATAAAAGTCAACTATTGAAGGAACGTGTTGATAGCGAAGAAGAAATTAAATATGTCAATGATAAAGTATCCCAGCTAAAGGCGCAATTGACGGAACTCCACATTGAACACATGGACATCTTGGACCAACGAGACAGACTACAGGAGGAAGTTAGGTCCTACAGTAGCTGTGATGAAACCTACCTTAGACAACTCAGTCGAATTATGGAGTTGGAGGCGAGTCTGAATGAAGCCCAAACAACAATTTTATCACAAGAGGAATCAATCCAGACGCTCAACACCACAGCAAACAAGAACCTGTTTTCAGAGGTAATGAGCGGTAATGCTAGTGTTATTAAGACTGTAAAATGTAAGTGCAACTGTAAATCTAAATTGATAACCAAAAGGAAATTTAGGCAATTATCAAAATTAAATAAACTGATAAAGCGACTTGAATCCAGTCACAAGGGGTCAAATAAAGTAAATAAATTATCACAAATTAACCATGACTTGGTTAAGGAACAGGAGTCATTGATGTCGAAGCTTGAGGCTAGCAATGAACAATTACTCAGTAGTAGATTATTATATGATCAGCACACTCAGGAGCTACAAACACACATATCAAAACTGACTGCACAGCTCGACAAAATGGCAATAACACACCAGAAAGAAACTCAAGAATACATATTAAAATATGATGAGATTTCTAGAGTTGGTAGAGAGAATCTAGAACAACTACTCTCTATAGCCAACAAAAAATGTTGCTTAAATTGTTCAAAATTAAATAATGATTTAGAAAGTAGTCTAGTACTAGAACAACCTTACAAAATATACAATGACTCCGGTTCTGATGCCTTGTTACAAACAAATCATATATGTTCACTTGACACTCATAGTAATAACACTGTATTGATGTTTTCTGACCAATTGGGAGTGGGTTTGGGTAGCTTAATAGATAGTTACACTAACCGTCCATTACAAAACTTTTGTTATCCAGGAGAAAGAATGTCTTCATTAGTTAATAAGTTAAAACATGCAGAATTAAATAAACATTCTACGGTTATTATTATGTATGGTGATAGCTTACTAGTTACTAGGAAAGATATACTAGCTTTATCGGATATAATGACTGATAGAAGTTCTAAAGTGGGGTGCAATTTTATAGTCTATGCATTTCCTTATTCTAAGACCTTATCTGATAAAGAAAACAACCAGATAAGTAAATTAAATCTATTATTATATAATAGTACATATCGTCATAATGACAAAATTTTATTCTTTGACATTAATACTTTTATTAAAAGTAATTTTATTTTAACAAAACATACTATGTATCTTTCTCGCTCTTTTAAACGACAACTTGCTAAATTATTAGCATTTAATTTATACAGTGACCCAAGTACTGTTAGAGTACATGACAATTCCATTATTGACATTCATAATAATAATAATTTAAATTAAATTCTGAGACAATAGAGAACACCTCTAGCTATAATAAGATTACTCGTAACTCATTGACTAATACACTTAAACATAATAATAACAAAAATTTGATTAAATTAGTACATCAGAATATTAGAAGTATGATTAATAAAGATTTAGAAATGGAATTGTTTATGAACTGTAATGCTGTTGATATATTTTGCATCACTGAACATTGGCTAAAAAGCAACCAGTTCATGTTCAATTTCAGTAATCATATAGTAGGAAGCTCGTTTAGCCGGCAGCAAGCAGTACATGGTGGCTCGATGATTTTACTTAATAAGTAACTTAAATTTAAGGAGCGTCATGATATTGTAAGTCTGTCTGTTGAGCGAACTATTGAGGTAGCCTGTGTGGAACTGAGGAGATTTATTGTAATAAGTGTATACAGGCCTCCTTCAGCATTGTATGATAGCTTCGAGCGTATCATGGATGAGATATTAAACAAAGTTGCAAAAATAAATAAAAATGTTGTTGTGTGTGGTGATTTTAATGTAAATTTATTGGAGGATAGTAGTCTTAGTACAAAATTGAAAGCGCTGTTTCTATCATATAATCTGAAGAACTTATTCTTAGAGCCCACAAGAGTTACTTCCTCTACATCTACTTGCCTAGATAATATATTTACAGATATCATAGTAAGAGACAAGCAAATTATTAGACAGTTAGACTCAGACCATTGTGGACAGCAGATCTCCTTTAATGATAACAGTAAGAATGTTTCTAGGCAAAATATAGTTGTAATACCTAAAACTGCAACTCGTTTTGCTAGGTTTCAAAGTAAACTAATGACTAGCTGGTCACTGTTAGATGATGAAGGTGACCCTAATTTGTTATATAATAACTTTTTCAAAACGTTTTGTACAGACTTTAATTCGGTTTTCACACCTAGAACGATTACAGTTGGAGGTAATGCAACCTTCTGTGAATGGGCAACAACTGGGCTTCACAAAAGTAGAAAGAGATTGTATGAGCTATATGACGAGAGAAACTTTAATTTAAGTGAACAATTTCAGGATTATGTTAGAAACTATGCTAGGATATTTCGGAAACTTGGCAAGAAAGCTAAGTCTCTTTACCTGAGTTCAAGGATTAGGAGTAGTGACGATAAAATGAAAATGACATGAAATATAATAAACAGCGAGACTGGGAAAGTTAAAAGTAAAAGTTCAAAATTTAGTTTGAACATTGATAACGACACTATTACATCAGACTCAAAAGTTGCATCGGCGTTTGAAAGTTTTTTTACTGATCCCCGTTATTACTACTAGATCTTTAGACTCATCAACCAATGCAGCGGAATCTCTTTTAAAAGAAAACATGAGTACAACCTATAGTAATTTCTCATTTCAGTATATAAATTCAAATGATGTTATAAAAGCTTTTAATACTATAAATTTAAAGAAGACTGCAGACTTGTGGGGAAATTCCGTTACTATTACCAAGTCCATTATTGCTTTAGCTGCTAACAGATTAGCTTTAATATTTAATAAGTGTATTGACTGTGGTGTATTTCCTGATCTTATGAAAGATAGCAAGGTAATACCTTTGTACAAAGCAGGTAGCACATCAGACCCCACCAACTATAGGCCAATTTCTGTGCTGCCCACATTTAGCAAAATTTTCGAGAAATTGATACTAAGTAAAGTAAGTAAAGTAAAAAATCATTTATTCATCTAGGTCACAACGTGACGCTTATGAACGTCAAATTTTTTTAAGTAAATTAATAATGCTTCTACATTTACATTTACTGCCCATTCGCAAAGCAATAGGTAGAACCACGAGAAAGAACGGGCAATAAAACTCGTGGCCACTCTTTTTAATCGCCAGTGTTATGGTACATATTTTGTTTTTGTAAGGAGCTGCAACTGTTTCACATTGTAATTAATTACTTGTAAATAGTAAATAAGAACATACATATTATATACAAAATATGTAGTTATTAAATTAAGTGCTGTAGTAGTCTTCAAATGTGAATCTTGTGTAACAGGAGCATCCACTTACGCTTTATAATGTAGGCAACTCGCGATCATGTTCAGAACTATGGTGGAAAAGTATGTTACAGAAAGTGACGGTATATGAATACACGAAAATTACAAAAACGTTAGTATCCAGCCCATGATAACGAGTTACCTTCATCTAACACTGTAGCAAATTTTAATAAAATTTGTGGAACAACAATGAAAATGTAAATGTAGTAAGTTGAATGACCTAATAATGCATGAATATTAAATTAATAGAACTAGAGATTTTATATAAAAAAAAAAAACTGAAAAGTAAGGTATCTATATAAATTAAAAAAATCAAGAGTTGGCTAGTGTAAGTGACCACCTATCCTTATCACTGAAATAATCATTAATGGTATAATAACCTTTCCTAATAAGACAGTCTTTTATTTTACTTTTGAACGTACTAAATGGCAATTCTAAAAGACTAATTGGTATTTTATTGTATATACGAATACCTAGCCCTACAAAAGAATTATTAACTTTATGTAAACGATGATAAGGGGCATATAACTTATGCCTGTTTCGAGTATTTATGTTATGTACATCACTTTTTGTAGTAAATAAACCTATATTTTGCCTAATATACAATATATTAGCAAATAAAAATTGCGAGGCTACTGTAAGAATCCCTATAGACTTAAAGCGTTCCCTAAGAGTATCTTTTGCCCCTAACATGTATATTGCTCGTACCGCTCGTTTCTGTAGAACGAAGATATTCTGAATATCCGCAGCTTTGCCCCATAACAAAATACCGTAGGACATGACACTATGAAAATAGCTAAAATAAACTAGACGAGCTGTGTCAACATCAGTAAGTTGTCTAACTTTTTTGACAGCATACGCAGCAGAACTGAGCTTACCTGCAAGACATGCTATATGTGCACCCCATTGTAACTTATTATCTAGTGTAATGCCTAGAAACACTGTCGAGTCAACTGTGTCAAGTTCCTCCCTATCTAGCCTTATATTAGGTCTCAGTTGTCTAACGTTAGGTAAAGCAAATTTAACGCATTTAGTCTTTTTGGAATTAAGCACTAGGTTGTTTGCTGTAAACCATTGTGTAACCTGTATAAGTGCATTATTTACATCATCAAATTGATTCCTATTCCTATCTACTTTAAAAATAAGTGACGTATCATCTGCAAAAAGTACGACATCACAGATATTTTTTAAATAAAAAGGTAAGTCATTAATATATACAAGGAATAGAAAAGGACCTAAAATAGAGCCTTGTGGAACGCCTAACTGTATAGGTAATTTAGAGGATGTAGTCCCATTTACATCGACGCACTGAAATCTTTGCCGCAGGTACGACTCGACAACACAAAGTGCGGTTTCCTCTACGCCGTAGTGGCGGAGCTTACGCAATAGTGTGTCGTGATGAACGCAATCAAATGCTTTTGAGAGGTCACAGAATACTCCGATAGCATTTTTAGATGACTCCCAAGCATTATAAACGTGTTTTATGAGAGCAACACCCGCATCAGTACTGGATCTACCTTTAGTAAATCCGTATTGATCTTTATGAAGCAGACTATTTAAATTAAAGTGTCTTAGTAGCTGCTTTAATAAAATCTTTTCAAATATTTTACTAAATGCCGGCAAGATAGAGATGGGCCTGAAGTTATTTACGTCATTTTTACTGCCAGATTTGAATAAAGGTATGATTTTACTTAATTTCATCAAATCCGGAAATACGCCTAAGTCAAAACATTGGTTAAAAATTATAGAGAGGTAAGGCGCAACAGTCTCAACTATAGTACCTAAAATTTTAATTGAAATGCCCCAAAAGTCGCCGGTATTTTTAATATTAATTGAATTATATGCGATCAATATATCTCGCGGGGTAACGTGCTCGAATCTAAACACGCTCTTGCATTCAGGTACACTGCTAAGCAAAAAATTTCCGGCGTCTAAGGATGATGATTGTAAAGAGCTAGTAGTTGTTAAAGGTATGCTCGCAAAGAAACTATTGAACATATGCGCTACTTGAGTTTGATTGGTGACTAATAAATTGTTTTCTTTTAGTTCAAATTGGTTTTCCCGTGGTCGTGCTCTTCCTGTTTCATTATTTATAATTCTCCAAGTTTCTTTAATTACATTTGTTGAATGCTTAATTTTGCTACTAATAAATTTAGATTTTGCCATAACACAAACTTGTTTAAAAATTTTTGAGTAGTTTTTTACATAATTTAGAAAAGGTGTGTCAAATCTATGTTGTTTCATACCATATAATTCAAACAATTTGGCTCTACTTCTGTATATACCTATAGTGGCCCACTGGTTAAAAGATCCGGTAGTACCCTTTAATGTGACAGTTTTACTCTTGAAAGTAACTTGAAACTCATTATTTACTATTCCAAAAAGTGAATTATAAATTGTATTTGGATTTTCTGAGTTCAAAATTGATGGATTGAGTTTAGCGATAATATTGTTTTTAAAACGTATAAGACGATTGGTAGTTTGAGGCCTACATTCTACTGTATGTGATTTATCATATGTTGTACATGAAAAACTAGCTATCTGTCCACGGTGATCAGAAGGAAGAGAACTAATAACTACTGGGTTTTTAGCAACACAAGAACTAAATATGTTATCCAAACAAGTAGAAGATGTTTCAGAGACTCTAGTAGGTTCACAGAATAAATTACTTAAATTAAATGACTTAAAAAGATTCAGAAATCTAGTACACTGTGAAGAATTCTCTAAAATATTAATATTAAAATCACCACATACTATAATATTCTTATGACTACCTATAATTTTATTAAGAGCATCTTCCATAACAGTCTCAAATAGATTATAATCACCAGAAGGGGGTCGATATACACAAATTATAATATATAAGTCTAGTTCCACACAGGACAACTCAATAGTGCGCTCAATAGATAAATTTACAATATCCTTACGTTCTTTGCATTTTAATAAATTTGAAGTCATTATGAGAGAACCGCCTCTAATAGCCTGCTTTCTTATATATGAACTCTGCACTGTGTAATATTCATTTATAACAATAACCTCATGGGTGCTTAACCAATGTTCAGTTAAGCACAAAACCTTAACGTCATATTTTTCTAGAAATAAACTTAACTCTAACTCTTTGCCAGATAGGCCCTGCATGTTTTGATGTACTATATTCAAATACTGCAGCCTAACTGTTGTCCTATCTTGGAGTTTAAATCACAAGATGTGTCAATAAAAACGTTGTTAGTACATGTACTAACCCTATCAAATAAATTGTCAACACAAGGCTCACTGCCTTGCTGTAAATTGTATGCTAATAACTTAGCAATTTGTCGCTTAATATAAAATGGCAGATACATTGTATCTTTAGTTAAAATAAATTTACTAATAAATTTATTAGCGTCAAAAAACAATATTGCGTCACTATGACGACAAGTTATGTTATACAATAACATGTTTAATGAGTGTATGTGCATATTTTGTGTGTGTGTTAAGTTGTTTGAGTAAGGTAAAGCACCTAAAATAAATTTACAACTAAATTTAGAATTAAGTTCTATCAACAATTCAACACATTCTATGATATCCTGTCTCTTTACAGTTAAACTGTTACCAAACAATAATATTGCAGTACTACTCTCATCTAAGGGGTGTAACTTAATCTGATTAACTAAACTACAGTAACTATCCCCTGGCCTACAATAATTTATAACACACTGATTTGTATATTCACTGAGAAGACTACCAAAATTGTGACCTAGCCTATCAGAAAAAATAAAAGTTTTATTAATAGATGTTGGAAGCCTAGATTTATTTAAATTTGATTGTAATGAGTGTGAGTTTTGTGGATTGTTAGAAAAATTCTCAGGTAGTACGGTACTCAATGGCTCTGCTGGTACAAGAGCATGAGTACAAGAACACGAGAGCTTATTGGTCAGAGACTCATACATTTCTGCATTACACCTCACCAAGTCTACGAGCTCACCTGCCTCCACTATACGCTTGCTCAGTTCTTGTTGAGAAGCTTGGTATTTGTTGAAGATCTCATTTAAGGTTCTTTCCCTAAGTAATATCTCTTCCCTTAAGCGATGTGTTTCCATATCATACACTGATCTGCTATGTTCCAAATTTCTAGAGTACTCAGAAAGTTGATTAACTAAGTTTATGCGCTCCTTTCTAAGATTAAAATTAACTCTATGCACATTATATTTCCTAATAGATTTATGATATTTTTTTATTAATTTAGTAATTTTAATGTAACGTTTAAGTTTATTACGACTAGAAAAGCTGGGTCTCATAATAATGGTATCCTCCCTGGTCAGATCTATTGTCACTACTGGCTCCCTAATGCACACATGATCTGGCTCACTACTAACCAACTCATGATATAGGCTACAGGTATTCGCAATCTGTTGACTGTGTTTATTTATTTCTATGTTGGAGATGGTTTTATGAGCTTCACTCAATTCACGTTCCAGTTCAGCAACACGTCTCAGAGCTTCTTCATGAGTGTCCATGCACTGTTGGAAGTTGGACACCGTCAGTCGAAGTTGTTCATGTTGCTCAAGTATTTCAAGATGGTGTGTGTGCATTTCAGCCAGCTGTGCCTTGAGTTCAGTGTTCTTGTCTACTATTTTCTTTACTTCTTCTTCGCTGTCCTCTCTTTCCTGTAGCAGCTGGTTACACAGGCTTTTGGAGGATTCCAATTCCTTGAGTGTAGACTGTAATTTGTCCTCCAGAACTGCCATTCTGCGGGTCATCATTTGAACAGACCCACCCCGTAAGCACCTGAAATATAAGGAAGAGTGAGTAAAGTCAGCAGAGAGAAACTAAGAAATGGGTGGATAGAAAGTTGAGAAGGAAATAATGTAGGTAGATTATAAAAAAAATAACAGAAAAGTAAATTAAATAAATTTGGGAACAGCTTATTTTAAATCTAGCTATTGGGGAATATGAAAGTAATGAATAGGTACAAAAAGTTATATGTTTGATATTATTTTTATAAAACAATAAAATACAATTGGAATGTAGGTAGGTACTTCTATAAATTGACCTGTGTAACACTATTGTACTCCTTAGATTAATATACTTATTTTATAATAAATAATTATGTTTTGTGTATAGTGTGTCATGTAGTATATGGTGTCTGAGGCAAATGTTTTTCGTCATCGATTTTGCTTCCACAAATTGTCAAGCAAAAGGAGACATAAACGGTGCCGCTGTGTATTGTAAATGACGTCGCTCACGTGCAGTGAGCAGTGTTTATGAAATGTATAGTGTATATTAGTTAGTATTATATGAATAAAACGATACAGGGATAAGTAAATAATTATGAAAACAATACTCCCCGGGTTTCCAGTTGATTTTGAATCTTGTTTAAGTTGTATCAGTTGTCCGTTACTTTGACAGTTGGTCCGCCACAAGTTTTCCAGTGAGGTTTAGTCACTTGTCCTTTGATATTATGTTACACAAACAATTATTGCTAAGGTTTATGGGTATACACTTTAATTTAGAGATACAATTAATGAGGAAAACAAAATAAAACTATTTTTATCAATTAAATTATTATACACGTAGCGAAATGACAGCTGTTCGCTAGTGTTGCCAGCGAGTATCTCCACTAGACTCTAGACCAGCTGCAAAGTTATTTTAATAACAACGAGCTTCTACACTCTAAACAATTTGGTTTTACAAAGGGGCGCTCCACGACCGATGCCGGTGTTGAGCTTGTAAAACATATCTTTGATGCCTGGGAGGATTCACATGATGCTTTAGGTGTTTCTGTGATTTGTCCAAGGCCTTTGATTGTGTAGAACATGATACATTGATCAGGAAATTACATCACTATGGTTTAAGTAGTTCTGCTCTGCATCTTCTTACTTCATATTTGAGTAATAGGATTCAGAGAGTTGATGTCAACGGGACGCGTTTGCATGGGTCTGTAGTCAAAATGGGCGTCCCACAGGGTCACAGTCACAATCCTCGGTCCTTTTTTATTTTTAGTTTATATTAATGACTTACCACATCTCGTCAATGACAAGCACGGGATAGTACTGTTTGCTGATGATACCTCACTTTTATTTAAATTAAAACGACAGCAAATTGATATGGACGATGTAAACATTGCTATCTCAAAGGTGGTTCGCTGGTTTGAGGTTAACAACCTGCTTTTAAATAGACTAAAAACTAAATGTATTCGATTTTTGATGCCTAACGTCAAACAAGTGAACACCTCAGTAAAGGTTAAGGATGATGTGTTGGATCTTGTGGATAACACCAAATTTTTAGGCATTACACTAGATTCTAAGCTGCAATGGGGACCACATATTAGTAAATTGTCGAATAGACTCAGCTCTGCAGCATACGCAGTCAGGAAAATTCGCCAGTTAACTGACATTGACACTGCCAGGCTTGTATATCATAGCTATTTTCATAGTATAATGTCATACGGTATTCTCCTGTGGGGAAATGCTGCCGACATTCAGACCATCTTTGTTCTGCAGAAAAAAGCTATTCGAGCAATTTATAATTTGGATTATGGGGCTTCGTTAAGGAATAAATTCAAGGAAATAAACATTTTAACAGTTGCAAGCCAGTACATTTATTCCAACCTAATATATTTATTCCAAAACAAGGCCTCATACTCAAAGAAAAGTGATATCCACAATTTGAATACTAGAAATAAGAGTAAGCTAGTAGTGCCGGCTACCCGGCTAGAGAAAATAAAAAAATCTTTTCAAGGCCAATGTGTGCGCTTTTACAATAAAGCGCCAAGCAATATTCAAAATTTAAGTTATAATAAATTCAAAAAGATTATAAAACGTAAACTTTGTCAAAAAGGGTACTATTCAGTGCTAGATTATATTGAAGATAAAAATGCTTGGGATTAATTTGCTCGGTCCCACAGGCTACTTATGTTTGATTAGTGTTAAGTTTCATGTGAGTGTGAGTTATTGTGTCTATAGTCTATATTATGCTAGTAAGTACTTTTATATTATTATTTAAAAAGCCTTATTAATTGACAACAACATTATAGACACACCAGCTCATAAACTTATGAAAAATTCAATGTAGTTACTAAGTTTTTAAATTGTATAGAATCAAGACGTAGAAAAGAGTGGCCCGGAGTTTCTTGCCTGATTCTTCTCACGAGGCTCTACTTTCTGAACAGGCATTTTTTTCAATGCTCAACTATGTTAATATGCATTTAAAGTTACTTTTTATTTTTTTTATTTGTATGACTTTCTGACGTGTCCAAAAAAATTTAAATATTTTTATGGAAATAAACATATTTGAGTTTGAGTTTGATTAACTAGTCAAATTTACTCTTATTACTCTATCTTATTTTTTACTCTAAATCACTTTTTATATGACTACTACAGGACGCCAGCAGCAATTTACCCGTTTTGGCCGATATCGTGGAAATTTCAGGAAATACCTTCTTAGTGTACCCCTACGGACCCCAAGGAACATACATGCCAAATTTCAGCTTCCTGCGCCCAATAGTTTCAGCTGTAGCTTGTCTGTCAGTCAGTAAGTAACGCAAGGATTTTATATATTAAGATAATAAATAAAAACTTTGCTTTTAATTTCTTATACGATAAATATGAAATTACGAGAATTGAAAAAAGTTTATTAAAATTTGAAAAATAGGGCGTGTAAATTGTGCCTGTTACTAGCCCATGTTGCTGGCTTCTGAACTTCAGGCTTTTTAAAGTTGCTTCGCAATTGAATTTGTCATTTGCCATTACATACATAATTATGTTTTTGTGGACCACATTACGGCTATAAAAAGACTGCCGGACTTTAAACGTGTGCCTTATATAAATATCTTAACCAGTAGGTAATCACCACTTTACATTGCTGTGAAGCAATTGATTCTTCTAAGATACTAGGGGATGCTGCCAACTTCGCCCGCACATTTTTTCTAATTTAACCGTTTCTGTCCGATCCTGTGGTCATTTCAGGAAATCCCTTCTTAGTACACCCCTACAGTTCTCAAGGAACGTATATGCTTGCATGCCTATGCCCATGCATTTCAGCTTCTTGCTGTCTGCCAGTCAGTAACGCCAGAATTGTATAGGCACAGATGATGTATTCTATAGCAATGAACACAGATGAGAAAGATTACATAGAAGCGCAGTTCTTAAGGATTTCGTGTGGTGATTCCAAGTGGGGACTATCTCCAGTTTAGTTCGTAGTTGGCGCCGTTGGCAGCGCTGGCGTCGTTCTCCGTCTCTCTTGCTCTCGTAGTTAAGATACACAGGAGGAACGTTCGTCTCTCTTGCTCTCGTAGAGACAACTGACACAGCGCGACTGCCGCGCCACCAAGCGGCAATTTGTATCACAGAAAGTATGTATTCAGAGCGCCCATAGGAAATACGCCTCTATGTAAATATCTGAGCTCTTTGTCTATAGTATGGCAGACGGTGACACTCGTTCGATCTTCTATGATCTCTATGGATTATTAAAACTGACCCGTGTTGTATATAGGTATCGTGATGATTTCCAGAATATTACATACAACTGTAGTGGCAAAGTCAAGTCGAAGTTATGTCAAAATCACTTATCCAATCACTTATTCTTAGGCAAATGTGACGCTTACTAAAGCTAAAGGAGATGTACCATTTGGCCATACATTATGGGCCTGGCACGGCCAAACACAACACCATGTGTGTTTTGAAGATAAATGACTACTCTATTAACCTGTATAATTTCTTTTTAAATAACTTTTGGTGGAAATAAGATACGAGATATTTGAAATGGAAATTATTCCGCAACTAAATATACCTCAAAATTGAATTTTAACATAAATATAATACCTAGATGTAAATAAAAGTATGTCTTTGCGTCTTAAAGAACAAAAACTACATAAAGAGTGGCCAATAATAATGAATAATCACCTGTGTACTAGTGAACCTCGTACTATGTATACTCGTCCAAAAATGCTAACCACAATCACAAACACCGCTGCATATTCTTAGCATGGGTAGAAGGTACTGATCATTATTATTGAATTTATATTCAATTACATTACAATAAAACCGTACGAAAACACCAATAAATCAGAACAAAATATTTACGATACACAGTAGCAACACGAATGACATAACAGATAAAAAAAGTGTTGCATATGGTTTGAAAAAATATTTCTACTATCGATTAAAAAACAAAACGATTTTTACCGATTAATAATTATGGAATGTATAATAAATTATATATTTCTTGATTCTTTTTACAAATATACTTATAAAGTAAATAAAATATATTGTTTTCTAATATAGTAATAAAAATATTATTTCCTTATAACAATTTCTGCCTACCATACTTCATTTTATTTTTAATGCTGGCAACATAAGACATTCATCCGCTATTACCATAGTTTATTCAAAATAATTAATCTTTAAAAACTAAATTCTTTCACCGATACTCTATCAAGAAACGAAAACGATGTAAAATTTTTAAAAATTATATGTTTAATTTCAACGATTCACAACTTTCTGGCCGCTAAAGGCCGTATTTGGTCTTTCTCCTTTAGGAAAGAATTACTTAAATATGCTATTTTTACATTCTAGTGCCACGTTCGCAATGCTAGGGTGCAGGTCATCTTCGCCGTTTGTGTAGACAAAAAACATGCCATATCCAGTTATAATACATCTGATAACAGATATATATGTAAGTGAGAATGTATCTTAGGTAAGGTTGTTGTGCTTGTACTCAACTGAGATGCAAGATTTCGCGCGTACACCCGACTGAAATTAACAACTGTCATATCTTAGCGGGCTTCTTAAAATACCTGCTTACACTCTTAGGGTTGTTCATGTATTTTATAGCAGTAGGGTTCCAGACCGTTATTGCTGTTTGGAAGTACGGAGTTTGTATAGTTTGTTGAAGTTGGCAGTAAAATAATTCTTGCGTAGGTTAAAAGGTCAGGATAGGTGAAGAAAATACTGGCTAGACTGTTCCTTTGCTTGCAATATAAGTAATGAAGTTCGACATTGATGTGTTTAACACTAAACCGGACACGTTGAGGCGCATGCTGAGTATTGACTTTTTTGCAGGGTTTAATGCTCATTAGGTAATGTTTTTTTATACTAAAACTTATAATAACTGTCTACATATTGTTAATCTAGAGTTAGTCGTGGAGACCTATCATTGGCTATCTGATGCTTACTATTGTTGCCACTATGTATTTTTAAGCTGTTGGTCTTCCGAATAATTAAATAAATAAATAAAAGAGACTGTAATTTGCATCGGATATATACATTTCGATGCAATATATCACTCTCGTCAGCAATAATTAACAAGAACCGTTGATTACTGGCCAAAGCTCTCCAATTAAACTTTAAGGAACTGCTGAATATTTGAGAAATAGATTCACCTCGAATGACATCATAATCCTTTCAGTAGAACATTAGCAGCAAATCATCAAATAAAATTCCTAAAGTTATAGTCCATAAGCCAACTAATTCTCCATTTTCTCCTTCAAATACAAACAAAACAAATAAATCCTCTAATAGTTTCTAAGTTAACGAAAGAAATCCAATCACCACACTCATGCAAACACTAACACATCTAGACAGAGAGAGTAAAATGTCCCGAGCAAGTGTAAAACAAGGAGTATCAAGTTAATCTGAGCCGAATGTACCAGAGACAAGCTCTATTTGTATTTGTCTCCAAAGGAAGCTATTATTAAAAACTTGCTCGCAAAAGATTATGAATTTTGACCGAAATGCAGATTTACCTTTGCTCATCTTTACGTTTCTTAGCAATCTGGCTTACTGTATCTGACAGCTTGGAAATTTTATGAAACATGAATATTTTGCTTGGTAGCGTTTGATTAAATGTCTTCTTTTTCGCCTACGGTACTAGATAACGGTTTATCTTGTTCAATCTGGTATTATTAGGCCTAGTTTTTGTCAGACTTCATTCTCTATTATTTGATCTATCATGTTCTTTGACATTAGTTTTCTTGCGCTTATACAGTATTTCAAGGTTTGCGTTTAGACAATAATCTTTACCACAACAACTTCCAGGACTATTTTCCTCATCTTGAATGCGGTTGTATATGTTGTTGGGTGTTAATTTACGGGTGTGGCAATTTCCCTTTTAGATTTGTTGACATTCTAAAAATAATATTTGAGACGTACTAGTATCGTAAATTAATAAAAGCAAACCTATACCAGGTTGTATTTACTTTTGACTCAATCATTCTAAGAACAGATAACTAGTTGCTATAAATGTATTATCACAGAGTAAAAACAACGTTAGCCGTCTTTGTTTCATATAATGCGTTTATTATCCGTGTTCATTCACAACTTGCAACTATGAAAAAAACTAAGCTTGCTGAATGAGATTAATTTTGTATTATAGACTAAAAGTATCAAAAAGATGAACATATCACACAGCGCCCATAGACACTCAGCGCCCGAGCTCTTGAGCATTAAAGCCTTTCATTCAACACATAAACATTTCACCTTTCTGAGTAGATAGCCGTGCACTGTTTTTAGGTAGTAATAGCAGCAATACATATAAAAAGTATGGCCCACTATCAAAAAGATGAAGTAATTTATTTTGCTTAATAATACGTTGGTGAGCTATATTATTTTGAAACAAAGGCTTTGCCTTTGTATAATCGCAATAAAGATATAATTTAAGTGGGGTTCCGTTAGAAATTACTTAGGAAAGAATAGTTTATATGAATTGAATGACTAACAAAGGAGAATAGATGTTAAACACATGAAGTGAGGTTTGAAGACGGTTGCGACGTTGGATTTTGAGAAACAAATGGGCTTTGCATATGTTTAACTGTGGTACTGTAAGTGTTGTCTCGTTGGAATAATGACTTCCATTGAAATGCTAAATATTTGTACTTGGGGAACTTGCTAAGCAGCTGCTGTTCAATGACTAATTTGCGATGTGTTCAATAAACGATTAGCAATATTTTGGACAAAACGTTATGCTCATCCTACGAAGGTGATCCTCCAGTGATTGCGATTGAAGCCCGGGGTCTGAGACGAAGACCCCTGATCACAATCAGGACACCACAAGATGATGATAATGCTCTTTCTCCAAAGGTTATGGCTTTGTATGCCATAATTCTTCGTTTATCTACTTACGTTTATAATAAGTGATGGATTTCCAAGCTCAATTCACGCTGAAAAACCTGACTCTTAGTTTCACTCACTACCTTGGCTACTATATATACCTATAACATATATAATACTTACTTTCCATGTGGTCTTTGAAGATATGGAAGGCCAGGTGCCAGTGACATGTATGATAAAAGCACGAACATTGCTTATTTATTTATCAGTAGGATATCTCACACCACCATCGTTAGAATATTTTAAGTGTTTATTAGAATAGTCTGTAGGATTTTCTAGATTTTCTTTTAGAAATATTATTATATCATCTATAATATTGAGTACCTATTCAGCTTCTGATTATTTTTCCATTTCGTGAAGCAATACCTTGATTATTAAATATAAATTTGTCATAGATGTCTCTGGCTAATAGCAACATATTACTATTATTGCGTTTTTTTCCTTTGCAGTACAAGGTATTATAAATATAATAAAACACACAAGAATTTCTTAAAAATGTATTTATTTTTCATTTTATTGTGCTCTTCAATATTTATTAAACGGACATTTTGTCCACGAATTTTAATTACATATGTGTTGCAACTCTCAATATTATACAAAAAGAAACAATAAATGTGTAATAAAATAAATAGTTATTACTTAAATTAAATACAAAATAAAAAACAGAAACAAAAACAACATTTTTGATGACAGAATAATATTCTCCGTTTACAAATAGAAATGTAATGTTTGTTTTACGTCAGGAAAGAGACGTTCCAGTGGAATACAACTGAATAAAAGATAAAATGAAATTGATCTTAAACAAAAGAGCGGAGTTTGAATACTTGTACAGCAGTAAAAACAAATCGACGGATAGGAATTCGATACATTATGTTTAGCACCAAATTACAAAATGAGAAACTACGATTTGACCAAAGGAAATTTGTGTGATATTCGAATGAAGAGGTACCTTTAATATGATATGATTATAAAATTCAACTTACTATTCTTAAATAATTCATTTAACTACAATTTTTGTACATTATCTACAAATTCAAAAATTCATTTACATCATTCCCTCTTAGTTTTTACACATGATCAATCTTTAACTTGATAGAGTTCACAATTATTGTGATAATTTAAGGACTAGTTCGAAACTTACTAGGACGAAACCGCTATTGCTACTTAAAAATATGGTCACATGAATTTTGTACAAAACCATCGCTATATCAGCTAATAAAAATAACGTTTTCATCAAAATATCGTATCGCTACAATCTACAGGGACAGACCATCTACTAAGCAATAAATTTTGTACAATCGTGTAGAAAAGTAGTCCCAAAGACGTTTAAGGTTCATAAATATTCGACAGTAACTAATATTCAACAATTAGGTTCACCGTCTCGGAAGGCATGAGAGAATTGAGGCCGCTGAATAATTTAGGCCGTGAAAGACAAAGTAAAACTACTAAATGCAAAATTGATTACATTAAACGTGATTCTTCACTTCACCTCGTCATTGGAGTAGTATGGCACGACTGTCACATCAAGCCAACAAGAGTCCGTTCATGACATTGGTATTTCTGCTGACAACCGATGTCTAGAGGACGCTCTTGTACCACAAGTCCCACAAGTATTATTACTATAACCAGAATCTGATCCAAACGAGGAATCCCCGCTTGGAGGTTTTGGAGAAGCTCTTGGGCCTCTCCAGCAGGCAATGCCTGGTAGTTCTCCACCGGGCCAGGCTCCACCCGCACTCATGGGCAGTGGGCCTTGCGGCCTGGCTCCAACAGTGCCAACTTGAGGATACAATCTCAACAAGGCATCCAGGAGAACTCCTTCGTGAAACTCCGTGGGGTCCGGCGGTCCGGGTGGATGGATATGTCGCTGTTGATGCATTCTATGTTGATGTTGCGCTCGTCGTCTTTCCAACGACTTGGGTCTTCGATCCATTCGCTGTTGGCGTGGTCGGTGCGGTAGTGATTGCGGTGCTGGTGGCCTGGAGCATGTTCGGCAAGGCGCCGCTTCTCCGACTAGACTGAGCTCGTCTTCAGCGAAATGGTCGTCGCTATGGAGGGAGTCATCTGATCTGTGAGGCAGCTCTTCGTAGAGAGGGGCACCGCATGTGTCACCCCCGCAGGAACTACCACCTCGCCAAGTGCCGCCAGAGCCGCAAACAAAAACGCGGCCCGCACAGTTCGGTCTTTTGGTTTCCACCATCTGTTAACAAAGATATTGCACCATTAGTACCATAATACAAGTAGTTCATAGAAATGACTACGTTTGAACACATGTATATGTTACTGTTATCATTGTAAAATGTGATAAAATTCTATCTATATTTCGATCAATATTGGTATCGAAACCTTGCTTAAGAGTATTTTAAATTGTAATGTGAACAAAATTGTACTCCTATCTAACCTCACTTACGACGTCAAATTGCAGGAGAAATCAGTACCTAATAATACATTTAAGGGAGGAGGGCAGATTCAAAATCAGTGAAAGTTCCAAATTGATACACAGCTGTTTGCAGAAGTAAATACTGGGCAAATAAAATTATACTTTTAGTTTGGTAGAACATCCTAGTTTTGTGCAAAACGGTTTATTTCTTATTTAAGTAAAACGCAGCTTGTGTACACTAGATATTATTTCTAATCGAGATTGTTCAAACAGCTAGTTTATAATTAAATAACACGTTTTACGCCAATATAATCAGAAAAGTTTTCTACAAATTATTATATTTCGTAAAGTCTAGAAAGATAGATAGATATACTCTTTATTGTACACCAAATAATATTGAAAAGTACACATTTTTTTAATTGGCTTATACTACAGCATGTACAAATGGCGGCCTTATCGCTAAAAGCGATCTCTTCCAGGCAACCTTTGGATGGACAGAAATGGTGTGTAAGCAATCAAGTGTGGCGATGGTGTAGTTAATAAATAAAATAATATCAACTAATATACATACTGAATATACATAAATGTATAAATATTATATATCATACATATTCTACATAAAGACCATACACATATTATGTACATACATTATTATATATAAATATATACCTATAAACTATACGAGATAGAATGTCATATATTTCATAATATCGTTATACTAAAAACTATGCTAAAATACAGATACAGTGAATACTACTCATAAAGTAAGACCTGAGAAAGCTATTCTTGTAAAATGTTTGCGACGTTCATTTAACGAAAATTCTTAGCATTTACATAAAATTTGAAGCCAATTATAAACATGTTAAACTATAATTATCAAACTACCAACTTAAAGATGCTAAGAGATAAACTTCTGACAGTTTTAATAGGTATCAAATATTAGCTTCAACTCTTGAAACTTTATTAAGCCACGACACGACTGATCTCTCTGGACCGTTGGCCTAGATCAAATATGACCCTGAATACTAAGCTGAAATGTGTAGCATTTTAACTGCTTATGTTAACCGTAGTAAATAAAGGGTCTTCACAGACAGGCAGACGGACAACAAAGTGGTATTAATGCCGGTTTTTATCCTACATATAGGTGTTTCTATGTATAATATGTATGTATTTACAAAAAAAAGTATATATGTATGTTTATCCATTGTCTAGTACCCATAGTACAAGCTTTGCTTAGTTTGGGACTAGATGGTGTTGAGTGAAAGTGGTGTAAAAAACACAGTTAACATTGACTAGGGAGAATTTATTATGAAATTACATTATGTACATAAGTTTGTTTCAAGCTTTGTTTAAGTAAAGTTAAATGCTTATCAAACCTTATTACAATATGTTTTTGTCTTAGTAACATTATTTTCTTTCTCCAAACTAACTTAACTCTGAATAAAGTCAGAAATATCGCACCAAATAAAACTATTTAGACATTTAGCGACGACTCGTTTTATTGGGCATAAATGTATCAGCTGTCTCTCTCTTTGCGACCTCACAAAAGCCTCACAGCTTCGGCTTGCGACCTAGGGCCAGCTCCTTACCCGACTTCTAAAAAGCAGGAGGAGTTTAAATGGTTTTTTATGTTGATGTTACCTCAGAACTCCGTTGGTTATTAACTGATAAGGAAAATTATTTTAGTTTGGAAGAAAGTACTTTGCCATATAAATTTCAGGAAATGAATTTAAAATGGCTTTTTCGTTTTAAAATAATATTTTGAATCTAACCAAATAATGCAAATATTTTTTGAAGCATATAAAATAATTTATTTGAAATACGAGTTGTTTTATTTTTCATTTCGATAAACAGTAAGTAACGATATTAGAGAGCTATTTAAGTGTGTGATAATTTGTTACATCCGCCATACTTGTAATACCATTGGTAACTGTTCTTTGGTCCACTGCATTGCTCTTGTGCGTTACTTGTGAATGTATACGTACATTGAACATAAACTTCAGTTTCTAGTACATACTAATTTGTTCCAATATCAGACTCGTCTTTTGACACTTCCTGGTGGAATCTGAAGAATGGAAAACTACTTGATTTTTGTATTTGAAATGTATAAATAGGTAATATCAATTAATGACCAATTTTGTTATGGAGAAGGTTTACTGAGAGTAACCATTAATGCAAGCAACACAACTATAAAATATGTACGAAATAATTTACCTCTGTGCAAGAAATAAATATTTCAAATATTTTATTTTACCTACGATATTCCTTTTAGAAACATACGCAACATTCCCTTTTAGTAATACAGCTATATGTATCGGGAATAAAGCCTGGATAATTTTTATACAATGATATACGAAGCTTAGCAAAAAATATAATAATATTAGGTCTAGACGTAACTTTCAGAATGTCATCTTGTGATACAAATAAAAGGACAAGAGCGAACAT
Source organism: Euclidia mi (assembly GCA_944739405.2). Taxonomy (NCBI): domain Eukaryota; kingdom Metazoa; phylum Arthropoda; class Insecta; order Lepidoptera; family Erebidae; genus Euclidia; species Euclidia mi. Next base: position 8,484,880 of record OX123193.2, on the reverse strand, counting down.
CAATTGAACGAAAAGACACGCTCGAAGACGTACGAACAATGAATATGGACGCGTCAAATGAACCTCGTTACATTGAGTGACAACATCACATTTCATTACTTACTATATCAGTACGGGCATCTATTAAATTAACAAACAACTGTGTAATACTTATCGAAGAAGAAGATACTATTAGTATGTTATTATTTTCATTAAATTAAGTGTTATGTTATGAAATATTGCAAGACTAGAGGACGCCAGCAGCTACGCCTGCATTTTTTTTTAATTTACCCGTTTTAGCCGATCCCGTGGCAATTTTGGGAAATCCCTTCTCAGTGCACCCCTACGGTCCCCAAGGAACATACATGCCAAATTTCAGCTGCCTGCGTCCAATAGTTTCGGCTGTAGCGTGTCTGTCAGTCAGTCAGTATCGCAAGGATTTTATATATTAAGATATAGATATTATTTCATGTTTGATACGCCATGTGCTCGTAATAGCTGGGAGCAGTCGTAATAAAATATAACTGTTAACTATCATAAAATCACTATAAACCTTTTGATTAATGCCATCGTAAAGTTAAAAATAATATGTTGCGAAATAATTTGCTAAAGTTATAATATTTTTGTTATTGAATTTGACGACTAAAGACTGATTTATAGTTTTATCGTAATAAGCTTTTCGGAGTTTTCTGCAGGATGCAGACCTCTACTAATTAGAATCACAATAGATTTGTGGATCAATACAAAGATAGCATTTTTTTTGGGTTTACTCCGTGTGGTGACGGATTAAGAATACGGAATGTCACCACCCCATATCATCCCGTGGGTGTCGTAAGAGCCGACAGAGGGAGTATATTACGCAGAGAACAGCACTGTAAGAGAAGGAAAACTTGATACAAACCCTGTACCAACCCGTTTGGCCAGCGTGGTATAGTAGGCCAATTCCTCCTTTCAAAGGAGAGGCCTAGTCTAGCAGTGGACTGTTCAAGGCTGTTGATGACGCGAATATGCAATAGGCTTTTGTCCACTAAGAATAAATCGGTTTTATTGTAGTATATTTTTGATGATTCATTTTGATTTTAAGATGTCAATATAATTTATTATTTATTGTAAAAAGGTAAGATTAATGTTATTTTTAGGATTCTAAAACTTATAATAACGTATTTATTCTTGTGACAGTGAACACCAATCAGAGAGCATTACGTCAAACAGTACGTCCGCCATTCATGTTGTTGACGTTTTAGTAGTAAATGCAACTAAAACGTCAAACCTTCTACCTGTCAAATCGAATATAAAAAATAAAAAGGGTAAATCAGACCAGACTTCATTCACGGTTTGTTTTGTTTTGTACTTTGTGATATCACTCAACCGCTATGATGGTTTGCAGCGTTTTTGTGTCAAATTCAAAAAGGTTTTTAAAAAGCCGTAATTAGTAATGTTGCTGATCGATTTTTGAAGAAAAATTCAGGTATTTCAATTTAACATCTAATAAAGGAACGAATCAATCGCTATTTACATTTTAGGACACAAGCCTATTGAAGTAGTTGAATGTAAGCTATTCATGTAGCTTAATGATGGTTCACGGATTTTGTCGCGATATATTGGCATATTTACTGACATTATATTTAAATCGTTATAGAAACTACAATATTAATTATATTTCGACGTTTAGATCACTTTACAGGAGATCTTCCGTGACGACAGCTCCTTAACTGTAGTTTTATTTCAATCAATGTGAGGTTTTGGCCCACTTGGTGCTCCTTAGTATATGCTCTGGGTTTCATCAGCTTGTGACAAAAATATCTGAACTATTGTATAATCAAGTACACACCTCCAACTGTGGTTCCAACTCCGGTCTATGCGGCAGCGGCGGTCTTCTGGGCAGGTCTTGTAAGTCTTCGTACAGAGGCGCCGGCGGTGGAGCCCGACGGGTGGAACCGCCTTGAGAAGGCGCCGAGGACTTCGATGGTAAGAGATTGGTGACTTTCCGTTTGTGTCTGTGAAAGAAAACGTTTGGTTAGTTAGTAAGTAAGTTATTAGTAAATTGGTCGTTGGGAAAACCATTCGTCTAGTAGTACCAGCACTTTTATTTTCACAAGAATGTAAGGCATATGTAGGCCTAGTATTTTTTATTCTGAGATAAGAATATGAAGTAATTCATAATTATACCTACTGACATTGATGTTCGCAATTTCATTTCTAGATGGTATAATATTATGTGGAAAATAAATTAAGCATAATTGCGTCTGAGGGTCTTTAATGATATTTTTTACAATGCTCCTTTAAGACAATGCCGTGCGAAACTAAGACAATGACTAGTGAGCAGATATATTTGAAGGCAAATTAGTCTGCTTTTGATAACTGACATTGATAACTGACATTCAAAGTAAATCTAAAACTTATTCAATATCTTGAACGACTTATAAGATAATGTACTTTCTATTCAATAGACAAATAGATCACGTTGATTAAATATTGTTTTAAGTCTGAGTGCTTACAATGTATTTAATTATTATTTTAAACATCTTTAACATCTGAATTTATATGTTTTAACGACAATACGCACAGTCAGTACAATACAATACAGTCGATACGTATTCAAAACTACAAAATTTGTTGTTTTATTTACACAAGTTTCTAGATAAAACATTAATTTCAATAAATAATTCCCCTAAACGAGTACAAGCGAAATTTAAACTAAGCTGACGAATTCTATATTAATATTATAAATGCGAAAGTTTTTTTTATGGTAATAGGCGGCAAACAAGCAGACGGATCACCTGATGGTAAGCAATTACCGCCGCCCATGGACTCAAGCAACACCACAGGAGTTACAAGTGCGCTGCCGCCCCTTGGGGTTGGGAAAAGGGATAGGATGAGGAGTGGGGTGAGGGAGAAGGAATAGGGGATAGGGCCTCCGGTACTCTCACTCACCGAACGAAACGCAACAGTTTAGTTACTGTTACTTTACGTCGATTTTCTGTGAGAGGGTAGTACTTCCCCGGTCGAGCCGGCCCATTCATGCTGAAATCAGCAAGGCTCTACTACCTTTTCACTTCGCATGGAGTGATTTATTGAATGATTTCCGTGTGGGGTGTTAGTTAGGAAACTAGAGAGGAACATTTGCCACTTTTTAAGCCGATCACCGACATTCACACGGGCAGAGCCGCGGGAAATCTAGTTTTTTATATCTTATCAGAACTGTTATGCCTTGTAATAATGTTTTTATGAAATATGTAAATACGTTGTGACTCACCGTTCTATATTTTATGATATTAGAAGGAAACGGCAGCAAAATAATGTAATTTTTGGTCAGCAGTGGTCGTTGTCAGTAATGACATCATGCGCCAATGGCTAATCTTCCTTAAAACTGATTTCCGGCACTGATACCAGTGCACAAAATATTGCCTCAGTACAGTCTCTATGTGTACTCTGTACATTTGTATTTACATGTTGTCTAGCCGATATATAGCGATAAAGTAGGTAACACTGAATTGGTCGTGATACTTTGGTTCATGTAATAAAACTTAATTATATTTTTGAAACACGCACTCATACTCTGCTTACCTTGGTAACCAAGTCTGCTGTTTCACACGCCTTAAGCTTAAACTTAAGCCATAGGTGGCCTTTTCAGATCAAATTGCGAATCTTGCTTCAATACAATAAAGTGCTTGAGATATTCATTCAGATTTTTTGATACGGTTAACAATAAAACCCACGGAATTGTCGCGTATCAGTTTAATAAACTCCTTTATGGATAATTTTATGTATGTCTATTTTTATATGGGTAATTTGTTTCGGTGTCACAGCACCCAGGATATGATTATATTGTTAATTTTGATTGACGACTTGTATTTTTTATAAGTTCGGGCATTAAGAGTTCCTATTGAAATTGAGAAATGTATTTTTGCAGTACTTATTATGATCAGTGAAAGATTTTTCACTAGTTGTATTTGAGTTGACTTTCTGTAAAGATTCGACTGTTTCAATTTATTTAATGGAGTCTAGCATCTCAAAGTGAGATAATACTAGTGTCAGGTTAATTTAGGGTACCTCAAGAATCTATTATTTTATCTATATACATACTTGCTGTAACTTTTAGGCGAAGAGTAAATAAAGATGAAAATTATGAGTATCGAACATTAAGTTCAAAAGGAAACTTTTTTGATCCGAGAATGAATTTAGTAAAAAGTATTCAGACAGTTTGGAAATCATGTTGAATAAGACATGAAGGTAGAGCTTTAAGCATAAGAAATACCTACAAATGAAAAATAGCATCTATAGGCTTCGCTTACCCACACAATGATTTGAAGTACATGATCCGAAATATAATAAGACGGAAACTACTATAACAGAAAGTGCCATATCCGCATAACACATTGTCTTCAGAAGTATTAGTTCCAGTTGGTGTATTACCATTCAATTATGAAGAAAATATCTTATTATAAGCGCATTAGACACGGCATCTTCACTTCATAAAGCAGATGTTCTAATATTTGTCGATTTAATAGTTTGGGATTGAAAAATGGCAAGGGGTTCCGTATTAGAAATATTAATTTCACTTGGATATTACTTATCTTTGGATGCAACCAAAATACAATTAATTCGTTTGAACTAATGGCTTATGCAGTTTGAAATTGTTGGGCTGTCAATAGAATATATAGGTAGATACATAAAAACCGTTGGTCAGTCATATATTAATTGAGTTAACGTAAGCATAATAATTATATCGCTATAAGCAGATTCTGTGATAGAACTTATTGGAATCGGTACGTTGCGCAGTTGTTGAGGTAACGAGTTAAACGGATAGGAACAGTTGGTGTCGACTATAATCGGTAAATATGTATAAAGAAAATATTTCAGAATAACCTACATCTAACAAAAATATTATGGAAATACTTTGGACTAGGCGTGGGCAGTTTAAACACTTGGATGCCACAATCTTTCTAGCACAATTTTATTCTTTTTGTAGTTCGTAATATTTTATAAGAGTACTTCTGTACAAACATTGCCACATAATTCTTCATGAACCAAAAAACACAACTTCTTTTCGACGTCAAATATCAGTTCTCATCTAAATGAATCAATGAAACAAAAACCAACACACTTGAGTACAAAAATAAAAATCATTCCGTTTTTGCATTTCATTACGGACCTTTAATTCAGGTAGCGGCGTTGAAGCACCATAATTTTATTATATTTAGAAGGGACTAATGGCAGGGTAGTTATGACGAGAATAATTGCGGTGTAGGTCTCAGGTTCGATAAAGATGTTGCGGTAAAAAGGGCCGCATGTCTTTCTTTGAGTTTTTTGCGGTTGTTAATATGTGTTTTGTAAAGTGCATCTGGTAATCTTTTAATACGAATTTTGCACTTGAGTTGAGGGACGAAATAGATATGGTTTTATTAAATGTTTTCAAATATGATATTTGTATGAAATATTGAGGAACGTTAATAAAAAAAATTGCTGGTGAAGTAAATTCATCCATTTTAAATCTCATAAATAGGACTTTATTCTTTCAAAGTGACTCTACAAAAATCTATTTAAATAAATAAAACAGGTTAAACTAATTTATCTACATTATAAATTGTAGATAAAGTATATAGTTTAACCAGTTGCAGCAAAGCAACAGCAAATGAAATAAAACTACTATATGAACTGTAAATTTCTAATATTTTCGTCTTTGTTCATAGCATGAACAAAGTCAATACAATTTTATTTGCTTCCTCAAAGTCACGTTATTCCCACCAAAAACCAGAGAGCGCTATAAAATCTAAATTCAAACAATAAACCTTATAATCCGTAAAACCGTTGCGTGACAACAAATGGCGTCAGTTGCAGCGACATGCGACATGTCGGTGCGACAAAGCGAGTCGACGGCCGACACTCGACAAGTCGGCTCGACCACCCGCGGATGCGACTATATGGGATGTGAGCGAGGTGGAGGTTGGCTCGTGTGGATATATTTACACAATTTAGTAGAATATGTATTGTTTTTGATATTAATTGTTGGAGAAAATAAATTACGATTTATACCAATATTTAATAAGAAACGTCGGCAGAGGACTGTTTCTTCTATTTAAAATAATTATTGTAAATAGAAGAAACAGTCCTCTGCTGTCATGTCATACGTGCAGTCTACACAATCGCGTAATTACGCGATTGAGACTCGGTACATGACTGAGTATGTGTACAAATCGCAAGGTGTAGACTGCACGTATGACATGACATGACTGAAATGTAGACATATATAAAGTATACACCTTAGTACCGAATATGAATTAATTACATTACTTAGATTCTTAAACTTTATTGATGCATATTTGAATTGCAAGGGAGAGTTTGCGTGGTCGTCTAATAACTTTATACCTATCTGAACCTGGATGTACATTTTCTGACGTTTTCAAATGTATTTTTAATATTTTCTTTATCTTTGAATTTAATCACATTATTATGTATGAAATATACAAGCCAAGGGTGTAAATTCATACTTTACAAAGATTTGTTAGCAAGAGTTTAACCCGCCGACTCTGTGGGCTACGCTACGCGTATACTCACAGTTACGTACTTGTACTTAAGTGGCCAATCTACGTCTCTCTGACTGCGTCACAAACTAACGTAATCCACGTCGCATACCTTATCTGTTATCTCATTTTTTAAAGATAAAACTATTCTAGCTTCCTTAACACATTAATCCGAAGTAATCTCTATTATTATCTGGATAAAGCCGGAAATCCAATGAGCTTAAACACTGACATATGACTTGTACAAACTAAGGGATGGGAAACGAAACTTACCGAATCGAGTCGATACAGCTAATAAAATAAATCAAGTTAATACCAGACAGTTGGTAGTGAATACTAATAATTTGATTTCGTGTCGCGATTTCATAGATTTTCGATAAATATTAAATAAATTAATATACCTTGTCCTAATAAATTGTTCAGTTCCGTTCAAATTAGTCAGTGAATTAATGGTAATCGATTAGACTATTCGAATCTGATTTTAAATCGATTAGGAATTTTCTTGTTTAGCTCGATAGTAATAAAGTAGATAGTTAATTTTGTGAGAGTTTATAGAAAAATAGGGTTAATTTGTCTTGTGTGTTTTTTTAATTATTATGGTGTGTGGTTCTGGTGGTTAAGTTACTTTGACTGCTTAGCCACAGGTCGTGGGTGGATTCCCACCTCGGACAAATATTTTTGAGATACGAACGATGATTTATACTATCTGGGTCAAATTTCTCTGTAGTACCTAGGTATGTTTAACGAAAATCCAATATTTTGTTAGTTACCTGACAGATGACCATAGTACAGACCTATCCAGGTTTGCATCTTGTGACGTCTTTGTATTGTTGCAACCAATTGTTGACGTTTCGGTGATACTAAGCTTACATATTATGATATCTGGTATATCAACATAAATCTCAGAAATAATACATAAATATAAATTATTAACTGCACAACATTTACAACTAACGTGACGTTAGTTAAAAGGAAATGTTAGAAATGTCAGAAACAGAGGATTTAGATCAAATTGTGTTGCCACTTGTATGTGTTAATATAAAAACACTGTATCACTATGTACTGGAAATAAAAAGGACAGTAAATAGAAAACTAAAAACTATATTATTGGAGATGTGAAACAGTATTCTTTGGTATGTAGTTACGTATTCCTGCATAGTCGATAATGAATTAATGACTAGGTATACTTTCTCTATAATATATTTGACGAAATATCGCTTTTTCACCAACCTCAAATTGAACGAATATTCTTTAACCCTATACTGTATTTTATTTTGTTCCGCAAATACATTTTAGATCACTGTGTAGTTACGCCATGATAAACACAAAAATAAAAATCAACTTGTCTGTATGTATTTTTTCAGTGCAAACACATTTTGAGTAACATAAAACATTTATTTGTACGAAAAACTGTAGGTACAAAAAAAACATTTCAACAGAAATAGCTGAACATAGCCCATTTGCAATATTAAATTTTATTTCTATCTGATATTAGAGAATGAGGTTTATAGGTATATATGGCAACGCGGTATCTTTTTGTAGAAGACACTTGTGAAATGATTACGAGAATATCAATCTAGGTATAATGTTTTAGTGTAATTGTACGAATGAAAAATTTATTTAGATTTAAGGAAAAAGGGATATGTATATTATTTTTGTTGAGCTAGAGGTACAAATGAAATGTGCTTGAAGCGATCGGATCGTCGCTTAAGACTGCATCGGCTTTTTCTGGAATTGCCATTGCCAAGACTGTATAAAGAGTGGTATAAGAAGCCATCCTGCCGCTTCATACAGCGTGGCGTTGTGGGTTCAATCCACACACTGGGTTACACTGTACATCATCCAAAACTTTGCTACGAGTCAAGATCTTCTTTGTGTCTATGCGCGTTTGTGGAGTATTCTGGACTCAAGAATATTTTTAATGCGAGCCTCCATCCCTTTTATTTTAATATATGAAAATAGCGTTATACAAAGGTTGACAAATCCAATAACTTGGGTGTGGATTTTGACAATCTTTGTTACGCCTACTCGGCTTCAAAAACAAGTTTGACGGATTGATTCATGTTTCCTCTCAGCACGAAACATCTAAAAATAGTTTGGTAAAGGCTCATTTACGTCGAAACTATTTGTGGTTTCCTCACACGTTTACATCGAAGCTAAAATAATTATAAATGCGAAAGTTAGCTTTTGTTTGTCCTTCTTTCACTTCGCAACGGAGCAATATAACATAATGATTTTTGTGCTGGGATATTGAGTGCAGCAAGTAGGATCGGCTACTTTTTGCAACTTTCTACACAACTCCCAGGCGGGCAGAACCGCAAACAACGTCTAACATTTTAATAATATTTTGCATGGGTCTGATTTTAATAATATTTTTAAAATATCTCTAATACTTTTGCCAGAAAGAGTTTCCTACATGAAACATCGTTGTCGTAAAAACCGGCAAAATTACCGCTAATGATTATACCACAGCCTTGGACGGAAGTTACACAGAACTCTCCAGTTCGGAAATATACACACTTTTGGCAAGTACACAAACAAGACACACGTGTGTGTCTTGTTTGTATTAATATAAAGCTAGCTGTATCAGAAAAAAGAACGCCTGCACACAAAGACAAAATCCATCCATAGTTTATATCGATACAAGCGTTTCACCATGTACTATATATGACACTTTAACCAATATACGAGTAGAGCAGCTCGTGAAATACTCTCCCACAAAAACTTTTGCATTCTTCAATGAGACTTAGGTATTGCTACTCGATGCTCTGTCAAAGGTAAGTCGACTATATAGGCCAATACTTACTTCCCTCCAACTGAGGCACGTCCTTCCCGTGTAAGTTACATAACACAATTAAGATGAATCTCCCTTCCAATTTTAATTGACACCTCCAAAAGGATCAGCGCTAACCCAACCAAATCGTAACAGACAGCGTTTTGTCGATAACCGCAGGGTGTCACGTTTCCCGCGACTATTGACACGGTACTAATGTTTCTTGACGCGTTATGAGGTTGATGGACGTATGTCCAGAGTGGTAGTGACACCTGGTCAGACTGACAGGTGTGAGGAGTAACGCTTCACGCGTTGCCGACGTAATGGGAGTGACAGGGATTTCTTTTGGATTTTTTTTGGACGACACCTAAGTTGTATCCTGTATTCAAAAATTAGAAGTAAATCATGAGATTACTTATTGAAGACTAAGGTCTCAATATCTTGGCAATCCAAATGGATGATACTGACTTTTAACATTAAGTGGTGGTGGCCGAAACTCTCTGCAATAAGGCGGGCGTTTCCAATGTTCTCAATGCGTGTCCCCAGATTGAGTGGCTAATTTGATGCTGAGCAATAGATATCGACGACATCATCCACTAATTAACTCAGAAAATAAACACAGTGGACCTGTCTATCTCTGATCACGGTCAGATCTATTGATAAGTCACATGTTTAAAAGCTATACCACCGCTCTTATTTCTTATTTGTATCAGGATTCACATACATCATAACACTAGATATTTTATCCGCATAAAACCACTTTGAGTGTTGCACCGACACCCTGCAGCTATCCAATACTGTTACCATCAACCAGATAATAATCATTATCTATACAACCATTCAGTTTAATTTTGCGTAGTCCTGCTTGACTCTTAAATACCTATTTAATTTTTAATAAGATCATATCGAAAGCCATGGCTGTAAAATAAAACATGCTCATAACACAAATAAAACTTCCCATTTTGGCATGATCGCAACCGGTGTTACATGTGTCGGAAATCTTATCTTATGACACCATAAAATACGTCAGGGTTTGATGGGGGTCCAATTAGTACAGCATCCGTTGATAACAGTTCATTGCACAAGGTAGGTGGCGCCTCTGAGAGGTTTCGGGATACGGAGGTATCGAGTGTGATGATGGAGATTTATGATAGCAAGTGATGGCAATTTGGGTTGTCACTTTTATTTTAACGAGAATGTTAAAATTCTGTCTCTTTTTTATCGTCGCTTCAAAAATAAAAAGTTAACTAAATATAAATATATTAACCAAAAACCGAAACCGCCATTGTATACCCAATTTAAAAATTTTCTACTAATAATTTCATCGTTACAATATAGAGTTTAAATCTAAGTACGAGTAAGTTAATTAAGCTAGTTCAAAGCTTATCATTTAATAGGATTTGTCAAACATTTGACAGCCCAAATCACTATCAGGTTACAAAATCTCTATTGAACTACAACACGTAATCGGTTACCACGAGGTGTCAAAATTCTTAGCACGAGGGAGGCGTTGAGTTGACTAGGGGCTTAAACAAAGGTAGATTAAGTTACAAGTCACATGCATTGCTCGCATGGTTCTGGCAGTATTTGTAGTCTTAGAGCTTTGTTTTAGCTAAAATGTAGGGTAGAATGTAGATTAGAAGTGGCGGAGCGAGCTCGGAGTTATGGCGAAATAGATGTGTGAAAGGGTGTCTAATAGCTCTATGCATAAAAGATGATCTATTAATTGCTAAGTGATTAAATGCTGGATCTTCTACCATTTATGACTAAATACGTAGTTAATATTCTACATTATATACATATTATGTCTCACTAGATAGGCTTAATATGGTTTCAATTTTGATTGCATCTGCAGTCATAACTTTTTAGATATGCAGTAACGGTGTTTAACTGTAGTAAGAAGAGGTTCATGCCCTGCAGTGGGACAGTAGACAGCAAGTAATCGTAAGGTGACGCCACTGTTTCACTGTCGTCCAAAAGTTTACATTAGTTGTAGATGTGTATTTCTCGTTAATTTTAATTTGTAATAAGTTAATTATGTATTCCAAGTCTAATAATATCTCAAAGCAATTTCACTGTCAGTTTGTTAATCAAATAGTTTAATACATTCGTCACAATTGTGTGTATTATTACAATCTAGTTGCGTGGCGTAAGCTTGACTTGAATTGATTAAAGGACCTTTGTGTCCCAAACCGAAACCTAAGCCAGTTTATATTATGACTTAAAACTTTTTGATCCAATTAGGATTTGTAACTAAAACTAAATGGTTAATTGAAATATAGTGAGTTTATAAGTGATTTATATTAAAATAGTTTGTTATAATGTGTTGAGCAAAAGGTCAGAATGAACGGAAATAGGAATATGTTGTGTTGCCTTAGAGAATTGGAAATGGTAACTTAAGTTTTAAAGTTTGGTCCGGCAACTTGTTTCGATAAAATAGCTTCAAGCCTGTATATCCCCAATGGGCAGGCAGAGTACAACGGGCAATTCAACAGTTATGCTTCAGTTTCATTAAATATGAACTCAGTTTACTAAGGAAACCTTAAAGTATTTTAGACTTGTGACTTGTATGTATTACATATGGTCCTAAACGCGTAGCGTGTCCTATTTTGTACCGATATTTCAACCGGCTTTCATTATTTGTAGTCACAGCAAGTGAATTCAAGTCAATATCAATCTTAGAGTTTTATAATGACGGCTAAAGTAAGTACAAGATATTGAGCCAAGCTGAAAGAAATGAGGCTAAATAGACCGACATCGAAAAGATATCTCGGGATAAAACAACTGCCAAATTTAATACCTACCTCTTTATATTCTAGTCGGTTAAAATTAATCCATCAATGCTACCTTAAATACTAATATAGCGCAATATCAAGATATATCAAATATTAAAGAAAGCTTTCTTGGTTTACTAATCAATATCCAGAACTTCGATTACTAAGTACGTGACCAAATAAAATATGGTAGTTGTGATTTCCCCAACACTATTACAGTACCTACATAGTTTTATAAACTCGAAGAAGTTTCCGACGGGAAATTGGTAAATCGAAGTTTCGCCGCCGACTGTTGGACTTTGAAAAGAAAATATCTAAATTGCTTTGGATATTTTCATAAAAAAGGGAACGTGTTTATTAACTGAGTTTGCAGAATTATTTTGTTGTAAACATTTTTTTAGTTTAAAGAATAGAGAAAATAATGTAGGATATTTATTCGTTTCGAAGTGAACAGAATTAAATAGTCGTAGTGCTTTTTAGACTGTTTTCAGAGTTAAATTAATTTAGTTCAGGTAAATAGTACATAAATATAGTTTCACAAAGGTAAGTACTTATCATGGGTCTCAATCGTATAACAATTCGGAAATAATAGTGTAATATATTTTTTTAACTAAATAATAGAACTACTACTTATTTTGTCATGACACCTTTGTTTAATACATTCTTTATAACTTTATTTATTTACAAAGCTCCTCTTTAAACTTGAATATATTATAATATTTATTGCAGTAATATATTCCAGCGGACCTGTACAGCAAGATTGTTAATTACTTTATTTTTTAAAGTCGTAAATAAAACATGATATTTACTTTTAAAATCAAAGGTTTTGTCAGTGTGTTAGTACAATGGCGTCTGAACGAACGTTTGAATTTAGCGTGTCACTGCGAAGACTCAGACGTGCCGAGTGCGGTCAACAAATTAATTAGCGGGATTGTTCTCTTATTCTTCGTTTGAATTTCATTTTACAGTACTTTTTGTAATTTATTTGACACTTTAGAGACTTGCTTTTGAAGTCAAAATGTTTAGGACAGTTAATAGCTTTGCTAAATGACAATCTTGTCAAGTAAAAGATTATTTTTAAAACTCTACATTTCATTGTATTTAGAAGTAAATATAAACGAGAAAGGGTCTTCCGTCTGTATTACGAATATTGATAATTTTCTTGTTTTCTTTTAATTAATCTATCTGCCTTAATAAGTAAATGTGGAAAATTAAGCTATTATTGCTGATTTTGGTTTTCAAGACACCACATTTTATTTGACCAATAATATTTTTTTTGATTCTGAGGGGATAAAGGTTAACGTTAAACTATAACATGAATTTTATTTTTACTTAAATTATCTGGCGATGTTGCTTATTCTCTCTGCTGCATGCTCAGAAATAAGTTTCAGCTTTAGAAACAAACTAATTGACATTCCCATAAGAATCTGTGTGCCAAAATAAAGCTGTAATTTTATTATCTGTATTTAATTTATCTGTATTTAACGTCAAAGTATGATTCTAAACCGTACCTAATATTCCTACTACGCTTCTAATAAAAGTCACCCAACATTCCGCTTCTTAAACTGCCAACCTGTGTGTCGCGACCACGATGCGTGAAATGTAACCGACTCAGCTCGAACCCGCACACAAAAACGAATTGAGATATTATGCTAATACATGATTGTATGCAGATATCCTATAATAAGCTGTACTTAGAAATCGGCGCACATTTTCTATAATGAATAAGACAATAGGCTTAATAAAGATGAGTATTATACAAGGCTTCGATCGTGATAGTCAATAATTGGCTATAGGGCGTGGCTGGTGATAGTTTTGGGTATAAAAAATGTAACGGTCTAGTGCGTAAGAGATAAAAAAAGACTCTGGGGTTCGAAAACGATTGTAGGCATTTTTTTATTGTTTTTTTGTTTATGTGCAACTAACCAATGCGAAGCCACAATGCTTGCTGTAGTTTATACAATGTGAGGAAATGCTATGATATTCATGATTTTTTTTTAAAGTGTTCATTGCGGAACGATGTTTAGCGTTTGTTGTTTAAGGTATGTGATGATTTGTATCACGGACGTACAACAACTTTTAGAGGAGCAGACTAGGTAGCTATATACCTATTTTCTACTGATACACGAATAGCAGCAAACATTTTACCACATTAGGTCCTGAGTTCGATATCCGATATGTTATTTGTTAGTTTCATCAGTTTTGAGTAAAAGTAGATAATTTAAGATCATTTATTGCGGGTGGTGTAGGTGCCACTGCATTTCAGTTTATGCGGCTATTGTTGACTATTGATTCTGCTACACATTTTGCGATATTTGTAGACTCTACTTACGTCCAAGTCACCCCGAGACCACGATTGAAGATGGTGGAAATGCGGGTTCAAAAGAGGCATTTATAATTATCCTTGACAAGTACAGAATATGGTAATTTTTATAATCTGACTTTACTTAAACAAATGAATACATTTATTTATTTTAATAAAATCAGATTATAATATTAAAGTATGCATTGTTTAACTGCTGAACAGCTTGTGAAATTATTATTCGACTTTAAACAGGTAATTTATAATCATTGCCGTCTGTTTGTTAAAATCATTGAAACGTGGTTTGTGTTTTTATATCCGATTTATTAAACTTAATATGTAATTGGCCAATTTTGTTGTAGATCATTCAGGAAAAAAGGCCGCCACCGGTGAGTACGTATGAAAGGTGCGTGTGGATAAAAGAATGTGGTGTTCTGTTCACTCTGCCTACCCCGACGAAAAAACGGCGTGAATATGTAAGTGTGAAGATTGAATCTTGCTTCACTTTCAATAGGTACGAAAGTAAAGTATAACATACGATTTGTATGTAACATGTTCTTGTAGAAATGGAACTGAAATCCAGAATGAACAATTTCCTCTAAAAAAGAATTATAAAACGTTAATAGAAAATTGCTAGCGTAATTAAAACACACGTGCAACTTTTGAACAAAAAATTGCATTAATGTAATATAAAAATTATTTTACTATACTGAAACTAAACTTAAAGTTAGTTCTTTGTAGTTTTAATATAATATAATATCTTTACGATCTAAAAGCATAATTCTAAAAACAATTTATTAAAAAAATACCTTTTATTCTGGCGTTTTTATTTAAAAATAAAATGCTTCGCAGGCACTAGACGGTACTTGGCTTAGGGTTGCCACTTCAAAGAAGTGGTGGGTTTAAAACAAAGGCTTGTAAATAGTGCTTTGTTCTAACCCTAGTGTAGAGGTCCCTAACAAGTTCGTGAAGTTCAGAATTCTATTTGAAAGGGCCGTTGAAAGTTTTTAAAGTAAGGTTTGGTTGCTAACAGAAATGTTGGCAATTGGCCCGATTGGTGATTTTGTTTTCGTAGTTTTGGAGGCGAGGGAATAAAGTTTTGTTTTGTAAAGAGTTTGTGATTTTTGTATGAATATCATTATGAATGACTAATGCATGCGTGTAAATGTATTTTTTCGGTGCGTGGTCTAGATTTAGTTGCACTGTATAATTTGTTTCTACACGTGGTTTTAATTAACGCTTATATCTTGGTTACCTATTTTAAAACATATACTCACCCATATAAAGCAAAAGCAAGAGCTGTATGGATCATTATGTATGCAGAAATATCTTTTATTATAAGATAAATAGTTTGAACTCCTTGAACACAGTAGGAATAAATGATTAAATTCCCTTATAGTTAGAACGTCCTACACAAAAACGTTTACATTAATAATATAATTATATTTACTTCTATAAGTACATAAGTCACAAATAAAATTAACACACAATAAATTAATTAAACTTACTAATAAATTTAAAACTTTTAAATACAAAAACATTACTCCTCAACTAACAATTAAACCATTCTACTAAAAACATCGTATCAAGCCAGTGACATCTCAATCTCGATTCGGATTTCAATTACAAAACAGTTTGAATATTGAATATTCATATGCCTATAAAACTGCGTCTAGAACGTGCGCAAGCGTCGGCCCGCCCTCGCCTCCGATTGGCCGGCCAATTTTGAATTCACCAATGGCGTTCGCGCGGGAAACTTGACGTATAATTTTGGCATAATTAGTCACGCAACGGTGTGACGTGTGACCAAAAAAAAAGAACGTATTTGTCTCGTCCATTGTTCGATGGAATTGTTTTGCGTCGCATTGTTTCGGTAGATTGGTATTTTTTTTTGCTTTGCTATCTTTTAGGGACATCGATCGGTGTTGGCCTACTTTATATAATATAAATTTGGAGTTAAATACAGATTGTAATCGTAAGAATAATAAACGGAAATTTATTTCCGTTTATCTATATGTTTGTTTTTAATTCTATTCGACGTACGTACAATAGGTTTATAAAAAAAGTGAAAGACCTCTCGATTGCAACACAAACAGCACAAAATGTTTGTATTTGTTATTTTGTGAACTTCTTTCTTATAGTCCTTATCCGTTCTTTCATCGATTCACGGTCGTGACGGATAGTGTAAAGTTTAGCTTGGTATCTACCTATGGTTTTGAAAGTTATTATGTTATTCGTAAGCTACGTTTTTGTAAAATTGCCACTTCGTAATTAGTTGAATCATAATTATGTTGAATAAAAATTATTTCACAAAAGATGTTTTAAAAAGTGCAAACCATAGCTAGGACTGGCTTTATATTTAGTAACTACACATTTTGTAATAAGGCCAAAAGTTGATGAGTGTTTAATTTTTCACACTAGGGAATGACCTCAGCAACGCTCGCACATATTTCCCTCACCCTACGGTCCCCAAGAAACATACACACCAAATTTTTGCTTCTTGTGCCCAATAGTTTTGGCTGTGGTTATCTGTTAATAACGGAAGAATTTTATATTATAAACAGATAATAAACTATCATCATCATCATCTCAGCGCTGTCCTGTCAGTGATCCGAGAGCTTCACCTTGAAGCCTGGGTCCGCTTTAATTTTTTTTTTATAGACTCGCGCCTGTATCCCCGAAGGGGTAGGCAGAGGTGTTATATTACACCCACATTTCGCCATGAATTTTTAAGTCCCATGTAATAGGGGGCGAGCCTATTGCCGTTACCGGGCACATCAACAGACACCGAGCTGCTACTGAGAATTCGGAAAAACCCAGTAACACTTTTGCCCGACCCGGGAATCGAACCCTCCGATCAGTAGTCGTATACGCTATCCACTGAAACATTTAGGCAGTCTATAGGTTATATTGTTTAGACGAAATCACATAAGTAGGTAACTATTATAGTCAAGAAAATCAAACATCCCTATTGACTTAATACGCAAGCAATAAATCACTTAGACAATACAATTTGTGTTAACTTATACTAGTAACATTATCTTATAGATTACGGCGGGCATGCCGATTCATGTCGTATTGACGGCCACGATGATTTATGGACGCAACACGCTGTATATTGTGCTAAATAATTTAGGTATGTGCGGTACTGAGGAGTATAATATACAGAGCGATGTGATGCGATAAGACAATTATTTAGTTTTATTTATTATTTTATGATTAACACGTCATCATTTACCATAAATAGATATCTTAGGTGTCCATTGTTTCCGTTAGTTGTATGTTTGTAAAGTCCCCCGCAACACAGGATTTAGTCCTAATGCGGGAGTTGTCTTTTTTTAAATAAAAAAAGAAAAGCTTTACTGTCACGTCATCATTATCCTAGCGTAATTCCTGTTTTATCCAAGGTATTTAGTCCTAGAACCCGGGTTCTGTTTTATTGTCTGACCAGACTTGATGAAATAAATATTAATTTTAAATATAAGTGAAATTAATAAAATTGATAGACGTCTGTTAGAAGCTATCAAGCTAAATTTTATAAGACTTTCGCAGGCTGAACTGAAGAACTGTTTCACTAGGCTAAAATATATGCGTATTCTGAAACACACCACTAAAACGATTTATGTTTTAGTTCGAGTTATAATTTGGGATCAGTTATTAGGCTTAAACCTTCCATTGCAAGTCAAAACTTAAACTTTTGCCATAAATATCCATTATTACATATGTACTTCAAATTATCGAAATGCAAAGACTTAGTAAGATCGGAATATTTTCATCGGACTGCAAAAAATATAGCCGTACGTTACTACGGTCACTGCTACTCAAACCACATAGCTGATAGTTAATACAGCAGTGGACATAAGGCTATTACTATATATAATTCTTCTGAAACAGTCGAGAAACTATCATTAACAACATACGATAAAGTTGTCATCAGAGCATTTAAAAACTCAGCAATCTAAACATTCAATTACACAACGGCTGATAGTAATTATTTCTGCTACATATTACCTCCAGCGCAGCAATACACTGATGGGTTAAAGTTCCACTCGGATAACTACAGAAGGCGGCGACTTGATTACAGATTCGCTCGCACCACCCCCTTATTTGCGTCACTCAATGTGCGTGTACGTTGATGTGTTCCGGTACATGATTGTTTCGTTATGTCTCAATGATTTAAGCGGTGATAATGTCGGGGGATATGTTTTATGGTGCATATACTTTTGTATGTACTGACTACAGTCGTTTACAGTGGGTAATATATGTTCTTAGGAAGTGGTGATACGTACTTGCCAGCTTGTGCGTTTCCTAGATTGAAAATGGCGAAGGGTAAAACGGTTCTGTGATTGTATCAAAAACGTTCTGTGAAGTGTATGGCAGTTCTCACGCTTATTGGTATAGTTTACGGTTTGACCTAAGTTAAGGCTACCGTAGGACTTATTCAGATTTATTTATGGTGGCAAAATTCAAAAGGAATGGAGTGGGTAAAGAGTCATTCAATGTAAGTATATTCTACCTGGCATTGACAATCTGACTACTTTGAGATGTATATGAATACTTTAGATGACAGAAAGTCTTTATGTCCATGCTTACAAATCAATGAAACCCGTAGCAATCCACATAAATAAAAAAGGCAGCATTAAAATCTTATAATTCAGATGTAGCTTTCCTATCGCATAGCATAGCTTTGCTATTGAGACAACATCGTTAAACCACGCACAAATCTATAATAGTACGTCTATTCCGGGTTCGCTTCCCTGTTGTGTCATTATTTGATAGATTTCGCTCGGACTTCAAGATTGCGTGCTCTGGTCTACGTGGGCGTTTATATTTTGTCTTTGTCTTTTGCGGTGCGCACAAAAGAGATAGAAGCAAGACAATTAAGCCGCTAGGAAATCTGGGGCGGTTATTATTGGACCTACTTTCTTGTGTATCTTTGAAATCTTCATTTCGCCGCAACATGGCTACAATTTCGTAGAGAATATTATTTAAATAAAAGCTTATTACTTTGTGGTCCGTCATTAAAAGAAAAGTCTATTTTTTGGGGAATATATGAGTCACAATGAATATTCAAAGCTTCTGAAAAATTGAAGATATATATCATTGGAAATGATCTGCCTGCTTAATCCCTACTACATCATCATAAATGCATTAAAAACTGAAACGACATTCTTCTACACACATACCTAATTCTTTCTAGATATATAATTTATTTCAGAGTTACAAAAATACGAATCTATAGATTTAATGTCGGCGTAAAAAGAAAGAAACTTTAAAACAAATACAAACCAAAAGATTCAATCATTATTTTACTCAACTTCTTTTCCAATAAGATTATTTAATTTACCGTAGCCGTGTTGTAGCATCTAATTAACAGAACATAATTCTAACAGCTCCTTATCAAGCATCCAGTTTCAAATCCGACCGCCGTCAGTCCAACGCGATGACACTTATATTGTGACACCTCCAATTATTACAGTTTTGGTTAGCCCATGGTAGAGACGGTAGCGGTTCTTATTGCTTTTGTGATGAAAACAATAAGATATTGGGTTTCGTTTCTGGCGTTGACGATTTTGCTGAATTTTTGGTGTTAAGATTACCTGATTATAAAAGACTTTTGAATCAGACCTATGATGTCTCTATCGCAACAGGTACAGTACTGGACTTATATTATTAACTAACTGCTAAATTAGTTCATAAATATTCTATTTTTGACAATTAATAATTGTATTACTATGACAGTTGCGAGAATATTATTTTACTAGTTCTAGTCTTATATAAAAAGTCACAAAGAATCTTCATATCTGTCGCAATTTATTGTGTTAGTTAGAGTTGTGACTGTCATATACGCATTTTCTTCTATTTCCTCAATAGTAGCATTAGAATCTTGTTGTCTATCCACCCATTTCTTGCACCACACAACTTTCAAGTCCGCTCCTTAATCTAGAAGGTGACAGGCACTCTAATCAACTTTCTCGAACCATTGCCTCCACATGTGACGATGGGTTTATCGCCGATTAAACTGTCACACATGAACCATTGTCGACGTGCTCGGTTCAAACATCTGCTCTGGATACATATTTTGGTGGCTGATTAGATACGTACCTTTTGTTTGTGTCATTATTGTATGGAGGAAATGGTGATGTAAGGAGAGATGGATCTAATGGTGCTATAAGATTTATGTGTACGCCAGAATTTGATTCGATTTCACCGATTATCAGAATCGAGTAATTCAGTTTTTCAGTAGAATATTATAGATGAGATGTCTAATAATTTTGTATTTTTTTACTTTTCTCATAAATAGAATTGAAGCAGCTGCATTCCGACTCTAACCGTTTTCAAAGAATACAGGTATAATTTACTTCAGCAAATTTGCCTACAATTTTTGCTAACCACTAAACATAAATCGTGTGGTGCTTGTTTAAAGTGGTCATATGATTAGGCATTTTCTTAAAATTTGTCATTGATTATTCACAAATAACAAATGTCTCGTACACTTTATATAATAGAGATATTGCCAGCCATAGCACCTAGCTCTTGAGCAGCTCACGTCATTTTGATGGACATGGCTGTACTATTTGCATTCAGAGCTATCCTACCTTCGCACATAGTTACCCCGTCAGACACGGCTGTCATGCGGGTATCTCTACGCTATTATCATCAACCATCGTTACGGGTACTCCATGTCGAAACGATGGCTATCGTAGCATCAAATTACAGCCTATGACTATGGTTAGGTAGGCGGTTACATACATAAGTCGTGTATCCATTTTCTTAGTGAAATGTAGTGATTGACACAACATTTCAGACTATATCATCTTATATTGTAGTACCTGGAGCTTTGCTCGGTATTATTATTTTTGGTAATTCAAGTTTTTTTAATGTATTCTAGCTAGATCGATTTATCGCACCCGAAACCCTGCATACTAAATTTCATGAAATCCTTCTCCCTGAAGTTATTCGCTTTTGCGTTTGGCAATCGATTCTTATTCATATTAAAATTGAATTCTAAAGCTTCATCATGTCAGCCTAGAGACGTCCACTGCTGGAAATGAGCTCCCCAAAGTTCTCCACACAAACAGATCTTGACCCGCCCGCCATTTTACAGCTTATAAAATTATAAATAAGACTTACTTCCAAACAAGGATAGCACCGATCAGGATGCCGACGAGGAGTACGATGGAGCAAAGTGCGATCACTGCAGACGTCTGTAGTGAAGGACCGCTGTGGTTGTATGCGTCTATCTTCTGAAATAAAAGAAAACATGAATGTTAATATGTGTTTGAGAGCTGACATTGTTTTGTAATATATATATTTAGTTTTCACTAATCAAAATTTGGCACCGTGAATATTTGATACTTCTTAAAAGTACAATTTTACTGCTTTTCATCATAGATATAAAAAAATCATTGTCAGTTTATTTACATTTCTTATCGTAATTATCTGTCCGCATTTTAGTGTTATACAAACAAGATAATGTTAAATGTACTAAGAGACCCTTGAGGAAGTCCAGTGCGTCGGACGTAAGCTTCTAGTAACTAAATTACATTCAATACGTACAATAGAACTATTTCAGAAAACGCAATGAGTTTCTCAGTTATCGAATTCTTAGTAATGGTTCAAACTCTAAATAGATTCGCTAAGTTATTCTACTATATTACATTCTTATATTTTGTTATATTTGTGATATATACTATTGCTTGGTAAAAACCTTGAAATTGTATCAAATATACGTACAGAAAAAGGAACTTAACCGAAATAATACAGAATCATAAAATATCAATCAAATAGAGTATATCGATAATGGTAATAAGCGGAGTCCGCCAACGATCTTGGAAACATTCCAGAAGAAGTAAAGCGAAGACAGTTAATTTGTTTTATAAGCAAAAAATGTGTATTTGCCAAATGTATTTGCTTTGTGTGTTGTCAGAGAATTTTAGGATAATTTGTCGAAATAATTATGTACCTAAATTATATAGTTAGAGGTACAATAACAAAATCGTAACATATGACGCTCTGCGGCTAGGTAAAACATTACTGCTAGCGGCTGAAGAAGAAGAGTCGAAAGTTGAACTCAGAGGCTTGGCATCGAAAAACCTAAATCCAGCAGCGGACTACGGCATGCTGATGATGCCGATCAGCATCAACTTAGGATGTTGGCAACCATGCAATATGGAGGACGATAGGCGAAGTGGATCCGAGCTCTAAGTCGAAGGAAACAATCTGCCTTCTTAGATCGTTACTAGAACATCTCTCAGATTGTAGTGATCGAAAACAGCATAGGATGTTAAAAGCTATGTAAAATGTACATGCTATATGTACAATTTACATGCTATCCATAGTATACAATCGGTAATTCAACTTGTCAACAACTTCGACAAGTCAGAATTGGATGCCAATCCGAAAACCCTCGACATGGTAGTCTAATGATCGCCCAACAACGCTGTTGATCTTTAAGTCTTTAAGTAATTCATAATAAGGTTAATTAAGTCACAAGGCCACAGAAAATGCCTTCTTGAAACAAGTCTATTCATATCGTCTTTCTCTTAATTGAAGTCACTACGTTAGCCGATTTAGTATCACAAAGCAAACAGAATAATTAAATACAAAGTGTATGAGCACTTCCATATCTCAAAAGCTACACGTAAGTATTTTGAAAAGCATAGACACGTACGTAAAACTAAATGTTATGTCTATAATTTCAATATTTAAATAAGCTAATATTCAGTCAAATCTGGCTATGCTAGCAACCGGACCCACTGGCCTTGCCTTGGATCCAACTGGGTTACGCTAGGAATGAATGAATTTTAATATTCAAATGCATCATAGAAAGCCACAGTGTAGCGCATTACTAGAATTAACTTTTCAGCATATCTTAAATTTATTTTGTTTACGTTATTATATAAAAGCATTTCAGGTTTTAATTCTACATTGTGTGTTTTGTCGTAATGTGAATTATATTTTAGAAGTGGCTTATTGTCAAGGCTTTGTTGTGTAATCCATTTGTTGACATAATTTAATTTCCTTAATGTAGATTAAGTTCTTTCATTGCAGTCGTATCCATTTGTCTAATATAATAATTATAACAAATTGAGGAACGAAGTTACATAACTTAAGAGATAGAAAGTGCTCTCCCATTTATTAACGGGAATCGCTTTATTAGTATAAATTTGAAAGGCAAAAAGCATTTTCTATTTGTGTCATTTTTATGCGTTATATTAAAGAAATAACCATTTATAGTTTTTCCTTTATACTGTTAGACATCGCATTTTCAGGAACTTAAAGAGTAATAACGCGTTATTTTCAGGCTTTTTCTATTTAGATTCTTATACTATATATTAAGTTCAAATGTAATACACATTTGAACTTAATACATACACACATTCTTCCGATAAACAGAACTGACAGATAGACATAGAACATTTTCTTTTTACCATTTGACGTACGTGACCCTAAAAAAAGTAATTGCTTTTATATTTCGTATAATTGAAAAAGAGACACGCCTATTCTGGTAGCGAGTTCAAAATAATAATATAATTTGGTAACATATGGTACAATTTTAATTCAAATAATTACCAAGCGTTAGGGTCGCAAGGTGTTTGGGGGTAAAAACGGTAGGCGTATTATATATATTAATTTCTCAGGAAAATGGCGTCACGCGATAATATATGGATCAAAAGGGTCGTTTGAAACAGTGCTTTTTATATACTGTTTCAGCAGATGGTACCTTGGTGTTTAAAGATGTTATTGCTTTTGGTAAAATTACGTGTACAGAAAGATAATACTCGAATATTGAAATAGAACTTACAGATTTTTCGCAATATATTGGTTTGTCTAGGATTGAACTTTAACCGAATGATCTAGCAACTATATTATTTATTATAATCTGACGTTTCAGCTACTGTACAGGAACCGTGGTCACGTTCAAATATCCATAAACTGTAGGTACTTTAATTTTAATGTTTAACATTCGCGTAAACCCACGAAAATATTAGTAGGTAATTGTGTTTATAAACTTTTTTACAGCTGGTTAGTGGTGTCTCTTATATTGACTTTGGTTTGACCTAAGAATCTCTTCGTGTCGGTCTACTGGTATATTTACAAGACTTTCACCTTACTATAATAAAGAATTGAGTGCAGAATAATCTATTTCATTTAACTATTATTTACCACTGAAATTCTAACACGAAACACGACTCTTATATTTTACCACTCAAAGAAAAGGTGAAAAGGCGCACGTATTTCTATTAACTTGCTTTTACTTGGCGTAATGTTATTTTTTGTGTGAAACTACTGAGTTGATTTATTTTTCGATACAATACTTGTGGGCAGACTGCGTTGGACGTTACTTGAATTGCCTATTATGTTTTACGAGCGAAGGATTGGCTCTTAAAAATGTTTCGGTTGATAAAATCGCGACGAAATAATATAGTTTGTAGTTTGTTATTTGTCTTCTTAATTTCTTATAGTAGGTTAGTAAAGTGCATGTAAGTTATTTAAAAAAAGTAGAGAATACCTGGATTTTTTTCATTTAACTTTAACAGTTTCCCGATCCCTTTACGACCGACAGATTTAAGCTTTTTGCACGCAATGGTTTTGGATATGCGTTGTCTGCCAGTCAGTCAGTAACGGCCGAATTTTTTATATACAAATATTTGTAAAATATAAAAGTCTGTATGCGTGCCGTTGCTAGCTATGCATTGCTGGGAAAAGGCCCCTTGATTTCCATCATTAATTTAAAATTATTTCTTTGCATAAAACAGTCCTGTGTCTAGCTAAGTTGACATAAAAGCTATCACATATTTTAATGTTGAAGCGAATATACACTTTAAATTATAATTTTATGTACTGGTACATAATTTATTTGATGGCGCTGTAATAACGACAGCGTCTCTAATAAGACGAAGGAGATAGATTACTTAGACAACCGTAGGATGTACATATGCTATTTCTATACTTATGACTCACACTTCAAGCCCACAGCATAAGGCAGTAGAAA
Organism: Euclidia mi; assembly: GCA_944739405.2. Classification (NCBI taxonomy): domain Eukaryota; kingdom Metazoa; phylum Arthropoda; class Insecta; order Lepidoptera; family Erebidae; genus Euclidia; species Euclidia mi. Next base: position 8,459,529 of record OX123193.2, on the reverse strand, counting down.
TTACGATGTGATCGTTCTTTGTATTTAAAAAAATATATAATTTTATACATAATATTTGTTCGATTGACTCAAAGCATATCCAAAGCACAACTATCTGTCTGGCTAAGACTATCATTTCAAACTCCCGAAAAATAATGTTTTTAAAAGCACATCCAAAATTAACATAGATCTTCCTTGTACAAATAATCTTAAAAGTAAGCAATTTAATTTTGGTGCTCATCATAATAAAGTTACTAGTTTTTCGTCTGGTCTTAGCTTTAGCTTTCTTAAGCAGATATTCGTGACATTTACATGCCAAGCCCTCTAAAAGTACTTAACCAAGCATTACTTCGGAAGATACATTATTGCATTGCCTCCAATGTTTCTAATTAGAAATTTCATGCTGTTGTATATAACAGTAGTTTATAATACGTAAGACTATCGTCAATTCCCAGTGGTGAAAACTAGCAATAAATTAATTCTATGAAATTGAAACAACGCAATGCTATACCGTTAATTCCAAATAAAACCTATCTGCCGACAAATACTGTGGTACAAACAGTCGGCCAGTTTAACAAGAGCTCAATATTCAAACTAAAATAATGATATTTGAAAGCGATTTCGGATTTATTGAGGGGTTGAGGAGGTCATGTTGAATTGGTGGCGGTATCAGTGTGATTTATGAGGGTGGAATGTTTTTATATTAGTGCTAACATATCGAGATTAATACACCCTAGGTGGTTTTTATTATATTCTAATGAAATATGCAATCAGTCAATGAAAGGAATTCCGTTTACAATAAAATTTTATGGCGTCTGACACGCATTTAGATAAAAAGCTTAATGCAAATAGGTTCAATTAAATTGATAGAAATATTAAAAGGCACCCTTTTATTAATGCAACAGCTCATAGGTTGATTATAAAAACAAATTAATTTTCTATAATTTTTTTTCAGTAGCGATATCGATGTGTAGAATCTAGCCGCATGTCAAATAGACTACAGTAAAGGTAACAACATCTACTCAGTTGGGACATACAGGTATGTACATGTCAATAGTATTCATAATTATTAAAATACACTGGCTAAAAATAAATTTGCAAGCTACACAACTTTCTAGAACAACCCAATTAAATAAAAATAAAAACAATACGAAGCTTTTGCACCTCGCTTCTATAAATAAGTCAAGACAAAAGTTAAGAGTTGTGCCAGCTTCCAAGTAAAAAAAGAAAATTTTGTTTAAAAAGATGCACTCCACTTAATTAAATCAGGAGCTAAGCGAAGCTCCGTGGTACTTGGAGATGCTTTGACAAGTCTTCGCAGACGAGACACTCTTTATCCATAATTAGCAAGCTCTAAAGAAACTGAAAATATTATACAACCGAGAAGAGATGTTCAATTTCATGCTTTCGTAAGTTTAAAAGAAGCCTGTTTTTAACTCCTTCTTAATTACGGTGGGTGTTTTTGTATTATCTAGGTGTATAGATACTACTACTATCGTTACGCGAAAGTTTGCTAAGATGTATGGTTGTCTGTTTGTTACTGTTTCAAGTAAAAATTTCGGATATGCTTTCTATGAAAGATTGCAGTAATATAATTTATACATCAGAATAAAGACATATTTCGTGATAGTTCAATACTCATGCGAGCGGCGTCGGGGACTAATCCAGTGTTATAAAAATTAAGTATTTCTTGCTATCCTTTAGTCGCAAACGTCCAATTCGCAATATTGCCAGCGGTTACAAAATGTCCAATTCCCAGAATCTATGATTCACAAATTTTCCAATCCGCAAAATGTCCAATTAGCTTGACTGAATAATTACTAGCGATATTAATATGAAACTAGACGGCTATATTTACTAGATGTTAGTTACACTTGATAAGTAAAGCAAAACTATGCTCATTATTTTGACGTGCAACTTGTAATCATTCATTTTAATTAACAACATTACGAGTATATTAATTAACCATAATTAGTGCAATCATGATGTATCTGTCATAATCTACATTAAAGCTGTCTGTTAGTGTGCACACATCTGATGCGATAGCAGAACCTAAGCTAATATTTTAATAGGGTAGGTTGGTGTAAGATGGCGCAGGAGATAAGTTGGCGCACTCGCGATTGGTGGATTCTGGTGTGTCGTAAGCAGCTAATTTCAGTCGTGTTTTGTTTACTATTTGTGCCGGTACTTGCTCCCAAAAAAATATTCGATTTGCTCACAAAACGATTGTTCCAGGTAAGTTTTAAGATTTTGAACACTTTTAATCTAATTTATATATATTTTCATTTGGATGTTGAGTCAGAATAAAACAATGCATGTATTACGTGTTTTGAATGAATTGTTCACTAAACAAATCCTTGATATCGACCTAAGAAACGAAATAATTCTGGTATTTCATAGAAGATGGCGTTAGTGCAATGATTTCTGCATTGAGGGGAAGTTTGTAAGATGGCGCATCAGGCGGGTGTTTACAAACCCTATTTTATTATTTGAGGATTGGACTTTCTTTTCATTTCTCAGCAGTGTGAGGAGTGATTGTTTAACAAAAGGAGAATAGGCTTCGTGTTAGACAATCACTCCTCACACTGCTCGATTAAAGGTGTGGATCTTTACCACCACATAGCAGCCACAAGATGCAGCCTCTCGATGGAGGTTTTCACGGAATACTGAAAAAGTATTACGCTGCGGAGTGTGAAAAATGTTTGAGAAATCATCCAGGAAGAGCTACCTAGTGTCTGATAAAATTCTTAATAGTAAGCCTTTCCCTAAATCTCAGACAATAAGATCCAATAATAGGAAACGTATTAAATCAGAAGTAAGTAGCAGTTCACCTTACAAACAGCAATTAGAGGCAGCAAGGAAGCAAAAAGCTGAACTAAAACCTAAAAAACCTAAACAAAAAATCTAAAGCACCCAACAAACCTGCTGTGGAAAAGGTCTGGACATGTCCTGGGTGTTAGGAAATTTATAAGGAACCCTTAAAAGAAGACTGGATTGAATGCTCAGTATGCCAAGAATTGCGCCATCTTATCGACTTTGCTGCGCCAACTTACCGTATGGGTTATGTAAAAGTGCGCATTTCTGTTTTTTTAAGTTCATATGAAAATTTGTCCAAAGATAATGGATGTGATGTTGATTTATATATTCTATCTTTACGAATAAGTCAAAGATTTAGAATATATAAGTGTGATTTCGAAACGTTACATTTTTATTATATTATGACCGATTGTTTCAAAAGGGCGTCATCTTGCACCAACCTACCCTAGATCTCAGCTAATTTTGTCCATTTTTTAGTTTGAATGTTTAAGAATGTTCTCGTACGAGTTTTTAACTTGTAGGTCTATACACTGCACTTACTCTTGACAGTCTTTCGTAGACCTCTGCTTGACTTAAGCCTCTCCTTATAGGCTTCTTAGTATCACTATGAGTCTATAGGATGATTTGGCATACTATATACGACGCTGGCAAAACGGGTTGTTATAGGGTTTGATCTCGAGATTTCTGTCACTTTGCTTCTTTCTTTCCTTCATCATCAGCCCTTTATACTGTTCCACTGCTGGGCACGGGCCTCTTCTCACTATGAGAAGGGTAAGGCCATAGTCCACCACGCTGGCCAAGTGCGGGTTGGCAGACTTCACATGTCTTTCGAGAACATTATGGAGAACTCTCAGACATGCAGGTTTCCTCACGATGTTTTCCTTCACCGATAAGCAAGCGATAATTAACAATTTAATACGCACTTAACTCCGAAAAGTCATTGGTGCGTGCCGTGGATTCGAACCCGAGACCCTCTGCGTAGCAGTCTGTCGGTCTCTCCACTATGCTATCGCTGCTTACTTTCCTTAGTCGTATATAATGACACCCACGGAAGGAAATGAACTAGTGTCACTTTGTTTTCTAAATGCGTCACAAAACCAAGCAGTTATCATTCCACTTTAATACAATTTCATAATTATAATTACTACATTACTAAAACAACAATTCAAACTAGTGCTTACTAATATTGTTTGAAATGTATGTTTCGTATTATTCAAATGACTCTGTATTCCCCTAATGCATGGAGTAATATAATGATTTGTGATAATTGGATAGATCGTATCATTGTATGTATAATTCATTTTTGATAAACAACCAACGTTGGCGGTCATCTTTTTCCCTTAATTGAATATACGTACGATACCTGTGTAAACTTTTGTGTAGGGTAAATGAAAATTGATGACAGAATGTATACCGTCGAGTTTGAAGGAACTTCAGGAAAATGGATGGCAGTGGAAATTTGGTGTGACTGAAATTATCCAATTTTTTTCGTTCGTGTAATATTTTAGGGATATAATACATATGCAATATTATTCCATATTATTATGTTAAATCAAGTAAATAGTGAAGTTTCAGTATAGATGTTTTCTAAAAATAGTTTTATGCGACAAAATAAATAATATACTCACGTTTATAAGTGAAGTAGAAAACGACACAAAATGATTTCTAAGATAAATAAACAAATAATCTTACTTCATTGAAGAATCGTGTGAAAAGCTCGAAAACAACTACCTTGTATTCGTAATCTGCTATCTGTTTTAAAATCTAACATTAGACTAGCTTAGGTTACTCATGATGTTAGTTTATAACGCAAACTCATAATTGACATAAAAACGTTGATGAATGAAACTAAACCGCACTAAGCTCCATAAATTATACACTTTACTTATTACCTAGTCCTTTTAATCCAGCTTAACTCTGTACATCTTAACATAATGAATGCTAATCTGTTTATCTTTGCCTATTTGCTGAAATGGAAAATATAGAAGAATATTTTATGATGACTGCTAAGAGGGTTATGCGTAACGCTGGCTAGATTTATGGATACATGATAGAAATACCCATCAAATTGTTTTGATGGAACATTAAACAAAAAGTATAGAAAAATTCAGCTGTACCAGAAATACGGTAAAAGTTGATTCTATGACTCCATGCGAATATAAATAAAGTCTACAAAGTTAGCTGGAAATAAATGTGGTGTACATACAGTACTACATAATAATACCGATCAACTCGGCAGAAGTACGAGTCCCGAAGTCAGCATTCAAGGACATAAAAACTTTACGACTAGGGCTGACATCCAAATTTATCGGACAAGGATATCTCAGGTATGAGGCCTAAAAGCAATTCCTCCAGTAACGTCAAAGGTTGAGGTCCCCAATTCCTACTTAAGTATGCCAATCTCCAGATTTTTAGTACCACCAAATTTCGAGGAGCAAAGAAAAATTGTCATGTCAAATGCTTCCTTGACTTTTTTGGACATTTGAAAGGAACATGCCTGGCAGCCCTGTTTAAGGATGATAACAATCTAAGCGCATGTCCCCAGAATGCATTAACTCTGAAAAAGGGTCGTCCATTTGTCAAAATGTGGCACTATCAGAACGGGAATCCGTCATCGGTCCCGAGACAATATATCGGGGGCATATCTCACGGAATCTCACAAACAATATCTTGAGAAAAAAATCTCGTGAGCCCGAGTTGAGGTAAAGTGTGGACCGAATGCTATCAGTCGCTGCTATGGTTTGTAAGAGATGTAATGATAGAGACTGTCATTTGTACTGGTCATACGAGAATTTGTTACAGGCCAGTGTGTTTTTTATTCGAGTCCTAAATAGCTTTTGATCCTTCTTATGACGTATAGCATCTCGTAAATACATTACAGTTAAATGTATATAGGTGTTTCACAAATATTAATTTCTATCTAAAGTTAGTAAAATGTACGACGAATTAAGTAACAAAATATCTATATATAGGTAACAAATAAAGTGAGAATAAGTGAATAAATAAAAGCGTACCATATGTTTGCCGTGCTTATAAATTAAAAAAAACTGGAATAAAACAAACTGTATCGACAATCCGGAGCACCTCCTTAAAATAAAACGGGTCCCTAAACCGAAATTATATTCAGAAAGCTCAGTCTGTTTATCGAACTGTCTATCTTGCGACGGTAGCCGATTCGTCAATGCCCCTTCTTTAATTAATAAAAGACTCTTTCTTTTGAGAGAAAAAAATGAACGAGAACCTTAATTAATTTGGGTCGGTCCGAAGTTTCGGTAAATTATGATTATCGGTCCCTCAACGTTTTGCAGCGAGGCGGTTTTTTTGTGGTAGATTTAAGCGCTGCTGAAACCGTGATTATTTGTTTAAATTAATAGTGTTTGCATTAATGTAAAGGAACTGCCTTTTAAGGTAACCTGTATCATCATTGCCAGCTTTTCGGAATGCGTTGATCGTCTGATACGGCAGATAACTGCAATCGGCTGCATCGGAATATAAATTATCACTTTTCGTGTTAAAATATTTTAAGTCTTTCGTCACATATAAATTCAGACATACTTTCTGTAGTTTTATCACCAGGTTTATTTCAGTCTTGACTAGAAATGGCATGATATTGATCAAAATTTGGTATGTAAATGGTTAAACTATCACCACCTTTGTTTTCGTATTGAACCATAAAGTATAAAGTTACTAAGCCGTGTTGAATGGACTTGTTTCAACATGGAGCAAAATCCAAGAAAAACTAAAAAGCAAGTATTTAAACAGTAACTTGTCCAAATTTACATACGCCCTAAAAACCAGCCAAGGTAACGTCTTTTATAATATGCGCATATTTAACAAACTGCTGTCTCATCTCGGACAATTAGTAACAAAGTTTATTGTTTAAGGCACTCAGCGTCCTGCGGTTTGAATAGTTTGAATTTATCATAGCCTGTACTTAAGTTTATTTATTATTAAAAAGTAAAATTTGTGCCAGCCAGTAACTTTGGCTTTATTAATGTATGTATGATAATTGGAATGCTCTGTTCTGTTTTCTTCTTGCGAATTTGAAATTAGACGAGATGGAATCGATTAAATTTTGAAATTTAAATTCTGATTAGACTAAGATATTTTGAATTTTAAATACTGATAAGATATTGTCTGCAGTTTCTCTCAGATAAATTGTTTCAATTGTAGTTGCAAATATTTCGTGAAAATAGCCACTTTGTTATTCGAGACATAGTTCTTATCAACTTAAGATAAAGTCCCTATTTTTGAATTTTAGAAAAGTCATAATTAATTTTATTTATGTTACTTGAAAACAAAATGATACATTTTCAGAAATAGATAAATGTGTAGGTACATGGAGACTAGCTAATTGAAGTTAAACGACTTCAGTGTCATTTAATAAATGAACATGCAATAAGACAATTATGTTGTATGGTAAAACTATCCCTTAATTCTGTGATGGCATGTTTAAAAACACATCGTTCTATTTAAATTAATAGGGCGGTTTCTAAGTGAACACGTTAGCAATAGATTATACCGATTACTTCGCTTCACGAAGTATGAGCTCATGAAACTTTTGTCCTGTCCTTGTCTTATCAAAGAGAAATGACAAAGACAAGAATTTTGTTATGGAATGTGAGTGGGCGCTTTTCATGGCATTATGAAAATACTGCGAGTCCGTTACGAGTATTAAGAGTTTCATAATCCAAATCGTAGAGACTGCTGACTTCTCTAAAAACCGCAAAAAATATGTACCTACATGTATACAAAAATATAAATAGGTATTGTTATATGTAAAGCTTACAAAATTATTCGTAATTATTTATTTTAATTAAATTATAAGGTTTTCTTATTTGAGTGAAGCAAACATTTACCTATTCACAATTGTAATATACACAGATGATATTTTTTAAATGTTTATTTTTTCCAAAAGGTGCCTTTAAAATAGTCTGTAAGATTTTCAATTTGATATGGAAAAGTTATTAAACTTATCCTTTAAATTGAAATACAAGTGACTTAAAGTCTGAAACGGGCTATGAATATTAAGAATACTGTAAACAAAATAGCAAAAGAAGTAAGGCGTACTATACAAAATAAAGACAAGTGTAATTCTACCTTGTGAAACTTTGAATTAAGTAATTTTCAGATTTCGTTTACCTACAAGTTTATTTTCATCTGCTCTGTATACAAACTGTCTCACTGCTGGGCACGAGCTTCACATATCTTTTGACTTTAGGGAATATTATGCCGAACTCTAAGATTTTTCTCATTTACTGTTTAGTAAACGGTACTAATTATCAATTTAATACCTTCGATCAAACTTATTTTAGAAATTTCAGTGGTGCTCGCCGTAGGTTTGATACCGAGACTCGACTGAACTCTACGCCTGTTAGTCCCTTCAGTATCGCTGCCTTTATTTGATGCTAGCTGTTTCCCGAAGTTGCACCCGCGTTCTGAGGGAGACACTTCGCGTACCTGGTTAATTTATAGCCTAGATTTCTCCTTGGTACACCAGCTATCCGCAAGTGAAAGTCCCGTCAAAATCGGTCCAGCCGTTCCAGAGATTAGTAAAAAGCGGTTATTTTAATATTACAAACTGACACTCCAATTTTATTTATATGTGTAGACTTGAGTTTGCCCGCGGCTCCACGCGCGTGAATTACACACCTAAACCATCCTCGGGAATAACACTATCTATTGGTGAAAGCAATACTAAAATATTTCTGCTGGTTTTGCGAAAAAAAAATTTTGTGGTTTGTTGAAAGCAATAAACTCAATTATTGCTTTCATACAGACAGACAGGATGGTAAGGCGTGTTCATTAGATATGTATAGATGACTCACCCTATTCTGCTTTAATACGTATAGCACAATATTGTCAATATTACATGTAATCGCTGCGTAAGCACTTATAGATGTGCAAATAGTTAAATTGCTGCCGTTATCCGGGTGCGTCAATATATGTTCTGCACATTTGTGTATATTTGTGATTAATACTATTATTTGCCAATTATATTAAAGATAAATAATTATGCTGGTACGGCACTGATATTACTGTAGATCAACAGCATAAGTGGAAATACTACGTATGGTTTTGTCAGAGTTTACTTTGTTGCCAACTATTGATATTTACAAAGTAAATATTGATGTGGCAACAAAATAAATGTAGCAGTAACACACAGAGGATTAATATTTCAACAAGTAATAATAAATAAGAACTTGAAGCTGCTTATATATAAGAAGTTAGATCTGGATTGCGCTACTTCGGATGATAAATTTTTTGATGTAGTTTATTGAGCGATTACAAATTGTGGCCCAAGTTTTCGCCAGATTATTTTCATAGTCTTGTTTTTATGATCACAAGTGTTACTAAAACATAAAAGAAATACCTTAATGAATATAATTTTAATTGTTAAGTGTTTTGACTTGAATGGATGATTAGTATTTAAACACAGATGTTGATGACTCAGCTTGGAAATTATAAAACAATAAGTAACGGCAAATGTGAAATAAACTTAATGCAATTATTGCAATGGGTAGTTTAGTCTTATATTCAAACTATTCCAAGAATTATCTTCAATTAAGTATCCATATTGCAAAATACCTCATAAGCAAGAAACGATAACTACTTTCCGATAAACCATAGATACGACCACCCATTACTTCTACGAAAGGTGACGAATCTTTAAGAATGTTGTTCACACACTCTTGTATTTTCCTTGTAAAATAGGTGACGACGTTTCAGTTAAACTACTCTATCATCTAAAGTGACGTGTAAGCAAAATTCACGCTTATCATCACGAGCACTAAAGTTCTTATTTAAAAATCGTGCACATTTTCGCTGTAGATTGCAAGCCTTCACGAATACACCAAGCGCCAGGGTGATACAGGATTTTAGTTCGTATGTAAGATGCAGTAAGGTTTATTAAAGGGTGTATGATTAATTCTAGCTACCGAACGCTGTCAGAACTGAATTAGGTATAATTATCAAGCGGTTGACGTCCTAATCATTTTGTAGGGAGAACTAACCGCAAGATTTAAGTGCTATACATTTTCGCTCTATTTGGATTAAATTAGTATTTCAGTTGATAATTTTATAGTGTGGAGTCAATAAAAATATTTCTGGGTGTCCGTGTTAATGAGAAGCTAATTTATAAAGCGGTTTTATCCACAGTAGGTAGGACTTGCAGCCGATATAAAATGCGGTAGGTTGGATTGGTTTTATTTTTATCTGAAGGTTATAAAACATCGATCTGGACACCCAGAGTGTTTTGAGAAAGGTATCACCTTTTACGGGTCAATAATTATGTTGAGATTTACGTCTTAATCTTGTTATAGGTAGGAATATGTTAATAATTTTGCGGTGGGTCGGTCTGTTCACGTGTAATGGATAAAGTCATTATAGAAGATGTTTCGAAGTCAACCTTGTTGTGGCGGAGTAATTTCTATTTTTTATACTTATTCATGTAAGTGTAAGAAACAGGGGTGGTTGAAATGTTAATAACTTAATAAAAGGTATTTGTAAGATTATTCTGACGATAGTTAGGTATTTATAGAAATCTAGCAATATCAGATTGCTGCCTATTAGCAAAATATTCAGTAAGACGTGTCCATGAGTCATCAATATGGATATTTATATATAGCAATATAGACTTTAAAATATGGACCATTATTTAAATGACTTCTAAAGCGAAACGATGATTTCATTCCTAGAATTCATATTCACATTCTTACGCATAATTATATTTATCTCACTCTTCTTCGTTTATAGTAAATACCCAAGAGCTTTTATGATCAATAATTGTGAAGCCGTTGATGTCTCAATCATATTCAAGCCTTAAACGTTTAACCGCAGGTATTCTGTGCGGTTTATCTGTTTGTAGGCTTAATGTGCCGTTGTTGCGTTGGGGCATATCTCACGAATGTGAGTCATCGTTGCATGGATTACTTGGGTGACGAAAAATACAACACTGGATCTTAGGGATAGATTTTTAGCTTTGAGATTTTGCACATACCTACAAATTTTTATGTAACTAGTCTAAATCGCGTTATTATTCGAAGGTAAAATTACTTGTATTTGAGCCGATGATTTAGTTTGGGTTATTATACCAGCCGTGATCATAATCTTTATCGTCGGCAGAAACCGCAGAAACCTAACGCGAATAAGATTTTTTTTATTTATAGACGTTTATTTTTTTATTTATATCACGCCTGTATCCCCGAAGGGGTAGGCAGAGGTGTAATATTACATCCACATTTCGCCATGAATTTTTAGGTCCCACGTAATAGGGGGCGAGCCTATTGCCGTTACCGGGCACATCACCAGACTCCGTGCTGCTACTGAGAATTCAGAAAAACCCACAAACACTTTTGCCCGACTCGGGAATCGAACCCGATACCTCCGATCAGCAGTCGCATACGCTAGCTGCTGGACCACGGAGGCACTTACAAAATGTATAAAAATTACAATAAACTGTGTGCGTGTTCTGATTAACTGCTTCTCTTTCATTCCTTTATTATAAAAACCTTATTTTAATCTAATTCGATCCTCCTCCGTAGACTACTAGTCATTCATGGTACGTTACAAACTATCCAAATAGGGATAACTTTATTTTCACTCAATAAATACAAACATATACACACGCTTTTTCGCTATCGGGGTAAGCAGCGACAATAATATGCCACTTTCTAGCCTTGCCAACCTAAACCTCTATTTTGACTTAAATAAGTGTTAATCTGTGACAAATGTGAAAATAACTTTGGCTTTAATCATCGTAGTTCAGTATAAGATAAGGGTGGACCACCCTCAGCGTTCTTGCGATACCCAAGGTATTTTGTGTTGCAAATGACTCAACTATCGCGTCATGTATGCTGACCGAAGAGGTAGTCAGATACGACGGTTTTCCATGGTTTGCTACAATCTTAGCATACCTTTCTGACTTCCTAGATAGTTATCGGTATCGGCTATGATGCATGGAGAATTGTTATCAAATTCTTCATACATGATGACCGATACCGATACTGCTGTATTTCATTGCATACATTCAATTCTTTGTCGTTCTGAACAAGGAAATGCTACTTTAATATATAGAACCTACTTATTTTGATCTTCATCTAAGGTTTTTCACAGATTTCTCTTTTCGTCAAGCATATCGATTAAAAAATTAAGTGCTAATTAGCATTTCAGGGATAAGCTGTAGGAGAACTAAACTGTGAATTTAATATCAATAGTCTTGTTGTTAACTCTATGCACTATTAACTTTTCAAAGGGCGAGTAAAACGGGTCTCGCTTGCTAAACGACGAATTATAACATCATGAGAACTTTCTTGTCATTTATTCCACCAGTGTGGCAGATTTTGGCGCATTGACACTTCTCATAGTACGAAGAAGATCGTGCCCAACAGTAGGAACTTTACAACATATTTACAAAACCATCTACTAGCATCAGAGTAATTTAAACCATTTTTCAAATTCTAACCGAGTCTTATATGACTAATAACAAATATACACACATACAAACTTGTTGACTTATTGATATTGCGTCGCTACGCTAAGTTTATCGTCGAAAGTATTTGTGGAATCATTAGTAAGATCATTCAGAAGCTTAGCGGCAATAAAATAAATTAATATTAAACTCCGATTATTTTGGTGTAAATATTGTAAATATATGGTAAGCTGGATGTAGTTACTAATGTTAATAACTATATTAGTGGTGAATCTATATGTTTATAACCAGTTTTTGCTGTGTCTACATTTGTATGGAATTTTGTACCATTTGATGTGACTCTTAATACAAATAGGTACAGATGTTGCTACACATGTAAAATTATCAAAGTGTGGAAATATTCATTCGAATATTCGAGACGATATCTGTAAATCTGACAGGTTGAATTAGGTCTGAGCTAGACATGTTTATAGCATAAGTACGTCTGAAGAGGCACTTATGGAGATCAAAAAAGGAGGTGTAGTTAAACTCATACGTCTGAAGATGACTTTAGTGTTGACATAAATATAAAAATAGTTTTAGCTGTGAACTGAGTCACAATATTTTTTATTCGAAAAAACGAGTGTCTGTCCTGGTCATATCACCTATTTTATCCGATCGCGTAATCAATGGACAGACATTTCAAACATTGGAATAACTGACATAAAGCACTTCCAGACTTGGCACAAAACTTTGTGATTGCACAAACGCACTCAAATACATAATCCGAAACCTTCAAGACATCCATGCAGTTATTATCATAAACTATATCACTGAATACTGCATAGTAATCATGTCTATAAACCACACTATCATGCATCTCGTTGATTTATATTACCCATGTATCCATAGTTTGTATAATATTGTAATAAGTAAGATATTTAAAAAATTTCATCTGCTTCTGTTAGATTAAATATTTTATTTAATTAACGAAATTGCTTATATTCCCAAACCATCTAAAAATACCGAAACTAATCCAAACAAGTATGTTACCGCTATTTAAAGCAATGAAGTAAATTCCCACAACGAAGCGAAAGTTAACACCACAGTGACAGCGCTATCAAATGTTAGAGTTACACAAACAGATACAGTTATACGACAGATTCAAGCCTTAAGTCCCGTGTTTACAGACAAATATGGGGATAACGCGATTACAGAGAACGTCTAGTTTCTAAGATTCTCGGAATCGGATTACGGCACATGTAGATAGTTTTGTCTTGTACACAATGTAATAGAATCGTACTTTCATATAAGGTAAACAGTTTTGGGAGTTATCAACAAGCGAATTTATAGGTCCATAGGGAAATAGAGTTATTGCGTGCAATATCATATTTCGATACCACTCAGAATATGATAAATAAGAAATTCTTCGAACTTCACTTTATATCGACGATGAGCTTATAGCTAACGATATGATTGGAGCTAACAAAAAAATCCTTATCTGTTACTCGTCTTCTCGTGAAACGTCTGTATAATATAATATCCGTATTCACAAATTTATGCTTATAATTATTACTTTATTATAACCTGTAACGCGTTTCACATATTTTGAAGTAGACTATTCTCGTTCCATCTAACATATCGAATAATATAAATGTTTTTTGAAAAATTCCTTTATCCTTTTAGTTTATATTTTTCGCGGTTTTTGATGCTTTAGACTAGTTTAGACTGTCTTAATAATTCCTATGTATTCTCACTACAGCAAACGTTTACATAACCTCTTTCAAGGTATGTTTACATTTCGTCGCCTGCTAATGTGTACTAAGTATAAAATTATAAGGACTGCATAAAGCCGGGCACATACATTTCATTAGCGCCTACAAATATTGACTCACTGAATAGAGGCAGCTTAGATGTTTATTCATGACCACTGCCACAAAACCTCACATCAGATTAGATAAAATATACCGTCAAAGTTGATAATATTTCTATTAAATATTCAAGATTAAGTAACATCAAGCATTACGCTGCTGTGATCGCCGACGCACACCGTATAACTGAAATATATCTTTGTATTTATGTGGGTTTTTAACCTACTGTCAGAGATATTTACATTGCTTGCAGTCTTTACTCTGACTAGTGGGGTGCAGTACCGCAATGTTTTCGTTTTTAAATATCTACTCCCGCACGAAGTATTCTTGTGCCGCAGAGGATTTTAGAAGAATTCAATAAACGAACACAAAATACCTACTTCCAGATAGCATCAAAATGATGTTTTCAAATAATAATTGAGCATAGTTATTTTGTAGATGGTTATGTTGATGCTGTTGACAAAGTGCATCGTGGGGGTTTTTATTGCTTTTTCGCGAAGATATTGATTGTTGTCCCTTATTGAGACTTCAATAATATGAATACAAAGAAGCGTTAACTTACCAATTGACCATTTGAACTACAGTGCTAGCGTTGGAGGAACTTTATTTCTCGCATAGAACGTAGTCATACTTCGTTCTCATCAATATTGTATGAAATCAATATCAATAATGTCAAAGATTTGAAGAGTCAAAACACTAAGAAGGTCAAAAGAGAAGCGTTTATAAGGTTCCTAGGTAATGACATAACATACAAGGTAGACACGTGTTCCTTAAAAAAAATATTTGGGCCTATTTTTCTAGTTCTAATGGACTCTTAAATAGAATTTTAAAATACATGTATGGTAATTTAGACAGGGCAGTTTTTATTGGTCTTTGAGATAAGGATTAATTAAAAACGGTGCCGCATTAAGAGGTCTCGCTGCTTAATTGTTGAACAAAGTGTGAAGATAAAATAAGATAAAGAGATAAATATACGAGGGAAGAAAGCAAATACATACATGAAATGGTTTAATGAGGAACGAGTTTAAGTAGTTAAGGCTTATGAACATGATATACTCTTAGTTGATGTTAATTTAGAGATGTTACGAAGTGTATTGCGCCTATAAGATAACGTTTCATAATGCCGCGATAGGTACCTCTTATATCGACGAATGAGTCTAAGCCCCGGGCTGCAAGATTTTTGTTTTTTTTTTATAAAGACTACGAATGCACTAGGAATAAATCCTGTGTAGAGGTGAAAATACTGTCATTCAGTACACAAAAAAACATCCAGCTTCGAAACAACAATTTGTGGATAACCAAAGTGCCTCCGTGGTCCAGTGGATAGCGTATGCGACTGCTGATCGGAAGTCCCGGGTTCGATTACCGGGTCGGGCAAAAGTGTTACTGGGTTTTTCCGAATTTTTAGTAGCAGCACGGTGTCTGGTGATGTGCTCGGTAACGGCAATATGCTCGCCCCCTATTACGTGGGACCTAAAAATTCATGGCGAAATGTGGGCGTAATATTACACCTCTACCTACGCCTTCAAGAATACAGGTGTGAGTCTATAAAAAATATCATCATCATCATCAGCCTTTAACAGTCCACTGCTGTACTAGGCCTCTCCTTTGAAAGGAGGAATTGACCTACTATACCACGCTGTCCAAACGGGTTGGTATAGGGTTTGTATCAAGTTTTCCATATCATCCCATGGGTGTCGTAAGAACCGACAGAGGGAGCATATTATGCAGAGAACAGCATTGTAAGAGAAGGAAAACTTGATAAGAATATATATAAAAAAAACAAAGATTTGTCATACGTGGCTTCGAACCCAACATAGCGGAACAGACCCGGTAGCTGAACATAATCTTGGGCCCCATTGGACAATACAGACGTATTTTAGTCCCACGAATTAAACGGAAACCTCTTGCCGCCAAGACATTACGCGCTCATACAATGTTCGAAGTCATAACTAAAATACAAAACAAGTGGACAGTAGAGAAATTACAACAGTTGCAGATAATTTCGAACGTATTGTCTATTGTGTGGAAGCAGCGCTAAGAAAGCTAGTTCATTCTTAAGACAGGAACTTGAAACAATGGACAAATAAAATAGTTAAGCTTTATTGCAAGATGTGATGTGAAAGACAAGATATTGTTTATTATACCATTACTGGACTGACGAACGTTGAACTCAATTATTTTATGCATAGTTGTGATACTCTATGAGTCAGTCAGGACGGTCAGTGGCAAAGTGATGACGACAAGAATTTATCGATTCACTTAGTTAAACGTTTTTGTCACCGCCTGGCTTATAGATGGATCGTCTATACACATAAATAAAATTGGAGTGTCTGTTTGTAATATTAAAATAACCGCTTTTTACTAAATGCATATGGATGTATACACGGTACAAACCCAAATTATATTTTTTACAATTTTTGTCTGTCAGTCTGTTTGTCTGTCTGTTTGTTTGTTCTCGCTAATCTCTGGAACGACTGGACCGATTTTGACGGGACTTTCACTTGCGGATAGCTGATATACCAAGGAGTAACTTAGGCTATAAATTAACTGGGTACGCGAAGTAGTTCCCTCAGGACGCGGATGAAACCGCGGGAAACAGCTAGTCAATCATTAAAAGTGATACCTATCCGTGACTCGAAGAACAAGTAGAGGTACAGGTTCCAGCTGTCTTTGTCCTCAATATACTGATACTGGTTTAAACTACACATCGGACAACAGTGGTAACTGCGGAAAAACTAATAATCTGCCATATCAGATTACGCGATCTGCTTTCTAGTGCAGGTGTCATTATGATTGACTCAAAAAGGAAAACCTGTCATTGTCATCTTAATATATAAAATCCTTGCGTTACTGACTGACTGACAGACACGCTGCAGCCGAAACTATTGGGCGCAGGAAGCTGAAATTTCGCTGTATGTTCCTTGGGGACCGTAGGGGTGCACTAAGAAGGGATTGCCTGAAATTCCCACTGGATCGGCCAAAACGGGTAAATTTAAAAAAAAATGCAGGCGTAGCTGCTGGCGACCTCTAGTATAACCTATTTCTAGAACATAATATAATAATATGTAGATAAAAATATTTTAACATTACAATTAAATAAAAGAAAACTTACTGGTTCCGTGTCGCAGGTCTCCAAATCGGGTATAGGATCGTCACCGCAGTAATATTCCGCTTGTAGAAACGGCGGTCGCGGCGGTGGCGGTAGCAGAAACTCCGGCGGAGGGCCAAGACAGTCGCACTCTGTCAGATCAGTGGGCTCTATCTCCCACATCGCGTAATCTAACTTAACACTACTCACAACCTTTTCACTGATATCACTATCACTTAAATAACCACTAGTATCACGTTTTTCGCGTTTCACTTCATCTGAAGTCCTCTCTTTAATTAAATTCGCTATGTATAGTTCGTCATCCACGTCGCTCCATACATTTCTTCTGATTTCCTCATCTTCTAATAACTCGCCTTCTACTGTCTCTGTCTGCGCTATAACACTAACACTAACTCTTTCAGTGCTTTGGGATACCTCGCTATTTGCGACTGCACTTTTACGAACATTTTGTTTATCTTTTTCACTGTCTGTATTTAAGTCACGTACTTGTTTATATTTGTCGTTCCTGTTGAAAACATTTTGGTACGTCCAAACAGCGTACGACGACGCTTTAATTGGACTCCTATTGTATCTTTCGGCCATACGCAGTCTTCTTTCAAGTTATCTGCAACAATAAAAACATATTTATTTATAACACGTACATCGAAAAGGCCATTACCGTCCGAACCAATTCCTTATCTGACAGACAACGTATCGATTTTACTGGCATCGAACTACTTATTATTTAATAGAAGAGCTAACACCTCATTTTGTATAACAAAGCAACCGCAATTAGAACCTACCGTCTCTGAGAGCACAATGGGTGTGGGGCTACTATCGATATCATCAGGTGCCACGTTCTCTGGTTATTTTAATTTATTTTTTATCGCATCAAATTGGATGGACGGGTTTCTAGCTATGCACTCGGTATTCCGCCGCTATCATGATGTGCCCGTCAGAGAGGCGGTTTCGAAAGTTTAAAGTTCATCGTTTTTTGATATTTAATTTTGATCACAGTGCGGTTGAGTGTAGGCGAATAATAGTGTTTTCATTCCTTTTATTTAGAGCTGAATTTAAAGTAATTTCACACGTACTTATTCTTCAGATTTTAATAGAGAGTGGTAATGTCACTCATTTAACTGAACTCATTTTTTTTATTAGTGGCAATCCGAATAGCTCACATGAAATTGAAATAGACAAATATAATTTCCAAATTACTATGGAGATATAAATTTAGGACCAGTAAATAAAAAGACAAACACATGCATTTTCATGGATGACCGACTCATTTCCATACACAGTATATGGGAATGTTTTCCAATATTTTCCTGTGTTCAAATGTTTTTCGATAGAGATGTGCCTTGAACACGCAATTATGCATGCGTAAGGCGTTTCTAAGGAGGTACCGCAAGATTGCGAGGTCGTCGGGTCAACAGCGTCAGATAACACTCCAACTCCAACGAATAAAATATTGAGAGGTGTTATGGCATACAAAACAGGGCTCTTAGATGCGATTTATGAATATATTGGAGTACCATTTGAAACGTATAATGATAGAAATCTTAAAAGTGAGTACAGTAATTTATGTTATTTGTATTTAGATGAACATTCCGGTGAGGTCTCGGTTACAAACAGATTGACCCATTATGGCAGTGGGTGTTGTGGAGTTATTAAGAAATTATGTCATAAAGATAACTATAAAAATTAATCCCTAACAAAATTTTGATTTAAGCACAAATATGTTATTTTTCGGATTTCGTTAGGCAACTAGATAATATACTTAGTTTAAATTTGGTCAATAATGACTTTATTATCTCTGAATTCATAATAAAACAGGCTTTATTTTATTTATTTGCTTAATACTTTTTACATCAACATGCTTTGCGATTATGTCTTCAATATCCATTGGTATATTAATATAAATTTCAATAAGGTTTCCTGCAGGTCATACATGATACTCTTCACGTCTTACCTGTCTCATATTCAACTGGCATTCATTTTTTGCATATTCATTGCGATCTATCAATGTACACTATTGAACTCGTAATACTCAACGTCTCATTAACATTTGGTGTTCAGTGGCCACTCGATAGCTGTCAGTGGAACCTCGACGCCAATACAATACTCACTGAGAGCCCTTAAGGGACTTAACGAACCCATTCTATAGATTTTCTCACGTGAATTATAGTATAACGGTTGTGGGGTGTGTGCGGATCGATCAGAATTTGAGCGGTTTTATGTTGCGAGCGGAACCTTGAGTTAAGTGACGTCGCCTTTCATGACATCGTTGGATTTTAAAACTTTATCACATATTTCTCAATCTTTCATGCACGAGTCAATTTTATATAATTATACATTTGTCACATACAAGAAGAATTTTGGCAGAAGAAAGCGTAGTATTAAATTATGTATGAATTAAATGTATGATTATTTTTTACACATGACTATGACCTACTTGCGGTTACAATAACCTACTTTTGTGTTTTAATAATAAACAAGTATGTATGAACCGCCGGCATAAAACAGAGGTTTGTTTCGCAGATGACTTTGTCCCTGGGGATGAACAAGGCAGAATGCTGGATATCCGGTTGGATCTGGATTCCGAACTAAAAACCACACGGTCTCCTGTGACAACTCATGTGAAGCAGAAAAACCTAGTAGTAAATTAACAAAGCGGCACAGCTGCCATTCATGTCTGTATGTGAAAAATATTATTTTATATAGTACATAATTATTTTCTTACACTCCGAAGTGACCTTTTATTTCTATTTCATAGCGAGATTCAGAACATAACATTAAAGAGGCACCTCCGCATCCATTAGTTAATAGAATTACTCCATTATTATATTAATATCAGTGCCATTAAGAATACGTCCATATCAAATGAAATATAAGTATGTGTGTTCTTGTGTCTATTCAGATGTACTTAATTTGATATTACGACATTTATTGGGCATTCAATTAAATGTATTTATCAACTTAATTTATAAACAAATGCTGTGTTTCTTTTTTTCAGCTTTGTAAACTAATCTGCTATTCTACAATTAACGTTACACGAAAATATCGAATTCATTTTAAGTGTTATTTCCTCTAAAATAATTCACAACTTTTGTGAATTTATGAAACCGCACTACAGCTTTAGCGGTAGATGGACGAGAAAAACATTATAAGTTTGAGAAATAATGGGCAAAGTGATAGGCTGACCCGTTACTCATGAGCTGGTCTGGTAATAGCTTGCTGCCCACACGGCAAAATCCAGTTTATTGCTCTCGGTCATCATCATAAATCCATTGGTCTTCGAGTTCCAAGTTTCGAGACGACTGGCGGAATCCTATTAGATTTTGTAAGAAAACCTCAACACAAAACATAAAATACTGTTCATGAAACTATACATATTAGAATGTAATTGGTATCTATAATTGAGTCTATTGGGTGAATTGACCGAAACAGGATTTAACTTACTGCAATGAGTATTCCGTATGCAGCGTTAATATTTTCAGTTAGTTGTCAGATCAAAATCATTATTATTTAGCATTATTCAATTTTGATCGAACATGAATTTCTGCAATAAGTACTACGAATTGGGGTTATTTTTAAACTTAATCTAATCCATTTAATGCGAATTTCGATGCTCATCTATGCCGAAGTTTTTTGAGTAATCTATCGAATCCAAAGAATAGCTGTTTTTAATATACGTATCAGATCTCAAGGTGATCCCATTATAATCGCAATTACTATGGCATTGACGATTTTTTAGGTTCAGCTTTATATTTGTGATGGAGGCGTTGCAATTGTAACTGTTTATGTACTGTTACTATGGCCACTGTAAAATGACATGTTGAAGGCCTTTTGCTGTATGAAAAAGAGAGTTCAAATTAATTTGGTTATACAATAATACTGTTTCTGTTTCCTGCAAAGACATGTTCTGGATGTATGTACTTCGAACTATTAGGCGAGTAAGTATTTGCTTTTGACGACGCTTTATTGCGTTTCTACTTAGTATTTCCGTAGCCAGTACTTTCTGGTTTTATAAGAATTTCTATAAAAATAAAATTACATTGTATGATATCAAGATTCATACAATGTAATTTTTTTTTATTAGCATTTACTGAAAATACTTTCTAAATTTCAGAAGTTACGATCGCATCAAAATTCCCTTAATCATTTATTTAACAAGAACGAAGTATCAAGTTAATTTAAGGAAAGTTAATAAAGATCAGCTGAAATCTTATTAACTTTCTCCCTTACCTATACCGCGTTCTAAAATCCCTCATTCTTTTACATTAACCTCATACTTTTCCAAATTTCAAGCTTCCTTTACACTCTTCGTGTATTTACTTAAACTGTTTGTACCGACAAAAGAGCTATAGGATGCTCTAATAGTCGTTTCCGTTACTTTAATAATAAAGTAAACGAAAATCTTCTGTGATGCCGATTTTAGAACTCACGGTGCACCATAAGTCAAAATAAACAAATTGGAAACAATTTGAGAATACTAGAATTGGTAATAGGACGTTGATTATTATTTTCTGAAAGGAATTGTAATTTATACAAAGTTGGAGAGATTATTGTACTTAATATTGCTCTAAGTCTTATCTAATGGACAATTAGTAGCCCTGATCTACCCACCCTATTTTCATATTGCTTTACCGCTTTTCAATAGTGACGTTGCTCTTCTGTGAGAAGGTAATAGTTCATAGGGCTAAACTGATACGTTGATTCTCAAAAGAGTACATCTTACAGAGAAAAGCACATGTAACTTCTGAGCTCATTAACCAAATACCCTTAATAACATTAATCTCTTCATAAGAAGCTAAGATATCATCCAAATCCGATTAATCTTCAATAAGCTTAAAGTACATACATGTAAGTACATGTATTTCAACATCGTACATAAATTAAACACGATGTTCTAATAATATAACACCTTGCAATGTAACATTGGTAAGTACATAAGCCAACTCATGTTTTCGGCATTTCGCTAAGTAGCACTAAATTAATTAACTAGTTGCTCTCATTCGGTACCGCGGTAAGGGTGTATATACATTTGCTAGTCTTATTCTTGAATTAAGATCATATTATATATTTTCTTTATTTCTTTTCAGAAGTTCTTAGCAGGAATATATTTTTTTGAACGTTAAGAGGTCATTGCCTTTAAATATGTGTCATGGATCCATATTTTACAGTATCCTGTATTTTACGATAGCAATATTACTTGCAGTATCTATGTTTCCATCTTTTATTACAGTTTAAAAGCCAACATCAAAAGTAAACAAAAAATATCTTATTCATAGTCCAAATACTCAACTGGCTGCAAAGGCTATGATATAGTGCTATTGTATGTATCTTTTTATTATACTCACAATAGAAACAGGCTAACAACTCAGTTATGCTCTACACACACTGTTGCTTCTTAGTCTAGAATGACATAAATTGAAATAGACAGCAACTGTTTTAGCCATTATACGAAACATATCACATATGATGACAGCTAGCAGTACTTCCAATCCCAGTGGCACAAATAATACATACGCTGTTTCACACATGCTGCACTCACGGAAATAAAAGTCCAAATACATTTATAAGTATTAATGAAATAGCAAATCTCTCGTTCCCACACGGCCGACAATAGGTACATTCACCCTACGTACAAATGTAATAACATTAATCCGTCGTATGTTCGTGATCGGTTAATTAGTTTCCTCTTATGAAGATTTGTTGTCTGTTCGTACGTAGTTCACATAATATGCGCGATAGTGATAACATTTTACACAAAGTACACAAAAATCAACTTAACATCCGTGCTTTAAGGTGTAAATTACCTTGTGAAGTAATAAATAGCAATGGTATTGCTGCCAATAAAGAAATATCAGCTCTGTTTCCGAAGGCGTAAGGTGTAGAGTCGTTTCATAGTTTTTAATAAACAAATACATTAACGCTATGTTTGACTAATCCAATTTAGTTCTCTAACAAGTAAAATGATAACGTGTAGCGGTACTTCTGCATTTAGTACAATCGTAAATCCAATATTTGTTGCATACAACAATATTATTGCTTTGGTTTAAATATTTCCTCCATGGTGAAAAGGGCTGATTTTATTTGACGGCGGATATGTTGAAATCTTTTGAGCAAACAGAATATACTGGGCATATCCGTTTCTAAGCCTTTTTGTTATAATATAATTTTATTCATCATTTATCATATTTCCGACACCCTAACGTAACATTTTCAACTTTCTCATATGTATATATGACGTATTAGTGCATGTTTTTATATAATAAAGGTCTTAAATGTTATAATTGCCTAAACGGAATTTCTTTAAGAACCTTAATCAGTAGGTAATAACATCTACACGCATTCACCAACTCAGGCAAAATACTTCAACAAAAATCTTTTGTCCTCAAAAACCTCATCTTAATTAATTTGTCCAACTTGATTTACATTATTCCAAGATCTTGGGTGACAATTAAGTCGTTGGCGCAACTCAAATTCTTCCCCGAACAACGCAAAGAAAGTATGTATTCATACGTTTGTCCCTAATCTCCCCAACAAAAAAGTACTCGCACACAAACTCAAATACTTGAACTTAAAAAGCGTTTCCATGAACTAAAAGCCAAAGGAACCGACAACTAGGTGGTCTTTACAAAAACAGGCGATATTTTCTCAGCGTAACCCGCTCTTGTCGACGGTTAGCACTAAGCTGGACCGAGGATAGTGGACCATTAGTCCGGCAGCTAACGCCAGAGCAAACAAGCCAGTAAACAAAGACCTCGGGTCTGTTTCCAATGTTGGAAGATACGATGGACATGGACAACATTATGCATCACGTTTTTTTGTCTGTGCGTGACAAACTCAAAA
Organism: Euclidia mi; assembly: GCA_944739405.2. Taxonomy (NCBI): domain Eukaryota; kingdom Metazoa; phylum Arthropoda; class Insecta; order Lepidoptera; family Erebidae; genus Euclidia; species Euclidia mi. The sequence continues at coordinate 8,435,504 of OX123193.2, read as the reverse complement.
ATGTTGCACGAATTTTAAGGTTTTAATGAGAAAGGATAAGGTGTATGTGACGGTGAAGCTGGTGATTTATATTTCAACTTGTCTAAGGAAATTAAATTATTTTTGAAATCTATAATTACGCAATACAGCGCAAAATATTTTTAATTTGTTAAAGATTAAACTTTTAAATTATGTGTCACTTCGATTAATAATTGTAATATTACTCATATATCTCTTGTCAAATTAATACAATCTTTACTTTAAAACGAAATGGTTGTACAAAACTGAAAAGTTTTTACGAGCCCAGTTCACAAACATTCTATCTATCAAACCGAACGCAAACGGAAACGTACACACGAGAAGCTAAAACGTCGGCATTGTGTGTGATTCCTTGGTTTGTTAACGTTGTGTTAATAGTGGTTATTGATGTTTAGTGGGGATGTTGTGCCAAGGGATACCGGGATTATCGACTCGTTCGATTTGACTAAGAGCATTGGGAAACTTGACTTATGTTTCGTTTAAGAATACCAAGTTAATAGGAACAAAATATTTTTATATCTATGAATAGTTATAGACCTCGTTAATAAGTTTTAAGGCATAAACAGAAGGAGTATTATGCTCATTTACCACGAAATTCAATATTCGAACTATAGATAGAACTGTAGATTTTAGATTCGTTTTTGACATAAGCTCTATACAAAATATGTCAAACACGTATCTAAAATCTACAGATCTATCTATAGTTCGCATATTGAAAATGGCCGTTAGAGCACGAAATTTGTTGTTATTTGGCAAGTTATCGTGACACGATGAAATTTGTCAAAAATAAAGAAAAAGGAAAGGTATGTATTGTCAATCTTCATTGTTACTGTGCGGACAGAATATGTTTTACCTTTTTCATATAAATGTCCACATATGATATGTTCCAAGCAATTCGTAATTAAAATATTTTCAAAACAACTTCAGTGATTGAACTATCACATTTTTATATCTCAATCTTACTCGTTTTATTAACTTTAATACGTTTCATTATTACACTACACAGTTATTTTAGTCCCATTGCACAAGTAAATCGGCTTTAAATAATGTTTGCTGTATATCAAATAGCAGTTCAAACATTTGGATCTCGGTTCTGAATTGTAAATAATGCATGTATCTTTTTATGTTTATGTAATTATTATTTTCTATGTCTACAAACAAAATATGTTAAAAATAAATTTTATTATTATAAGTAATATTCAATCCTAACTTCCTCAAACGGAAAACAAAGTGTTATGATTATAGGGTTAGTAAAAAGTTTAAATATAAAAAGATTAAAAGAAAATTATTTCATAAACATTAATCTATTCTTATGAAAAAAACTATTTTGTATTTATTGTAAAACGTCTATAGAAAAGAAGCTATTAAGAGTGAGGACATTAATAGGTTCTTGAAAGCATAAGGCAAAACTAATCACAAATAGGTACAACGACGCAGCAGAAAAAATGCTACTTATTATAAAACACGCTCCAATACAGACATTCAAGAATAGCCCCGTAACCTAATTTCCCCAATTCACCCCGAATATAGGGTGAACATTCCAATTGTAGTCGGTGTTCCAAGTACATATCCGTTACTGCCAAGCATTTGCCAAGAGTCTCTGGCAACCTTCGGTATTCGTTACCGAAGCTAGTCACCCCTTAGGGGTGGGGGGAGACTTGGCAACAATTCTATGCGCGCATATTGAGTTCAACGTTTTGTTTGAGGGCCGAAGGCGCGCGCCAAATATATTGGTATCTCTCCAGTTTTTGTATTTCGCCGTGAAAACTGTTTTATTTATGGCTCTGAACATTGTTCGTGACTTGAAGACATTGTGTTTAAAGGTAAGTTATTATTCTCAAAGTGTTTTGTACCAAAATATTATTGGAAATCGACTGGTGTTTTGAGGAATGATAAATTGCGTGAGTCTTGTAATACAAAAGGTCAGTTTTTTAGATCACTGTAGCTGAATTATTAGAACGCTCCTATATTCAAAAAACATTTGAACTACAACGACTACTAGATGATTAATGAATCAGTTTTATAGTACTTTGATACCTAATTTTAGTAGTAGCTACAGAGTAGCAAAACTTTTTTGTTATTTATGGAAATCTATTTCTAACGTACCTTTGTTATAATTGTGATAGTCAAATCATTAGAATGGCCAATTAGTGAAGCATCAATTGATTTAATTCGTCCACTCCAAAATTATTCGAAATTGTATTAGAGTGTCCCTATAAATTTAGAAGTGTCAATAAGGCAGCTCTATTCCCCATTTGCTATAACGTTAATGAAACGCCTAACGTTGAATAAATATATTCCGTAAAACATTCTTCTACGGCCTTCTAAGTCATTATTATTCATTATTGGCTTTATAGCATTCCTTAGCACTTCAAAGTAAAAGTCTATAAAGCGCACCATTCATTGCCAGACAAATTCTGTTTCATCTTTTCCTTTGTCCTTTTTGGCATGTTAAATGCAGTTTGCATTTATCTTGTTGATGTCTGTTTTGACATCTGTGATTTTATGGCTTGTAATCAAAGGCTGGGTCGAGGATCATGATTCCGAATTGTTTGACTATATATTTTATGTCTATTGAAATGAAATCTACAATATCTCGTCTAAATGGTTATGGTATGCAAAATATATATTGGTCTTACTATGAAAAGTCGACGTGTTGACGTTTTGTAAGTGCTATGCAACTAAAATCTTAATAATATATTGAATTTACGCAAATTTAAATAAAATATAAATTTCAAGCTTAATACCACTTGATAATTTTCCTTTCTCCATTTAGGTCAATCAAAACTTACGAACTGGCCCTGCTAGACCAATGTGACGAACCTATCATTGAAAGACACTAGACGGTGATGGACAACTATAGATTCAAGCAATAGAGACTTATTACTTAATCAATTAATAAATCCTAGAAAACTTCATTAGACGTATGACATAGAAAACAAAGAAAAAATTCCAAGCCCTCAATCCTTATAGATACTTCCCATTCAAATAAATACAAAGTCGCCGAAGAAGTTTGTCTACAGATACTGTTGATAAAACACACTCCATATTTTCCACTTAGCATCGCCGTCGCCTCCAGATTCCAGAAACTGTTTACATTAATAAATACTGCTCTATTAGCGTAGTTTATTAAGACGGAATGACGTTAATATATCTAAGTAGAGCAATTTCGCGTGCGTGTGCTAGCGTGAGACTGGATTCTTTGGTATTAGTTTACTTAGATCCTTTTTATTTATAGTCTAATGTAAATCAGTAGACTAGGGCTCTGTTTGGTGTTGTGCATAAAAATATCGATTTCTTAGAATGTTGATTTTTCAATAATTTTATAAGATTCTTAATGTTGTTAAGGTATTAACCACAAAGCATATTTTGCTTCTCCTACGGCATTAGTCACGTTAAATTGATCCCTAAAAATCATTCCAAAAGTAATAATACATGGTTCTATAAAAAAATTGGAAGTCAATTTATCAAGGCACACCCTGCTTAACTATTATACAAATAATATCAGTCTTCAATATTTCGTATTTTCAAATATGTTTATCTATTTATACGAATCGCACAAAACTATAACGGCAAAGTCCGCCAAACGTATTCACACCTTACGTGAAGCAGCGATGAATCAAGTCGGTACATTTGAATTTAAATTCTATTATATACTCTAGACTCTAGAATATCAGATTTAAAAGCAACTTGGCACTCTCAACGATTGTAAAAAGACTACAGCTTACAATATAGCTGCATTTATCCTAAAGTTCTGCAAATATATAAAATAGATATGGAATAAGTTTTACCTTTTTTAACAGCAAGAAATAAAAACCTACATATTGCTTGCAAAAGTTGCAATGACTATGTAATAGGATTGGCTTACTTTAATTTACAGAGAGCGAGGCCGAGCGCTATATCTAGTATAATATAATATTACCTACAGGAAGTAGTATTATGTTTACCAAATTTTACTTACCTATCTGTTACCATACGAAATTATACATTAATACCAGTCACCCGCGGATCCACCTGCTTTAAACTTTATTTACCAACCCTTCTATCTTTTTCACCCCCTTAGGGGTGGCATAAAAAACCTTCCTTAATTGATACCAATATTATAATGGGAACCCCCTGTCTAAATTTCGTGTTTCCAGCTTCAGTGACAGGCTTCGCGATGAGTATTTACCGAAACTGGATACAAAACATGATCAAGAACTTTCTCCTTCATCACCATCATCATCAGCCTGCCGTAATCCACTGCTGGATATGGGCCTCTCCAATGGCACGCCACTGCCCGCTCTTTAGCACGTACAAATAAACTGGCCACCCTGAACCGTGGCAACAACGTATTATTTATACTGGTGTTCCGTCACATAACTGGTCTTACCGGCGGTGACCTATATCAATCTAAGCGACATCTTCAAGGAAGTCACGCGGCAGGGATAGACAGGCATGGCGTGCAAGCCGTGCAAGCCGAGCTAAAAACTGGTACTGGTTTAATTAAGTCGCCAATTTAAGATAGAGATGTTATTACTATAGAGTGCCACCCACATGTTTAGTATACGTTGAAGTACTTAGTGTAATTAATATGAGCACAGGAATGGTTTAAGCTTGTCTTGGTTGTGGGTTGATTGTAATATATGGATTAATATTGAAAGTAAGAAGAAGTACATAGACTTTTATTTTAGGGTATTTTGCCACGACCACGTTTCTGGCAGGCTGTAGAAATGCAAGTATTGCGTTACCGTTTATCTTTGAAATACATAGAACGTATTAGTAATATTTTTTCGGTTGCATTGATTTACTTCTATACTGAACCCTAACTAAGAAGAAAAAATAATTTGAGCTCCACTGCATACTACAAACATGTTTAGAAAACAAGATGAAGATTTTTTCCTTTTTAAGTTCGAATAAACTATATATTTCGAATAAATAACAATCACGAACACGTTACGAACGTAAAGACATCTATATATAAACTTCAGCGTTTCTACCTGATATCGCGTGCGGCAGGCTAAAAACTAAAGAGACTTAATTAAGATCTGAACGTCGCCAATTTATAAGGAATCCCACACGTGATCCCAGACTTCGGAAGCTACTCAATGTCGCGATGCTAATAAGATACGTTCCGGCTACTGTTCTTCAAATATACTTACCTTACGCGACAGAAAACAACATAAAACATTATTAAGTGACAAAACAATTACTTATAATTGTTTTACTATATTTGCGAAATTTTGTGAATGTAGCTTAATAAAACTTTGCAGTTAAACAGCGTTTACATTGGAATGACTTTGTTGCGAACAAATAAGTGGGCGGAACCGCCGATAAAATCCAGTCTTTAATAAATAAACGAGATTGATACATCAATTGAGAGCCGTTATGTAAATATTATCCACCATAAACGAATAAATACTAAATAAATTGTCTTAACTGAATATTTTATAGACGGGCTTGCCTCGTATATCAAATGAATGTATAATAACATCGCACGTTTTCCTTCCCCCTTTCTCTCTGTATGTGTGCTGTTGAATACAAGATAGCATTCAGAACATTATGTTTCAGCAAAATTCGATGTTTCATTAATTGTAAGTTAGTTTCATCTGTCAAATACAATAACATAGTTCGCTTTTTCTTTATTCATTAAAATTTCAGTGATTTACCAAAAACTTCAATACTTCAGGTCGTTTCAAACAAGAATATCAAAGAACGCATATATAACTGTTTCTTATTAAGAAATAGTCCACTAATCCAATCAAAGATAAATAGATCATACAATTTATTGCATGCTAACACAATTAAATACAGCACAACACATTAAAAAAAGTGTCTTAAGATTAGGATTTGTACATAATCGGCTCCAAATAATATTACAACTTACGCAAGTAAGCAAAAAGAAAACACCGCCAAAAGTTAATAAAGGCTCTTCGCATATAAAATGAAGAATAATGTTGATATGATTAAGTCTCGCGTAAAAATATGCTAAACAGCACGAATGTACCATAAATCCGCTCATTAATGCAAATGTGTCTCAGGGTAAGTGTTGTAAAAACGACATTTACATTTAAGAGGTCTAAGAGGTCTTCTCTAACAGACTGTGTATAAAAAGACAATTGTGTTTATTTGAATTGGCGGATCAGATTTCTTTAATCTCATTCTAACTAGCTTGTTGGTCTAGTGGTTAGTGTCTATGATGGCTAAGCCGGAAGACGTGGGTTTGATTCCCACCAGGTACAAAACTTGGTGTGATTATCACGATTATGGTATTTAAGAATGTAATGATGATATCTGATTGCCTAGAACAAGCTGCTGCTGGATATCATTATAATTCTTCGCCTTTACTAGCATCGTGAATCCTCCACAGAGTAAAAACGACTCACGTATAAGACAACACGGATATGCAGATGCAAAATTCTCAGTAATTACAAAACGTTGTCATGCAACGTATGCTAAGTGTGTTCGGAGTTCTGCGCCAGTTGTCATAATTGCGTTTACGTGGTTCGATTCGAGTGGCGTTTTGGATATTCGAAACGTGAGTGCACTTCCAGAATTGGGATGCATTTTCGAGATTGCTTTGCGAACAGCGCAGTTGTGTGAAATGACTATAGTTTTAGTTGTTCGAGTGCTTTTTTGAAAGTATTATAAACGATTAAGGAATATGCACCGATGCTAAAACTGTAGAACCGTGGCATGTTATGAATTTATTATCAGTTTTTCAGATAGTACTTGTTTGAAATAAAATATTAATAACATAAACATAACTTCACGCCTTTTATCCCCGAAGGGGTAGGCAGAGGTGTATTAAACAACCACACTTAGGTTTCGGTCCCAATGTAATAGGGGGATTGCCAGTTACCTGGCACATTTTTAAGCGAGCGATAATTAATTAAAATATTAATATTACTCAAGTAAGTATAAAATCCCTTGTTCTGGTTGATATAAATCACAGCAACAAACTGAAGCTAGAAATATGACATTTTGAGTGAAAACGGTTAATTTTATAACTAAGGAAGATTTTTTTATATTCCACAAAATATGTTTATTTGAGAAGTATTGACGGGCAAATGGCAGGTCACAACTAGTTTATTAAATTACTAGACACACGTGTTTTGTAACTTTGTTCGGTGCGAAACATAACAATGGAATCCTAAAATTAAAGTTGTCGCTGTCGTGCTTATTAAATTTCGTGATTTTATATTAAACGCAGGCAAGTAGAAGTTATTTTACAAAAACGCTCGAAATTAAATAACTTAGATATTAAATAAAGTTTGTAAGTAATTTGCGATATTAAACAGACATATGACTAGTTCTTATTAATAGATATTCTTAATGAAACTTTTTTAATTCGGATGTTTGAACTAATTTCATTACAATACATATATTAGCTACTTTCTATTCAATGAAAACAGTTTTATAGAGATCTTGTATCGCAAGCGCGCTATACTAGCCGTATTTACCTTAGTATTTATGGAAATTAGTCAGCCCTTAGAATATGGCTATACTATTGTATTGTGGAAATCGGATAGCAGTTGTTCCATGGGAAAGTAAACTAAGTATTTTATTTTAGTCTCACGCTTGTATCCCCGAAGGGGTTGGCAGAGGTGTAAATATTACACCCACATAACGCCATGGATTTTTAGGTCCCACGTCATAGGAGGCGAGCCTATTGCCGTTACCGGGCACATCACCAGACTCCGGGCTGCTACTGAGTATTCGGAAAAATCCAGTAACACTAAAGAAAAGTGAACATTGTATCAATTCTTATTAGACTAGACATCACAGCTCCTAAGACCCATACATCGCTTTAATAATTATGACTAACTACAGAATTCAATATTCGATCTATAGATCTGTAGATTTTAGATTCGTTTTTAACATAAGCTCCATACAAAATATGTCAAACACGAATCTCGAATCTCAAAATCCATGTATGGATCGAATATTGAAAATGGCCCTTAGTTTGATGCGAAAAAGTAACCTAAATCTTATTCATATAATCAAAATCTTACGATTAGCCATAAGAACCGACAAAACGATACAAAAGTTTTACAAAGCAGTAAAGCGAAAAAACTGCCCCAAGAAACGGCATATAAAATTAAACGCAATTACTAAAGCCGCCTCTAGACATTCCTCGCGCTAGCCCACGTATTTATGTTGTCAATAAAACTCACAGAGTCTCTTGGGAGTCCTGCGACATAAACATGAATGGAAATAGTCTGGTGCCGGCTTTTTGTGCTCTTGGAATGGAATACCATGTCTCTAGAAGTACGTTATACGTGTGATGCTTGAGCGTTTAATAGTTTTTTGAAATATAGATATTTGCACCGTAAAAGTAGAAATAAATATTTGTGTAGATACTTTGTGTTTAGTTTGTTGCTGTTAAAGGATGTTTTAGGATATTAGAAACTATATAGTTTACTATGTATTAAAATAATGCGTTTATTTTATAAGTTTCAAGTGATTTTATATACAAATGGTGTGAGGTACTAGGTATAAGTTGCATATGTAATATTTACTGTAAACTTATTCGTTTGCGCCAACATCATTCGCTTAAAACTATAAAAGATTAAAAACAGGAATTTATATTCTTCTTTTTTTTAGCAATTCTACAACGATGAACATCTTCATTTGTATAAACAAATTTCTGACTAAGACGATTTTTTCTGCTTAATCTAAACTCTTTGGTAGGATTTTCGAGAATACGATTATGACCTAAAATAAAATTCCTTCACAATATCAATTATATTTTGTCTAAGCGTCGCAGTCAAAGACTCATCTTTACTCAGTTGGAATGTTCCTTTTCTTTTCAAATAATGTCGGAAATAATTATAATACTCCGTGCTCTTTGAGTCGCCACATAATTATCATTGTCAGGGTTTCTCCCTAATTATAATTAGCTTACTAATCCTTTGCGGTGCTTCCTGACAGACTCGTCCATATTATATTACTCGCGGAAAAAGGAAAGCGTGAAATATTAAATCTTTTGTGTAATCGTTAAATTTCAAATGTAAAGAGGTTTCTTAACGCTATAGACTCATTGTTTGAATTATTAACAACGGTTAAGTTGTTAAGGACTTCTTACGGAGCAAATTAAATAAGACCAAACGTCTTATTTTTATTTAATATATCCAGCAGTGGACAACGGCAGGCTGATAGGTAATGCTGATAATTATAATGATGCTGCAAGGTTAGTTTTTTAGATCACATAGGTTTCTTCTAATATACAACTTATTTTGTCTTTAAATATGACGTTAATAGGAAACATCAAAAACGCGATCTAAATAAGCCAAATTACGTAATTTTTTATTCTTAATTATTGAAAATAATCTGTAACTCCAAGTAAAGAATAATTTTCAAAGTAAAAAAGACATGTAAGGCCAGGTCTTTGAGAGAGTCCTTTTCAGATATTGAGTATCTACGCAGACAGGTTCTTTAACAATCGCTCGCAGGCATCACAGTCTCCCTTAAACAACTACGGCTTGTGTGAAACTGATAGCAATAATTACGTTTTATGTGTCTATTGCATTAGATTTCGCCCACACTTTAAGGTTTAGACTATTCACGAAATGTTGCCTTTAGAATGTTACTTCAAAGAGTTAAACATTAATTACAACACATATTGTAACCTGCGCCTTCAAATCTCCCTGATAATTTTGCTTATCATCTGGCTTGCATGAAGAATTCAGTCTACAGTCTTCATGTGGCATGAGTATCATTACCAACATACAAGTCAGAATATCGCTATCTCTTTCAGCTGTGGAGTTTTGCGCAGATGTTCCGAAGAGAAGCGAAAATTCATTCACACCATTCTCAACCGCGACACCCCTAGAATGATGATAAATTTAACTACTTAGTTATATCATGGTCTCATATTATTTAAGGATAATTTAAGAGGACTTGTATTTCCATGCCGAAATAGCCTTTTAACGTAGGTGATAAAGTTTACATGATTATGCCTAAAATACGGACACAACTCAACTCTGTACTCATACACTAAATCATTTCAGGCAAATTTCTTTCCCATTAAAATACTAAGCAACAGTATCCCTGCTAAATAAAACAACACATGAAACAAAAAAGGAACCGTCAATTGCTCATCTGATACCAATTACTAGTATTAAAACGCGCGAGCAATTTACTTACTTCGTGCAAAAGCGATAAATTAAAGGGCAACTAAAATACATGCTTGGGGCGCCAATTTCATTCCCTATAAATATGAACGTTGGAGTTTTTCGTTTTGTACATGCCTTGTTAACATGTTCGATGTTTATTTGCACACTGAACAATAAATTGTTACTATCTCGGTATGGGAAACATTTTGCCATTACTATTCGAGCAACTATCATTCTGTTTGATTTAAATTTTGTTTGTATTCGTTGTTCGTCGATTTAGTTCGGTTTGTTGATCTTGTTTACATTTTATTTAAATTACGTGTTCTGTTTTTAGCTAAATAGTTTTCATTAATAGTATCACATTGATCTATCACCAGGCACGTGAAATCTCATTGTTTGAATGTCGAATTCTTAGTAAAGGTTTTTTTTGTACAGTTTCATTGTCTAAATTGTCTATTGTCTTATGGACACTCTCAATTTAAATGTGATCAACAATTTTTTGCTAAGATTAGCCGTTTTAGTATTTATAACGTTTTTATTTATTTATTTATTCATAACGTGATTAGGTACTTTTATTCCAACATTTTGGGTTAGTATAATGATGTATAGTGGTACTGACTATAAAAATATACATATTGGAAACGAGGGCATAAAATGGTACACTCTAATAGTTATGTTAAATTGACTGAGCGCAGATTTAAGGAAATCGTACGTTTATGTTACAATTGATAACGATATCGACGATTTATATATCAAATTCTTAACATGTAGGTACTGCTGGTAAGTCCTAGTAAGAAACTCACCAAGAATCACTTTCTAAACTCTACCAACAATAATAATAATATCTAACAATCTAGTAACTGTCATACAACTGATATAGCTAAATGAAGACAGATAGAGCTTCATCTTCAGAAAAGTTTGCACGAGTCGTCACGAGTTTTCAGTTACCTGAGGTCGTAGAAGCTTGAAGGAAATGCTTTAGTTTTTCCAGTTATCTTGGTGTAGTATAGTTGGAAGTAATCACCTCGACATATATCCATTGTATCCGAGACAAATCATGCTGCTTATTTCAGTACAGTACGACAATATAATGAAATAAAAGACAATACACCCTTTGATATGTGTACACGAACAAAACTCCGTAGCGAAAGCTTTTGTAGCTTATAATAATAAGACAGTTTTAGCTGTACAGAGATGAGAGCATGACAAATTGGAGACTCGAAATGAGATGCGTAAAACTTGCTTGTGATCTTTAATTAGTTAATAAGCAAGACAAGAATGATGTACCTTTTTAAATGGATATTGCAATAAGTATGTTTGACAACTCGTAAGGGTGGAGTGTTTAATGAGGTTTTGCAACTTAGCGCCTGTTTTGTTTATTTTAGGGTTCAGTTTTGTTTCCATATTTTAAATTTTAGTTTAATAGACTTTGACCGCGGTTTTGCCCGCGTGTGTCATACGCTTCAACCTTCCTCCTGAATCTGAATCCAACTAAGTATCCGTGAAGCTTATGGTTCATAGAGAAGGACAGGACGCGGCTGAGACAATTATTAATTTAATAATGTGTATTGATAGGTACAGCACATACATTATTATCCAATAGACCAGCAAAGCGCACAAGACTCGGCTGCACGGTCGACGAAATAGTCTTGCTGCCTGTAAGTTGTAAGAAGTGCCTCCGATTTTCATGAGGACAACACTTTGTGTAATCCACCAAGTATTTATATGAGTCTGACTGTCCTTTGAGCCCGTTGTTAAAACGTTAAAATTTCCCAGATAATTTAACCTTGAGCTGGCCATGCCTTAGAAAAATACGTCGTAAATAACTACCTACAACTTTCGTATAGATTCTTAATTGAAAGTAGCTTTCGCATTTCTACACTATATAGGTTCTGCCTTATTTCTAAAACTATGTCATCGCCATTTAGTATATCATAATGAGAAACATATTTCCTTTCATTTCTCGTTTTCTTTCTCCGTGACTAAAAGCTTCAAAGTGACTAAAATCTAATGTAGCCAAATTTTACACGTGAAATTATCTCGCCTAACAATTTATATCACAAAATTGGGTTAATGAGGTACACAGGTTATGTGAAATATTAAATTCGTAAATTCTAATTAAGCCTCGTTACGCCTTAAGATGTATAAAAGATCATTTTGAACACATTCAGGATGAATTTCATTTTCTTTTGGAAATATGTCAGTAGAGGTGTTTGTAACACGTAATTATATTTTAATTTGGAAATTGTGGGTCCTAGTAAGAAAAAGGTGTGATGATTGGGATTTCATTTCTGGATTTAATTCCGAGCTGTCTTTGAGAAAACTTTTCAAATATGTTAGTAAAAAAAATGGAAAAAGTATTCTTTCAAAAAGTTTATCAACGCGTTTGCAAATCCTATTCAACGCGAAACTGTGTGTGTTTGTGAGGTGGATGAATGGATGTTGGTTACTATTTCTTACAAAAGCTAATGAACGGATTTTTATAAAGCATTGCAATAGTATACCTATGAATAACATATGGACTACCTTTTGCTGCTTAAACCGACAATCAGGCAGGCGAAACCGAGGACAAACGACTGTTCGATGAAATTAAAATATATACATCTATGCATATAAATAAATTTTTTGTGTCTGTTTGTAATATTAAAATAACCGCTTTTTACTTAATGCATATTATGGATGTATACACGGTACATATACCGAAATGTCATTTTTTGCTATTTTTGTCTGTCTGTCTGTCTGTTTGTTTTCGCTAATCTCTGGAACAGCTGGGCCGATTTTGACGGGACGGCGGGTACGCGAAATAGTTCCCTCAGGACGCGGATGAAACCGCGGGAAACAGCTAGTAAATAATATTATAGATGGTGGAACACTGGTGTTTCACAACCGTGTCTGTTTAAATGTCTTATTTTGCTTTTGTCAGGCATTTGCCGCTTTTTATTTTCATTCTGTCTGTTTAAAGGCTGTCAATTTAAAAACAACAAAAAATTGTATGCTGAGTTCTTTAGGTAGGATCTAATTTTAAACATTTTACGCGAATCCATCGAACTTAATTGTTTTAGGGGTCCATGGTTACAGTGTAAAATAATAAAAACGACAAAAATTAGGGTTAAATAAAATTGCATATAAACATTATTGGCGATTAAGATAATCACTTTCAGAACCTTCCAAGATGAAAACATTTAGAATGCGGCATTCAAAACGATTACATCAAAAATTTATTTACCAAAATGCATCATCATCGTCCTAGCGTTATCCCAGTTGCATACAATACTTATTGCCTTGAAGTCTGGGGTCTGCCTTCTAGTCTAACCAAATTTGATAAAATTAACTTTCCTATATTTGCCAGCGTACGTGTGGTGACGGATTAAGAATACGGAATGTCACCACCCCATATTATCCCATTGGTGGCATAAGAGTCGAAAGAGGGAGCATATTATGCAGAGAACAGCACTGTAAGAGAAGAAAACTTGATACAAACCCTACGCCAACCCGTTCAGCCAGCGTGGTACAGTAAACCAATTCCTCCTTTCAAAGGAGAGGCCTAGTCCAGCAGTGGACTGTTAAATGCTGATGATGAATGATATTTGCCAGAATTTTACTACAAGAATTATATGATTATTTTGCTCAACTTAATCGCTACATGTTTTGCCACACTTGATCCAGTAACATCATTTCTCTATCCAGGTAAATAAATAACTACAAGATGGTGGCTCACTGAATGCATAAACCGAACATCAGAGGAGCAGTGCAGAATGAATAAAGCCTCTATCTAACAGTGGAATACAAAGTGATTGATTGCTTCAAATTGAAATAAGAATCACGAACTATCAAACGAACTAGCACAGTGACCGAACTAAGGTATCAAATAAGACGTGTAAGGTACTTATGGTGACCCCAATTTTGAAAGGCATAAAGAACTTTTTTATTTATATAACAGTACAGAACCATGCACGCTTTTTTCGCGTAGATTTGGTTCAGTTCAATCACTAGTCCATTAAACGCTACTTTAAAAAACACGTCGTGACTCAAAATTCGGTAGAACTCTAAAGCACGCGCTAATCCCTCACAAAAAAACGTAATGAAAACAAATTTTTTGTTCGTGAGAAAAATCAACATAGGGTTCAACAAAAACTAAACATTTTGAAGTTCAAAGTCCGTTTTAAATTACGTTGTCAGGCACATCGCCTGTTAGTTGAGTCACAAATTTTCAACGCACGTACGTTTCTGATCGAGTTCGTGAGTGACAAAAAAGTGAGATTAGTGACAATGGTAGCTCTGTTTGTACTGTGATTTCTACGGAGTGATTGTTCGGTGAATGATATGATGGCTTATTTTGTCCACGGTGTCTCGTGCGGAGCAAATGTGAATAGTTATGGAGAGAATACGTTATATACGATGATATAGCATATTACTTTCTGTTATTGTTGTATCTGGGCAATCGTTCAGGGTAAAAGCGAGGAAAAGCTATTGACGGAAATATATCAATATTACTGCTATACCACTATGTGTACAATATATACAAAATATATTGCAGCTATATTAGATCTTACAGTTAAAATAGTATTGCTTAACAAGTAAGGAAAACTTAAATGTGACTCTAAAGAAAGAAGAAAATAAAATTGTTTATTTTAAAATTGTTCTTCAGAGTGTGTATCTTTTTAGTACGCATACGATACTTCAGCACAGCAAGTTTAGTCCTAATGCGACAGAAGTCTTAAAAAATAATTGTTACCAAGTGCTTCAGTGATCATGCCACTTAAAACAAGGAACAGTAAGAACATCATCATCATCATCAGCCTTTAACAGTCCAGTGCTGGACTAGGCCTCTCCTTTGGCAGGACGAATTGGCCTACTATACCACGCTGGCCAAACGGGTTGGTATAGGGTTTGTATCAAGTTTTCCTCTTCTTACAGTGCTGTTCTATGCATAATGTGCTCCCTCTGTCGGCTTTTACGACACCCATGGGATGATATGGGATGGTGACATTCCGTATTCTTAATCCGTGACCACACGGACCACATAGCCGAAAGATAATTAAAGATAATTAAATCTTCTGTTCAAATGTCGGCACAAACAGAGACATTCTAAATAATTGTTCAGAGCTAAATAATATGGTTACTGAATCCACATTTCTGTGTAAAAACAGATGATTGTTCTCTCATTACGGCGATAATTCACGCCAACACGAAAAGTTTTGGACACAAAATTGAAAAAGAGATCTGTGTGTGGTATGTGCGATAGCATTAACGCGATTTTTATAATATTTTTTTTTATATTTTTAGCCTAATTTTATTAATTTAATTTAAAAATAGTGCTTTCTCATATTAAGGTTCTTTCAACTAAAAAGATTTGACATTATTCCTGCTAATATATAATATACTTAAAAGATTTTTAATGACTGCCTCATTGCTCTCGCGGCATAAATGTGCACGTGGGACTGGGAGGTCTCGGGCTCGATTCCCGGGTCGGGCAAAATTGTTATTGGGTTTTTCCGTAAGGAAATTCTCAGTAGCAGCACGGAGTCTGGTAATGTCCCCGGTACGGCAATAGGCTCGCCCCCTATTACGTGGGACCTAAAAATTCATGGTTGTAATATTTTACACCTCTACCTACCCCTTCGGGGATACAGGCGTGAGTCTAAAAAAAAAGATATTTTAATAGTCAGGTGTTAGGTTGCTTGTAATGTATGTGCCCATTTGTTATACATATATTAACTGGTGTATAATTTAGTTTCCCAAAATCGATCTACATTCTAGCACTCGCTTAATGCTTACGCCAAAATTATCGCTTTGTGAAACTCTCGCCGTAACTCATAACTTACGACACTTCGCGGATGAAGGTAAACTTTTTACCCAAAACATGCCTACAGATTTCCCTGTTTAAATCGTTGGTCGGTTATGCGGCAAAAACAAGCAGGCTGAATAGCTCGTAAATTTCAGTAGAGGGCGCTTTAGGGCTTTTTCTTGGACTTCAAAATCGAATTTACTCTTGTAGTATGGAAAACGGGATTAAGGGCTTATACATTGTGATTGTTACACAGTGTGGGCGATACGTGTAGCTATGAATAGCTATAAAGTAAAGCGAAATCTGCTGGACTGTGAAGTTAGGTTAGCAAGCAACCTATCGGCATTTCGGCATTTTTTCTTACATTTTAGATTACATAATGTATGTCCTGTACAAGATGAGCTTGGCGTAGAATGTATTTTAAATAGTTTGAGTCTATTAATTTTTTTTCATATCGTCCTATTATGAGATGCACACGCCTACATCACATGATTCTGTGTTGATAATAGTAAAACAGTTAACAATAAATTATTAGTAAGCTAATAATATTCTTTAAGACACCATATATTTTTATGTTTCGTTGCGTACTACGTTTTATTTATCGGATGTAAGTTTATTTGTTTGTAAATAAAAGAAAGCATGGAGAATTCTGGACCAATTCCAAAATGTAAAATATATGCGCTTGTACCGTGCAGAAGAGGCTGCTAGGGAGCAGAATTATGCGAAAGGGGCGTACGTTCTGTTTTATTAAATTCTGCGTAAATATATTCGAAGCGGGTACTGGCGTATACAGTTAGAAGGAGATACAAGATAAAGCACCATGACAATGATACAAATAGCTGTGTAAAGATTGTAGCTCAATTTATATGACTACTAAATACATAACATAATTTGGAGATGGATATACTACAGCGAAGTCACGATGGAGAGATGATTTAAAAAAAATCCAAGTCAGGGACAGACTTCATGCCCGTGACATAGCAAACAACAAACTGCCCACAGTGGTACAACCCATCTACTTTTAAACATGTTTTTATATCAATTTTAAATGTTTAACGTACCTATAGAATCTTTTGTCGCCATACAATCTTTCTAATCATAACTCGATTATATTTCATACAACACTAATAATTTAACCACCAATTAAATAAAACGGAGCAAGCGGTCCGTATCCAAAACAGCTATCAAACTCACACATTGTCCATCAAGTCGTAAACACACAGTTTGTTCAGACTATCTGCAATTGAGTTTGTCCGACGGAAATATGCAACGTGATTTGTAACCCTTTGTATTGTTCTAACGACGTATGACGCGAAATTATCCATTGTTTTGGCAAAAAATTTGGGGATGTTTTATCGCCATTAAATATGTTAGGTCGTTTATTTTTTGGATGCACTGTTTGTGCATAATAAAGCAGTTATCAGCCGTGGTTTAGCCTGAACAACTTATGAATTTTACCCTGACTGTCTGTAGCCATTATTATAGACAAAGAGATATGGTTTGATTATTACTTCCATCTTCATCGTCTAAGAGCTGTCAAATACTCATGATGAAAGCCATGGGGAGACTTTAACAATTTTATTGTGATGATGTTGCTATCGTCTTTTAGGATTCTGTTTATGGATTCCTGCGAGAGATATAGTAATTACGTGTCAGTAACTAAACTCAGTTCAGATCACCTATTATTTTAATTTAATAGAATCACTGATTTCTTATTCTTAGACGTATCAGCAGACGTTATACAATGTTATACAGATTTCCCTTGTAAACGAACTACCATAAAATTCAGCAGTAACCATCTTATTACTTTAAAAGTATAGCTTCCAAAAATAAGTTCACATCACCTAGATACTGGAATCCCACCTTTTTGTGTTACAAAAGGCTGTGGATTTTTCCTTTATTACTCAGACCCTTCAATGGATATGGAAGTCGTGTGTTTTGATGAGATGTTGCCTATATGAAGTTTGCTAAGATGGAAATATCAGCCGTGTTATCGTGACCATGAAAATGCGTAGTGTATGAGTAAAGAAATGAAAAAGGGGTAGACCTTTAATATTGGAGGGTGGAATGTAAATAGGAATAGTTTATTTTAACGATGACTATTAAGAAGCTGATGTTCAACCGGCTTTAGGAAGGTTAAACCAATTGTGGTAAACTAGAATATCTAAAAATAGAATTTTGGAGTCGGTACCTACTCCCAAACGAGTGTATATTAGATTTTACAGGGATAAGTAGAGGTAATTTTTTATTTTATATATGTGTGCTTGTACTGCTGTTAAAAGATTTTAAAGTAAACCATGATCTTTTCAGGAATATGATTTTCTACAGAAATGACTAAAATTTATTTTCCAGAATAATCATGTTTATCTTAGTTTACCTCTAAAATTTTTGCAATGGAATATTGAGTGCGCTTATTAGTTTAATCAGAATTATCAAAATAAAAACCTTAGCCTTGCGACTGCCATCTGACCTAAAAATAAAATCTACAATAGCTTCTTTATAAATTTGTGTAGCTGACAAATTACTAACTAAAATGAGTCTACAAATCTTGAGGCAAAATTAGGTATTTACCGTATCTTTTCTTGCCTGGCTACTAAAATGAGTTGACTGCCACAAAAACTACTTATAATGCTTAAATTGCCATCGTCGTGCCAATCCAAAGTTTGAAGTCACTTTGAGCTTTAAAGGGTCCTATCAACATTCCTTATTCCCATTTCAAAAATCCAAAGGCGTTAAACGCAAGTTTTTCCCTCTAAATGGTCGTAATGTTGGGAAAAACGTAAAGGAAATTTATCGTTGCCGCTAGAGGGTGATCCTTCGGGGAGACAGTAAGTTTTTGTTATAATAAATAGCTATGTATTAGGAAGCAGTCTCTATATCACTCGCTCTTCCTAGAGAAACATTTTCTGTGATACATGTTTATGTGTTACTAGGGTATACGTTGAGCACAGTACTGCTGTTAGATTGGAAGTGTAAATGTTAATAATATACTAGTTGAATACAATATAATTACCAAGTGATTTGTCAAATATTGGTAGGAACTAATTAGTGGCACAGAATTATGGCAGTCTATTTACCATACACTTTTCTTACTGTCTCATTTTTAAATCATCAAAGCAATTATATTATTGTTATATTATTTAAGATGAAATGTAATACTATCATCGTATAATTTCTTACTCATAATCGTAATAATCTGACAAAATATAAGTTCTTCAGAAGAGCCAAAGCAATAAATATACTACATTTACAATATAATACTGGCGTCTGACGCAAGTTGGAAAGTCACCACGCCAGAGGAAAATGTCGAAAAATTCCCTGCCCCATCGATAACTTACTTAACCTTAGTACCCACCACTAAAGCGAGCATCGCAAGTCGTAAATCTTTCATTTTTCCCCCGTCGCGTCGTGAGGGTCGACAAGGATTGTGGAGACCTCCTTGAAGTTGGAAGTCACACCTGGCGCAAGTCTCCAACCAGGATTAATAGCCGAATGGTGCACTTACAATTTCAGTCGAAATCTGCATTGCGAAAGAATTATTAGAACACCATAAATCTAGTGACGGTGACGTACGCTTTTTAAATTTAAAATTGGTTTTAAAGCAGACTTTCTATAAAAAATAGGTTTTAATTATTTTGTACGAGACTCATTTAGGGCGAAATCGCAAAGAAAACAAGGGAACATTCAAAATACTTTTGTATTGTCGTTTCCTTTCGAAATATTCAGGACAATAAATTATTGCAAAAATTATAAAGTACCTACACATTTCTTCAAATTCTTGTTATTTGTACTTTTTGTGTAATAATTAGTAATTATAACACAAAAAGTAAGAACTTTTCTAAAGAAATTATAAAAGTTACTGTGATTTTGTTTCTTGCACTGAAATTTTTTATTATCTCAGTTTTGGTCTAACATGATGACTTTCAATGTAACTTCATATTTCTAATTATACACTCTGCCTTTTGAATATATGAAATTCTTGGACCTTAAGCATATTCCATTTTTAAACAAAGCATGACTATCAAAGTGTAGCCGTAGGCTTAAAACCAAGACTATCGAGAGCTTTAGTAGGTCAAACACATCGTAGTATATGTAGACCTTAGGCTTAAGAAATAACTATGATTATTTATACAAGGTAGCCGACTAAACCTCATAAAATATCTAACCTCTACAATTTTCGTTCCACAAATCCACCACACTTCTAACACGTTCGAAGAACCTACTTCATGTAATCAAGCCCGTATAACGACGTCCGTTTATCATTTGTCTCGCCGACCTCATCAATCGAATTCGCAGTTATTCGAACGAATACAATTTGGAAAAAAAAGCCTTTGTCTTCAGCAGCTCAAAGCAATTACTCTGTAATTTGTCACCGGTCCCGTCCACAGTTTGATTTCTTTAGTAGGGGATTAAAGATTGATTGATTAGCCATTTTAGCTTTCCCAGTGCCTACAAACTATCGTAAATGGCTCTAAGATTAAGATTGGCTGTGTTCCCAAAGATATCTGGGTCGTGGTATCTGCGTCCGCGATGACAGTGCCAAGAAAAAATGTGTCATAAAATTACACAGCATAAAAAGAATTTTAAACGGTGCAGGTTCTGAATATTCAAGCTTCATAATGATGATGTTGTTTACAAAAGTTAATCTGAGAGATTATTGCATTTTTTGTTTACATTTTTGACAACTAGGACAGAAATATTAAGATTATTGGGCTTAAGGAGCGTAGATTTATGGCTGATGATATAAAAGAAGCAGCAACGGACGTAAAATGGCAATTTACATGAATTTTCTAGTTATCCCCGAAGACTGAAAGGTGCCCGCTGAACAGTAATTACGTGCTAGCTTACTTCTTAAACACACACTAAAAGCAAACACGGAATGGGCAATAACTTTTCTTGTTACGTTTCTTTTACGACTGTTGGAATATTTTCGTACTTATTTCAGTGGAGTTGAACTTCACTTTGTAATTATACGTCATTAGTTTCGCTGAAACCCAGATGCGCAAACTAAGCGAAGTTGTAAACTTTACAAAATACATTTATTAACAAGTTAAAATAGAAGTTAATGTTTGAATATTTTGTATCAAGATAATCAAACTTTCTTGTATTGATTTGGCTAGATAAACTTGGAAAGTCTTAATCCTTAGGCAATATTCTGAAATTTAATAAGTAAATCAACAAAATAAAGATAAAATTAATATAGCTTTTGATCAAATATTACACAGACAATATCACTCTAATTATAAAGTAAGTGCTTATTGAAAGCATGATAAACAGGTTTGTTACACAAATGATTGTGAGGTAGGGACTGAATTCACGTGCAAGATCCGATTGAAAGTTTAGTAGTAACAAGTCAAACTTTCCCAAGTGATAACATTTCTATTAATAACGGAGCTGATAACTCTGAACTTACCCAATCAGTTAGATTGACGCTTTAGTATAAATATTTTGTTTATCGGCAACTTAAGCTTTGATTAT
This sequence comes from Euclidia mi, assembly GCA_944739405.2. Lineage (NCBI taxonomy): Eukaryota > Metazoa > Arthropoda > Insecta > Lepidoptera > Erebidae > Euclidia > Euclidia mi. The sequence continues at coordinate 8,414,123 of OX123193.2, read as the reverse complement.
ATTTTAGGATTGACTTAATTTATGAGATTTTGTGATATTATTTATTTTGCTTAATTTGTTATGTCTATATCAACGTATTGAATATTTTAATTTTTTTTTGTAGTACGTTTTTGCATATCTAAGACCATGATGCTAGGCTTAAATTGTTTCTCAAAAACTGTCGTTCTTTTTAATCTGCAGTCGCTTTAAAATCTCCCAGCTCACTGAAGTCTAACTATAGAAATCAAAGTAAGACTTAAGTTATCTCATAAGCAGAAGCTAGCTTTAAACGTACCTAGTTCAATATTTAATGAGTCTTAGTTAACATCGTTCTAAAGGCAGCTTAAAATACCTCAGGTAGCATTAATTACTCCGTTTTGATTCAATCTTAACACAAAGCCAGCTCAAACAACATCAACGAAATGAGAAAACTGTTAGACTTGTTCATAAAAGCAATCCGCAAGCGCTTGATATTGTAAAAAAGGACAAGTAAACATGAATCTTAATCACAAGTATCAGGGAATAAATGTCTAGTAAGCTCCGGAAAATCCGACGATGGCCTGCAAAAAGGGAAGACAACGTAGGTTAATTTGAATCCCCGCGTTTGTAAGCCGAACAATAATTGGATTTGGACGTCCAAGTTGACAGTTCATTTCGTTGTTTCGTCCCCTGACATGTACCGTTAAGATTATGAAAAGTTATTATTTCAGAAGATCCTCCCTTGGCTAATTTGGATAAGAGCCAATTATAGAAACGCCCAACTTTTTCCTTTTTGAAACTGAGTTAGGTGTAACACAATTTTGCAAGGCAGATTTATGTTGTAATTTCCTTTAGAGGGGGGACAAACGCTTTGAGTTAGTTAACTTAAGCATCGTCTAATTAGGTACTTTTAATTCAAATTGGATCAACTCTCGACTCGCAGTTGTAACTTTCTCGTGAATTGCGCTCGGCAAAACATTGTCGACATAAAACAATCACAGCGAGACGTGTAATTATGTAATTATTCAAGACAAATTAAAGTTCGGAGGAAGGGTGACTTGTCAAGTGCGCAAAAACGGTAGACAGGCGAACAACAGCGGTTTTTGTTTCGGCAATAACAAGGGAGAACAAAAACCCTGGCATCAAAATGTATGACACTCAACCGGCGTTCGTTAGCCACTTTTTGCACAGCCACAAGTATAAAAACTTCGAAGGGATTGTAATGCTCGGACTTAAGGGCCTTAAGTGATTTTCGTCGTATTTAGTTGAGGACTTTGCTAAACTTTCTTAGACTTAATTGTTTCGTTATCTATATTTTTGATGGAAAAGTTTTGTTTCCTGAATACTCTATTGTTCATTGTTGAAGAACTTTTCTACTTCACTAGTCATTACCATTTTAACAGATGCTGTATGTTGTCAGAGCTTTCAACCGTACGTGTGATATTGATGACTACAGAAAATTGAATAAATGTCTAAGCCATTACTTTTTATCAAAATCAATGGCTACATCGAATCGTATTGTACTGAACACGCTCCATCAGTAACAACATGATTTACGAGCGAACAAATAAAGTGTGGAAAGGACAAATGGCTAATGTCCATATTTTATCTAAATCTAATACATCAATACTCGCTCTGCGATAGAAAGCATTGTAACAAAACAAATGTTTAATAAAAGACGCCAACGTGAAAATCTTGAACGGGAAATAAAAAGCTTAAAGATATTAAAACAAGCCAACCAGATTAAAATAAAAGCGTTCAAGCAACGAATCTTATTTTAGAGCTCTCGGGAAGTGAAAAGTTGCTACGGAAATAATCCAATCACAAGCAATAAAGAAGGGCAAAGGGAAATTAATACCAATGCTGGCGACAAAGTTGATCTTGTTCGTCTTGACAGATGTCTGCGAGATGAAATATCGTGTCGACACGATGACTGGCGACAGCCGGAGACTTGAGAGACTTAATTCAGAGAACTACATAATATATAGGAACATATAAGTACACCTACATAGGTAATTAAGTTTGTATAACGTTGATGGATTTTAATTACGTGTACCGCCGTCAAGTTTAGTAATAAATAGTTGTTGGCACATAGTTAAATGACAGTTTTCGCGTGTAGTTGCGATATTAAGCTCGTGTCAATATTTACGTTAGAAATTATTTAGATTACGAAATTATACATTAATCGCATAAAGAATAAAATTTCGATATGGGCAATTAAAATCATTGTTATATAATTACAATATGTTAAACTAGATGTTTCCCGCGGTTTTACCCGTGGGTAAAACCGCGTCAGGACGTGTCCTGAGGAAACTACTTCGCGTACCTGGTTAATTTAAAGCCAAAGTTACTCCTTGGTACATCAGCTATACGCCAGTTAAAGTCCCGTCAAAATCGGTACAGCCGTTCCAGAGATTAGTGAGAACAAACAGACAGACCGACAAAAATTGTAAAAAATGACATTTCGGTATATGTACCGTGTATATGTTACGGTAAGAGTGAATAATTGAAGATTATTAATTATTATCTATTATTATTAATAATTACCGAAAGTCGAGGTTAAAGTGATAAATTAATCACATTTGTCAGTTTTTATTAATAATTTAACCCTAGTAGTGATAAATGTAATAAATGGCCAATTTTAATGAGCTGAGTTGACGGAGCCCTGCTTCGCAGGGCTCCTATTTTGGATGCAGGGTCACAAGAGAACCTAACATAACCTATTAAGTTTTCTGAGTGGATAAGTTTCCTAAGCGGACGAGACTTTTAAATGATATTTTGTAGAACGATCGGCATATTATTATTTGGTGTGCAATTAGTATTTTAGTGAACGAATAAAGTATTTTGCGTAACGCACTTCAGTGTGTCCCTAAATAAATACCTGCAGGTCAAAAAACATTGGGTTTTTATTTATTTTATAACTTTTACCAATATGTGTCGTGAATTATTAATAATTACTACTAAAAGTAATAAATTTCGATCGTTTATTCACATTTACCAAAACATGTGGTTATTATTAATAATTTTGTAAAAATATTAATAATTTTCAATTAATCAGATTTACCGTATCATATACATCAATATGCATTTAGTAAAAAGCGGTTATTTTAATATTACAAACAGACACTCCAATTTTATTTATATGTATAGATTACTTGTCCTGACTGACAGACCATGGCAGATCCTAAACTACCGCAGCTAAAAATAAATTTGGACAATGGGATCCTTACGTAACATAAACATTCACTGATGAAGTATTATTGATTAATTTTCCACCCTTCCTTTCAAATACAAGTTCAACGTTTAAGACAGCAACGCCGCGGGTGACTGCTAGTTCTTCTAGATTTTTATAAGAGATTAAATATTTATATGTCCACATACAATGAAGCATTGCTAAAGTCGTAACGTGAAGATCTTATTCTTTCTACGATTAGGAAATAAACATTAAGAGAAACAGCTGGCAAAACACACATCAAATGTTTATTAGACCAAAAAATCACGTTAAGCCTGTTGTATGACCACCCAAGATGAACAATGTACCAACTTCCCATATCATAAAATCTTGCTTTTTATCTTTATACATGTTCGTCCAAGCTTAAGAATAAGACAGATTTAACACCCACTCCGTGGCATTGGCTGTTTTATGATGTTTAATCAAACTGTAAGTGCATATTTGCTTTAGATATTGCAAAATTTACTACTTTTGTACCTGTTTATCGTCGACATTAAGCTTTGGTGGGATATGGTTTATTCTTTATTTCTCTTTCTCACTGAAGGCAATAAAACTTTATGCTGAAGTACTTTTTAAGTGAGTCCGCATTTTTGTTTATACTTAGTTTTATTTGCAATCTGTTTGCAGTTTGATTTTTTTCTCATCTTGTTTTTAGAAAAAGGATCTAGCAAGGACAAAATGACTACTAAAATTTTGCTTAAAAGCCGTCTAATTAGCGTCATGCTAGAAGTATGTCTAAATATATTCGCGTTGTGGTCATACGTTGTAAACGTCCGTCATGATATGTTTATTTAATATATACGAATAATTCCCAGTGAATAATGTGCGTGGGCAGGAAGACGGTGTTAGATTGGATATTTATTATGAAACTGTTCGTCTATGTTAGATTTATGGAAGGTAAAGCATGTTGGAAGGTTTTAGACATCTTGTAATGTGGTGATAAATATGGAGGAGGATTGCCGTTGATGACAGGGATGCTGCTGTATTAGATGTTTTGAATTTTATGGACCAGATAGCTATGGCACTTTATTTTTATTTCATTTCGGTAATTTCACATAATGCTATAGGATGAACATGGAACATGGACGAATAACGTACAGCGGTGAAACAGATCAATAAAGTTGAAAGACGTTCCACTACATCTTACGTAACAGAAAGAAAAAGGAAGTGTTAACCTCTCGTATGCTGGGTTACCAGACATAATTATAAATCTATTGTGTCTCGTGCAGATCTGCTCTTAAGCATACGGAAGGTTAAAATCTACTCACACTGGAATGAAGATTACTAAAATATTTAGCAAATGGATAAACATCTATAAAAAATCATATCGTAATTAAACAGCTACCAAGAATGATGTTCAACATCATTCCAATCTAAATAACATTCTGAATAAAACGAAAGTAGCAAATGGAAAAACTGGTGGCTCTGTTTAATGCGAACATTTGATGGCAATCAAATATGAACATAAACTTAACCAGTAGACATTTATTACTAATTCCAGCTACTTATTATAAGATAAGCCGTAAAGCCGTATTCTGGCAATATCAATTATTTTCACATACCTACCTATGTTTGGGTCAAGATTCAATCAACTCGAGAATAATGTTATTTATATCATCATCCTCCTAGCGTTATCCCAGTTTCAACCTGGGGTCCGCTTACTAGTCTAACCGGATTTGGCTGAATATTAGCTTTTCTACAATAATGTGATTTATATGAGTACAATATTGTATTTTCTAGATAGAACCTAAACTACTGTAAGAGTGTTTCATTTAAAAACGGGATGCACTCAAATGGTAGCACATATTTAGTATTATAGCCTTTAAACAAAGGCAGGTATTTACTATAAACTGATAAATGTATTGTTGAGAGTTGAGACCAAAATCATAATACAGTTTTCTATGAAAAACATTGAAATACTATCTTAATTCTCAAATCATTGGAAACTAAGTATTATTGTGTCGAAAACGTACGTAGTTATTACTTTACTGATTACTTTTTTGAAGTATGTAGTTCTAGAACAAGCATTGATGCATACAGTTAAAAATATATTAGATACTTAATATTCTTGAAATTCTACTTAACATATCGAAAGAAATACGAGCAACCCCGAATTATAAACTTGTTATTATTGTAAATCGAAAATTCACCATATACGGCAGTCAATATCCTTCCAATCTCTTCTAGCAGTACCTTTGCACTTTTCGGTGTTTCTTCACAAAGACACGGTAACGCACCGGGCAGTTCGATCACATAAAAACACTAGTAAACTCTCAGACACCATGTCAAACATAAAACAGACCCATAAAATTTTACAACTCTTGAAACATGGAAGGGTATAAATTTATTTGCTGAGGCAAATTCCATTAAAGTATTTGTTGAAACAATTAAATCGGTATCAATTGTGATTTACTGAATACTTCGAGATTGATACTAATGGACTTTAGGTATGGGATTAATCATTAACGTATTGGATACAGATTAACCCTTTTGTATACATATGTGATAAATAAATTGCATGACCATATTAATCAGTCTTATGGTAAATTCTGTAAAATCTACATACTATGAATTTTAGTAATCAAAGATATTGATAACTTAAACGTAAATTTTAGTTTTGAAGTCATCATCATACAATAATTAGATCATAAGCTTTTACAAAAATAAAATTAAAGACAATGTATTGAACAAATAGTATTTCTTATTGGATAATTTCATTCTGAATTCTAGACAGAATTGCAATCGAATTACCTAGAACAATCTAAAAACCCAATTTCGTTAATGACCAACGAAACTGAACAAAATAAATCCAAAAGCCAAACTTAGGCACCAGCAATTAGCTGAGCACACGGTGATTACTAACAACACAGTGACAACGGAATTAGGCAACAATATTAAGCCTGTATTGATCAGCTACAATTGAAGTTGTGTTACCTACATCAATTTTATTGGATAACACTGCTATCGAAATAGAACTTTAGATCAATGTACTAGAATACAATATTGGAAACAACGTCGATACTGTGTCCTTTATAGTAACATATTGACAAAACGAGGACAAAACTAACGGCACAAAAGCAAATATTTGGCTGCTCAATTAGACAAATGAAATTCAATGAGAGAACAACACGAGGCAAGCTTAAAATGAGGGAGGATTTTTGATTACAGAAAATGGTAACACATACGCCTATTCATTGGAACAAAACATATTAAATGCCATTTTAAAGCTACATACAATAGTTTAATATCAATAGTATTTATAACAGAGGTGTACTCCTAAATAAATGACTTATTTATTGAAGAGAATAACACGCAGTCTAAAATTTCAGTATCAATACTAGTAGTAAATCTGCAAAAACAATGAACCATATTAATTTATTCTTAAATACAATAACTAATTACTTGAAAAGTGTTACCTATGTCATGGCGTATAAACTCCTAAAATTGTCCGTAGCAAGTCCATAAGATCGTGATCTCAAGACGCTCTAAATATATCAATAGGCCAAAAGTCTCCCCACCATCTCGAGTTTCAACGAATTACAAAATACTAATTCAAAACACGTTGAGGAAACAAACATTTCTGAATACGAGGGTGTTATGACATATGTCAGCTGTGACCATGACGGTACACATTAACAATGTAAAGCTGGAAATGTTCTCTGTTTTCTATACAACCATTTATTCTGAAAGAGAATAAGTAAACACAGGCTTTGCGAGGATTTTTTGATGGTACCCTGGAGCTCGTGTTATAAATTCTTTGATCTTCTTATAAAGCATAGGTAGTGTAAGATTTACGAATTCTGTTAACAGATTATACGGTGAACTGTGTTCACTAAAATAACAAAAAATTGAGAAACAAAATAAAAAGCAGCAACAAACTATGGATATTTTTTTAGTTTGTCGTCACTACTTAGGCACTCAATTACAATAGCATACAAATTTGAGATTTTAGTATCCGTTATTTCAAATCTCGTTGCGTTTCTATTTAACGGTTTACGTTCTTCCTCGTCCTCCTAGCGTTACCTATCCTATAGTTATTATCGATCAAAATTACTTTGTATTGCGTATAATATGTATTTTTTTTAATTATGAGATGTTTCCAATAAAACCACGAAAATTAATGATAAGGTTAACAACGAATTAACAATCAACTCATAATTGCCAATTAATTGACCGCGACAAGATCTATTATATATATCACGTGATAAATTTTATGTAAAATTATTAAATAACTGCAATTAACGAACTCATTACATCAAGCAAAACACTGATAAAATAAAATTCATATAGGTAATATGAAACTTGATTACCTACCCGAATCAATACAGTTATTTACATTTGACCAAAATCAACAATTATTTCACGTTCCGAATCATAAAACAGGCAAAGGATATGAAATCATAATTCAAAATGAAACAGGGCTCAATCGTGACCAGCTTTATTTAGTCATTACCAATTTTTGAGCTCATTACCGGGTCGCTTTTATGGGGCCGCCGAACTATTCAGTGCCCACTTTAAAAAACCGTCAGTTGGCCACAAGGTCCAAAATGGAAGGGAAAAATTGAGCGGACATTCGAAATTATCTTAATTTTGATATGGACTACAAAAGAGTGTTAACTCGCGACATATGTGTTGTAACGGTCGACGGATTATAGTAGATAGCATTTATTATCTAAGGGACTATTTTGACCATGACCAGCTGATAAAGGTAATATTTGGATACAAGCTAGCGTCGGGGTGGCTTAAGCTTTTTATTTCTGAGCCATCGGATATTCTAGTTTTGATAAAATTAGTTGTTGAAATATTATTCTTGTATTTGAGCAGAATAATAAGTGTATAAAATTATTAAGATTATTCGCTAGTTTTGTTTTGACAAATGGTACTTTTTGGCTGCATAGACATTAAAAAACTGCCTCTTTGGTCTCACGGCATAAATGAACGCTTGGAATTGGGAGGTCTCGGGTTCGATTCCCGGATCGGGCAAAGTGTTATTGGGTTTTTCCGTTAGGTGATTTTCAGTAGCAGCACGGAGTCTGGTAATGTGCCCGGTACGGCAATAGGCTCGCCCCCTATTACGTGGGACCTAAAAATTCATGGCGAAATGTGGGTGTATTATTACACCTCTGCCTACCCCTTCGGGGATACAGGCGTGAGTCTATAAATAATAAAAATATTTAAAAAATACGAGATTATTATTTTCTTACCCGCCGTCCAAAACTGTAGTGTAGTAGATAAGACCATAATCGTGATTATGTAAGAATATCATCCATAAGCGACTATTTTCCAGTTTCCAGGTATTATCAAACTCATCTTCTAACGTCGGTATATTTATAAGTATCGAATCTAAAAGTCCACACATGGCCAATAAAAAAATAAACTGTAACAAAACGAAACAACATACGGTGGTCATCGATAAAACTGTCCCTCACGCAGCACCCAACGTTCCAAAGGATGTCACAAAAAAATAAACAGGTACCTTCGTTAGCGGTACGGAAACACAAAGCGAAAAAACTGATACCAATCTATATAATTTCTAAGAAGTCACAAGGGTTTTAAGCGATGAAGTTTTCGGTCACCAACAAATAATTTATCTTTATACTGTTCACACTACAAGCCGTTAGAATAAGTTGTCAAGACTATTTGACGGCTTCTAGATTACTGATAAAGTGAATTATAGATCATTTTATATGCAAGAATTTGGGAACGGTGGAGTGGATGTCAATGAGCCGTGACTAAACATCGGAAATTTGAACACACCAAATAATATTTACCAAAATAGACATTTCAATATGCAAATAAGTAGCGCTGTTTGAGGATATAAATTGACTGTAACCAATTATAATAAATAAACGACCAGAGACATCCAGTGAAAAATGCCATTTATGTTGTGTGTAATTTGTATAATATTTTTCCTTTTTTTCAAATGTATCGCATGATTTACTAAATATAAAATCATGCGATCCATTTTTTTTTAATTTTCCAAGACACCCGCATTTATTATTCCGTATTGTATTTCCAGATGTCAACAAATTTTATATCTATTTTATATCACAATAGATAATGTAGCGAAATATGTTCAAAATTTCTCTCAACCGGCGTCTTCAAAAGGTTCACAAGATTAACAATTCCGAAAACTTTTGTCCAGTTCCAACTACAACAAATCGGTTTCCTTAAACCGAAGGTTGTAAGCCAATAAATTGAGATGTCTCACTAGTTTACTAGCGTGGCAGTTATTGTCACCTTTTTTGCTTGCTCAGGTAAAATCCCACACCAACCGTATGGTATAGATTGAGTTTCTTACCGCCATGATTGATGGAGTTTCAAATTAGTGAATCGATGGTATCTAGATAAAAAAAGGTTTGGAAGTGTTGATGATCTATTTAAATATGATACACGTCAGGTTTTGTTATAATATTGTGCGGTGGAGCATAAGGCAATAATGGAGAAAGATGTTTTTGCTAGAAATTTTAATGCAGTTACTTTAATGAGAGCAAAAAACGGTACATTTTGCTCCATCTCATTATAATTGTTCACATAGGTGTGAACAGTTCTTGTGAATTTGGCGTAGGTATATAATATGACGTCAAGGTGTGCTAATATAGTCTCAGATAAAGTAACAAATAACAACAAAGTGTTTAATGTTTAAGGAGTCTTGAGACGTCTTTCGTGATAATAACAGTTCATTAGAGGATTACAAAGTTGCTGTCAGTAATAATTTACATCAAAGTTTTTAGGTGTTGAAGAATTTCTTCGTATTCAAATAACCATAAAGAAGTTATATTTTAAACACAACAAATTGGCTGGAAAATTTAGTCATGCATTATTTACAATGCTATTCATATTGACATTTATTCTCATTGAATTTTGAAATGGATGTTAAAAAATTGAAAGTTCCTATAAATATCTCGTTTTACGATATAAAATTTAAAATACCTAGAGATTTTACGAATGGCGGCAGAGGTAGAGACAATGATCCACACAAAAGAGGCTTGACAGCGGGAACCTTCGCTTTGGAGATAAATTAAACGATTTTATTCCTATTGTTAGTACTTTGTGACACGCATACCGAGTTCATCCGAAGCTACTGTTTTGCTACCAATGTTTGTCCATATTTTAATAGATATGTGGGAGAAAGTCAGACCATTCAATATTGTGCGTTGCAGAATTTAAATATTTTAGTATTGTATTATCGGATTGTAACTTGAGATTGTGGTTTTTCTTCCCATACGAGGTTTTAACGAAAGTATACCATCATTCTTAGACTTGATGTTGATGACTGCAGTAAAATTTATATGGCCACGTCATTCAACCACAAAGCACTTTCTCACTTTAATTTCTTTCGATTTTCATCTTCATTTATTAGCAACCATAATTCCGTAAACAATTGGACATAACCAGTCCGTTTGTGTATGAATATACTGTCTGAGGCTCCTATTACTAGGCATTTCAATTTTAAGCACTCATTGTATTTTGGAAGCGTTCATCCATTATACTAGTACGCCTAGAATTATCATAAATACTTAGACTCTGAAACGCTTATTGACAAAACAATGGGACGTTATATTACTTAAGACTTCTTGGATTGATGGCTGAGAAGTTTCTGAAAATATAAAACCAAATTAATTTTATGCGTGTTATGTAGGCGTTAAAATTTTAACACTCGAAGCTTGCGGTTTCGTTTGAGGCATAATATAAGTTGTGAGGTACATCATGAAACTGTTGAGTTTTCATAATTATTTTGTTACTAGCTAGTTATTTAATTTATTCGTGTATGGTGGCCTCTTCGGTAGTTGCAGTTTTTTTTTGTATTTATTCCACATAACGACGACTGACGTAATGATATATTTCATACTCTACTTTCATATTTAGTTATTGATATACTCACGCCTGTATCCTCGAAGGGGTAGGCAGAAGTGTGCTATTACACCCACATTTCGCCATGTTTACACACAAAAATATCAGTGCGGCTCCTATAATTATTATCTGTAACCGTATCAAGACCTTATCTAGTTGTAACCCCAACTGAATAGTACAAACGGACATTGGAGTAGAGTGAATTCAATTTATTAACTTGCCTTCCTATACAAGTTTTTATATAAAAGTTTCTTTATCAACAAACAAGTATCGGCCTACCCCAACATATGTTGTATAATGAATCAATTCTGACAACAATATAAACTTCTAACAATACTTTTAATCTCGGCTAAAGGCCCTTAAACGGGGCCCTTAAAAAAGATAATAAAATGGTAGCAAAACTGTTTTCTTACAGTCATCCTGACAAGTGGCGATGGTAAACAGAGTTTATGGGTCCGAAGGGCGAATTTTACTATTCATTTTCGGAGTTCCGTGATATAAGGGTGAAAAGGGTTACTTTCAAAGTGATATATTTATCGTATCTTGTGGCAAAAAAGAAATATACGACAATATGGTCATACTTTACTGAATATTTCTTAGTACAAGGTGTAAGAAATATTAAGTATACTATACCCTTCAGTAGAAATAACTCTTGTGTCGCGACGGATTTTACATATATATATATATTCAATCAACGAACACACAAAATACTGGACACACAAAATTGTCCTTGATAGTGCTCAACAATGGACAATTTTTGGATCACACATATTGTCCGTGTTTGGAACGAACTCACAATACACGATGCAGAGATGATCACTATTCCGTCGGTGCAAAATTTACAAGTGTGAATATATTTCTACTTCGCGTTGCGTCTGTACGTCTTATATTACCAAGTAACTCGTAAACTCCGTCAAGCCTGTATTTTACTGTTATAATATCCAACATATTGTGCAGCATATTATCTTCTACGGAACCCAAAGCTCTCCCAGACTGGAAGCTTCCAACTTTTTTTACTACGGTCGTAAACACGGCACTATTGAAACGTTACCAGCTTGTTTAGCAACATATGTTTGGCGCCATGTTCCTAAAATAATAATGTTCAGCACCAGAACATAATACGAATTTTTTGTTCGCTGAAAAGTGAGAGAGTTTATGTTTTGTTCGTCGGGTGAAAACAGTTCAAGGTCTTGTGAAGACTATTGTGTGATATAAAAGCACCTAGAGTGTGTACTTAGATAAGCACTAGCTGCGATGAAAGAACCTGAACCTTTTTCTTTTCTGCTTTTATTCTTTATTTAGCCTTTTCAAAAATCGAAATTTCTTTCGATATTTAGAATTTTGATCTAAATTTACATTACATTAACAAATCAACGCTTGATTTGTTAATGTAATGTAAACTTGAACTATTGATGCGAATTTCATGTTTATGTGCTTGGTTTTTCACGTAAAGAAATATACCTAAGCCTATTATAGTTATACATAGTATCAACATTATAAACGCGAAAGTTTGTGTGGACCCATACGGATAAAGACGGAGTTAAGAAAAACTAAAATAAAGAAAAGCTTTATAATGCCAAGGAAAACGTATCCATACAACTGATTGTTACCCTAAATACTTCAACTCAATGCAGAAATGGTAGCTTTATCATAGAAAGATGAATAAAACTTTCAAAACATGAGCAGCGTGAAAAGTTTAATAAGTTTCCAAGCAGATGACCTGCATTTAAGCTGCACGCTAACCGCACATTCTTAGTCAGAGTGTAGCTGAAATGCATCATACATACATAAGTCTGCAATAAAAATACAAACCCATAGTTTCTTCCGATTGCAATCTGCGTGCAGTTCTATCATTACATGCTGACTGAAAGTTAGCTGGAACTGTATTATAGTCGTACTAACTGCATTGAAACTACAAATTCGTAGTCAAATTGCTGTTGAAATGTAGTCCATCTGTCTAAAGCCTAATTGGAATAGTATAGTATTTTAATTATGCATTTGGAATTGCATAATAAAAATATTCCAACAATAGTTGTACTTCACTTTGTTTCGTTAATATAATACTGTTTGAATAATTATTCAATTGAAGAAGTCTTTCAAAATCACTCCATAGTATACACCACATTGTATTTGAATTAAGCAGTATTAATTCAATATACTTTTATTGTGAATTTCATAATTTTGCACAAGTAAATGCACAAATCGTTCCATTGTTGTATTTTTATGTAGAAACCGTTGCAAAATCAATCTTATTGACTAGCAATAAGAGATACCTATATGGTTATAAATTTGACCCTAGAATTTGAATAGGGGCAGTATACAATAGAAGTAGGGTATATTGTACCATCTGTCGTCTCAATTTTGTTTATAGCTTAAATCATTAATGACGTTTTAGTATTGGATAAAATATCGGATACCGAAGGTATTGTGATAATGTAGGCAGGCAAAAATAAATTAAGTATTATCGGGAATTTGTTAATCTGTTTATGGGCAGTTTGGCAAATATGTCCAATATTATAGTGTTTATAAGACCAACCTTTTAAAAAATTCTAGTATGCTTACAAACGTGTTTTGAATTGACTAAGGTATATTTATAAATTAACTAATAATCAAATTTGATACAGAGATCACTAAAACCTGGCAACACCTACAAAAACATTCAAACGTTTGATTATGAACTGCTATCTATCTCAATCATCTTACTATTAAAACGTTTGAACAAAACTTGCCACATGGCGGTGTTTCACAAAAATTTATAACACGTCAAATCTTAATAATGGCTTCCTTAGATAGAGATGTATGAAATTAATTGTGTTCGTAGCATCTGCTCCATTGTCCCTTTTTTGTAGTGGTCAGGTTGGCTTGTAGCGTGGTCGTGTTTGGGTGTTCTGTAGCTACCCGACTTTATATAGTTGCTCTTTAGAAATATCTTAGAAATGTTACATCTTTATGGTACTAGATAAATTCTTCAGTTGATGGTGTATCCATCTAGTAAATTCCGAATGGTCCATCATCTGCTTGCCTCTTAGGACTATGTAAAGAAAATAAACTTCTGAAAACATCCTAAATTTCTCTCATATCTTTTTTTTAAGAATTTTGTAGTTTATCGGTTAATAACAAACACAGAAACAAATCCCTCCCTTATAGTACCAGCATAATATAAAATCTAAAAATAATTACTTTATAATAATTATGAAGAATAAAAATATAAAATATTAAGTAAAAGTATAAATACTAATACACAAAAGTTCAGACGGTATATTTAAAGTACATTCAAATACGAAAGTTGCGAATGATAAAAGCCAAAATTACGCATCTATAATTACGAAGAAAGAAAACTTTAAACGATAAGATGTACAATCAAAAGTTATAATTGCTTTCATATGTTTGATAAGTACATTAACTGAAAATAGCTTAGAAGCGCAGAAATAAGTTTCTGACATATTCAGTAAAGTTGGACATGAAAATGTTTCTTTAGAAACAAGCAATTTTATTTTTGGAAATAAATGATTTACATTTCGTAACGCAACGATTTAAATATAAATGAATCAGACCTGTGCCAGTGCCTTGATGGCAGCGAAAATGTAGTGGGGAGACCAATAGTTCGCTACATACGCGTGAATAATTGGAGTCGTACATAATTTCCCCAAAAGACGTGTAAAGTCTGTCAATCCGCTTTGGGCAGAGTGACCTAACCTATGGCCTAACCTTTCATACAGAAGAAGAGGCCCGCACTCAGCAGTAGGACGTTTTATATATACAGGCTAATACACTTCATTATGAAGTTACGAACGAACGAAGAACTTTTTTTCAATTTTATGGTAAAAATAATTATTTAGCCAACACATGCACTATTTATAATTTGTTTAAGCTCACTGTATTTTTAAGTACCTGTATATACGCATGTTCGAGCAATCAAATATCCGCTTTATTCGCGCGCCGATTTCAAAAAGTATTTATAATATTTTGCCTCCCATTATTCCTTTGTGTTCTACCTTCATGATTATAGTTTCATGTTTAACTACACATTCGATGCGCTCATTACCATACGTGATACTGATACGTACTATCGTAATTATCGAAAACAATGTACACTCTTGTCGCGCACAGATACGATTGTAAACTACTCGATAAGCAACTCAAAATCCAATGCTTATATTACATTTCAATTACCATATAAAATGTTCTTACAACCGCGGAGCAAGACCCATTGCGTCTGTACTGATAATCATCTAATCAGAGATCATTCAATAACTTTTATTCCAAGCCGATCAGAACATTTTATACAAGGGAATTGCGACTCAGTGCCTTTAGCTTACAGTAGAAATTTCGATGAAAGCGCAACCAGAAACTTCAAATCGAATCCCGAGTGTTATCTCAAGTTCATTTCGTTTCCAATGTGTCACTGCTTGGAGAACGCCACCCAACGAATTTGATATTTATCTCTTGAATGTAAAGTTGGTTTCAGTTTGACATAGCGTCGATCCAAATGACGTTCGTATTCTGATTGGGCCGTGGAAAATGTCTACGGGTTCGAAATTCGAAACGCAAAGCGATGTCGGTGTCGAGACGTTGCTCCAGAGAGATGTCAGTTGAAAAAAAAGACAAAGAATCAGATGCACTGCGCTCAGATATATGTTCGTTATTTTTATTTTTAATAGCTTTCCATCATAATTAACAGTAATTTTTCATGTCTTATTTGTTTCTTCTAGTTTGTTTACTATTTACTTACATACTTGTAAATAGATACACACTTAGTGAGTATTTATGTATTGACGCTGTAAGTGAGGACCAAAAAAAAATTCTGTTAAATCTGGCTACACCAGTGCGGGCTCCGGGCTCCAAGGCAAAGGTCTTGGTTTTGGATGCGACCGGGATACGATGGCAATGATGTCAGTGTGTGAGAGACGGGATATGCCATCGTGAATTAATTTGAAAGATTCTACATAGTCAAGACCTAAACACATTTCTGCGTAGACTTAATTGATTGATACCTTTGAATAAAATTATTCTCCTTCGTCACAAATTTTAGACATAATAAATTTTATTTTCCCACAATAAACGTTTGATACACTTATTCAAAGGTCGTCACTTGTTCAGATTAATGTAGTCCCAAAAGTAAAACAATAAAAGCTTGCCTAACAATAAAGATTTACAGCTACTTTTAATATTACCACGAACAAACTGCTATTGTTCAATCCGTAATTAAAACCACTACAAAGGTCTTAAAAGTCGCATCCCTTGATACCAATAAAAACATGTTAAGAACTTTACAACTTAATTATCTACATATGTTACTCTGTCACGATTTATAATACAGCATCGTAATAAATTTTATTGAAATAATGTTTTGCGGTTCGAAAAAAGGTCGTAAGAAAACAAAGGGCAGAATGAATTAAACAACATAATAAGAGCGAACACCTGCGGAAATAACATCTTCATTAAAAATGAAATAGGGATCAGGAACAGGTGCTATGATTGGGACGAAATCCGCCATGTCTGTAATGTCTGGCCGTTCGGATTCGTTGACGTTGATTCCAAATTCGAATAATGTAGGCATGTTGGATTTTTATTGGTTCATTTGCAGAAATGTTGTGGATTCTCTTTTTTATTTTATTATAATTATGGTAATATGAAGTCTGTGGGGTCTTAAAGGGGTAGCGTGATAGTTGTGCAACTGGCAAGATTGTCAATATCTGTGCAGTCAAGTATCGTTATAGAAAAAATGACAATAAATTAGAAATGGAAGCAGTAATTCATTGAATAGCATATTTGCCTATTTGGTTACTAATTTGGGTCACAATAAAGATTTTATTATATTACTTACTTCTCTTTGGAGATATGTATTATATTTTTTACTCTAGTCATGCTGATATAAAATATATAAATGTATAATTATAATTACTAACACTGCAGTCTGTTTTATGATGTTTTTTTTTTATATTGTATTCTTAGAAACCGACTGACAAGATAAATTACAGTGTCTAGATTATTCATAAAAATAATTATATGCGTTAAAACACTTTTTCTTAGGTTCGGATAGACTATTAGCGAGTAATTATGTGCCATATAATTTATATGCTTATTAGCATTTTCTAGTATTACTTTTATTGGACATCCTATTAGTTAAAAGTGGTTTACGTTACATTTTATGTGGTCAATAATTTACTTAATCGTTATTATAAAAGAGGACAAAGCCGAATTTATATTAAGACACAATTAATCAACGCGAAAATAAAATGCGTACAGTTTTACACATAAATACTAACACACATGAAGCCTAAAAATTTAAAATAAATTTGAACAAATATATGTGAGTGTATAATTATATACTCTTTCGAAGTTTTAGAAAAGCTAATCATTTTCTTCAAGATATGTCATACATATTTTTTACTTACTCCAGAACAGATTCAATTCTATGTATCACTGCAAAAATACTGGTTATAACACTTCGTACAACCACTCCATAGACATCCACGTTGATTCTTTTTTTTCTAAGAAACATATACCAACTCAACGCTTCCGAAATCAAATCCACTAAAGAGCAATCAAAACAAAATTAATCCCTCAACAGTTATCGGGTTACACTACTTATATTCACCGGCGGTAATTAGCTCGTCAGCGTCACTGACAGGGCGGGAAGGATCCAAGATGGCGGCTTGACCTGTATGTCAAAGTCTGGAGACATCTGTTCAGGAGTTATTGGAGGTTCCTTACGATAGTTTAATAAATTTTAAGTTGGATTTTTAAATGCAATGGCTGTGGTAGAGCTTTAATTATACAAACCGGCTTATAGGGTTTTTAAACCTAGATTTAGATTAGATATTTATTCACTTTATACTTACTGCTTTTTTATCAAACAGCAATAAAAATATCTGAAGGAGTGTTACATAAAAGTACTGTTCAAAGAGCGGTCTTAAAAGGGAGCTTTTTTTCATATTTAGATAGAGGTATCATTCATATTCCTTTTGATAATCAGCGACTTGTTGTGTTTTTCTGAGAAATGGTCTTAAGCACCTATCATATTTATTTTTTTACCTTAGATAAGTGTCAGTAAAAAATGAATGAATACGTATTTATTTCAACGGCTTACTGCAAGAACATAATGCGGTATTTTTTAAACACGCACTCAAATTCTCTCTTATTATTTCCCCCGAAAGACGTAAAACACACTATACAATCACGGCCCGTAATTATTTTGCCCGCCGCTGACAGGGCCGCGATTGGCGGGAACTTCAAGATGGCGACCCGGCCTGACCCGTGTGTCAGGCGGGAAACATCTGTTTTAACATGTCCGCCTGACGGGTAATAAGCGAGCAGGAATTTAAGACTTTTTGTCGAATTTCCAGATTCTCGAAATGTGTGTGAAAACTGAGAGTACGAAAATAAAATTGTAAAAGTTTTTTATGTATTTGATGTTATGTCAGATTTTTGGTAATTTTATTTTTTATGCCTAGTAATAAAACTACCACCAGTGTTTATTTTTCATGTAGGTATCGTGATTGATTTAAGTTCGACACCAAAAAGTAGAATGAAGACGACACGAATACGGCAAAAATGGGGAAAACAAAATTTGCCAATTTGGTAGAAACGTCGTGCCTTCTAGGAATATTTATGCATTTCAACATTCTAATTCCCTGCATCTGTTTTTATGCAACTTTTGTGTTTCTCAGGATATTTTTTGTTTCAAAGGAGATGTGGTTCCCTGAAATTGAAGAGGTTTACGATGATGTGCTGTCACCAATTTTTTCGTTTCTCATAATTAATGTGACTAAACTATACGCCCACAGCGGTTAGCACGTTGCGCATGCTAGAAAAAATGTTTTAGCAATAATTATAACGTGTGACACAAATGTTTAGACTAAGGGCAGATATTTATAACCTTAACAAGGTTTAGGAAGTATCATTTCGCTGAGAATATTTTTATCCTAGTAATAGACTACTGTATGCATATGTTCGGCAATTGACCAAGAAATCCTCAGTTACGTATAGGTATCCTTTTTGATTTTATTTATTAATCGTATGCATGACAAAAAAGTCGTATAGCAAGATTCACATAAAAGTCTTTTATCCATCTTAATGTTTTACGTCAATTCATGTAAACCAAGTCCGTTAAAACATTCAAAAAGCTGACGCTCACTTTACGATTTTGCTAAACGAAAAAAGAATTCACATTGCTATCTCAAAAGCGAATAAAACTAAAGCTTTAAAATTCAGTTCTAGCAGAACTGAATTTTACTATGCCAAAGTTGCAAGTACCGACTAAGTTATGCATTTTATATCTCACTTTAAAATGCGATCATAATATTATGAGAAAAAGCACTTCGTAAGAGAAAATGCCCAAAACGCCTGGAAGTTTTATTTGACTTAAATAAGTAGTAGGTACTGCCAAAAACACAAATCCTACTTGTTTGTGTTTCTTAAGGTAAGCAATAAAGTTGATTCAAAAATATAATGGAGAGTAGAGACGTGCAATTTCCGCCTGCGCTCTGTCTTGTTTTGTGAAGTACAAGGCATTAAAGACAACTTGGGGTGTGCGTCACTCTTTGTAATGGTGGCTTCATAGTTGATGTAAAATATAATATTTATTAGTATGTATTTTTTTATATTATGGGTTTTTATGTTTCTAATTGATGAATGAAATGAATTCTGAGGTTATAGACAAGGTAAAGGAGTTCACGGAATATACGAGTAAAATAGCCAGCGGAAAAACGTATAGTAGTATGTATATGAAATGAATTACGTAGTAAAAAACATTAAAGTAAGACAGGCTCTTTTAATAGCAAGACGTCAGTCACTCATATGTCTGTGCCTACTTGCTGATATCACAGCGATATTTAAATAAAAATTTAATATCATCCGTTTGAAGATAACAATCATATCACAAAAATATTTAAGTAGCGATATTATTACAGCGATGCAGGCAGTGCATCACGATTCCAGTTATTACAGCATTCATCTCGCACCTTTAATAACCAGAAACACAACAAATTATATAAACAAATATTCTCTTCGCACTATAATTTACAAAACGTGTTTATATTTTCGAGTGCATGACTTGCAAATAAGCTCACATAATGAAAACACGTGCATGCACCGCAAGATGTGAATTATTTTACCTAAATATTCGAGAACTTTAATAAACAGGAACTTTCTAGTTTCTCTCACATGTGGTGGGGAAATGATAGTGAACGGTAAATAATAGATAGCACCCTGGGGAGCTTCTGTATCGATAATGTCCTTGTAAGTTTGAAATAGATAATTGGAGTAGTGAGATTAATAGGGTAAATGGATTATATTTTTTTGCAATGTAAGGAAATGTTTTGATAAAGCGGAATAATGTTAGGGAAGAAACTGTATGAAATTAATCGTACTAGCAATTCTAGACACTGCTTAAGAATTTAAAACAGATAAAGAAACTAGTAAAATAGAAAAGGCTAGCGGTACGAACAAAACAACTCCACTCTTTTTCTTTAGAGTAAAAAAACAAACATTCTTTTATAACGCACTTAATTCCCCTGCTCATATTACACTTGAGCATTAAAACCCGCAAATTTTACGTTCAAACCGTATGAATAAAAATACGTTAGATGAGAGTAGAGAATTTTATGGTCTGTAAAATGAGCGGGTGGAAAAAAATTGGATTTATGATAATTTTGTATCGCCACTAGTAAAAAATCGGTTAGTCTGAATTCTTATCGGGAGTCTACTATGAGTTTAGATAAATATAATATTTTGACTACTGTTAAACATTGATACAGTAAAAATACTGAAATTTTTCATATGCAGCAATTACGTTCAAAATACCTTAGTTTGATATAAAAAATCTACGCGCCTGTAAAACAGCTCAGCCCTGCCTGCCTGCTTGTTTTCAAAATAATTTTAGCCTTAATGATAGTTATACTGAAATTATTTATATACTTCCAAATCGTCTACTTTTAAAGTTTGATTTTTGGTTTTGGTGCTAGTGGTCTGTTCAGCTTTTCCAAGTATGTTAAATGAAATATATTTTGAGAACTATTCAGTTTCCTAAGAGCGTAGCTTAATCTTATTAGCAATTTGTTGAAGTTCTTATTTGAAGAAAATTATGAAATTGCTATTCTCCGAATTTGATTTTCTCTAGAATCTTAATCGGTAACAGGTTTGTGGCGACGCTTTGAGATCTAATTACTTGTTGTTATATTTAGGCCTATCCAGTACGTAGCATTGCCGATATAACTATTTATCAGTTAAGCGGGCACATTGCTTACCAATCCCTAGTGGAATATCCAAAAGTGAAGAAAGCTTCTGGAGTAACAGTACAAGAAAATTACATTTTTCACAATTTTTCTCCATAACTACCGTGTCTTAACTGAACACCTATATGTCAATGATTTTGATTCACCGACTACCATGAAGACGGCCTCTTAGTATTAATATTCCTTTAATTTCTTCTTTCAAAGCATCCAATAAGTCTAAAATTCTTTACAAGCCTTATTGCAGTATGATTGACTAAAATAAAATTAATTGTCTTATAGTTTTAATTGCACGTTTTATTTCAAATAATGAGATAGTTATTACTTTTTAATACCGCTTTAGTGTTATTGGTCTGTTGTAAAAAAGAAACGAACCTTTAACGACGTGTCCGTAAACGCCACGGCATCTGAAAAGAAAAATATTTTGATGAGTTTCAATATACATTTAGCTCTTTAAAGTAATTTCTGACGACTTTTATGTTAGATAATGATTTGTATTCAGTGGCCTATGTGTCATCAATCATCATGTTGGTAGGTATTCACTATCGTCGCTAAGAATGTCTGGCGCAAGGTTCCATTCTAGGCCCAGAGCTACCAAATATTGTAATAGAAACTTCTTTGATAGTAACGTATTTGAAACTGTTTCGTTGGATCTGTGGCATAAGCTATGGAAAATATATTCTACAGCTTTTATATACGCGACAGTTTGATTAATGTCTGGATGATCATGTTGGTAGGTATTTACTATTGTCGTTTTAGATTGGCGCAGGGTTCCAATCTGGGCCCAGACCTACCAAATATTGTAATATTAAATTCTTTGATAGTAACGTATTTGAAACCGTTTCGTTGGATCTGTGGCATAAACTATGGGGAAGATATTCTACAGCTTTTATATACGCAACAGTTTGATTAATGTGTAGATGTTCGTTTGTTAAATTGTTACGTTACTCTCACGCAACGACTTCGAAACAGATTTTAGTAAAACTTACAACCTATAGTATCATGATAGCACAAATGTCCTACCTTTTGTCAGGATGATCGGACAACATGCGGGTGGAGCCACGGGCCAAAGCTAGTATGCTATAGTTTTGACCAGGGTCTTAACTTTACTTTACTTTTCATAGGCTAACGTTTGACCGCAATCTTGCCTGATGTTAAGCGATGATACGGTCTAAGATGGAGCACACTTGCTTAGAAGATACCTATTCACCCGCGACTTGAAAGCACCCAGATTGATCATCAGGCAACACAGACTCTGGCAAGGTATGGAACTTACCTTTACAATACGCTTAATAAATGAGGAAGCAAAGCGTTTCGTGCGTATGGATGGGATGTCAACCATATAACGGTGACGATGATTAGTTAGTCTGGTCGTCCGATTAGTTTGTCTGGCAATTTGATAGCACTAACAACATAACATAACAACAACTGTTATAGATCAATATAGTAATCAGCACTGACGCATGATGTCTCTACTCTTTAAGCTAAGATAAGGTAATTTAGAAACATTTAGGCAAGTATCCATCTTAAAATCGAACGGTGAAAAGTAGCTTAATCTTACGAAATCCCGTGCGTCAAATATCCTAGTGTATTTTTATAATTATTTATTTGTTTAAAAGATCATATTTCGCCACATAATCAAAATATCTTGTATAAATTGATTTAGTAGGTATGTAGTTTTAATTTACCTATTACTATTACCTATACTATTTAAATAGTTTGTAAATGATAGTTTACAAACGGCCAATAAGAATTTGCTCCAGTATGCCTATTTAAATAATTTTTAGGAAATTTAAATTTTAAAGACTGCCTCCGTGGTCCAGTGGATAGCTTATGCGACTGTTGATCGGAGGTTCCGGGTTCGATTTCCGGGTCGGGCAATAGTGCTACTGGGGTTTTCCGAATTCTCGGTAGCATCACGGAGTCTGGTGATGTGCCCGGTAACGGCAATAGGCTCGCCCCCTATTACGTGGGACCTAAAATTCATGGCAAAATGTGGGTGTAATATTACACCTCTGCTTCACCTTCGGGGATACAGGCGTGAGTCTATAAATAAAATAAAGAAAAATAAAGAAATTTTATGGTTGTTAAGATTTTGTTAAAATATTACTACCTCACTAGATATAAAGTATTTTGTACCACGGCGGACGTTACAAGTATTAAGTACCTATACTATACGGAGAAATAAATCTGAGACTCGAAACAACAATCGCACTAAGTATGTTTTTGTATTCCCGTAACATCATTCACAACACTCATCATCATCATCATCATTATCAGCCTTTAACGGTCCACTGCTGGACTAGGCCTCTCCTTTTAAAGGAGGAATTGGCCTACTATACCACGCTGGCCAAACGGGTTGGTGTAGGGTTAGTATCAAGTTTTCCTTCTCTTAGAGTGCTGTTCTCTGCATAATATGCTCCCTCTATCGGCTCTTACGACACCCACGGGATGATACGGGGTGGTGACATTCCGTATTCTTAATCCGTCACCACCCGGACACACAACACTCGGTTTATTGCTACGGCGGTCACCTCAACTACTGCGCCAACTGCGCAAGATATATCAACATCATCGTCCTAGCGTTTACCCGGTGCCTCCAAGACCTTTCATCTTTGAGCCTGGGGTCCGCTTACTGGACTAACCAGATTTAACAGAATGTCAGCTTTTCCACAGAGCTTCTGCCGCCCGACCTCCGCACCCCGAAAGGGAAGACATCCCATTGAGGTGCTCTATCTAACTTAGAAGATATTTATACTGATAGTTCATTTAAAAAGTACATAGGTAGATATTCAAGGGTATATTTATCTAACTGAACTTATAGACAATTTACTATCTAATATAACAGCATTTTTTTCTTAATCTGAATATGCATCACGCCTTGCCTTTCATTTAAGAAAAACATTTATAGCCAGAAAAAAGTCTAATCCTTAAATTTCCATACAATTTAAATAGGTGCTTAAGATGTTACTGTAGGTATATTACCTATAATATAACAACTTATGTTTAAAAAAAGCCTTCACTCAAATCTAAAATAAATAGGTAGGTACTAAATAAAACAAATAGGTAGTAAATTCTAATAAAAAAACAAAGGTTTTAGGGAAAAATAGATCAGATATTTCTCTTAAACTACTCCGTCGAACAAAAGATTCGTAAGTAAATAATAAAAATATATTATGCATTATAAATCTGCTCTATAAATCTTTAAAGTCAAAGATTTTACACAAATATTTTATTTCACATACTAATATATCTATTTTGCCTTTTGGCTTTGCCGACTCTGGGAATAAATTCTTTGAAGCTTTTTTGCTCTTTATAACATTGAGAAAAACAAGCAAGCCTAAATTCGAAATAATATATTTATAAACCATAATGTGCTCTTCCTATAATTTAATTTGGAATCGAACTTATAACTTTCGATTCGTAGAGAACCGTACGAGAAACAACACTATTGCACCATCCATCCAGTCAAAACACTGTATTTCATCGAATTTATATAAAATCACACTTGCCGCGATTACGGTTAGACAAAAACACCTAATGACACCCCGTAGGATACGCTTGCACGTTATATCCATTACCTGGGGTATACAAGCAAATCATAACATATATCTATCCTTTACTATAATGTTATATCTAATATTTTCATCTCTTTCTTTTGTATAAAGCTCCGCCGCAATCTGGTTTAAGTTAACAACATTATACTGCAGTTATGATACAGTAAGACCGTTTTTATTTACCTACGCATGTTTATTTTTTCCGTTATGATAAAAAATAAAGAGGCTGATTTGTCAATATTGTTAAAATATTGAAAATCTTACTCTACAGTTTAAGTAAAGCAGGTTATAACTGTTTGCCGGGAATTTCCTGAACTTGGTAGAGTAAGTTCTTAGTACTGAATGAAAACTTATTTAATTTTGACTATAATACGCAATTCTAAAGAAATATACCGACGGTAAATAAATCATCACATAAATAATCAGAAACCTAACAAACAAATCGAATCAAACAAACTTCAGAGTCCTAAATTCAAACAAATCTTACTTACAACATAAATATTGGCGCCAAAATCCGAATAGCACACACAGCACAATATTTTAAAAATCAAAATACAACTCCGAAACTTTCATTCATATATCGTCACAAAACTTAAAGCACTCGATGTCACAACAATACACAATCACGCGGAAACCGGGCGTACGTCTACCCCCGACGACGCACCATCGCTTACTGGAGCTTTTACGAGTCTGAGAAAACAGCACACACATACACACCACCTCGTATAAAAATACATTCTTATCTATGTGTGCGCAACTGTGTTACAAACTTAAACTTCTGACCATGGCTGTGCTACGTCCATTTCTGAATTAAGCAATTATAGTTAATTTCGAGGCTCTCCATATTATGTTCAATCGTGTCTGGGAGAAATGTGTTATTTTGTATCATAATTTGTGTGAAGGCATCCGCTTGAGCAGCTGTGAATTATATTCTGTACGTGTAATATATTCGTTATTTTTTATCTATTATTTAATAGACGGTTGTATTAAATAGGTTGAGACCGTTAGTTTTGTGCTTGCGTATTAATATTTCGCTAACGAATACTGCTTGTTTAATGGTGGTTGTAGTATTGAGTTAATAAGATAGTTTTTATTAACTTTTTTTCCACTTTTACAAACTGTTGGTTTGATTGATATGATGAAATCGAAATTAGATAATAATCGGTTGGTTTTATAAGACCCTAGTTAAGAATTTGTATTCAATATAGTTTTAGAAATAAGATATTATGATGTTCCTTTGGCTTGTAAAGGATCTTGCCGGTGGGTCGTGCCCGCCGCACGGCTGATGTAGAGAACTCTATAGTTTTTATGCAGTTACCTGCGCTTAAAGTTTGACGGCGCAATCAAACTATCTATAATGTCATTTTCAATTTTGTTACACCGCGCTGAGCTAGCTGGCTATTATTTATACTGAACATGTTTTATGAATATGCATGAAAACAAATTGATAAAACTGTTACGGCTATTTGTTCATTTGTGAAACAAGGCCATACAATTAGTTATAATTCTAAAAAAATACTGCGTTTACTTATCAGTCCAACCATCGAAAATTAAAACATAAACTGCAAAAGCAATTTCCGTGAACACGATTTTATTTTAAATAACAAGTAAACATCCCACTTTGAATAAAGTATTCGATTTCATTCAAAATAATAAACACACAAAATGAAAATGAACCAAACCAAGAACTTTACTCATCAATCATTCGTTCGTCCAAATCCATTCGAAACCGTTGTCAATTCAAATTTAAATTTTGAACGTCGAATACAAAAGAAAAAAGGTAAAATTAACACTAACTGCCAGCACCAATTTAAAATCATAAACGGTGTGATTAATATAGCTGGGGTTTGATCGAATGACACTTCATGTCAACGTAGCCTAATTTGATTGGACGTTTTCGTATATATTACAACACTAGGCGGAGTCTATTGGGTGTAATTAAAAATCATAGATTGTTATCACGCAAACCAGCCAAGTTTCCGGCGGAGGAACGGAGACTTTGAATTAAAAATTACCGTGTTGTGTGAATTTAGCCGTGCTTTTTAAATTAAGTATTTTTTTAATTTTAGGAAGGAATTGCTTTTATTGAATGGGACTATACATAAATATAATTATGCAAGACGGGGTACAAAACATTTTTAAAACAAGTATCATCTTTTACCAAATTTCATGGCGTTTATAACTTTATAATTATAACTTTATGTCCAATTCTCTTAGCGTTCTCTTTTGTTACAGCATGATGTTACGCCTTTCTAAATTGAGCTGTCAAATGCAAAATGAATTTTAAAATCCAATTCTAGTATCTGAGATGGGCACTTCCAAAGAAACAAACTTTTCCGCTTTATTATATTCGTATAATATGGATATATATAATTCATGGTCCAGTGGATAGCATATGCGTCTGCTGATCGGAGGTCCCGGGTTCGATTCTTGAATGTGGGTGTAATATTACACCTCTGCGTACCCTTCGAGGATACAGGCGTGAGTCTATAAATAAATAAAAAAAGATTATGGAGAATTTTTACTGCCGACTTACGACGTTAAAATGCTCTGTAACCTGTACCAGTAGTTACATATATCGAGGTATATACCTTTAATTAATTAATTATGTTTACCGTCCCATAAATGTATCAAATGCAAATAACTGTCATAAAATATAGTTGATTAAATCAGGCGTTACTTGGCTGAACTCCATTGTAACCTAATGGAAGAAAAGAGGAACCCACCACGCACCCTCGGATTGAACAGCCTAAATATTGCAATAGAAAAAGGTTGACAATACCGAACTCCTCTAAAAGGATAAGAGATATAGGAATGGTATGGGTTCCAGGACGATACCTGGCTTGCAGTATCCCGCTGTATGCGCCGACGATTCTTCGACACGTGTTTAGCCTCTGCACGAGGCATCCTCAGGAGCGATGGGCAACGACTGAGCATATTTAGCGATGATAACAATATGGAGAGGCAGCGATATCCTAGTGGATATACTAACAGACTGCCACGCACCAGTGCACCAGTGAGTTTTCGGAGTAATGTGCGTATTGAATTGTTCGTTATGGATTGCCCCGTGTCTCGGAAAGCATGTGAAGCTGTCGGTCCCGGCTGTTATGAAGATCTTCGACAGTCGTTATAGGGACTGACTTCCAATAACGACTGTCGAAGACCTCTAAATAAACAGATTTTACTCTTTGGGTAGCAGTGGTCGCGCAGGCTGTCGTTCTGAGGAGAAGCTAATATTCAGTCAAATCTGGTTAGACTAGTAAGCGGACCCCGGAATGCAACTGGGATAACGCTAGGAGAATAAGAGCAGAGTTTGCTTTTTGTTTTTCTTTTTTTGACGGCCGGTTGGCGCAGCGGGAATCTAAGCGACTGCTACGTCAAAGGTTGCGGGTTCGATTCCCGCTCAAGTCAAACATTTGTGTGCATGAACATGGATGTTTGTCTTGGTCTGGCTGTTTCTATGTATAATATATATGTATTTACAAAAAAAAGAGTATATATGTATGTTTATATTGTTTATCCATTATCTAGTACCCATAGTACAAGCTCTGCTTAGTTTGGGACTAGATGGTATTGTGTGAATGTGGTAGAATATTATTATTATTCATTTATTTATTATCTCTCAAATTTAAATTACATTTTTAAATATATCAATAACAAAAAAAATCTATATTATTATTATTACTATTTGTTCTGCTATAGGTATATATAAGTTTCTGCTCGTGGCTTTTGCCTGTTTGGGCATTTCATCGCGACATAGAAGCTACTCTCTGTTTAAGCTATATTACTGCAAATTTTCATCAAAATCTCTTCAGTCTTTTTTGGACGAAAGCACCATAAACTAATTTCTATCCGTACGCATATTTTCATCACAATAACACTTCTTCCAACAAGTCTGATACTAAGAATTCTCTCAGAATAAAATTATCGTCAGCTTGCCAGTATGCTAAGACCTTAAGTAACGGGCATGATATCAAATTAGCTTGCACTTTACGCTCTATAATTACACTGCTAAGCCAATTAGTTAGTTATAATTTAATTGAGAACTCGAACCCGGTTTAGACCAATTTAGCGTAAATCTTATTAACGTCCTGACTCTAGTATCATTCTGAGCTAAAGCGAAAAATATACGCACATGGAGAGATATGCACAGATATATTTTACAACTACAATATATGAAAGAACTAGAGGATGTCTGCGGTTACACCCACGTTATTTAAGTCTCCTGCTCTGGTCCCTTCGATCATAGCGTTATGTTATATAGCCTATAGCCTTCCTCGATAAATGGGCTATCTAACGCTCAAATAATTGTTCAAATCGGACCACTAGTTCCTGAGATTAGCGCGTGCAACCAAATAAACAAACAAACAAATTCTTCAGCTTTATATATTAGTATAAGATTAAAGTTTTGACTCTGATATTTTATCGAGAAGTAAGAAATACATGCATTTATTGCAAAAAGTCTTTTATTTTGAGTGGTTGGTTGCCGGGATATTTCAGAAAAGGTCATTAAAGACTTCTAGAGAATAGATCTCTGTTTTGTTAAATAGCATACTATCCACAAGTGTAAGTACTATCATAGAAGTATTTACACTTTTTTCACGCATT
Source organism: Euclidia mi (assembly GCA_944739405.2). NCBI lineage: Eukaryota > Metazoa > Arthropoda > Insecta > Lepidoptera > Erebidae > Euclidia > Euclidia mi. The sequence continues at coordinate 8,384,679 of OX123193.2, read as the reverse complement.
TCCAATGGAAAACGGAAAAACATTTTATTGCAGCTGGTGTAATGCAATTGAAAATGCAGCATTTGCTGATGGAATGTGTTAGGGACCGGAACAAAAGGACAATGCTAGTAAATTAATTCTAATTGAAACTTAGAGGGTTATTGCAGTCAATTTTAGGAACCTAAATCAAATACGGCAAAAAAATTGTGCTAACTGATTCACTATATCTAATTTTAAATAAATATATATTGTTGTAAGTCTTCATGAATGTATTTTGTATAATGCATGATGGGATTGACGTATTCACATAGATAAGAAACGCATATCAATTAAAGAATTAAAAAAAGATGAATTGTATATCAATAATTGTAACCACAAATTAGTTAAGTCTTTTGTAACTTAGATGTAGTCTCAATATAATTATGTTTTAGGTAGAAAGGTTACTTTTAAGTTCAAATTCTGCCTTTTGTTAATCTGCACAAAATGAGAATCCAGTCTTATCATTAACACTGAACACACATTGCGTTGAATCACTTTTGACCCAGTTGGTGTATATTGTGTCAATTGAAACTGGTACACTTTTGTCACGTCGTTAGTCTAAATATTTAAGGAAACATTAGCTTAATAATATTATCACTCTTTGCTTCACGCAATTTAGGTCGAAAAGGGCTGTCACAATCACTGTTTTACATACAAATTTTTCCAGTGGCTTCACCTGCGGTATTTGTTTATAAAATATATGTGTTATTCGCAATCTGTATCAAAATTTTATCAATTTGAAACTTTCGCGATTTGTATACATCATAGAAATTAATTTAGCGGGTTTTAAATAAATTACCTTAAATAAGTTAAGTTAACGCGATTAAGACCCGCTAAATTAATTTCTATGATGTATCAAAATTTGTTAACAATTTAGTAGGTATTAATTTACCCATAAAACTACTGTCTTGCTAATGCTCAATTTAATTCAGGTCAAATTAGATTTTTTTATAGACTCACGCCTGGATCCCCGAAAGGGTAGGCAGAGGTGTAATATTACACCCACAACAAATTAGATATATGCCCTCAAAATCGGTCTAGCTGTTTCATAGCTTGTGTGTTCTCTAAAAGTAGCTAGTAATTTGGATCAGCCAAGCACTTTATATCTTTTGGTTCAAAGGTCCGAAATACCGTCTGCTCCCATTAGAGGCTAGACGTCGTGCCAAAATAACATTATTAATACACCCATCATCTTATATAGCAGTAACGCAAGCTGTAATGTGTGTGTAATATAATACGCCGTGTCAAGACACAACACTGTTTCTTATCACGTCTTGATGAATTATCACTGCACGGTACGCTTGGGGTAGAGACGTGGTCCAAGGCATAGAGTATCAGATTTGTTGTGGATAGTAGCGATTTATTGTCTGCAGGTATCGCTTATTGACTGACTCAATGGATAGCGTAGTGTTTGGAAGCCTTGTTGCTTATAACTTAGGTACCTATTGTGGCTTCGATCATCACACGAGACAACACTTAATGTGATCAATAGATAGTTTTTTTTTTGTTAATTGGTTGGGATTGTAAAGTCCCTATTAATATAAGACTTCAACATAGTGCGGGATTGAAGTCATCGGACTAGGGATATTGTGTTTGCGGAAAACTCGATTGATTCAAATCATTCGCAAAATTTCGATTATAATTTATTGTTATTTAATTAAATTGTTGTTTCGATAGCTGCAGTATATGGTAGCGTTTATTTTAAGTCTAACAGGTCTTCAGATCGCTTTTATTATTAAATTTTAGGTGGATTTTGATAGGGTTTACTAATGTCATGTTCGCTTACTTGTTTATCCTGGAATCGTAAAATCATGTTAACATTTTCAGTCTTGTACCACAGCCCAATATGTCAGTTTACATTACAAGCAATTATAATATAATGTGAAATATTTATGCAGCCTTCCAAAAGCTAATGAAAGCTAGTCTATCATAGTAATAAAGCATTAGTCTAGGACATCTTATGAATAAATTACTGCGTGTAATTTCAGACCGAATTAACTCATGTAAGTACCTACTACATTTGAATTATTAATGAAATAGATTTGAAGTTCATTTGTGCCCAATTAGAGCTTATGCTTCGTCTAGGCCTCAAAAGTCAAGCCAGATTTGACGCAGGAAAGTTGCACTTCATAATTTCAATTTAGTTTACAAGAAAATTTTCACACTCTCAGAGAATGAATCTTAACAGCATACAAAACTTAATTTAAATTATACTAATTAAAACGGTTCTTCAGTCGAATCCTTTTAACACCAGTATAATTTTAGTAATGTCAATAATATAATCATATTATATTGCTGAATATAATAATAAAATAAGTGGAACTAGTACGAGATGGAACTGAAATGCCCTTGAACCAATATCCTTTAGTACCCTCATATAGAAGTTATATAAAAGTAGTTATGGCGTCTACAAAAGTAGACTTCTTCTTGAAAAGTAGGCAATGATATCATTCGAAATCGATAAATCAGTCTGTCTGAACATTTCACCGCGTCACTGGCATACTAAATTCTATGGAGAGTTCGGTTTCGTGATTTCATTTCTTACAATTATTATGGTTGGACGTCGTCAGGGACCGATAATATTCTAATGTTTTTCATAACACCTTCGATTACAAGACCTTCAGTGAAACAGACATAGTCTACGGTACTTATTTTTCACCTTTTTTATACATCTGATTAAACGAATTGCGGGTTCTGAGGCCATTTAATTTTCTTGGGGACTTCACAAGTCAAGTCAAAACATGATATATTTAATGCTCACTTCTGCTGGACAGTTATACAGCAGTTGGAATAAAGCTGGTAGGTACTAGGCTCAATGAAAACCACGGCGTCTAGAATATCGCTCGCGCTTATCACGCAAACCGTTTCAGCAAGCTAAACGTGGGCCAACTAATACGGCCAAATTCTGTCTCTACATTACCGTATAGCCCTATGGGAGGCCGTTTGATATGCAAATTTTGATGCTCAGGTATATTAGTCAATGGTTTATTGGTTCTCGTGCTAGGTAAGTACACTTTGGATCGAACTGGGGACCATTTGATTAATATTGTGTTGGGATTTCGAAGTGTTTTGCAGCTTATTTGGGGTTAAGGTGAAAGTATTGGGTTGAGTTCGTCAAGGTTATTTGAAGATAATTAAAAGAAAGGGGAATGTTCATCGCATATTCGGCAGTAATTATTATGGTGATTTTAGGAAATGCAAATTCCAAATTAATACATATTGGGTAAAAGAGATGATGTATCTTCGAGCTTATTATTGTCTTACACGTCAGAAGTCAGCTTAAGCAAATTTTCTTTTAATAAAAATTCCAATATTAAGGCAAACAATACAAACAAATTTCAAGATTTTGTTAGTCTAATTTAATTAATATTTATTGTTTCTGACATGCATAGGTATAATATATATCTAGGTATATGTATACGTTTGTAATTTCAGCCAAACATGTTGACTTATTTTACAAGTCTGCCTTGCCACCCATTAGACAACATTAGCGTAAGTATTTAGATTGCGTAATCTAAAACATATATAACACATCCACTCCTATCCCATTCTAAGTAACATATTTTATTAAACTCTGCACAGCAAAGAACTTTCTACCTTCACATGCAGACAATAAAGTTCAATTTGGATTGTTCTTATCTCCGCAAGAATACCTTAAAACGAATGATACCAAATTAGAATAGCATGCTTTAAGTTAATTTATTGAACCGGTGCCACTTAATAGAATTAATGTTTCAGTTTGATTAATTGTAACCAATTTTAGCGTTTACATCAGAAATAAATTGCAACGGACGAACATAATTTTAAATTTAAACAATTAATTGTGAAAGGAAATGATTATTTTCGTAATTGTTGTGTTATTTGTATCCGTGATGCAATACTTTAAAATGGTATAGATCGCGACGAACATTAAATGAATTTAAACAATCTATTTTTATATTACCTTTGTTTTCATACAGAAGTTTGTTTGATTGTTAATAAATAATATAGAAGCTTGTCTTAAATTCATATAAAATTATAATTTTATCAATCTGAGTGTTTGTTTCGTGATATTTACTCAGGAATCTGTGACATGCCGTTGGATGCCGCGAGATCCCTAAATCTGCCTTGTGCTGAAGGCGAGATGTGTGCCATGTCATTCTATGCCATCTGTGAGTGGGTTAAACGCCCTGCTAATAGTCACGTATCCAATTAGCATAAATACAGATAATATTATTAATAAGTATGAACTTATATCTACCTATTTTTTATTACTACATTCATTCTACCAAGACCTATTTCAAGATTATCCATGTACTAACAGACCCGGCGAACTTCATACCGGCATATTATTTGTACCTATTATACATATAAACCTTCTTCTTGATTCATTCTATCTTTTAAAAAAACTGCACTAAAATCCGTTACGTAATTTTAATGATGAAGCATACATAGGGACAGACAGACAGAAAACAGACTTTGTTTTATACTATGTAATGATTATCGGACACCCTGGAATATAAAATTTACTGCGCTAAACTACATTTAGAATGAGTATAAATCTCAACCAACACCTTTTCACAATTCCCAATTTCAAATAACATTTAATGAGCTCAAACAATACAAAACATGATTGAACATGCAAATTTATAATTCAAAATGTGTATAACGTTCATGAACATTCGAAATAGTATACTGTTTTGTAATTATTGTTTGTTAGAATGCAAATTGTCGTAATAGGGACAAACTCGAGGAAATGGGTGTCGTTAATAATAAATACCGCTTTCAGAAGCGTTCACGGCAAAGATGAGCGAGAGAGCTGAGCGGTGTACGAGAAAAATATTTGGCAGCAGTTGAATAATCTTATAAATAGTATCACTGCTGGACAAAGATTCTTCATACTATGAGAAGAGTTAGGGTATTGACTACCATTGTAGTCAAGTGCGGGTTGGGCGTCTTGCCACATCGCCGAGAACATTATAAAGAAGTCTTAGACAGTTTAATCACAATATTTTGCTTCATCTTTTTCTTAGTAGTTTAATCTGTATATATAAAATCCTTGCGTTACTGACTGACTGACAGACAAGCTACGGCCAAAACCATTATGCGTAAGAGGCTGAAATTTAGCATGTATGTTCCTTGGGAACCGTAGGGGCGCACTAAGACGGGATTTCCCGAAATTCCCACGGGAACGGGCAGAAACGGTTAAATTTGAAAAATGTGCGGGCGTAGCTGCGGGCGTCATCTAGTATGCATATAACTTCGAAGAGTTAGATGTGCGCGCCGTGATTTTGAACCTGAGACGCTTCCCAACTTCCTTCTATGCTAAAGTAATATAATTAAAACATGATTTACTACTATTGTGCTAATATTCCTGTGTGTATGTGTTTCCTCACCGCTCAGCAACCTCGCTCATCTCCGTGGACACGAAGCTTTAAAATTTGGTAATAAATGTTGAATAGACGTGGAAATGCTAGTTTAGTAACTAGACACTAGTTACTAGATATAAGCGACGGTTGTGGCTGTGAATGAAAGTTTTTATTATAGACCCACGCCTGTTTCCTAGAAGGGGTAGACAGAGGTGTAATATTAAACATACATTTCGCCATGTTGAATGAAAGTTCTGTAGATGTATGATATATGACGTATGTGGTCACTCGGCCACATACGTTAATATATTCGTGTGTATACTGCTTTCAGCACTTTCAGGAAAAAATGTTTCATGGACTAATATATTACATAATCATCAATACTATTTATAATTATGTCGTATATGAATTGTGTGGGTAACTCGGTACTGGCTTGCATTAACGACGATCAGACATATAGACGTCTGGCAGACGACTTTGCTGCTCTTCAAGAAAAGGACACTAATGTATTTTGGTGGCTATCCATCGATAAACTGGACGGATACGAAAGGTCTTTACCTTGCAAATCTAAACATTATTTAGTAGATGACTTATTATAACAATATCAAATCTGGAATCAAATATTAAACATATTTTTCACAGCATTAAGCTAAGAAGGAATAAAGATAAAATCTTGCATTATCGTATAAGCGATATTGCAGACAGTTTTTGTCCTATCTATTCAGATAATCAAGGTTTTCTTGTTTATCTCTACTTCAAGGTAGCGGCAAATACCGTGAGAGAATCCACAGAAGCGTGTTATTACATACCCAAATATTTTACAACGAAGGAAATGTGGGTTTACTTGGGGCATTGGCTTAACCGCAAGAAACCGACAGAATTGTCGTGGTGTAAGAATTTAAGTCAGTTTACCAGTGACCATAAGTTCATAACTGATGTTTGGCACGTGAAACGTCGTGAAATAAAGATTTAGCAATACTATTAACATGTTTAAACATTTTGATGTGGCAAAGCCTTGCTTTATAAATAAGTATTATGTATTGAATAGTTCACAGATTCACCGGAAAATCGGTCCAGGCATTGGTCATTGCCGACTATCGTATGGACACATGATTCTTACTCTTTCACGCATTAACCACTTAACGGGTTGACATTAAACTTTGCTGTGATAAAGCTGATATAATCGGATTAGCACATAGGCTAGGCTATCTTTTGTCAAAACTCGGGTGGAGGAGACGTAGGTAAAAACTAGTAGTAATCATCATCATCATATCAGCCAAACGACGTCCACTGTTGGACATAGGCCTCCCTCAAAGTTCTCCACACAGACCGGTCTTGAGCCGAGTAGTAAATATAGAAAATATTTTATTTGAATCTCCAAAAATCACAAATTGATAGAATAAAATATTTAGTAGTAAGAAACAACAGGACATTGAAGTTCTTGTATTACGAATAAGTCACAAAGGACTGACTGACTGAAAGTCGCTTTAAAATGAAGGGGTTGTCAGTGTCTTGTAAATGTCATTGATCGCCTTCAACAGTTGATGGGTATAATTTAAAAGATTTGCTGATTGCGTACTGTGAAGACATTGCGTGCGTATACGCTGCGTGACTTTTCTGCACTTAATTTCGATACCGCTAATGGCTGGGACGAAATGCTACGCTAACAATATCATTGCATTAATTATTTTGTGGCATACAGCCGAATGCATAACTAGAATAAAAAATATATATTTGCATGCTATGATCTATGGCTAAATGGGCTTGTTCTTAATATTATATTATTATTTCAATGCAAACATCTTATGTAACCCTATTTACAGTGAATAAATGATTTGAATTTGAATGATATTTTTTCAAAATCGAGATCTTTTTACTAAACTGACTTAACAGACGTAACATGCAAATTATTTATTAAACCATATTTTACAACTACTGCATACAAGTTTAAGCATCCGTGTATTTTGAGAAACAGAAAGATTACTTCTATAGGAGAGTATTCTTTATTTAAGAAGCTATTTCACAATCGTATGACAAAAAAGAACAGATATTATTAATTGAGAACTTTAACAAACTCTTTGACACAAAATTATTTGCCACATTTTCATTCACTATTTCACTGAATCAGGAAATTCAATTACTTCATAACCTGATAGCTATGTAGTTCATTATAATAATTGCAGCTCACGAAATCGAATTGCACTATATAATAATTTCACATAATTAAACAAAATACCTAGTACATAGATAATTGAACAGTAAATCTATCCAAAATTAATTAATTATAACAATATAGTTACATCAATCGTGTCGCAAATAACATATCCTAATAATTATATTCAACAATAAACCTGTCCTGTTGTAAATAATTTCAAATTAATGCAGATTGCTCGCATAATTCAATTATTTGTAAATTTAATTACAAGACATGTTATTTATTAAAATTAAATGGTATTTTTGTTTGTGACAATCAATTAATTAAATGGTTTAATAATTGTATTTGCGTGCGTAACATGGCATTAATGTTGACACCGTTCAACGTTAATGCCATGTGCCATACTTTTGTTACTGTTTTGGTTGTTTTGTGGTATGTAAGTACCTGTTGTATTCTCATCTTTTTTTAAGTTGACAAAAGGAAAGAATTCATCATATAATAGTTATTGGATTCGTTACCACAATACACTGCAGTTGGTCAGTCAGTCACGAATTTAAAGTGCATCACAGGGTGATGTCATTTGTTTGACATAAAAATATTTCAATTTAAAGCAAACATCAGAAAGTGAGTAAATGTGTGGAGAGACCTTTGTGGATCTGGAATTTCGAACAAACCTAAAAAGCACGACGGAGATCGAGCCTTCACTTCACAAAATACTGGTGGCAGAACAATGGTGTTATAGTGCTTATATGAGTTAGTTTCCATTTTCCTTTAACGACGTCTCTATAAAAAGTGCTTTAAATTCGTTTTCAGTAGCGTATGGCAGGATAACCTTTGAGAGAGAATCCCTAGCACCTCGATCCCACCTAATTAAAGCGAAGAAAATAAGCAATTTTTCTATTCAACTTCACTAGCTTTTTTGATCTATATGGCTGTTGAAACTTTCAGGCAAGCTGTAAACCTAAAAGGAATTTATGCAGTGAATTCACTGGAAGGAGCGTCGATTTAAAAACACGTCCTTTACTCTGCGGTGGCAGCTAAGTATAAGAAAGCAATTACTGTCATAATTATACACTTGCCTCACTAAAGGATCACTCAATTAATAGTCTATTAATCATGCAGTATGATGGGTGTGGTCCAGTAAGTTTTTTAGGGTTCCGTAGTAAACTAAAAGAAATCCTAATAGTTTCGTCATGTTCGGCCGTCTGTCTGTCCGCGGCTTTATGCAAAAACTATAAGCTCTAGAAATTTGGCATAGTTTAGTACATTGTAACTACGCGGACAAAACTGTATGAGAAATTTAGAAAAATAGTACTTTTACTGGTAGCTTCTATACACCTAAATAAAAAACGAAGTTGGGGTTAGAGAGGTACAGCAAAAATACTATTTTTGGTAAAGTTCTCTGGAATCTGGATGTTCTTTTTGTCCGTTATTTCAATGTACACAGGTACTGTACTATCTGAATACTGTTATTGTAGTAAATGATCATTAAGTATCACAACCAGTGACTTTTCTGATGGTGAATGATAGCCTAGGTTAATAATCAGCTTTATCATGGATATAGTGTGTTATATAGGCCGTAAGAAAGAGATCAAATCTTCAATAAAATCTTACCAATAGCGCATAGGCATGAACTCGTTCTTAGCATGTAGCTTAATTTAAGAAGTAAACAAGATATTTAAAATTCAGTCAGGGAGATGATATAAAAAATGCAACTTTACTTGATTCACCTTGTATTATGTTTTGTCACTAAATTGATCGCTTTTCTCTCGCATGTCGTAAAATCGGAGGCTGCTGTCATTCTGTGATTTTAATTTTTATTTCTTTTGCCGCATAAACTTAAATTTTATAACGGTGTATAATACATGTTATTAATATCCTGTCCAAATTAAAACTAAAAAGTCCCTATGAGTTATCTTAAAGGACTTTATAGATTTATTTTTGTCTGAGAATTTGTTATTTTTACATGTCTATATGATAATCAGTCCCACCGCGACCACGGCTGAAGCAAGTCAGCCGAAACGTTGGCAAAAAACCGAGGTATTTATGCCTTAAATATAAGATTTATCGCGAGTAAGACCCGCTATATAACATTGTATAATGTATACTAATCGCGAAAGTTTAAAATCGTTTATGATAATCTGATTCTAGGTGAATGAACGTTAGGTGCAATATAATATACCTTTGTTACGTAACACTATACCTAGTCATACACATGTGTATCAAGCTGAACGTCTCACAATGCGTTTGCGGCTTATTGGTTCGCATACGGATAGGACCGTCTGCTCCAATGATTATCTATACTGAAGCAACCATGATATCTAAATAGCTTCCATATGTATATGGATACTCTAGTATTATATTATGATAACGTAATCTTGTGTCTCAAGGATGTTTGGAGCTGAATACCGTTATAGCCTGTTAGTGTGATGGTCCATATGAGGAATTAGTTGCCTCAGGGATCGTGTGAGGTGACTAGCTATTTGGAACCTTGAATAGACTTGAGCTGATGTATTAAGGCAATTTCGGTAAAGTATAGTTGGCGTAATGTATGCATTATTATGCAATAAACCTAGATTGCTCCTTTAGATGTTACTAAGTAAAGTCAACTTATATACAATAAAATCGGTTAGTTAAGTATTGCTTCTCTTACTAGGTGCATAGGGTTCCCACCAAGATTTTAGGGTCCCAAGCCAACCTCACCTGCAAGTGGTGCACCTGCCGATCAACGGACGAGGCTCTGGCAAACAAAATATCCCGATAAGCGGCAATAGGCTCGCCACCTATTACGGGGGATCAAAACACTGGCGAAAAGTGGGCGTTTAATATGCCTCTGCCTACCCCTTCGGGGAAACAGGCGTGAGTCTATGTATGTATGTATGTTTGCTTCTCTTACTCCTCAAAGGTTAATTGAGTCAAATTGATAATTATTCTGTTTCGTAATTAGCTGTTGAATCGTAATATTTATGGCAGTGTCAATAATTGCAAAGTTATATTTATGCCGAACACCATCAAAATGTAATAAATATTTATCTTTATTAATAAACAGCATTCTGGTTCTATAATTAAATCCTTTGAACGTAATCATTCGAACCGTCAACAATTCTTTCATCAGGGTTGCCACAATCGCATTTCTTACCTACATTTGGGGTCAGGAAAAAACAATAAGTGCTACACCAAGAGACAGTGTAAGTGTAATTTATGTGCAAGGCTTAAGATATTATCTCAGAGGATCCTGCGTACAGGCAGTTCCTTGTGAGTTATTTTCTTGTTGACCCGCTAATTCCGGGGATTCTTATCATAAACTTGTTTTGTCTCTTGTAAGTGAAATTAATTTTTGCAGTTAGAAATATTGAAGTGGAGTTTTGGTGCATACTGTGATGTGTTTAGGTACGGTTTGCTTATTTTGTGTTTGCATACTTAAACTTACGCCAGTGTCTCCCTGAAGGGTAGAGATGCATGAGATCGACTTTTTACCAATAGTATTGTAGTCTCAGGTTTATTGCCGATTTTAAGTACATTTTTGTAGGTTATTATCATTTTTAACATATTAATTTACTTATGGGTTCATAACATAAATTCATATAATATTAGAAGCTAGGTACCACAAGCGCAGAATATCATATGCTATAACACGTTCCAAAAATATATTCTAATAATTATCCTGTGGTTAAAATGAATTACACAAATTATTATTATTATTAAAAACCGAATACCACAAGGGCCAGCAGTGGGACATCCACTGCTGGCCCTTCCATCTTCTACACAAAATCACCATCATCATCGCCCTAGCGTTATCCCAGTTGCATCCAAGACTTACAGCCTTGGAGCCCGAGGTCCGCTTACCGGTCTAACCAGATATCATTAACTTTTCCATAGGGCGACTGCCGTCTGACCACCGTAACCCAAAGGGATAGTGATATTCTATGGTCAAGACCAGTATCAGTTTATTTGAGTGTACTGACTCCCCGTAAGGACTGTCAAAGATCTTCATGACAGCCGGAGCCAACGGTTTAACGTGCTCTCCGAGGCACGGGGCAAGCGATAATTAACAATTTAATACGCACTTAACTTCGAAAAGTCATCGGTGCGCGCCGTGGATTTGAACCCGATACCCTCTGCATTCATGCACTGAATTCGTTGGTATCTCCAGTAGACTATCGCTGCCTACACAAAATATATATCAAAATAAAATTTAAATACGTGTATAAGCTGTCAAGGTCACCATTCTCTAGTAAAATAACCTTACCAAGCAACATTGTTGCATCGTGTGTAAACAACTATCTATCTTCCTTTCAGCAGCTCTCCATTAAACAAATAAAGGCAATGTTGGATGCAAAAGCTTTGCCAATGGACTGAATGTTTTCCCGGTAAAACAAATGCTAGCATTTTTCCTTTTGTAGTATTATTTTTACATGCGTTCATATACTGAAGCTTCTATGTCATAGAAAGGGTGGACATTGCATAATATGTTATCAGTTAAAATATTTAAATTAACCAAAAAAATTATAATTTTGATTTTTATTGACTGTACAAGTATGTGACTATTCATACCTATTTTATACGTGTTCAAAAGCGACCTCTAAAGTAGTGGCACATTATTGACAAAACATTATCAGACAAATTTCACACTGCCACTTAAGAATAAAGAATATATTTTTACAACTTCATTATCATCCCACAGAGCCCATACAGCTATTCTTTCAACTCTCTCAACACACTTCGCAACACTTTCAATACTTCACTCTAGAATAAAAGAAAGCGTCAAACACAACCGGCGTCACTCAGTAGCTACATCCATTCCTTTTTTGTTTCTCCTTTTTTTCCTTTTTTGTACTACTTCACTTGTTGGTTTTGTTAAGAATGTAAAGGAATTGACGTCTCCATCGCGATTTGTCACGCTCCACCGTAGTCGCTATGACGGTGCGATTTTTTCCGCCATTAAAATGAATATACAACTATAAATCGAGGACAATCAACTCTATTATTTCAGTCATAAAGTCCATTTTTATGGCACATGAGATCATGTTCTGTGTAGCTCAAAATATACTTAGCAATGTGGCATGAAGACCCCTTGTAGTGAGTCGTGATGACTTTATTTCATACACGCATTTTGGTATGGGTGCAAACTTTGCATACGCTTTTTAAATAGCCTTAGGCGTGTTACAGTGATTGAAGACTTGTTTAATATAGATATAAAGCAAAAAACGTGAATCATTTTGAGCCGATTTTAGTTCGTAGATTGGTTATTTGCAGACGTGTTTTAATTTGCTATACTTCATACTAGTTATTAAGTATAAATTGGGTTTTTATGACAAGGCATTTCTTATTAAAACTGGCTTAAGTGGTAATATGTTGTGACTTAGCATCAGTTAAAGTTATAATTGGATTGTTTGAACTATATTTTCTGCAACGTGGGTTCTAAATCAGAAGTAACTGTATATTATTATAAGTCTTCTTCTTTTGCCTGGCGCAGAATGTCTTTCGCTTCCATTCTCTCCCATCAGACGTCATCTGATTATCCACTCCCTTTTCATTCCTGTCATCCTTCACACAATCCATCTATCTTTTCTTTGGTCTTCTTCTTGCATTATATCCTTCAACTCTTATATTCATCACCTACATTGTATATTATTATAAGTACCTATAGAAACAAATTAGGTGTCGATACATGGAAGTACATACTGGCCTGCATGATAGATGCATTTCATTGCCCTGAAAAAACATTTTTGCTACATGTTTGTTAGCGGATATCAATGATTCATTCATGCACTGAATAATCACAAAATCTTAAATACCAGGAAGTATAGTGATAGGAAATGGCACCTGAGAATTAACTTTGGGGTAGTGCCTAATTCAGCGATTTGTTGAACTAAATGAATTCTTTAACACTGACAAGATCGCGGGGCTTACATACATACCTATTTGTTTACTCCTAACGCAATATACTTTACATGTTTATTCAGTGCCATCTTTATTTTAACAAAAGTCTATATTTCAAATAAAATTATTCAAAAATGCGCAATATTTGTTACCATATTATTAAGTTTTAAAACAAAGCAATTTCATTCTCTACACCAGAGTAACGCATTCTTTAATTCGAAAACGTAAGAAGTTGTATACCCTTCCAAATCTGGAATTCGATTAAAAGTCGTGACATCGTCATTTAAGACGGGCATGATGGATCCACCACTCTGCCGTTCGTTATTTATCTTAGTAACTTAACAATTTCATCGTGTTTGCTTCCCTTACACAACATTTACATTTCGTTTGCTTAGTCGGATAACTTGTTTCAACTTGAAATACAGGGCTGGCATAAATCTGTTTAATTTAAGACTAGTAAAAAGGCAGACATTTGCAACCTTTTTGCTGTCAGACTAGACATTGCTTGCATTTATATATATATTTTTTAGGGGAAGGCAGGAGAAGTCACATTTCGCCATGAATTTTAGGTCCCATGTAATAGGGGGCGAGCCTATTGCCGTTACCGGGCACATCACCAAACTCCGGGCTGCTACTGAGTATTCGGCAAAACCCAGTAACACTTTTGCCCGACCCGGGATTCAAACCCGGGACCCCCGATCAGCAGTCGCATACGCTATCCACTGGACCACGGAGGCAGTCAGATTGCTTACATTCTTGTTGTGAATTGAAATCTAAGGACCCATTTTCGTAATTATATAAGTTCAAAATGTAGCTTCCATCTAGTCTCGGTGTCATACTTATGTCATAAATGGTATTCTCCTACATGAACTGACACTTGAATAATATCGCGACTAGATTGTAATGAAACAACGTGTCAATCGTCAACGTCAATTTCTTCGAGTTAAATAAAATTGACACTAAGTGTAGCAGAATAACAATTGTAAGTCAATTCAAAATCAAATCGCATTTCGTTCAACATACTGTTTCTGTTAAAATATGAGCATCGGTATGCTGTTATTAAACATATACTAGATGATGCCCGCGGTTACACCCGCGTTATACTGCTCCGCTTCTGTGGCTCATAGCGTGAGATTATATAGTCTATTAGCCTTCCTCGATAGATGGGCTATCTAACACTGCAATATTTTTTCAAATCGGACCAGTAGTTCCTGAGATTAGCGCGTTCAACCAAACAAACAAACAAATAAACAAACAAACAAACTCTTCAGCTTTATATATTAGTGTAAGATGTACATTCCTTTTGAATTGATCTACTTTGTATCGTATCATAAGTTTGTATTAATCAAGTATTTTTTTATTTATTTAATTGCGGAAATGGTACAGACATCTCGGATAACTCTGAATGTCAGGGGTATTATTTTTTATTTGTCACGTCATTATTACGTGATTAAAATTGTAATATGATCAAAATATGCACAAGTAATATTTACTATTTGTGCAAAACAAAAACATATTCAAGGCCAAACTAGAAGAAGTAAATAAAAAAAGTTGAATTAAATTCGCAATTCGCTCTATTACGCACTTAAATTGTGTTGTACGCAGAACCAGAGTCATTGCATTATATAATTTTGCTTTATGTACTCTTAGATGACGAGGAAAAAAAAAGGCGAGTTTATCCTACGATTGAAGTGATTTGTAACACTATAGTAATATATTATAGTATGTAATCGTTTAAGTCTCTTACTCGATGTTTAACAATACTTATTAGCCATATCGTGTGATGTGCACATTCACCTTTAGCTTACCTGTAATTTAAGTCTATTGACAAATTTACTATCGCGTATAAAAATCTGCCGTATTAGATCTAAAAAATAAATATAATTATACGCCACTTAATAATCATGCAACATGGAGGTATGAAATTCTTTGTATGTATGTATATTATGAAGCTTGCATATGCAGATTTTTATAATTTATTAGATTTCACTGCCGGCAACGAGCGTAGTAGCTTGCAGAGTTACAATTAAAATCAGTTTTTGATTAGCACGCTCTAAAATCGGATCTGCTTTACTTCTGCGAAGCATTTGAAAACCTCTAACACCAAAAAAGGCAAGAAATGGACGCAACCTTGCGGTTTTAACGACGCGATATTTCTTTATTTTGCCAGCCCTGCTCGAAACGGATGGAAGTGGATTGAGACGTTAGTGGCTTGCAACCTGTAGGGTCCGATGTTTTATTTCTTTTAGCTCTTGGACTATAATGGTTCCTTTACTCAACTTTTTTGCTTTAAAGTTGAACATTGCATGAGGTATGGCGGTTAATTTGTTGTGTTAAATGGCTCGTGTTTGTAAATGTATGCTTGTTTTTACGATGTTGCTAGTTTAGGTGTGTCATGATCTTGTTACTAAGTTTCACTTAACGAGAGATGTTGCATAACCGCAATTTCGTAAGATTAATATACAATAAATAAAAAATATTTAATACTATATGACCAACATTACTTCGAAGTGAAGTGCGTATTAAATTGTTAAATATCGTTTGTTTAGCGGTGAACGAAGATATTGCAAGGAAACCTGCGAGTTCCCAACGATGATCTCGAAAGACACATGAAGACTATTGACCTGCACTGGCTCAGCGTAGTGAACAATGGCCTTGCTCTTCTCGTAATAAGAACAGGCACTTGCCCAAAAGTATAAATACAGGGCTGATGATGATGATTAAATTCTTGAATTTGCTCGCGGCTCTGTCAGCTTGATGGAAGTTGATTCTCAAGGCAAAAGGTTTCTTACGATTCTGTGTGAGGAGATAGAAGAGTGGTGAGTGCACCAGTCTTCTATCTCCGCACACAAAAGCATAGATAACATCGCACCAATGCGACGTGAAAAAAGCACAACGGGACAACAAACACAGTTTCTCTATTTAGAATGGCTAGTTAAAAGAGTACCTTGCATGTTATAGCAAATATGAAGGCATTACCTACAAATTGCTTGTTACTTTGATGTAACATGCTTTACCTGTTTTACATAAACTGTCCTCATGAGTCTATAATTTGCATCCTTTTTTAATCAGGTCATACAGGTTGTCAATAGAGGCTGTCTCGTTGGATCCGTTGAATAAACCTGCTATTATCTCGGTAAGATGAAATTTTGGTAAATGGTATTTTTATTTCGGAAACCTCACGTGATCTTCAAATAAACCAACAATATGCAGTATAACTTCCCAATGGCTTAAGACCATGAAGATTCCCTTTGTAATGTAAGTATGATATACCTTGCCCAACTCTTGCAGATAATATCATATCTATCTACATAAATCATTTTGTGAGTGTGTGGCCACCTCTGGTGTCGGGGTTTATACGAATAGGGCCCACGAAAGTCTCCGACACCGCTACCGACGATCTAACGTACCGTCTGAGACACGACAGTTATACTCTACTGTCACTGTCACAACAAACGGTCACCCATCCAAGTGATGACCTCTGCCAAAGTTGCTTTACTTTGCCACTTTATTACAAACGACAAGACACGGTGTAAGTCCATCAAAATATTTATGTCTTATCATATATAACACTTCCATCATTACTCGAAAGTGTTTCTTAAAGAACCCAACCTTCTCAACCCCAGCCGACTTAACCTTACCGAAGATAATCTAATCTAAGCTTACACAGGCGTCCACAATATTTGGCCAAAGCCCGATATCGGTACAACCATGATTAACCATTTTACAAGAGGACGATGTGCTTGGATGTGAGCCAGCACCGAATTTTGATTTAGCCTTGCCGATAAACATTGGTGGCTTTTTACATATAAGGTTCTGTAGCCAATAATAATGATCAATAATAATATCTATTCATTCTGAGGATATTGTTACCTTCTTATTATTAGGTATATTATATATTTTTATTCAGTAATAAAGAAATTGTTTTCTGTGTGTTAGGTATTATAAATTTTGGGCTTAGGGAGTGTGATTCATGTAATTTTTTATTTTACCTGCGTTATGTATCGTTGTAAGCACTGCTTAAAACACCTTTTTCACTTAACATGTACGATATTAAAACAAATTGTCAAAATTCAAGGATAATTATTATTTTTTGTTCTGTATATGTTGCTCGCAGAAAATGTACATAAATCAACATATTCTGACTTCTGTTAATAATATTAATTTAATCGTTCGTCCTTGAACTTTATATCCAACAGCTGTTGATTTAAATATTTTTTTGTTAAATTAGTAATTATGAATCAAATGCCATTTCCTTTAATATTTAATTTCATCTGCTATTACATCTACTCGCATCAGCTTTATCGCATAATGGTATTATGCTAGGCTCACACAACATCCAGGCGGTTTTGCTCAATGCATATCGTTTTCATTTTATCAAAAACAAAAAAAGTGGTCGGTCAAGCGCGTTCCGTTGGCATGGGTAGGTTCCATTTCTTTTTTATTTAAAATGGCAGCTGCAATGTCACTTTTAACAAAACGGTGTAATTTCATTTCCTTAGATCGTGTGTGGCCTACACGATTAAAAAAATTTTGGGATATTTTAAGTTTGTTCGATTTAAAAAATGCGTTTTTATAGTATGTAGGCATATATTTACGTATCTGTTTCTAGGATGAGCAATATACTAATTGGCTTTAGTGATTAATTCTCGTTAAAGTCTATAAATTTAGTCTGCTAGTGAAATGAGCTCTTTTATTAGTTCGGATAAAATAATTTCACGTCTAAAGTCGTAGGTAGTTTTGTTCATAAGCGAACATCTTACCTCAGACTTGGGACACGTATAAATACAATATAAATAATTACACTGGCAGGTAAGCTAAAAACAAGTTAAATTTTTATCCAATCTTTACATAACTGTTTGCAATTAAATTTCTTTTGGATCGGTTGATATTAGAAATTAATTGATGAAAAGCTTTTGAAATATTTTGGGTCATATGTTACATTTTGGAGATAAGTTTAGAGATAAACTCATAAACTTTTGAATATACCAAACACCCCTGCACTGCCTGAAGCAATTATATTTTAATGCATCCCCTGCTAGGCATTAAATGTTACAACCAAAACAAACGTTGGACGCATAACACAAACAAATCATACAGGGGTTAGCTATCTTATCGGAGAACCCTAAAAACATGAAGGGGCGTTCGCACCGCCCGTGGCCCCGCACGTATATAATAATTATTGTTAGACAACCATCGCACTCAAAAACGCCGACAAATCAACACACGCACACCGATAAAAGCATACACGCGCACACAAATAAAACAAAACTCTCACACATTGACAAAAACTACTCACGAATACGCATACTAATACCAAATCGTGTACGACGCAGCGCGTACGCATTTACGCACACATCTATAAGTTTATTCGCGTTATTTAGGGCCGTTACACACATACGGCTTAACATCATAATTACGAGGGCCAGTGGCGTGCGTCGAGATGTAACGAGCTTAAGCAAAATGGCGGACAATTTTTGTTTTTATACAAAAGTTGTAGGCTTAATAAGTTGATGTTTGAATGATGGCTACGGATATTGAAATTATGTGTTGAATTTACAGTTGTCTATTCTTTTTGAGTCCGTGTTTGGTGTTCGAAGGCGATGTGTTTTTATACGATACAAATGACTCTCGGTTAAAATGAGTTTCGTGAAACCTGTCTCATGAGCAACGTGTTCTATGGAGCAAAATCGTGACGTACTTTGATGACATAATATACATTTATTGACCACAGCATTTGATGTGATGTTAAAAGTGTCCTTGTCATGTTGAAGAGTTCTATTTATTTTTGTTCACACGAGGCAAAAATATGTGTTATATGTAGACACAAAACGAATTGATTCAAAGCTGTGCACGTTTTACATCACTGGTTCAGTTTTTATAAATTTCCTTGTAAGTAGAAATAAACTTAAATGGTACCTTTTTGGGAAATAAACTCAAATTTATGTATAGATGAGAAATAACATTAAAAGTATTTTAAAATAGATTCTTTATAAATCGTAACTGTTCATGCAACGTACATGCATTAACGACCATGTTTTTACTCAGAAAATTAATCAAACCCGTAAAATACTTCCTTTCTTTATTTCATTATATGTAATTGTTAATTTTAGATGACCAATTCATTTTGACATGTCGCGTCACTATCTCCCAAGCATCAATGATGAGCCAAGCGTTAAAATCATTTAGACGTCTGATCACATAATCAGAGAACAAACGCATGAAGATAAAGAAGATAAATACATCGTGAAAGTCCAATTATTTCCAACTGAAGACGAAGAATAATCAGTCACTTGACCCTGTTATATGGTAATGAAGTTTTGGAATTAAATTCGTTTGGCGTCTTAGCCACGGTAGCAGGAAACACTTAAGCATGAGTTAGTAAGTGATTATCATTTATTAGTAAACTAGGTAACGTTGATATAAGTACGGAGAAGAAAATGTAAGTGTTATGAATACATTTTGTACAAACTAGTTTTGGTAATGTTTCTTGATAAGTATTAAAAATTACTTATTTATCTTTGAATTAGGCAATAGTAATTCGAAGTTTAAAATTATTCAAAAGTTGTATTTTGGCATTTTAACTGCGTATCAAACACAACGGGAGCTACGACATTTCAATTCCAAAAAATTTACATGTATCGTAGGCATGCGGATTTAATATTACTAATGAAAATATACTAAAAAACGGCCCTTGATGTCATTATGAATGTAACATATTATGTTAATTCACATATTCGGTCGATTATAGAGGCAGATTCAAGAAGCTGATCTAAGCACAACACCTTATCCATCCTACACAGGCATTTCAAACGAAGTTACCTCTCCTGACAATATGTACCATAATGAAAGAATGACCATACTGTCACAAACGGCTACTTTCACTTTTAACATCATATCACAACATTTCGAAAATGCTAAAAGGGTACCTCAACTATTTATTGTATCATCGTCACGCCCACTGTTCCAATCAATTTGACCATTTGTTATTCGGCACTGATTTATAAATTCTAAAGTATTGACTGGACTGTTGAGTGACCTAATAATAAATAAGCGCGTGGGTTTTATTGAATGTAGCTTTCATTCTTTCCACTATTCGACCTCATATTGTCCAATAGAGAAACTTAAATTCACTTTAACAAGACGTATTTGTCATTTAAAACGAAACTTATTCACTAAAAAGGTAGAAATTACTATAGCCAATAATAATTAGCAAATAAATACGCAGAGGTAAGACTAATTCTGAAAAAAAGGTTAAGCAAAAATCAGAGTTGAATTGTTTGTATACGCTATGCTCATTGTTAAAGCATTTTTTGTTAAAGAGTTATTTGTTAAAACTGTAAGTAATTATAAATGTTTGCATCTATTTGCATTAAACGATAGATTTTCCAAAAAGTAAACACCTTTAAAACAACTTTAAGAAACGCACAACAACCAGTCAAAACAACGAAGACAAATCGGGTAGTCTACAAAATAAAAAAGGGAACGAAACATTCCTTAGAATACGCCCCGATTTCTGATAACGTCAACGTAGAAATATAACCAGAATTAAGTCGACTAAAAGAGTTGTTACCGAATTAAGTTCACCAAGAAAAATAACATACAAATAGAGGAGAGATCAAGATTGTGGGAAGAATGAGTGAGTAATTATTAAAACAAGATTATTATCGGAATCGCTAAGTCCGAAACAAGTTTTGAACAGATTAATAACTAGCGTCAGTCATTAACGCTATACACGGTAATTGCCTGGCACCATTATGATGAATTGTCCAGTTTTTGTGAGTATATTCTCACCAGCTACTTTTTAACGCTTCAAGGGATTCTTACATTAACATTGTTGCATTAGGATCGATTAGGCAGTGGATGTCTGTATACCGTTATTTGAAGCTCAAGGGCCGTTAGCTGTTTTGATATTTTCTTCGTGTGTGTTTTTATTTTGTTAAAGTCAGGAGTGACATATTTATTTATCTTTGTCGTAAGTGTTTTGAGTTAGTATATGTTGTGTATATGTCAGAATATCTTGGGAGATATTTTATTTTATAAAAACAGAGTACGGCTTTATGACGACGCCTGTGTCATAAGAAGCTTACGGAATATCAGACACAAGAACCATATACCTAATTTAAATATCTCACAAGATGCAAGATGTATTCCTAGTCCTATTTTATTTCGTTTTTCTCTTTGAGTCTATGCAAGATAGTAGTGTCGAAATTGGATATAATATACTTGTGATTCACAATCATAACTTTATTTTGTCTGATTCCGACTTAGTACTAAATATATTTGAATCTATTACAGTGCTAACGTTATTACCTAAACAAATAAATTTTAGTTTTTAAATAAATTTTTGATCTTGATTTTGAAGGTAACCCGCGTCCTCTCGGTATAAAGGACAGGTAAATCAAATAAAATTTGTCAAGTCAAATAATCCCATTGAAGTATATTACAACAAACATTAATCGTATTATTATTATATTCTCGTATTTTATAACTTAATAACGACCCTTTTCTCCTCAAACAATCCTTCAAAATATGATAATGTTTAAATGAAAATAGCCCTTTCTTTGTAGCTAATTCGTTTACGAATGCCGACGAAGTCACCAAAGAACTTAAGCCCTGTCTTATTTAAATTAGGCTCTAAAATAAATACAGCGATGCTAGGAAACTTAAGTGCGGGACACACCGTACACAGCGATGCATGTGACGATTTCACGCGGCAAAGTGCTAAGCTTTTATGCGGAAAATGTGCAAGTTGTTACGCTCATGCATGTTACGGCTTTCTTAGTATGTTTTAGTTTTAGTAGAAACTTTGTGTAAATGCGCGTTGTGTATTCTTAAATACATATGTACATACGTACTTGAATGTGTAAAGTTAGACAGTTTATTTTAAAGCGATAACATCATGTGCATTTGCTTTCATCGCACAAAGTAAATTTGAGTTATGCCCATACTGAGAGAGACTGTAAAGTTTCCTTAAAGCGATGCGCTATAAATGTCTAGACTCTGCCTGTTGTGTTTGTTTCAAAATATATAAAAAGGTTAGTAAAACGGAACATTCTTGAACCATACACAAATAAGTTTGCAGCCAAAATTTTTGTTTTTTAACGTTAGTAAACATTAATGTCGAGCGACGACCGGTTGGCGCAGTGGGAGTGTAAGCGACTGCTACGCCGAAGGTCGCGGGTTCGATTCCCACTCAAGTCAAACATTTGTGTGCATGAACATGGGTGTTTGTCTTGGTCTGGGTGTTTCTATGTAAGTATATATGTATGTTTATCCATTATCTAGTACCCATAGTACAAGCTCTGCTTAGTTTGGGACTAGATGGTGATGTGTGTATGTGGTAGATTATTATTATTACAAAATTGTATATTCATCGCTAAATATCGTACTATACAACATTGTAATTCAACATACTTAAATAATACCGCAGCTATAAATACATTATTATAACAAAACTAGACGAAGTGATGAAAAAAGTAAAGCTCATATTAAATCGTCCTAGACAAAGCTGACAGTAATCGTTAATCGCGTCTGCCGCGCGATTGCTCTCGGTGTATAATACACTTAAAGGTTTTTACAATCTGTGCCTCCGCTCGCAAACGCTCTCAACCAAATTGTATTATTTTGCATTTATTTTTGACAAAGCATACTGTAAAATGGAGCCGTTGGGTTTTTTAAATTTTAATTAGTATACTTCAAATTTTATTCCTTTGTGTTTTCCGACGGTGTCTTCGCGAAGTCTAGGTTTTTCAAATAAGGAAACGAAAGAAGACAGGAAGGCAGAGGTCTTATTTTTGTTTTTAATGTTTGATAGCTCGCAGTACATTTTATAGTCGTCTTATTTTGAAGCAGTTTCAGAAGCAGCATTTATTGCGGGTTAATTTAATAGAGTTACGTTTAATTTAACAAAAATACACAGAGTTACGATGAATACGCTGAGTTAAGAACAATTATATATTTCTTTATTTGATTCCAATTATTTGAAACAACCTATTATCCTTCTTTTCGTTCTACTTAATTTTAACCATCATGTTTTTGCATCATCTATCGGCTGCACGTATGATGTAGTGGTTTATCTATAGGCAGAATAAGCTGCTAAGTCTCTACTCTTCAGCGGTGATAAATCCTACTTATAGCGAAAATAACGAAGATGAGTTTGCTGAAATGTTTTATTTTTGCAAATTCCACCAATGAAGACAAATTTTATAAGATTTGTCTTAAAAATAAAGGCAAACCTACCTTAAGACAATTACAAACTAACCGTGACTCCGTTTTAAAATAAGCCTCACTTGAAAGTTCTGAACCACATTTCAGCTAGTTAGAATCACACAGCGTTAATAAACACATCAGAGTGCTACCCAACCATATCGTACAGCATCCGAATCAGACGATTTGATGTATAAATGAGGCATCAGCGAATAAGATATCATACGGTCTCCCAGATTACACATCATTAATTGAGACGTCAGTCAAACAAAAAGATAGGACATACTAATTTAGATATCATGCGTCGCACGACTAATCGCCAAGACAGTTCTGAGAATCGAGACAAGTCGGCAGCTTTGTATGAAGTTATTTTGGCCCAGACGGTCCGAGTGTTAAAGGGTGAACCGATTGTTTGGTATTCACGGTTGAATGAAGTGATAAAAATAAGGCTCAGAATGTGTACGCCAATGAGTTTAACGACTCTGTTGAAGTGTGAACAAATTTCGAGGAGTTTATTATTTTGCTAAACTTCCCAGCAACTATTCACTAGCATCTAAGGCACGCAAATCTCATTCAACAATCAATCAGCAGTCGTATATTACTTAAATAGCTTTAACATAATTAAATTTTATAGCGATTTAAGTAATATACCTACGTTTTACACTAATATCATATTTTAACAAAGTAGCCTAGGTTAGTAGCTGCCAATGAAAAAAATAGTAGCCATCAACATTTTGATTAACGTGCATAAAATGATACTAAAGCTGATGTCAATCACATAACAAAGTTATCTACTCAACCAAAAATGGTTTCCAACAAAAACAGAATGCTGAATACAACGTCAAAAATTATTAATTGAATCAGTCTCAATTTCCATCACTATAAAAAACCGACGATACTCAAACGACCATAATTTACGATCTCAAAACATATTAATATGTTAATGTTACCCACGTACAAGGGTTAATTGATGTTAATAATAAATAAAAAAAGAAATATACGCTAAAGATTATAAAAATATATTTTACACCTGTACTAACGGACTCGAAATCGATTCAATTCGATGTTGAAATAGTTTCAATCGATTAATAATCGTTGGAAATGACTTTCCGAATGAGGTTTTTTTTTAGTCGAGTCGCGATAGTGTGACCATTTACAACTAATTTGGTGTTGGGAATGTGTTTGAAATAATTTTATGAAAATGTTGCCGAGACGTAAGCGACAGACACACATGAGCATGTGATTAATTGTGGAAACTTATGGCGCTTAAGATTAATTGAGATTCTTGCATATTGATGTGGCACGGGTAATATATTGGTTCTTTATCTTAAGTAACAGAGCTTTAAACGAACGTACTACGATTTATGTCTGTATTCTTTGGGAAAGAACGACTTCGTGTTTAATTTTTGTATGTGAGCTTTGTGTTAGAGTCACAAAGTCAACGGCGATGTCGTATATTATTAGAATAATAACTATCAATTAACAACAAAAAATAATGATGAGAAAATGGTTAAGAAACATTAAAAGATTATTTTATATTCTCATGTCACGCAAAACATCACAAACATTGAAATAACGAATGCAAGCGTCTAGATTAAAATGATAATTTAGGATCATGATCGGTAATCTGATTTGAATCTAGACCGAACCCGTTCTATGACAATTCATAAATTATAATTATGGATTTTACTACGGATAAGTTATATCCAAACAGGAAAAAACAATATGCATATTATTGCAAAATAAGTGTTCTGAGTGGATAGTAAAACTCGAAACCAAGTATTAATCAAGATGACAAAAGACAAAACCAACCTGCTTAACGAGGGCCTTTAAATCCTTTAACTTTTAGACATGGGAAGTAGACATAGCATCTATAATAGTCACGTTGCTATCGTATTTCTAATGAGCATGATAACTAAACTGATGCGTCAACCAAACAGTCAACAAGGATTAAAACACTGAATGCAAACGCAATTCTGCGAATCAACACAAAGTAACTCCAACAACCAAATAAATAAAATATTGTCAGTACAGCTAAATTGGTCACTTTGATCCTGTATCGTATATGAAACCTTACCCTTTTCTTGGAAATCAACTATAATCGATAAAACGATAAATATCGTACGCATATTACCGTGGAATAGCCTCAGTATTTATTTATCTTTCATATTTATATTTTTCAACTAAAACACGTTCGTCCATTACTCGTATTGTTCACGCAAATACATAATTTTCTACCTCGATACGTTTCAGCAAATTTTATGAAAATAGTTTGGGCAGCTAACTTATTACAATATTTGCATTGGAGTACTGATATGTCATATGCTGTAACAGTAAGTGAGTATGTATCTAAAGTTTACACTACATTACTGTTGGCTGCATAAACAGTCATTATTTTATTGTAATTTTGTTCTGTATTCGCCGATTCTGCAGGCAGCTTTATTGTGAATACTATTACATTATACATTAAACGTATATCGTTGAATACTCGTGTTGCATTGGAATTGATATTGGTTGCGTGCGTGAACTGAAGCTGTGACCTTTGCCATTGAGAAAGTGTATTAAAGGAGACTTAATTTATTAATAATGGCCTTACAAAGTATAAGATATTGGTTGTTTATACGATCGGAATTCTATCTTGCTTTGAGTGCTTATAAGCTCAGAAAGCAATATAAAATTCCACTCAATATTAATTACTTACTTTGTTTCAAGCTTAATATGATAAACGATGAGAGGTTACGAAGACTTTGAACGCTAAAACACGTTGAATGCAAAACTACATAAAGTCTTGATTTATTCTAATTAAAACCAGGTGATTTATTACCCAATTCTAAAATATGGATTAATATGAGGTAGATATATGGAAAAGCTTATTTCAGACCAACTAAACACTCTTATGACTGACTACAAAATAACTAGCCTATGAGACTTTAAGCAGGCAACAAAACGTTTGTTAGGTTTATTAAATTTAAAAACCTTTTATTGCGTACAAACATTACAAAGCACGAATATTGTACAATACGTGAATATTAATACAACAACCTGCAAAATTAAATGCAAATCTAATTAAATAATTGTACCGTGTAACTATACAAAACATAATTTACAATGAACTAATATTTGATTGAATATCAATAACGACCACTAAAAGCTTTGTCGCTCTGTATAATTTAGCTTATTCACTGCGAGGCCATAAAACTACGCTAGTGTGGCTGGCGCGTGATTGTGCATTTGTATCAGGAGTTAATCCTAATATTATGTATTGGTAATAAAACGTACACCATGAGAATTTAATGATATTTTGTTTAGACGTTTAGCACTTTGTATACAGTTTCAAGTATTGCTATAATAATATGTTACTCAGACGCATAAAGTGTTTGAGTGCGTGAAAAGGGTAGATATTTTTATTGAAGTGTTGAAGATGTAGATGGAAAGGATAGATATGAGGGAATAGTTTTTATCAAACCTGTAGAACTTTTTGCCCATGTTACGAACCTTACAACGTGGATTGCAATTTACCGACTTAGCTGAAACATTGTTTATGAATTCCCTTTAAGTAAAAAAAATACTTTACTTTTATTTTGTAAAGCTGAGAAAGCATTGGTCTATTGGAGACTGGAGGCATAAGTCTGTACCCAGTTATCAGTTGGCGGCTCCAAGTCACAACCACTATGTTGGTTCGCCTGCTGTACACCTCGTATATTTCCTAAAACATTCTACTCAAATTTATCAATAAGTAAATCAAATTGTGAAACTATAATAATATACACCTTAGTTTCCGTTACAAAATCAACAAGTCTTATCCAATATTCATGTAAGGAAATTATATCAATTACCAAGACACTACCGTTCAAAATTCGCGTGACTAATAAATTGTAAGTGAACTTTATAGTACATTAGTATCTATTACAGAAACAGATACTGCGTAAGAAGCTGATGACGTCGACTATCTTGATAGAGGACACGCAACTGTTCATGTTAAGGTAACAAGAGAAATGTGGGATGTAACGTTGAGCGCAGACGTTGAAAATGTTTCTAGTAGTAATTGATAGGATATATTGATGGTAGTAGATTTCTGGTGCGTGGTTGTCACAGCTAAAGGATGGAAAGGAATGAATTTGTTGGACACGGATGAAAGAAAATTTTTGATGCTTTAACTTATTATTGAACACCTTACAAACATAATTTGAATTTGTCACGGTAGCCATTTAAGTTAGACGTACTAAAATATTAAAAACACAATAAAAATATAATATTTTTGTAGGTGACTGTCCAGAGTGATTCTAGTCTGACCTACGAAATCCAACGGAATAGCGATATTCCTTGGCTAAGATGAATATTTGGATCTACCGCTGATATTTTGTGGCAATGAACAAGAAATATACGATTTACAAATCATTCTGAGAAATAGTCCTCCAAAACTAAAAGTCGTGCAACTGATTAGCTGTTTTATTCTGAACCGAGTACAAAAATTGTTGTAAACGATTGTCGTGCAAATGATTGTGTGAGAACTGGCACAACCAGTACTAATTATAATTAATATTACATAGTAAAACAAGACGAAAGTCAGCTGCTGCATACTTGAACGCAATCGTTAATTGCAGTTCCTTTACACGACGCAATTACACATTTAACTAAACAAAAAGTTCGTCCCGTGATAATTACACCTGCCATTCCGCTTGAAATAAATACTTTCCAGTAACAAGTAATATTATATGAAGAACATTTTTCTGCAACCCACTTACGTAACAGTAAATGAATTAAGGTTAATAATGATACTCTTGATTGTACAGTACACGCATACATACAAACATATATAGAAGTTCTACTTTATCGTATTCAATGCTTTGAACAGAAAAAAATCATGAAACTCGAAAGCTATAATATTTTTGGACCTCGATACCTGCACGGATTTTAGATTTAGATATTGATTAAAAATGTAAGTTTTAAGACTTGATTTTGATTAATGATTTCTTTTATGATGACGTCATAAGACAATCGTCTATCTATAAGGATAAAGTTTATGAGTGACAATATTTTACTGGAATATTCTAAATACTATGGGATAGGCAGTGGGATGTACATAGGTTATAAGCCTTCTCTCAAAGGTACATTATGACCTTGGCAACTTTGTTTCATAAAAAATAACATATGGCCTGTATCTAAAACATTTAAAACACCGCAGATAACTGAATCACCTCTCAAAGTTGCGCCAAGCTAGAAAACCAGTTTTAAAGAAAATCGGGCAAAAAATTTGGCTACTATAAGAAGGTTTTTTTGGTATCGGACACTAAATAACTGCGTTCACTTATTGAACACACCCAAAATGGTTCACAAGGAAGCGTTATTTTGTTACTTCAATTTTAAGGTTCATGTAAAACCGTCCCCATTTCGACAATGGTATTTGTTCTTTTAGAAGATCGTTGAAAACAGTAATCCTGGCTGGTAATACGAAATCCAATCAAAATGGCATCCGCAAGTTTACATCAAACGGTTGCCATTTCGAATGGACGAAGTAGTCAATTCATCATCATCAGGCCTATATATATATTGTCCCACTACTGGGCACGGGCCTCTTCTCACTATGAGAAGGGTAAGAGCATAGTCCACCTCGCTGGCCTAGTGCGGGTTGGCAGACTTCACATGTCTCACAAGAACATTATGGAGAACTCTCAGACATGCAGGTTTCCTCACGATGTTTTCCTTCACCGTTTAGCAAGCGATAATTAACAATTTAATACGCACTTAACTCCGAAAAGTCATTGGTGCGTGCCGTGGATTCGAAGCCGGACCGCCTGCATCGCAGTCTGTCGGTCTCTCCACTAGACTATCGCTCAGTTAAGTAGTCAATTAGTCTAATAAAATTATTGCCTGTATTAAAACGGTAGATATGCTATCCTAATCAAATTGAACGACACGAAAGTGTCATGTCTCTTTATGAGGTGTACCAATATCTATTAATCATTTGGTAGCTAATAAAACTGAGCCGGATATATTTATAGAAAATATTTAGTTACAACTTGATTTGTGGCATTTAATGTTTTCTAATGTTTTTCGTAATTTAAGATAGTAATATTAATTACAGCGGAATTCTCGCGTT
Organism: Euclidia mi; assembly: GCA_944739405.2. Classification (NCBI taxonomy): domain Eukaryota; kingdom Metazoa; phylum Arthropoda; class Insecta; order Lepidoptera; family Erebidae; genus Euclidia; species Euclidia mi. The sequence continues at coordinate 8,354,966 of OX123193.2, read as the reverse complement.
GTAATTAAGTAGGTATCTTATTTAGACAGACCAATTTTTTAATTTGAACAAAGTATGGAGAGTGAATGCCAATTTAGCGCTTCGCCATTCAATAAAACCTGATTCTGTTTATTCACCTTTTTGCTACGGTCTGTTTAAAAGCCAATGACAATTAGCTAATCCGAAAACTAAATCCTATCAACCATGAGTAGATCAATAAGGTGTTTTTTAAGGTTTAAAATAGGTGATTGCAATTTTAGTGAGCATTGTAAGAATACAAACACTGCAACTTAAGTTAAAGAAGTCCATAAATATCATCATCAGCCCTGTATATAATTTGTTCCACTGCTGAGTATGGACCTACTATGAAAAGGGTAACCCCGCTGGCCAAATGCGGGGTAAAACAGACTTTATATGTTTTTCTTTTCTCCTCAATCCTCCTTAATCCTCAAGTATTTCGGACCCGTATCACGAAATGAGAACTCCATGGAGCGACTGGTCATCCAAGGCAAGCGTTCACGGGCGATCACCTACCCTGGCCTGACCAAATTTAATCTGCCACTCAGAGTTCTATTGTAGAGTGCTCACGCAATGCAAAGAACCATCACAGATGAGAAACGTCGCAAAAGCTTCAGTAGCCAAGGAGAAGGCTGATGACGACCCAAACCCCTCATGACAACTCACTCATGACATTCATCACGGAGCCACGACCTCTCTGTCAAGAGTGTACGACTGAAGAGAGAGATGTTTTTCTAAAACATTATGGAGAATTTGCAAACATGCAGATTTCCACGCGGTAATTTTCCTTCCATATAGCAAGCGAGTAATGAATAATTTAATCTGTACGTGCTTTGATCAACTTTATTTATAAATGCGTCACCTCCTATTACCAACATCAAGCCTTTTAAGCTAAGCTAAATAATTTCATATCCTAGGATTGGTCTCATGTCAGTAGTGCAATGATATCTCAATACCACTTATTCGAGATCGAAAGGCATGAGGAAACATTCTGATGCTGCTTAGCTGACGAAGTGCCTCTTAATTATCAGCAAGCCTCTAGACGTGTGTTGCTGTTTATAGTTTAAAATTATTATTGAGTAGAACATTCTCATATTCGGTACTTTATGATAAATCATTAATCAAAAACGATTTATAGTAACAACCATTTTTTTCATCAGGCTATAATGAATATGTTGCTATAATCGTCTAGCCAAGCAGGTTGCGTTCATATTAAGACATTAACTGGTAAGCAGGTGAATACATCAAATTGTAGTTTATTTCTTACAATGTTGAAAAATTATAGGTTAAACATACGCGGCGCGGCAATGAAGTACAGGCAGTTTGTCAATAAAACACAAACAAATTATGCTATAAGCTAAATTTAAACCTAGTCCTTATAACTCAAGATAATGATTTTGAACATTGCCTCCATGATCGAAAGGAGCCTTGGTAACCTTCTATAGTGAAACTTATAATGAAAAGCTTGCCCACAGCTATTTCAGGTCGTCAACATTGAATTATCCAGTCACCATCAGGCTTGTTGCTCAGCTGCTGTATGTCTGTGTAGGATGGATTAAGAGTACTAAATGTAACTATCCCATAACGCAAATATACGAAGCAAATAGTATATTTGCGAATGGATGGAAAACTTGGCATCAAAACCCCGTATCAACTCATCTGGCCAGCGTGGTATATTAGGCCAAGTCAAAGTCAAAATCATTTATTCATCTAGGCCACAAAGTGACGCTCATGAACGTCAGATTTAAGTTAATTACTTAATGATTCTGCATTTACATTTACTGCCACGTTCGCAATGCAATAGGTAGAACCACGAGAAAGAACGGGCAATAAAACTCATGGCCACTTTTATCAATCAAATATAATGGTTGTACATTTTATTTTGTAAGGTGCTGCAACGGTTTCACATTGTAAGATATCTTTTAGTAAAATTTTAAGTAACTATTGATATCATCCTCAAGCAGTAAATGATGTTCATTTGGTTTGGCCAAATCGCCCTAATATCTTACAGTGCTACTTAGAAGTCTTCTGTCGCAATTTAGATATCTTCAATATAATATAACAATTCCTTACCGTTGTGAGTCACTTTAGCATCATAATGTTTCTTTTTTTTAAACACTGAAAAATAACTGCATCAAAATAAACCTATAAATAGGAAAATCAGGAAAAGAAATGAGCAAAAAGGATTTCATCATTCACTTTCTTCATCCCTTCTCTGATTTATAATAATAACTTTTTAATAAAGTCCTGTTGGATGCCTATTGTTTGAAATTTTAAAAATGGCCGTGATAATAAAGCGATGCATATTTATTTAACAGTTCGCCTTACTGATTATAAAATCGCATTCACTGCAGACTTAAAAAGCCGGCATCGATAAACATGATCGGCAAATAAAATTAATAAACAGATTGGCATTCAACAAACAATGAAATGGAGATCATAAAAAGCAATTTTTATAAAATTAAGTAATATTGTTTGACAAGACTAATGAAATATGATAAGTTATGTTGATTTAAAAATAAAAAGTATCTTTTCTTATGTTATCCATCGACGATTAAGTACTAGTTTCGCGCATATGTATAAAGGCACAATAAAAACTCAAGTCAGTTGAATATTATAGCAAATGTAACACAAAATACATACATAACTAATGTTTCAAACGTATAAGACCACAATGATGCAATAAAGATTTTAATGCAGTAATCTTTAAAGGTCACAATCCCATATTCATAAAATGAAACCAAAGAATAAACGCCATGAAAATTAAGTGCTCGACACATGATCTGGGTATGGTGATAATATAAAAAATTAATAAAACTCCACATACACGATAAAGACAACTGCGATCCTCGTATAAATAAAGCACGATCTCAACTTACGGCGACTTGGCGACGTGTAAAATATTGTTATCGATAATAAAACTACAATCATTCAAAAGGCAGAACGACTTTATACTGAACCTTGTCACGTATTGAGAAATTTGAGTACAACATGTAAAATAATCTCGTCCGATATAAAATAAGATCGCTTTTATGAATAAATTATAGCAATGTAAAGTATGATAAACGATGGTAAGGATCGTAATGAAACGGCATGAGGTGTACAGCCTACCACGCAGGGAAGAACCCATGAATTTGAATTTTATACTACAGTTAATAAGGTCGTTTATGATAAAGGTACAATAAACGACGTCGGAACTTGTGTGAACGGTTATACACCTCACATCAAGCGCAGCGGGTGGTTCCGACAAGTAAACTAGTATCTCGCAGTGAGGGTAACGTAATAATCTAAGTATTAACGACCAAGATAACAAGGCACTTATTAGCTAAAGAGATTGGAACAATGATTTTCACGATGGAGGCCAAGATAGAATAGGCGACTGCTATTAATACCTATGTTCATTGAACACTCACGATCCAAATGATTATGTTGTTACGAATAATTAAAGTTCTGACGTTTTTAGAACAGGTCATTGGGCTGGTAAAGAGCGCCTTGCTAGCCTTGTAGTTGTTGTTTTAATATTAAGATATGCATTTTAATATAGTGATTATAATCGTGATTTCGTTGTCTACCTTTTGTTTTAGTAATGCATGTTCTTATAGTAAGTTTAGAGCACCACTTAATTTTAATGTAGCATCTTTTTACGTTGTATCTTTTAAAATGTCATCGCTGTCTACTTGATTATAAAGGTGATACTATAAAATCTTTACTACCAAATATAAATGAAATGGATACCTATCTTAACAGATTAAGAGACAAAAATATGATATGAAACTTGAACCTGATTTTACTTCATACGCAGTAACTTCAATTAAAAAATGCAATAAAAAGTAACGTGAATAATAAACATTAACATCACCTCATCAATGTATCTCCAATGAAGACATTATATTTTTCTTAAAATGGGTGTGAGGAACTGCAAACAACTGATCATGTAATATGGTATTAAATATCTCTTATTTATTCAAATAAAACCAATTAGGACCAGCTCGGTGAATAACATCAAGACTACCTCGAATCGTCATCCATAACATCATATCAAAGATGATGATATAAAACTTAAAAGAGAAAACATATCCTACTAGACCGCAGAGCTAAAAAGTAATCAGAGATATGATTTCAATTAAAAAAACACGTAGAATTCTCGTCGCACAAAGCATGCAGGCATTATTATAAGCATAATACCCGGAGGTTGGCGACAGGTGACAAAAACTGTTATGAATGCCGGACTGAGCTTGGTTTTTGCGCCGAACTCGTCTTGAATGCACCGTCCACACTTAAGAATGCAGTAGCTGAGCCGATGGGATGTCAAAACGCCGGTACTTGGCTAGGAGAGCAGCGATTTTTATTCGAAAATGATTTTTAAAATGCAATGTCATTATAATAATATTTCACTTGCTTATGATGGTTACGGATGTAGATATCAGAATAATTGTTATTAAAGCGACACAATGAATTATGGCTGTTGTAATTTACTTAGTAGATAATTGTTTTAAAAACTTCTTTATAGTATTTTTTAATACTTTAGTATTTGTTGTGAGTGTATGTTCCTTAATTTTATCATATGTAAAAGCAACGGATGTAAAAATCACAGCCGCTTTATTTTAGTTTCCATGGCTCTACAAGTTGTCGGTTCATATAACTGCGCTATAATACTGGCACCACTGACGCCGCTACCTTTGCTGACGTCATAAGGCTACCTTTTTAATATCATATCATAAGTTATGTCTTTTTAATAACTTCTGAGTAATTAAACTTCAAGTTAATTTTGATTTTCAAATGTCATCATTCTTGTATCGCTGAGGTAAGGTGCAAGCTTTAATGGCATTTTCTAGCAAATCAGTAGATTCGTATTTGTAATGATATGATTGTTTTGTCACACTGTAATCAAAATTTATCATAGCTGCGATTTATACGATAATGGTATGCATTTTCATCAATTGAAAAGAGTTAGTGACCACTGATTTCAAAATAATCGGGCCAAGGTTATTCTGTGAGTAGAGTAGTTTAGTGCCATGTACTAAGCTACTCTATCAAGTATTCCTCCCTTCAAGTAGTCCCAGCATCGATACTGGGAAGACATAAAACCTTTTTACAGAAACGATAGTTCATGCATACACTAATTCTTAGTCTTAAGTAAACATTGAAATATTTCTAGAACCCGGCACGACTAAAATCACTCAATTTAACATTGATTCCTAACCCACATATGGCATAGAAAATAAACCGGCAGCGCCAGTACTTGAAATCACACATAGGACATGTGATCTACATTTTGTTATTTCAGACTTCGGGGTTCATTGTTTATAAGTTTTTAGTTCCAAGAGAAGCTGATTTAATTTTTAGTAATAAACTCTTCAAAATAATATTAAGAAAAAAAATCATCATAATTTGAATCAGCTATATGTGGCGGCAATGACGCCTTATATTACTGGTTTGCCATCTCCGCCGGTTCAATTTTACCGTAAACCAAACAACAGCCACACCCACTTTATGGGTTAATATTCATACAAACACATACACACAAATTCGTATGAACACAAACCGATTACCATCGCATCGTACGATGCAATTAAGCATATTGTATGTACAATCAGATCTTATACTGTGATAGTGGATTCGATGACTAGAGATAATATCTTTCTGTTTGCCTACAAGATTAATGTTCTTTCTTTGGTCATGAACTATTATCAGGAAATAATATTGTATGTATGATTACTTGCGTTTTCATGTGTGTTGATGGGATTTTTGACAAGTATGTCTATAGCAGATTCATTGCTTGATGCTGTTTTGGCGTGATAGATGGAATAACCCGGTATACAAAGGCATCCCACTCTACTTCTGTCTATTGTTATTTTCAGCCTCGTAGGCTTCTAATATTTAGATTTTTCATTAAAGCATAGTGAGAAGAGGCCCGTGTTCAGCTGTGGGACAGTATAAAGGGCTGATGATGATTAAAGCATTCACAGATGTGTTTTCATTCTCATATTAAATAATTATTTTATAAATTTAACCAAGTAAAACAACATGTCGTTCGTCGTCGTTTCATTATTTCGTTTATGTACCTACATGAGTTTACGACTTTACATTCACTGTATTTAGTTAACGCAATTAGCAATATAACATTTAACTACACGACCCGATTACACGAAAGTATGTACGAACAGACTCAACACTAAGGACATTTTTACTTTTAGGGTTAAAAAGAAAAGGAAAATAAGCAAAGCTAATAAAACCGTTTTTAGGAAGTCACAATTAGCCGTCCAAAATAAACAGCAACCCTTTGAAGTTAAGTGTTTACTATGCCATCAAAGTTACCCTTCATGCGCTTAGCAGTCAAAATAAATACTCAAGTATCGTCGCCTCCAAAATCATCATCCACATTTGTTCCCAATTATATTGCTGATATACCGTGAGTAAGGATGTCTGTCTGTCTGTAATTAATATCTCCTGAACGGGCCTTCAACACATGTGGTTTAAAACGGATTTATTGCATAACTTCGTTTTTTCCTCACGTCCCGAGATAGTTATAAAGTGGAATGGTTTATTTGTTTCGTTTAGTTTTTACTTAGAAATAGCTTGATTGATATAATGGCTTGACGTATGAATCTAACTGTAGTTTGTGCGTCTGTGTGAATCATTCATAAAGACAGCGTTCTTTCCTTGAGATTTCTTGGTGGCTATTATGACGTTTATTGCACTGAATTGTTGTGAGATAGCTAGAATTCGTTCTTGCTTGAATATGAATGATACAAGTACTGAACGATGAGTCTAAATTCCAATTATAAAGGATTCAGTTAAACATCCTTAAGTTACTGTTTAAAACGATACCGTCCATAAAAGCAAGTTTGTGTTGATATTGTGGCACGTCAATAAAAACTTATTCATTTTTGTGGCATTACCTTTTATTTGTTTATGAGCCTTTAAATCAATATAATTTTATTATTTTACTGTCCGTCATAATCATCATATTAACATTGATGAGTTGAATCAACTCAGATATCGAATTATTTAATCATGTGAACGCAACTACCTAAACCCAATGTTTTCAATCCTTCAATGCTAGTAGCTTCTTTATTAGACCTATATTCCTGAAAGAATAGCGCAGAAATCGTTATCCCCGATTTCTTTTTTGTGAATTCCACTGTGGTCTATGGTCACGTCCAAGGATCTAGGTGATAACTGATAATATTTAAGTGGTAATCAAGTGGTTCAAGTTTTCCGAAAGTGTCGCCCGACCATCGTGTTTTATGTTAATTATAGTGAGTTTATCAGTAATTTTTATGGGGCCTGATAAAAGATTAGTAAAACTGTCTTCTTTGGGAAAGCGGAACAATAAAGATGTTCTTGATGTTTAGAGGACTGGTTCTAATAAGGCACTGATTAAGCAAGTGATTTGAGAAACGCAAAGCAACTAAACTGAATAATGTAGTAATACTTATTCAAGTGTTATAAAGTTCAAATAGTACCTGAACGAATAAAGCTAGAGAAATGATCCTGCTTATTTATATTATTTATTGAACACATGGCTATGGAAATAAAAAAAAATGTATTGATTTCTTACGATAATAAATAAACTTGAATACTTTCTTTCTGCCTCGTTGGTCTCGCGGCATAAATGTGCGCGTGGGATTGGGAGGTCTCGGGTTCGATTCCCGGATCGAGCAAAGTGTTATTGGGTTTTTCCCTTAGGAAATTCTCAGTAGCAGCACGGAGTCTGGTAATTTGCCTGGTACGGCAATAGGCTCGCCCCCTAAGTATTACATGGGAACTAAAAATTCATGACATTCATAAATAAATAAAAAATAAGTAAGAAACGTTAACCTTAAATATATCCACAGACAAAATAATTTACAAGATTGAAAGACTGATCATCATAATAATATGTTATATTTATATTTTATATATATTTTGATTCGCACATTATATTTAATCACATACATACGTAATGCAATACAAAAGCTTTTACAACCTTCCATAAATCGTCGCAAAAACACTTTCACCAAAAGTCATGCCTTTCTGACTAATTCAACCCTAATGTCCATTTTTAATTACAGAAAGGCCCGCATATTATACCTAATACAAACACAGACGGAAAACAAACACACCTTTTTTTAGGCAGGCGACACACTGAACGTTATCAACGTAGCGTTAGGCCGCCGACATACTCAGCAAGATAATAGCCAGCACGGTCAATATTTGAAAATCCATCAGTGACAACGACGAAATGACTTCTTCACTTTGCTAAGACAATTTTAAATTTAATGTCAATGCAATCAAAAGTGAACCTAATGATGTCAATGATAAAGGTGATAATGTGCTTGATCGTGCAAATGAGTATGTGTGTACTCGACTACTTGATCCATTAGGCATCGTTTTGAGTATTAAAAATAAAAGAGATGACATAGGAAATGTCGTTCGTAATGATTTCGGAGTCGATATAATAGAAATTTTTACTTTAGTAGCTTAAGTACATACTTAAAGAGTATTGTGTAAGAGTTTTTGTTAATTCAAACTTAAATACCACTTGTATGCAGGAAATGGTGACGAATTAACTTTTGACCGCCATAAAAAAGTACTAAAAGTAATAGGTAGCTGCCATTCGTTCAGATTTTTATTACTTGATTCAAGTTAATTGCGATTGCGACTATTTAGTCTTTGAACGTAGTCTCTGTATTCTAAAAAAGTATTTTTGACAGTATTAGAGTAAATATTAGAGAATATAATTATCTACGGTTGCATATGCTATAATATAATATAACTTACGGTTGTTGTGATCTACAGATAACTATTAAATATATATTTTCCTATATAATCCTTCATAATCCTTTCCTTCATGATATAGTAAACTGAAAATCTATGAAATTTATGTAGATGTCTAAATAAATTTCGTTAAATTCTTAAGGCTTATTTGTTTGCTATATTTCTATCAAGATGACTTTAAACGTATATCACAAATAACAAATTCTCCAGCGAAAGCTCAACACTAGACCTGAAAACTTGTACAATAAATTTTAAAACAAAACAGACGCTCAGTAAATAAAGATTAAAGTATTTAATCAGTTTGTTCCCGTTGTTTAAAAAGTTTCGACATGACTTATATCTTGTGAACTTTCGGTTAAATTAGAAACGTTAAGGAATAAGGCGAATTTAAGAGGAAACAAAAACGTCTCGGAAGTTTGACCACAAATAAGGGTAAAGGAATCGTTAATTTAGAAGCATGTATACTAAGAATGGAAGGCAATTTGCTGTTTTGGCGGTAGAGCCATTTGCGTATTAGGTTTGGGTAATTTTAAATTGGTATCAAATTTACTTTTCTCAGTAAATACTCAGTTTGTATTAATCTAGGCCAAATCTAGACCAGAGACTGTGATTTTCTCACTCTATTCAACAATTTGTGTCGGTGGCCTATATTACAATTGGCTGCTTTCAAGATATTACACATAACGAGACTCTGAGGGCAGAAAAAGAGATTAAATAGTTTAAAAAAATTGTCTTTGTCACAACATATTTATAAATGGCAAAGATTTATGTACTAGAGCTCTATTAAATATGGTGGTGATTAATACCAGTAATTAAGATAAACTAAAGAAGAAAGTAAAAAATTCAAAAACGAGTACTTTAGTAACCAGAGACTGCAGCGGGACCCTTCATCATTCCATCTTATTAAATGAGCTGAAAAGGATGACAGATAACAAGACAATAATTTTGCAACGTTGATTTGCTGATTTCCCATAGGACGTTTCAAAACAATCTTCCGAAATCAGTTTACAAACAACCATTCAAATTTTTCACAAAATCTTATCAAAATTGAAAGCTAAAATCCATTTTTTGTAAACAAGATTATGTGTCTCATAGAACTATACTTACAAATCTTCATAGTCTAGATCTCGAACGTACCTGCAACAAGGTTTAAATTCCCATTAAACAAACAATTATAAAAGAAAACATCAAATCCTATCGGGTGCATTAAAAATTGACAGTGCATTAGTATTTATAGGATATTGAGCGTAGGTGTGAGATCAAAGGGAACATTATGCGTCCCTTATACTCAGATAGTGGTGTTATAGACGGCAATGCTATACGGTTAAAGATTACAATTTTATTTACTACTCAAAAACGTTTGATAATCTATGTCTTAATTAACTAAGCGAGAGAGGTCCTCGTACCACGGAACACTCTCCACGCCACTATGAATAAAGATAATATTTTTACTGCATTCAAATTCCTATTCTAAATTCTTAGCAACTAAGTTCAATTCGCGTTGAAAGATAGATTGAAACCGTAACGTGTATGGCTATCGTTTAAGTTTCATTAGTGACGGCCCTTTTACATGTGTTGCGTCGGCAACCAATATCCATTTGCTCCGGGCTGATTTGATTAGAGCATATTTTTATAAATAACACCACAACATACTACATTGTGTTAAGTGTTGAATTCAAATTCCTTTCATAAAGCATTCACCTTGAATGTTGAACCGTAAAATTCACATTAATACCGAAAAAAGGGGAGTAAATCTTATTTTAATAAGTTACTTTATCTGAAGCGATCAGCCATAAATCTGATTGGATCTTTCCAATTCAAAATTTAATACAGGAGCATAAAACAAACAGATTGACAAAGCACTGTAGTTGTAATCCTCAAGGAAATTTATTAAGAGGAATTCGTATCAATCACAAAACGTAATCCTGTTCGGTCGTAAACAATCTGTGAGGGGTGACGTCTTATTGTAAGCGGAAAGCGGATATTGAGTGATGACTCAATTCAATTACGATTTGGTTGAGATAAACGGTTTTTAAATAACAGGTATTGTTGAAGATACTTAAATATCGCGCAGTCTTGCTTAACAACATTATAAATGGTCAATATTTTAATTAGTGTTTTGGGAACATTATTTAGGGAGGAGTCCAGTTTGGCTGCATGGCAGGCGTAGTGCACCGCCTGTTGTAAGTTCGATTATTACGATTCCCACACGTGACAACACTCTACTAGTATCATCGAGGTTACATTCACTCTTACCTTGCGAACGCTTGCATGCGACTAGATCGGACACCAGTGAACTGCCACCTTCATTCTACGAGACCTTGCTAATCGTCGGATGGCAACGCGTCGCGTCGCACTTATCGTTTACGTATAACATAAGGTTATTACTGTTTAAGTTTAACGCCATCTCAGAAGAATTTATTCCTATATTTCATCCTTTATAGCGATTTAATAGGCCTAGTTACATCACGCGGTAAATTGTATTCAAAGTGGTAACCGCAAGGAACTCATCCTTTAGCTAATAATATTGCAAGCTTCTCGATCGGCGCTCATACTTAATAGTTGCGGTTTAACCTACGCATTCAATCACAGTTTCGGTTATCGCTCGTAACCAATTTGTATAATATATTCTCGGGAGTATTTGCTTCAAATTGTTTTGTAATAACTTTAAATTATACGATAATTTAATAAGCTTATAATATATTCTGTTAGTATTGAGCTGTAAATACTTTGATACATGGCAAAGTTTGTTAAAATACCACTTTTGTATTGTTAGTTGCTTTTTAATTATTCGTAGTTTTAAATTATTAACTTATAATGTACATATATGTACAGATGAAAATATTAATTCTGGCATATAATTACAAATATTACAATAAACTAAATTCATAGGTAAACTGGCTAGTTTTCGGTGTATGAAAAAATAGATTAATCTCCTCGATTTTTTATAAAACATTACTGTATATTCCATTTTATTTGCCGGCAATAATAATCACATTTTTCTCCTAATTTTTCCTTCCGAATGTAAGTTTTCTTGGATATCTTTCTTCAACCGCTGTACCATTCGCTTTTTTCAATCAGTAATCGCTCTCCGCTCAAACTGTGGCCACATTTCATCAACAAAGACAGTTTACGACCTGCCACCTTGTTTATTACCAAAAGCGTTGCAGAGTTACAAAATTTAGGATACGATATTAAAGTATGGGGCAAACTATTGTTCTTGTCATTTACGATCGCTTATCGCTGAGAAGGGTATTATTTCAATATGGGCTAAGCCTTTATTTTGACGAGTGGTGGTAAACTTTATATGTGGACGACTTGGAATATAAATCGTGGCGTGTTATATTAAACGTGTCGCAGCCGCTCGCAGCCAGCCGCTAATCTTGTGCAACAAATGCAACCGACTGATGTGACAGTTTTCAGCCGGCTTCAAAATTTGATCTGTCCACAGATTTAGCTGCTAGAGATACATCATATTCATATAGTTGATTGAATCAGGCGTTACTTGGTGGAACTCCGTTGTAACCTAATGGAATTGGGATCGGATTGACCACCCCAACTATTGCAATAGATTTTTTTTATAGACTCACACCTGTATCCCCGAAGGGGTAGGCAGAGGTATAGTATTACACCCACATTTCGCCATGAATTTTAGGTCCCACGTAATAGGGGATTCGGGGGAGCCCTCGGAGCCTATTGCCGTTACCGGGCACATCATCAGACTCCGTGCTGCTACTGAGAATTCGGAAAAAACCCAGTAACACTTTTGCCCGACCCGGGAATCGAACCCGGGAACTCCGATCAGCAGTCGCATACGGTATCCACTGGACCACGGAAACAGACTACAGCCCTAGGCTCAGTCGTTGCCCATCGCTCCTGAGGATGCCTCGTGCAGAGGCGAAACACGTGTCGAAGAATAGTCGGCGCGTACAGCGGGGTGGTGCAAGTCAGGTATCTTCCTGGAACCCATACCATTCCTATATCCTTTATCCTTTTAGAGAAGTTTGGTATTGTCAAGCTTTTTCTATTGCAATATTTGGGGTAGTCAATCCGAAGTCGCGTGGTGGGTTCCTCTTTCCTTCCATTAGGATACATCATATAAGCTTCATACAAAATATGTCAATATATCTCTGTTAGCCACGTCCGTGGATAGATCACATATTGACCGACCGTTAATCAGAGGATAAGAATGCATGGTGCCATTTCCGAGGTTTGCAAGATCAGCCGCTTGCATTTACCGTAGGTACAAGATTGATGGCGCGCAACTCTAATCGGCCGCGAGACACGGAAATATACCTTTACTTACTAAATTAACACTAGTAGCTGTCTCCAAGGTAAACTCAATAAAAATCGCAGGATATCCGATTGCGCAGGATATTTGCTATTACCATAAATATACCGCAACCGAACATAATTTCTCAGTCTTACGTAATTACGGAGGATATTATTTGTAATTAATACTATGCGTCAATTTACTATGCTGGTATATATTTAAAGGCGTTTATATGCACATTTCATCACTTCATACTATTATTGATGACTTACGTAATTTGTTACACTAAATAACAGTCCATCAAACCGGAGATACAAACCTGGGAACATTATATTAAGTCTAAAACATAATCATAGGTATAACATAAGGACCTACATGAGTATAATTATAATCTATGACCTTGGCACTTGCAATAGTGCCGAGATCACGAATACTCGATACAATGGTAAATGGTATATTATTATTTTCGGCGAAAATGAGGCATGGTAAAAACGTGAAGGCAAATAGAAAATATTCTATTCATCATCATCATCGCCCCAGCGTTATCCTGGTTGCATCCAAGGCTGTAAGTCTTGCTGTAAGGCTGTAAGCCAGAGGTCCGCTTACTGGTTTAACCAGATATAACAGAATATCAACTTTTCCACAGAGCGACAGCCGTCTGACCTCCGTAACCCAAAGGGATTGCGATATTTTATGGTTTAGACCAGTATCAGTTTATTTGAGGGTACTGACTCCCCGTAACGACTGTCAAAGTTCTTCATGACAGCCGGGACCGACGGTTTAACGTGCTCTCCGAGGCACGGGACAAGCGATAATTGACAATTTAATAAGCACTCAACTCCGAAAAGATATTGGTGCGCGCCGTCGATTCGAACCCGATACCCTCTGCATGGCAGACTGTTGGTATCTCCGCTAGGCTATCGCTACCTCCCTCTTGAAAATATTCTACCTATATTATCAAATAAATACGCCATTGAAACCTGTTAAATATAAGTATGTGTACATTCATGAAACGTACGAATAAGACCATTCATTGAATCATTTTCTTTTACTATTTATAAACATAATCGTGTAGAAGGCCGATGAAAACAATAAAACATCACAAAGATCTCATCCTTTCATCAGTACAGTCACCCTCACATTCCAGTACTCAATGTAATTACTTCTCATAAAAAGATACATATTATGTTATGTATTATTTATAAAGCTATAACAACATTTAGTACATCATCATATGGATTTAGTACGTTTTTTTTAAACAGAGATATCTGCAGACTGAGACAGTCTGAGACTGCCTCCGTGGTCCAGTGGATAGCGTAAGCGACTGTTGATCTGAGGTCCCGGGCTCGATTCCCAGGTCGGGCAAAAGTGTAACTGGGTTTTTCCGAATTCTCAGTAGCAGCACGGAGTCTGGTGATTGACCTGGTAACGGCAATAGGCTCGCCCCCTATTACGTGGGACCTAAAATGCATGGCGAAATGTGGGTGTATTATTACACCTCTGCCTACCCCTTCAGGTGTGAAAATATTTTAAAAAATGAAGCATACGTCAAATATGCATCTCTAATCTCCAAATGTATGGGAAAATCAGATATTGAACACGGCGGTAATACAAATGGACTAACACTACAATAAATCCTGTTCAAACACGGAACACGAAGAGCACTCCGATTTCTATCAATATAATTACAATAAAGTACGCAATGCAAGCAAGGCTACCGCTCAATATACCGCCATCGCATTTTATCAAACTTTTAAATTCCCATATTTAAAATCGGTATCTACATAATAGACCACACAACAAAATGGCACTATTCCGTTAAAGATGCATCAACGTCAATAACACTGTCATGCGCTAACGAACTCTTATGCGCATACGCATCATCGATATTTATGAGCATATTGTGAAATTCTCACAAACTGGCATATAATGCGCGTGAAATTAAGCTTTTGTAACATACTTTTAGTGATTTAAATGACAGATCAATGTTTAAATTATTAGAATCATCATCTTCGTGGTTTTGGTTATGAGATTTTTATTCTCCTGAGTGATTTGGTAATCATTTTCTATTTCTTAATGTAAATTAAATTTAAAGTTATTTTATGTACATGATTGGGAAGTTTCTTTTCACTGATGTATTTAGCAAAGTCAAGGTGAAATAAGAGATCAAATAAGGTAATTTACAATGTGATTACTATCAGTTATAGACTTCTTGTGTTGATTTTTCAGGGATAATATTATATTATAGAAAAGTAATGGCTACCTTATAAATTATAATATTTTTACATTCTTTGCTTTCAATCACCATATTATTGTGATATATCTAGAAAATCGTTCTGACTCTCAAGGGACATTCAGATATAATATAATATAATAATATTCTACCACATTCACACAACACCATCTAGTCCCAAACTAAGCAGAAGCTTGTACTATGGGTACTAGATAATGGATAAACATACGTATATACTTTTTTTTTATAAATACATACATATTATACATAGAAACACCCAGACCAAGACAAACATCCATGTTCACGCACACAAATGTTTGACTTGAGCGGGAATCGAACCCGCGACCTTCGACGTGGCAGTTGCTTACACTCCCACTGCGCCAACCGGTCGTCAAAAATGAAACACAGGCAAATATAATGTACCTATGTACACTATAAAAGCTGTTATTTTCAAAAATCACTTAACAGAAGTGTCTCCTAAGACGTTTTAGCAGGTAAGTTTTCCTTTATTTTTTAGTTTGTTCAATATTTGCTCAAGTTGTATGCGGTAAGTAAAATGTTTGCCTTCAATACACGAGGGAGTACCGGTAAACAAACTGAACATTTCGGATTAAGTTTGATTTCAATCACTACACACGTTTTAAGGTGCTTAGTATTGAAATAAGGTAAGATGGTAGTCAGTAATGTAGGTTTATTTGAGTGGTGACATCCAATATGACGACTAATTAGACTGACTCAGACGTATTGATTTGTTCTTGTGCTTCAAAACCGAAGTTGCATCGCTACATAATTACTGGGATGGCTTCACCACTTTAACACTTTGCCCAACACCATGATAGAATATGGTAGGAAAATTCAGCATATAATAATTTTAATATTTAGCTTCTTAAAAAGCTGTGGTCCTTAGTAAAGACCAAATTTCAAAAAACTTTTTTTTTATAGTCTCACGCCTGTATCCCCGAGGGGGTAGGCAGAGGTGTAATATTACACCCACATTTCGCCATGAATTTTTAGGTCCCACGTAATAGGGGGCGAGCCTATTGCCGTACCGGGCACAGTACCAGACTCCGTGCTGCTACTGAGAATTTCCTAACGGAAAAACCCAATAAGACTTTGCCCGACCCGGGAATCGAACCCGAGACCTCCCAATCCCACGCGCACATTTATGCCGCGAGACCAACGAGGCAGTAGTTCAAAAAACTACTGATATATAATTCACACAGAAAGCAAATTACATAAATCTGTTAGAATAATATAAGCAAATGCATCCGACATTCAGCCTACGCTACTGGTTTCATCATCATATCTGAACAGGCAAATGTGACCCCGCAAAGGCCTGAATCCATGAATAATATACAACTCAAAGAGATGGATATTCATCGTTGCGAATTCAAATACATTATCGCCTTTGTAAATTATTTAATGTTGAATTATCATAGCCATTTTGGAGAATACATTTCGCGCTTTGTTGGGCTCGTGGATTGATTAAAGCTTGTGTTTGGCAATTCTGAAGATTCAGGTATGAACTTCAGAGTCATTGCAAATATGTTTATTTAGAGGTTCTAAAAATATTTTTGAGTTCATTTCGATATGATTCTCAGAATTATTAACAAAAGTACGGGTCATAGGACACCGCGAACAAAATTTGTGTGAACACAGTTGCGGTGCGGCGCACTATAATGCCTTTTGAGTACTAACAAAAAATAGTCATGACAAAAATATCTGGAAGGATTGTGCCGACGGTTAGGACCTGTTTAGGTAGTTGAGAGTGAGACAATACCTTTAAAACAATCGGTATTTTAAATACAGCTTGGCGTTCAAATAACAATAACAACATCTGCATCAACAAACATTATCTGATACATCTGTGTTATGCCTTCAAAAAATGTAATGCCGGTCTGAAAAGTAGATCGGCAGATTGCCGCTAAAACGTACTAGGTTTTAAGCCCAAGTGTTATTATTAGATTTCAAATTATACGAACTGTTTAATTCAAATATAATGCTTTCTAAACAGGAACGGCAAATATGGAGAAGGAACCAGAATATCTGTGGGTTTTCCATAAAGTTTATTAAAAACTTGTGAAATCTGCGAACCGGCAATTGACTAGCGTGATAGGATCGGGCTTTACCCTTCTCATCGTTAGATGAGGAATACACTCAATAGTTAGACGCTTTATATATAGTAACAAGATCCGCCTTCATGACCACCGTGATTCAAAGTTCAAAACGTAGCTACTCAAAAACCGAAGCGGCGAGTCAAAAATGATAACAATGTTAAAAAACGTAACACGAGTCTTAGATAAGAATGACATCCGACATCCGAGTCACGACTGCAAGGAATCCGGCGCTGTCAACTAACTGGCTGGAACATGACAAGGTCATTTTGACGTGCAGGTCAAGATTAAGTAGTTACGTAGGTTTGTCTATGGGACACCGGGATAGTTGTTATGAGAAGATTTTTTTTAAAGACTCACATCTGTATCCCCGACGGGGTAAGCAGAGGTGTAATATTACACCCACATTTTGCCATGAATTTTGTTTAGGTACCACGTAATAGGGACCGAGGCTATTGCTATTACCGGACACAATACCAGACTCCGAGCTGCTACTGAGAATTTGGAAAAACCCAGTAACACTTTGCCCGACCCGGGAATCGAACCCGGTACCTCCGATCAGCAGTCGCATACGCTATCCACTGGACCACGGAGGCAGTCGATATTCGAGGAGTTTATGTAAACCTATTCATTGTAATGTCAGTGAATTTTTTTGTAGATATGGTTGAAGGAGTACGATAATGGCGAGACAGTTACGGTCGCCATATTGTTATGATACCCTCTTGAGTGTCTGCGTACTAAACACTTTATTAACACCCATAGTTTTGCAAACTAATATTGTCTCATTATAACATTATTTTCAAAGGACAATCGCCTGCCGGGTTAAGCCAAGGAATTCTGAAGGTTAACCCATTTCGGTAACAATATCATCAAACATAACCCTTTAGTAATAATTTTACTTTTTCTTATGTGCATACTTATAGGCAATTATTCCATGATAAATTGTGTACAATCAGTTTGCGCAAATGTGGATCATTCATCAGCCTAAGGATTGCGATTTCGGGTCATCTCTGCGTCAATATAATTTTGAATTTATTTAAGCGTCTACTGTAGTTTTTAGCAACTGATAATAATTAAATAAAGCGTCGACTAGATATTTTGCAACTGATAATTGTTGAATAATTAAAATTAATGATCCAAGACGGTATTTAAATTCACTATAATAGCTATAGCTACGCTTAAACAACATTATCGCCGAATCAATCTGAAATTAATGCTAACTCAATTTTATTTTCTGCCTAGCTTATTTAGATTTTATTCACCACCTTGCAAAGCCAATATCTGATCTTATTATGCAAAAATATGATTTGTAAAATGTTTTATGATCATTTTCAAAACATGTCTGTGATAGGTTTATAGACAGGTGTGTATTATGCATACTCTATTTTTATTTATTTTCACTTTGTTTTAGGCATCCGCTCCAGTCATCTATTTTTCGAGATAAGGCAGAGGAAGGGATGTAAAAGTTCTAAAGTGTCTAGTAAGCCTTTAAGAATAAACAAAACGAAGTATGTATTCGTAAGAGGCGAGCTGCATACCTCCCACGGAGAGAAGAGACTTGTGCCCAGCAGTGGAACAGTTTAAATTATTGGCTGATAACGATGATGTTATTATACAGAAATTTGTTTTAGACAACAATCTAGAATAGTCTATATAGCATAATATTACATTACTCTTTCAAACCGTCACCTTTACTACTTCGCTTATGTAAAATAACGGCAAAAAACATGCTACGACGGCTACGACGTGCCTAGTGATGACATTAATGCACCTTTTCTCCTCTTTTCTATATAGTCCCCCATTCTAGTCATCATCATCATCCTTGCACCATCCTGGCTGCGATCCAAGGTATCCATAGCCTCTGAGCCTGGAATCTGCTTGCTCGCCGTACCCGTCATTCTAGTATCCCCATATAAAGCCTCTCACGCACTCCCTCACCGAACTTCTATGAATGGGTGATAAAACCTTAATCAAGTCAGACAAGGTTACTCAGAAATATATAGATATCATGCTCATCAATTCCCTCGCTTTGCAACCCGGTTTCAAAAATATATGTGTATAATAATAGATATATATACATATTTTTAACGTAATTATACCTCATTTTATTGCACTGAACTCTCAATAATTATCATCTAAATCACTGGTACAAAGTCACAAGATTCATTATCCTGGCTATTAATAACGCGATATACATCAAGATGATAGCCAATAAAGCGTGTATTACAATGTAATGATACAGATACAATGAAGCAATACAAGAGTCTATCCCTACGGTCACTTACAAAGTAAAGAAGAAAATGTCCAATTAAATACTTACATTTAGATGGTTGAAGAAAGAATTCTTATAATTAATGTCTAAAGCCTGTGATATAAAGTACTCAAAGATCATCCTAATGATTTAATTTTATACACTTAGAAAGTTGTATCCCATAAAAACAATTCTTGTCAAAAATATCAAGTCTCGCAACCGTAAATAGATTGACTGGGCCATCGCATGAAAACACAATATATCTCATAAGTAATACATTTAATGCGATTGCCAAGTAAATATACACATTAAAGATTTTTAACTAACCGACTTGGTATTACATGGATCTCACAACTTTTTACGGTTGCGAGACTTGGTATTTTTGACAAGAATTGTTTTTATGGGATCTCATTTCTTTTTGTACATAGTCTTACTTTTGTCATTTCCGGTATCTTCTACTTTTTGTACACCAACATCGAATTTTCTTAATTAAAGCACTAACTGCAAATGTAATTTTGTAATCCTTTATATTTATATCGGATTACAAAGTTATTTATGTAGTTGATGTATCTCGAAAACTGGACAGAAATTGAAAAATATTTTAATTTTTCCATTATTCATATAGTAAACACTAATTGCATTCTAAATTTGAAGCTCCTGTGTCTGCTAGAAGTGCCTTAGAATTTTGACTCGTTATGATTATTAAACTACTAGTACAAATTGAATGAAATTTGAAATACACCATGTTTATACAATGCCTGCATAGTAACTAAAAAAATCAGGCTTCTAGTTTTATCCACAACGAAGCTATAGGGGCTCGAAAATGGCCGGAATTGCTTCGAGAAAAGGATGGTACGCCCGTGGCGCTTTTTTGCTCGACTTGGTGAGGGCACTGCCGTGCCCCCCGATTGCTAAGTAAAACTAAAGTAGCGTTTAACTTATTACTCGAAGTCTAAAAAATAATTGATTTGGACGTCACTTACCTAATCCAATTTGGAGTAATTATAACTAGGGCTCTAAAAGAGCACTTGAATAATTATGAAAAAGTATTTAAAATCTGTACGAAGTAATCCATTTAAAAACATTAAAAATTAAATGTGTATCGCACATTTAATCATAAGATGAGGCAAAGGCGTTAATATCTTGATTAAAATTCAAGGGGTTATTTATTAATACACTGGTATTATAATATTTTCTTTTACTGAGCTTATAATGAACTTATTACTAGTTTTTAATATTGAGGTTGGTGAAGGGTAGGCTATTCTACATAGGTTGAGTATTCTACATACGTTTATATCTAACAAGCTGTACTATTATAACTACAATTTACACAATTATTTGAATATTGAATTGTGTTTATACCTCTTTTGTATTTTATTTTATGTGTTAAAATATTTTCTTCACAGAATCATTTCTACAACAAAGAAAATAAACCCATTTTTATAAGTATCTGGTTTTTGTACAGTGTTCACTTTTAGCTATAGGAGACCACTGCATGAACAAGAAAATATAATTTACTAGCGGCACGTCCCGGCTTCGCACAGGTGATCCCTAACATTTTCTAAAAATATATATAGCCTATGTCACTCAGAGGTAATGTCGCATTATAATGGTCCAAGAATTTTTTAAATCGGTCTAGTACTTTTTTAGTTTATTCGTAACAAACATACAAAAATACAAATATTTCCTTTTTATTATATTATTAAATTAAATATTAAATTAAATAAAAGTCATTAGTCAGAACCTAAAAAATATTAAACCGTTTCACAAAACAGTACTTCTAATATTGAAATACTCTTCCACATCCTTCCAACAACAAATAACGCCTAAAACGTTTGTCGCATTCATCAAATCCTTAGAAATTGAGACGTTCATCGATCA
Organism: Euclidia mi; assembly: GCA_944739405.2. Lineage (NCBI taxonomy): Eukaryota > Metazoa > Arthropoda > Insecta > Lepidoptera > Erebidae > Euclidia > Euclidia mi. The sequence goes on along the minus strand of OX123193.2, from coordinate 8,333,454 downwards.
GGCGGACCATTAGAAAAATTGCTCGTTCCATTTCTGACGGCCGTTAAAAAACTAAATAAAAAAGGGTGGGTATCTACCAAGGCGAAACAAAATGAAGAAATTAACTCTAAATCGGTAAAACAGACGGGAGATAAGTTAATCGTGGAGAAACCGGTTGAGGTCACGGCGTCTTGTTTGTAGTTCCGACCCGAGGTGATTGTTTTTGATGCTTGGATCATAAAACACGCTTGCTCCTTTGTGATATTTCTGTCATTAGGCTTGGATGTGAATGTATTTGGTTATTCAGGTTCGGGTTACAAATGAACAGTGAATTTATTAAAGTGTTGATAAAAGGGTGGGACGATGTATATGTAGTATATTAGATATGTGTTAGATGTTTTTTCCAAGGATGAAGAATTAATAGAACAATGTTACATTTTGTCCTTTTACTAAATAATTTATCAAAAGTAAGGAAATAAAAACAATTCGATTTAGGTGTTAGGTGTTTTTTCTGTATTAGTTTTCTATTGAGAGACTGCTGGAAGTCTCTCAAATATTTCTTATCTTAATAGTCGTATTAAACAAGTAAAATACCAAGGCAAACTAGTTTACATTTATAAATTATTGCAGTCATTCATTGAAGCTGTCTCCATTACTCCTACACATTACGACAAAGTTAATTATGTACTAAAACTATTGCAGCAGCTTTTAAAGCATTGTTGTAGAGTTGAACAAATAAGTACTACATACACCATATTATATAATTTTTATAGACGTCAGGCCTGCACTTGCAGTCCCCAGCTGGACAGAGGCCTATCCTAATTTTCGAAACTATAGCATTGAGTCAATAAGATGATTTGGCCTATTATACCTTTGAATTGAACTTACTACACTCGTCACAGTTGTATTGGTCAAAGTCAAAGTTGTTTATTCAATTACGTCAGAATATGACGCTCGTAAACGTTAAAATTGAAAGAAATTCTACATTTGTATACATACATACATAGCTGAAGGGGTAGGCCGATACTACGGAACGCCATTTGCAATGATCCTGACAAATCTCACTTGTTTAGTACATCTTTATATATATATTTCTTGTGTGCGTGTGTATGTCACTGAACTCCTCCTAAACGCCTGGACCGATTTTGATGAAATTTTTTGTGTGTGTTCAAGGGGACTTGAGAATGGTTTAGATTCACAATTTAGTCCAAAAAAATAAAAAAACATCTAGAGAAATAAAATATGGCGGTAAGAAGTTTGCTGGGTCAGCTAGTTTTATATACATTTCTACATTTTCATTTTAATTAATGTTTTCCTCACATCGCTCAGCCATCTCGCACATCTCAAATATTCTACGCAGCCTTATCAAGGTTCACCTAAGCGCATTCAATATCGTCTGAAGAACATACGTGAGCTCACTAATGAATTAATACACATCGAATTTGTAGACTTTCTTAAGATTTATTCAATATAGTACATGAACTCATTTGTTATTATGAGCTAAACTTTCTTCGGGTATTTCAGTTTCGACTTAATTTTAAGTCAGAGTGTGAGAAATATCAATTTATTTTATTCATACTTATATGAACAAAATGTGTTTGTCTTGACAAGGTGTATTCTTATTAAATACTTGTATCGGTTTTTAGTATTTCTACAAAGAATCTTCAATCTTACAATGCAAAAGATTAGAATGTTGATAAATCATCGATGTCTTCGGAATTCAATTTACTTTTAAGTGAGTATTCCGGTTTGAGTCCATTGCTGTGGTCGCGATTAAGTACCACGGACATAAAAAACATACACACTAACGGTAGCAATTTTTGGATCATTTAGTTCTGTATAGTGGACCCTTACTTACTGCACTACGCAGCTGCCTCAGCACTCGAAACTGCATAGGTCAGTATATTGTTTAAAAGTCTCAACGTATAGAGCATTGGCAATCGCATTGCATTGATACTTCAAAAAAAGCCGTTCTGGTCAAGTTTTCAAAAATTTTAAAAAACAATAAAAAATTAAAGCTACTGATAGCATTAGAAAATATCTGTAGAACATCCGAGAAATATTGCTTAAGCAATACTTACTACGGTGAAGTTATAGAGCATTTCTTAGACTTTTATCGGTGTAGTCTTGTACCGTGATATTCATAGGTATCCATTTCCTGTACCTTGGTAAGCAGAGGTGTAAAACTGCAGCCATGATTTGTGCTACGTACCATACCAACATAAGTACAGTGAATCGGTCTCCCACACCAATATTAGATCGTGCCACCCGCTCGCAGGATCACGACCGGTGTTCGGTGTGTGGTACAAGGCAAAAGATTGTGGTGTGGTGAAAGTTAATCCTGCGGGTAGCGACACTACACTAATGACGTCTACACACTGTTGAGATTTATCACCGCCACTTGGAATCCAGTCATCAGCAAGTGTAAACACCGCCGCAGTGATAAATCTCAACAGTGTGTAGACGTCATTAGTGTTGTGTGTCGGAGTACCGACATTGCGAACTTAAATAAAGACCAAGTGAGGGTAGGTGCTGAAACCCGCACTTCCACAAGACGTCGCTGAGCTCTCATCAGTCTCTCCGCGACCACGCTCGGTGCAAGACGAGCGAAACGTCGGTAACAAATAGGTATTTATACCTTAAATAAGTTAACGCGATTAAGACCCGCTAAGTTAATTTCTATGATGTAGTGCGTATTGGTTGACCAGTAGACAAAAATCTAAGGTTAGTATTGTAAGTAAAAGTAACGTCGTCTCAAGAGTTTAAAGCGCTGGCTGAAGATAGGACTTTATGGAAGTAGCTCCACTGTCATGAGCTCAGTACTTAAATTGAAGGAAGAAAAGTATTTTGAGTTCTTAAGTACGCAAAAATTACAAAGAACAACATTGCACTAAGTGGTCAATCATAATGTAGTGTTACTGTTTTTAGTAAAATATACAATCTCTACGCTTTAATTGTCAGCGAATTTTTAGTGCTACTGTGAACACAGAACTGAGAACTTCACTACTTTACAATATTAGACACTGTATTGGCTGCTTAACTGTTTTATAAAGATTGGGTATTTAATTTATCGCTTAGTTATTAAGATAACTCCAGAAACTTTCAAAGTAATATCAATTAGTATTAAATAACATTATTCTGACACTTATTTTTACGGTAATAAATTACATGCGTTTATATTTGCATCCTGTTGATAGCGCCATCTGTTGACAATGTTGTAAAGCAGCGTTTGGTTAATAAAATAAATTTGTTATTCGTGTAAAATAAATAATTTGATGTTGTGCAAAATTCATTACAATACTAATGTCGATTTTTGATTAGTTTATAATTAATCGTACAGTAATTTCAATTATATGTTGAAAAGGAGTTGTTAAACGTTACTTTAAGTGTAATGACGGTTAGTTTATAAAAAGGACTGTAGTTCGCATTTTAATTCAATTCTGTGCTAGAAATCAACTGATAATAAACCAAATAATATTACGTGAGTGTTTTTATTATGGAGTCTGGACACCATAATCCTGGCGTATCGCCGACATGTACGAGGGTCAAACTGAAAGTTCTTAGAAAATCAAAAACTGATTACATTAGCCAGTTATTAGTTTTATTATATCTTTTCAAAATATTGTCCATTGACGTCAATACACCGCTGCATGCGATGGAACCACTGGGAAAAGCACTTTGCCCACTCGTCCTTAGGGGTCTCTTCAATGGCATCGCGATACGCAGCCACTGCTTCTTCAGCATTCATAAACCGCTTTCCTTTAAGTTTTTCTTTAATTTTTGGAAATAAATAAAAATCACAAGGCGCGAGGTCGGGGCTATACGGCGGGTGACCCAGTAATTCAACGTTTGATGTCGCCAAATAGTCGATCGTTCGCTTGGCGGTGTGCGACGAGGCGTTGTCGTGGTGAAGGAGGATCCTACTGCGAGGTCGTTTCTCTCGAACTTTTTCCAAGACAAGTGGCAAACAATTGGTAGTGTACCATTCTGCAGAAACTGTTTTTTGATCCTCTAACACAATTGTTGCGAAATGACCTATCCTTCCAAAGAACGAGGCCACCATTTTTTTTCCCGCACTTCGATCTCTCTTCACTTTAGTTGGCAACTCCTCGAAAGGAAACACCCACTGAGCAGATTGTCTTTTGGTTTCAGGATCATAACAGTAAATCCAGCTTTCGTCACCTGTTAGTATGTCGAACACAGCATTTGAGTCACCTCCGTTAAATCTTTCAATCATTTTACGGCACCAATCCACACGATGGAGTTTTTGAGCCTTAGTCAAATTATGAGGTATCCACCGGGCGCAAAGCTTCCTGACCGCTAAATGTTCGTGGAGGATTTTGTGCACTTGACTCATACCGATGCCTAAGCTTGTCCAAATCTGCTGATAGGTCACTCTTTTGTCAGTCTCTATCATACGCCGCACAACACAGATGTTATTTTCAGTCGTCGCCGTAGAAGGCCGTCCCTCACGTACATCATCAGTGAGATTAGTGCGACCACGTTTAAACTCATTAAACCAGTTGTAAACAGTCGCACGAGATGGGGCTTCATCGTGAAAGGCCAATCGTAGTCTATCATAACTTTCTTGTTGACTTAAATGACATCGAAAGTCATAAAAAATCATTGCACGAAAATTTTCTCGTGTTAAATTCATGTTGACGTGACACAGACAATTTTCAATTTGCCACCAAATCGTAAAACAAATTACAAATGAATGAAATATATACTCAGTAATATTGGCAAAGAGTTCTATTTTCAAATTTTAGAATATTTTTTTTATTATATTGTTTATAAGTGGCCAGTTCTAAGAACTTTCAGTTTGACCCTCGTACGTAACGGACTGCCAAGACGATGGTCTCGTGTTCGATCACCAATCAATTTCTAACTATGCTTATTACACCGTATTGATAAAATAAAATTGAGTCTTATACAATATTAATTACAAAATTATAGTACAAATTTTATCAGCATCATCATCATCGTGCTAGCGTTATTCCAGTTGCATCTAAGACTTCTCGCCTTGGAGCCCGAGGTTCACGTTTGACAGAATATCAGCTTTTCAATTGTACTACTAATTATATTCTGATTTATCTAAAAGCTTTCAAGTGGTTCAGGCAGTCAAATGCTTGTCATGAAATGTTGCTTGTCGATGGAATGCTATTAAATTCAATTTACGTTTACGCTTGAAGTTTATGGATTGTACCATAACAAGTTCAGACGAATTATTATTTTTATAGTCCGCGGTTCTCAGATAGATTGCTCGTGATTTAAGGCTTTTACAGGCCGCGTCGGCAACTTTATAAATGTCGAAATATGGATTCCAAGACGTTTCCTTCAAACGTTACCTTATTGATGTGAAGTCATCGTTTTCGTTTTATTGAGCTTTAAGGAGCGCTGGAACAATTGAGTGTTGGTAAAAACTCGTTCGAAATGCTTTGTGTTTTACTTATAAGACGAGGATAATACTTTGGTTTTTAAGATGATTCGAGTTTTTCTTTACAGTAGATGTTGCCTATGCGATTTGTTTTATTAGTTTTGAGGTTAAGGTTGGGACGTGATGAGCAAGTGGTAGGAGTATAGATATTTATAACCACCTTTCAATATTTGCCCGAATATAGATAGACTCTAAAGATGATCAATCAATATGCATTATTATTGATATTTGTTTACATTATTATTTATTAAACCTAGTGTTTCAAGTTACCATTGTTTTATTGCATCTATTAATACGTAAAGAATACAGCAGCTATCATCCACATATTGAATAATGTAATGTAATACATTAGAAGGGCTCGATACCAAGAGTTATCGGGCACATTTTTTCTCTCGAATGGAAGCTCATAGTAGTACCATAATCTAATTAATCACAATAAAAATCGAGACGGATCACCTTACTTCGCGCCACTGCGACGCCTGCTTATCACCTTGTCTAATAGGGTTGGCACTACTTTGTAATACATAAAATCTTGTGTCACAATATTTGTGGTCGCATGCCTCCAAACCTGTACGACCGATATTGATGCAATTTGTGTGTGTTTTCGGTAGGTAACTACTGATTTCATGTGGTGAGTAAGAAAATAGGTCGTACAATGTATTTCATACTGCTAGACGAGAAGGATGTCCTTTGTTCATATGGCCGAACAACATTTGCCTGTAATAACATGGTTAATTGTACTTGGACAACAAATATCCTTCTACCTATTCTCATTTCTATGTTGTTTTAATTTTTGTAAATAGGACCAAATTCTAATGAGACTATACCCCACAATGACTAAAGACGAAAGGGAACAAATACGAATTTGACGAACTGCGTTAAATCTCAGTAAAACTACTGTTATTCGTTTACCATGAAAGCGTTAAAGAACAGACATTTTTGACGATACATTTAGTTGTCAATTAATTTATTAAAAAAAAATATCACGATAATGAACTAAACAAATAATTTAAAAAATGTTAGAAGCTAGGCTCCAAATTTTTTTTAAATTGTCAACCCTAAAACGTAGTAGCTTGTTATTTCACTTATCATTTTGTAAATAAGGGTAGACAGGACTTATTTAGTGAAAAGTATGGCTGGACACACAGTAAGATTGATCGTTGGCGTTTATCATTTTGTTTGTGATGGCGTCATGTACTGATATCTAACGCTTTTTTGTTGGAGTATGCGTGCTAGCTTTAATTGATACGTCATGCTTGGGATGCGGATGATGCTACTCATTAAATAGGTATATCAGAGTTATTTTAGGGTTCCGTACGAGAAAGGCGCTAAGGGTGCTTGTACACGGCGCATGTAGCTTGAGCATGTTGAGGCACTTGCGCGGGTTACATGCACCGTAAACATATCGTTTAAAACAATGTGCGGGTCCAGCGACTCGAGCATGTAAGTACCAAAGCGAGCCACCCGCGCAAGTAATTCGCGTGCTCTGCGACGCGCGCGGGTCACTCGCGCATGTTATCTGTTAAAATAACATTTTTAACATATGATTTTAAAATATTTTCGTTCGTCGAGACATTTGACGCGATTCAAGTCATAAAGCTACCGCGCGAATAGCATGCACATGTAGCTCTTGACCACGAACAAATAACTTGTACATAGGTACAGCTTGCGCAAGTAGCCCGCGTCTTTACTTGCTCCAGTTATTTGCACCATGTACAAGTAGAAGCGAGTAACTTGATCAAGTAGCTTGCGCATATTACCACACGCACCTTTACTTGCTCCAGCTACATGCACCGTGTAGAAGCACCCTAATGGTAATCTATTACTAATTTAGCAATGTCAGTCCGTATATTTGTCAGATGGTAAAACAGGCAGAGATAATTATTATTTTTAAAATTTAATGTACAATCATTAAGTAATTAACTTCAGTTTTGCACACTTTCACTTTCATAAACGTCACTTTGAGGCATAAATAATTGATGAAGGCATTTGCTAAGTGTTTAGTTTACACTGTAAGAGTGAAACAATCGAACGCAAGAGTCATAATTATATGCACGTGGTTTCAACATAAATTACTGAGAACATAAAATATCTTCAGCGATGGCCTTTGCCTTTTTATATTTTTGTGATATAGAGTAAAAGGTTCCTCCGGCTTATTTTAACTGAAAAAGAAAGCTGGCGTATCCGAAAGTTATCTCCGATGACCTTGAGTGCACAAAACTTGTCAACCCGTGCTTGACCAGTGTCTTTTATAAGATAGGTTCACCCCTTTGATTCACCGGAGTAGTCTCTCATTTATTTTGTACGTAGGTCTAGCAGAGAACTGATTTAAAATTATGATAAGAACGATATAGTTTATATTTCTAACGTTTGTGTTGTAATACTATAGTCCATATACAATAACTTTATTTCAAATTGCTAAATATTATTTACTTTGGAATTGTAGGCATAAATAGTAGATAGAGCAGACCCTGAGCTCCAAAGTGAGCCTTTGGAGATTTCCACTGAGATATGGCGAAGATGCTGATGATGATGATATAGGAATGACCAGTAGGCAATTATTTATATTTAGATGAATTTGCGTCGAGAGAGAGCTTGATTGCATCAGTTGGAACAACAATTCTATACGTATTGTTTCAAAATAATCTAGCAGAGAACATATATTTTTTAATTAACAGGCCTTGCAAATGATAAACATTTATCACACGACTTCAAAACAAAACAAAAAGGAAGGAAGAAGACTATTAAAAATAAACGCTTCGGTCTCTCATTACAAGAGCTGTGGTAAGCATATTGAATTAAGTAGCTGCAACTTTGTTGAACAACATTACCGATCCGAAGTTCGCAAGGACCGTATCATTACGTCAGAGCTGGTAGTCGTGCAGCGCAGCTTGTTGGAAACAATCAGTACTTTTTGTATTCGGATTGATCTGTTGGATTATATTTCGTACTTAGGTATTTTTATGGACATGAAAGAAGAAAGAAAGAAAGAAAAACTATTTATTTGTCACAGAACACAGAAAAAGTTTAACATAATATAAAATAAAAATCGCAAGGCATAACAGTAATCTGTGACAGATAGGTGCACACTCAGCTTCAATGTTGCATTGTGGTAGTATCCACAATACAATGCTGGCATCCTGTGTGCACCTTAAATGCCACACGGACGTTAATCAGCACAATAGTAATTGAACTGTTGACATAAACTGCTGTTTCTAAAAGCAATCGTGCTTTTAAAGAACAGGACAATAATAAAGTACCTGAATCTGTGTATGGTTTCAAATGCCTTTTATAATAAAGATGACACTATTAATATAGTTTATTTGTCTGTAAACAAACTAGTTGGCCATATTATAAAATTTGGATGATATGTATTTCGAATTCCTAGTCTTATCTGTGTGAAAGTTATATAGCATACTAATATTTTAGTTTTTGTCAGAACAAAATAAGGACTCAAAATGAAGGCTCTTCGGTAGATGATAAAATTAATCTCTTAATCTAAAACCAGATCTGGTTGATAATTATTTAGCCTTTGTTTTGTAACAGTATCAGGCTTAATGCGTTTTTTTAAATAATATTCACTATTTATAAAATTAATGAATTATCTAATATGTTTATCAAGAATGTACTAGTTTCTCCAAATGCCACGTCTTACCAAGTAATAAAACTACCGCTACAAAATATTCTGAACTACAATCAGTGAATCACACAAATTACTCACAATCATCGTGTCAACACATCTAGAGACAAGGCAATTACTTAAAACATCGTGACAATCGTCCAGCTTTCATTATTCCGTTTATAAATTTAGAGCATCCATAAAATAACAAATTTTATCGATAATTGAAGAAACAACAAGCTGCAGACTGTGCAAAATACCTGTTCTGTAATTAAGTTAAAATATTCAAAGACCTATAGAGATCTGGTGCCGAGTAATTAAGCTCTATATTTATAAAGCTTTAGCTGAGACCTGTTCTTACGATAATTACTGTTAAAAGCGTATAAACGAACGCGCTAGTGATGGTACTAAAATATCGATAGTTATGTAATTAGTTCTGGGGTTTTATAGGGTTTTAATATTATAATGTCTTTATTTAGTTGTTGGCTACAACAATTAAAACATTCCAGTATTACAATATGACATAGTTCATTCAACTGATTCGATCTATTAAAATCTGGTTGTTACATTTTTATTATTGTTTTAGATTTAGTAATTTAGTTTATTTTGTAACGCTTTTGTAATGTATTTTGTCCATGTCTGATCGATTTGTTTTAGAATTATAAGGATTGTTAATTATTAACTTCGCTTTTTATGAGTATAAAAGGTGAACATGAAACCTTACAAACGCTTGGCTATACAAACACTATTTGCGTTGTAGATAGGTATGTAAAATATTTTGGAGGCGTAAGTTATCATTCCTGGTCGTCTTATTTACAGAACGCAACATACAAAACAAGTTACATAAATAACCAAAGTCCAATCTAGAACCAAATAGAAAACGTCTAAACACCAATAACAATAAAATTCAATTACCAAATAATTGTGTTTGTCGTAACAGCTAACGCGAAACAAGAACACGCATAACCGTCACCCAATTCGGACGGCGGGCAAATGTAAACATGGACAAAATTTTCTCACAACTCCATCTGGAAGTAAACGACTGTTGTCACGCTCTTAACACAAATAAAGTGCTTGGATAACGCGCGAATTACCCATTCTACTCCCGAGGGCCGACGATAAAAAATATCGATGTAAATTTTCACATCCCTAAATGCTATTTTCACTCTAAGTTCCATGGATGGAACAAAAATACGAGACGTATCAGCTGCCTTTATTTTAATTCTGATCCGGCTATAAAAGGAAATTAGTACTTTTATGGATTGTACCATAACAAGTTCAGACGAATTATTATTTTTATAGTCCGCGGTTCTCAGATAGATTGCTCGTGATTTAAGGCTTTTACAGGCCGCGTCGGCAACTTTATAAATGTCGAAATATGGATTCCAAGACGTTTCCTTCAAACGTTACCTTATTGATGTGAAGTCATCGTTTTCGTTTTATTGAGCTTTAAGGAGCGCTGGAACAATTGAGTGTTGGTAAAAACTCGTTCGAAATGCTTTGTGTTTTACTTATAAGACGAGGATAATACTTTGGTTTTTAAGATGATTCGAGTTTTTCTTTACAGTAGATGTTGCCTATGCGATTTGTTTTATTAGTTTTGAGGTTAAGGTTGGGACGTGATGAGCAAGTGGTAGGAGTATAGATATTTATAACCACCTTTCAATATTTGCCCGAATATAGATAGACTCTAAAGATGATCAATCAATATGCATTATTATTGATATTTGTTTACATTATTATTTATTAAACCTAGTGTTTCAAGTTACCATTGTTTTATTGCATCTATTAATACGTAAAGAATACAGCAGCTATCATCCACATATTGAATAATGTAATGTAATACATTAGAAGGGCTCGATACCAAGAGTTATCGGGCACATTTTTTCTCTCGAATGGAAGCTCATAGTAGTACCATAATCTAATTAATCACAATAAAAATCGAGACGGATCACCTTACTTCGCGCCACTGCGACGCCTGCTTATCACCTTGTCTAATAGGGTTGGCACTACTTTGTAATACATAAAATCTTGTGTCACAATATTTGTGGTCGCATGCCTCCAAACCTGTACGACCGATATTGATGCAATTTGTGTGTGTTTTCGGTAGGTAACTACTGATTTCATGTGGTGAGTAAGAAAATAGGTCGTACAATGTATTTCATACTGCTAGACGAGAAGGATGTCCTTTGTTCATATGGCCGAACAACATTTGCCTGTAATAACATGGTTAATTGTACTTGGACAACAAATATCCTTCTACCTATTCTCATTTCTATGTTGTTTTAATTTTTGTAAATAGGACCAAATTCTAATGAGACCATACCCCACAATGACTAAAGACGAAAGGGAACAAATACGAATTTGACGAACTGCGTTAAATCTCAGTAAAACTACTGTTATTCGTTTACCATGAAAGCGTTAAAGAACAGACATTTTTGACGATACATTTAGTTGTCAATTAATTTATTAAAAAAAAATATCACGATAATGAACTAAACAAATAATTTAAAAAATGTTAGAAGCTAGGCTCCAAATTTTTTTTAAATTGTCAACCCTAAAACGTAGTAGCTTGTTATTTCACTTATCATTTTGTAAATAAGGGTAGACAGGACTTATTTAGTGAAAAGTATGGCTGGACACACAGTAAGATTGATCGTTGGCGTTTATCATTTTGTTTGTGATGGCGTCATGTACTGATATCTAACGCTTTTTTGTTGGAGTATGCGTGCTAGCTTTAATTGATACGTCATGCTTGGGATGCGGATGATGCTACTCATTAAATAGGTATATCAGAGTTATTTTAGGGTTCCGTACGAGAAAGGCGCTAAGGGTGCTTGTACACGGCGCATGTAGCTTGAGCATGTTGAGGCACTTGCGCGGGTTCTAGAGACAAGGCAATTACTTAAAACATCGTGACAATCGTCCAGCTTTCATTATTCCGTTTATAAATTTAGTGCATCCATAAAATAACAAATTTTATCGATAATTGAAGAAACAACAAGCTGCAGACTGTGCAAAATACCTGTTCTGTAATTAAGTTAAAATATTCAAAGACCTATAGAGATCTGGTGCCGAGTAATTAAGCTCTATATTTATAAAGCTTTAGCTGAGACCTGTTCTTACGATAATTACTGTTAAAAGCGTATAAACGAACGCGCTAGTGATGGTACTAAAATATCGATAGTTATGTAATTAGTTCTGGGGTTTTATAGGGTTTTAATATTATAATGTCTTTATTTAGTTGTTGGCTACAACAATTAAAACATTCCAGTATTACAATATGACATAGTTCATTCAACTGATTCGATCTATTAAAATCTGGTTGTTACATTTTTATTATTGTTTTAGATTTAGTAATTTAGTTTATTTTGTAACGCTTTTGTAATGTATTTTGTCCATGTCTGATCGATTTGTTTTAGAATTATAAGGATTGTTAATTATTAACTTCGCTTTTTATGAGTATAAAAGGTGAACATGAAACCTTACAAACGCTTGGCTATACAAACACTATTTGCGTTGTAGATAGGTATGTAAAATATTTTGGAGGCGTAAGTTATCATTCCTGGTCGTCTTATTTACAGAACGCAACATACAAAACAAGTTACATAAATAACCAAAGTCCAATCTAGAACCAAATAGAAAACGTCTAAACACCAATAACAATAAAATTCAATTACCAAATAATTGTGTTTGTCGTAACAGCTAACGCGAAACAAGAACACGCATAACCGTCACCCAATTCGGACGGCGGGCAAATGTAAACATGGACAAAATTTTCTCACAACTCCATCTGGAAGTAAACGACTGTTGTCACGCTCTTAACACAAATAAAGTGCTTGGATAACGCGCGAATTACCCATTCTACTCCCGAGGGCCGACGATAAAAAATATCGATGTAAATTTTCACATCCCTAAATGCTATTTTCACTCTAAGTTCCATGGATGGAACAAAAATACGAGACGTATCAGCTGCCTTTATTTTAATTCTGATCCGGCTATAAAAGGAAATTAGTACTTTTAGTGTTTTTCCAGCGGTTTTTTTGCAAATTGTTTAAAACGGAGGCGGAAGTGTACGCTGCGGAAATTGGCATGTCTGGCCTTTTAGATTGTAGGTTGGTTATTTCATTTGGAGTTGAAGGTATTTTGGTAGAACACATTGGAGTTCTGGTTATATTTTAACATTTCGCCTACAAAGTGACCTTTGCTAACAGTACTAGGAAATGTATAACAAAATACGTTTACTGTTTGCTCATAGGCAGTGGTTACGTGGTTATCAGTGAGATGAGTTGAATAGAAGATGAGTTTGCATATCCAGATACCAGAACGTAATTTGCGATTTGAGTATATTTATATTTATTTGGCAATAGGCTCGCCTTCTATTACATTGGGACCTAAACATAACTGGCGAAATGTGGGTGTATATACACCTCTGCCTACCCCTTCGGGGATAAGCGTGAAGTTATTTTATATTATAGGTTTTATTTGAAGTATTTCCTGAAACAACACTTTCAGAGTCCGGCACCGAATGATTAATTTGAATGCGACATTCTTATGTATTAGTGCTATAAAAACTATTTCTGGTTTCAAATATCATTACTACCTACGAATATTGCGTAGTGGACATCACACAGCAGCTGGTCATCGGAAAACTGATATTCAGCTGACCTCAATACGCTTGGAAGCAATAAAAAATAACCAGAAATGTGTCCATGTGTTTGACAGTTCTGTAGTAAAAAACTAATACCTCTTTCTATCGTTTTTCGATTAGAAAAGTCGCGCCATTCGCTGGTTTGATATTTTGCTCCATATGATTAGAAAATATAGTAAACTATATTTTCTAATCATATGGAGCAATCTAATCTACGTGTTAAAGTATGGTAATATGCCGAATTAAACCAACTGAAATTACTGTCAGTAATTTCAGCGGTTGTTTATATGTATTTGTAAGAAATGACAACCGCGGCAGTTGCAGTGCGCAGCCCTTGGTGACCATATGTTCAACTGAACCATTTACAAATCGTCCATATTTCAAAATATTTATCTCTGGTTTTGAAATCGTTTCGATAAGCGACTTATAAAGCAATCAAACTGTTCAATTAATAGTTTTGAATATTTACAAAACAGCTATCTATTTTAAATAAATGCTTTTGTTACAACATGAATAACGTTTTGAATAATTTATTCTGTACATTTAATTGGCAATCATGAATCAATTCTCATTTTATTTTCAATCAATTAAAACCTAAATTAGCTTTAAATATTTGTATAAACTTGTATTTACGAACGTTTTAAATTACATGCCCACTGTTTGGTCAGCCACTGTTTTGCTGAGCGTATATATGAATAATGAGTAATCATTTTGTTAAAACACTGAAAATTTGTTTTGTTCATTAAACAGTTGGACGTACAAAATAAACAACGGTTTTATATAAATTAACTGAAAATTGGTTATAAAGCAACTAGGTCCCTTTTCATATGCTTTCATATTTACTTGTTTTTACACGGTTTTGGAATTTATATCATACAAAAATGTTAAATGGATTTTATATATTATGTGTAAGTTAGAGTTTAAAGCTACATTTTTAAAAAGATAAGGTTATATAAAATAAATTTGTAAGATTATTTAAGATTATTTTATTGTATTTTTGCATGCCGTTTATACGGTGGAACATGTTGTTCTAAAATATAACCCTACCATCAATGTTACCATGTTTCTGGCAAATAAAGATTCTTTCTTTCTTTCTTATTTCGAATTCAACCGCGCCACCGCCCGCGAGGATTATACCTACACTTAATCCTTCCAAAGGAATTACACTATCTGTAAGTGATAACCATACAAATATCCGTTCGTAAGTTTTGTGTTTATTACGTTCAAATGGAGAGACAGGACACAGCGGGGACTTAATTTTACAATATATTTAGACTACGAACTACGAGCAGGCTTCGCCTCCGCGGCTTGACTAAGGCCGATTGACATCACATTGGATGTCAGCGTCGACGCAGCGGCACCTGCAGCAGCCGACGACGTTGAGATGCCACTACGTTGACGCTGACGCCAATGTGCTTCACCTAAATGTAGACTATTTGTTACCTAAAGGAGTGATTAAAAAAAGTTTCAGTTTTAACCACTACGTCATCAGTGCAGTCAAAAAGAATTGGCACAATATAGATCTAATTTGCCATGACCGATCGGAATTTCTTTTATTCTATCAAGTAATTATATTAACAGTTGTGCGACTCAATTTCATTTAATACATTACATTCTCTATTTGAACGGAACACATAAATGCAGTTGTGAGTTGTAACGTAAAATAAATGTTTGTTCAAAAGCAAGCTGATCAAATATCAATGCAGTGACATCAGCGCTCTATTGAAAATAGTAGCAATGATTTTGTATGGGACGTGTACCGCGTGCCTTTATCGATGGTATTTCTGTACAGGGGATAATATATCGTGGCAAGGTAGTCCTAGTCTCTGTAAATAACTGCCATTTTTTAAGATACTGGTAGTCTAAATACAATGTATGATAATTATCGACTGCGTCTGTGGTCCTGCGGTACCTAGTGTAATTCGCAGTCGCGATCATGAGGTCTCGGGTTCGATTCCCGGGTCGAACAAAAAGTGATATTGGGTTTTTCTGTTAGGAATTATCCAATAGAAGTTCGGAGTCAGCGAGTTGACGGTGTCACACCCCCGTGCCTCCGGCCAGCACGTTAAGCCGTTAGTCCTGCGACCAATCTCTCTGCGGTCGTGTCGCATGTGGCGTCCCATCGGACTATGAGAGTGAGGGAATAGAGAGTGCACTTGTGCACGCGCACACACTTGTGTACTATAATATGTACCGCGCAGATGGCAAGTCTCATAATTATATATAGACAAGCCGCCGTGGCCGAAATCGGTCGGGAGGATATTTTTTTTTATTTATTTTTATTATTATTATGATAATGATGTAAAAATCGATATGATATTCGGATTCGCGAGATACTCTTTAGACACATAATTATTAGCAACGGACACAAATAACACACAAACTTGAAACAAAAATTTGTGGTTCACATAAAGTTCATATGTACATACATACATACCTAGACTCACGCCTGTTTACCGGAGGGGTAGGCAGAGACTACGGACTTCATTCACTCACATCAAGTTTCTCATGCATGCTCGTCTGTTTAGGGTACTTCTGACCTGTTCCTTTTTAGGATGTCTCCAATCTGGTCAGAGAACTTCCGCCTAGGCCTTCCCCTTCTTCTTGTCTCATTCACACTTGCCTTATTAGTCAATCTTTCGTCATCCATCCTCTCCATGTGCCAAAACCATCTTAACATGCCTTTCTCGATGCTGTTCACTACATCTTCTTTTACCCAACAACACTCTCCTATCACACAGCTCTTTACTCTGTCGGTCAAAGAAACACCACACATACTTCTCAGTCCTCTCATTTCTACAGCATTTATTCCACTTTCAAGTCTCTTCTGCCATACCCAACTTTCACATACATAAGGGTAGGCACAAATACTAGTAGGTACATATGTGTGGATCACAAATCAAGAAAATGTTACTATATCAAGAACTATCACCGCCATTCATAAAATCTGGTTGAGTTACATTTTTATTTTTTTAATATATCCCTGGCGCACCTAGGGTATGAAAATACACAGGTCTCAATGTCAAATGTATATGTTATAACAGGTAGAAGAGCCTTGCTGATTTCAGCATGAATGGGCCTGCTTGACCGGGGAAGTACTACCCTCTTACAGAAAATCGACGTAAAGTAACAGTACTTAAACTGTTGCGTTTCATTCGGTGAGTGAGAGTGCTGGAGGCCCTATCCCCTATTATTTCTCCCTCATCCTATTCCTTTTCTCATCCCCAAGGGGCGGCAACGCACTTGTGACTCCTGTGGTGTTGCTTGTGTCCATGGGCGGCGGTAATTGCTTACCATCAGGCGATCCGTCTGCTCGTTTGCCGCCTATTAATAAAAAAAAAATGTTAATATTGTACCAATCCTGATAAAAAAAAACTTAAATGCGAGTAAAACCACAGCGAAAAACTTGTATGTTGTATTTTCCGTTCAATAAAACACGCCTTTTAACTACAAAGTACCTACCTATCTCTATATTTACACTGACCTTTTCCAAAAGTATTTCATTCCGCTTGATTGAACACCAAGGGTTGCTATTGACAGTTTTATCTGATCCACTATCAGTTAGAAGCGATTCCTCGACGTTTTATTTGAGAAACGATTTAACCCTATCTCGAGTAGGTTTAATAATAATAATAATAATAATAATTAATTCTTTATTGTACACCAGGCAATAACATGAGTGCATTACAAAGAGTTTCTTATAAACTAGTGTTACAAGGGCGGTCTTATCGCATAATGCGATTTCTGCCAGACAACCGTGTACGGACATAATTAAATAAAAGGACAGGTAGTATGCGGGTGCACTATAAAGGGTCAAACAAATTACAATAATTCTAACTATATACTTAAAACTAAAATGAGATAAGAAAAACATATACATCCATAATCCATATACATACATAAATATGATAATAATATCAAATAAATCACAGTTATATAAATAAATAAATACAAACATATATATATATATATATATATATATTATGTAATATATATTATAATATACTATTATATAGAAGATATCATTGGAATGTTACTTATTATAGTGACAAGTAATGTTTCTTTAGATGATTTTTAAATATTGGCAATGATTTTGAACGTCTTATCGTTTCTGGTAGTGCATTCCACAATCTGACAGCTAAGACAGTAAAAGATTTATCTAAGAACTTAGTAGAATGCACAGGACTTTTTAGCTTAAGATTTTCCGATGATCTCAAGCACTTAGAATGTGTGTCATGCAGATAGACGAATCTACTCTTGAGATATAAGGGATATGAAGGATTGAATAGAATATTATACAAGAGACAAAGAATATGAGTATTCCGGCGAAGGCGGATGGGTAGCCATTTGAGCTTGTTTCGAAATTCGGAAACGTGGTCATATTTGCGAAAACCAAATATGAACCGTATACAAAAGTTTTGGAGTCGCTCAAGCTTGTCTAGTTGGTCCTCATTAAGATCTAGATAGCTGGCATCGGCATAGTCAAGAATAGGAAGAAGGATAGACTGCACAAGCGCAATTTTGGTGGCAATTGGAAGAAAATTTCGCAATCTTCTTAGCGATGCTGCAGCTGCGAAGAGTTTCCGACTAGTACTTTGCAGTTGAAAGCTCCAAGAGAGTGTTTGGTCAATGTATATCCCCAAGTTCTTTACTTTGTCACTGAAAGGAATTGGAATACCGTCAAAAGATACAAGGGGAACCATTGACCAGTCGATCTTAGAGATTAGTCTGGAACTACCAACCAAAATAACCTGTGTCTTCGTAGGATTAACTCTGAGTCCAAACCTTTTTGTCCAGTCACAAATTTGATCCAGATCATTATTTATTATTGTAATACCTTGAGACAGGCTTTCAGGCTTGATTTGACAATAAATCTGCAGATCATCTGCATATAGGTGGTAGGAAGAAGAAATATGGTTGGAGATATTATTTATAAAAATTGAGAAGAGCAATGGAGATAGAACGCCGCCCTGTGGTACGCCGGCAGAGTTGTCACACCAAGTAGAATAGGTGTCATCTAGCCGGATTCGTTGTCGGCGACTAAACAGGTAACTACGAAACCAGTCGATCACCGATGGAGATATGTTAAGAGAGCCTAATCGGGCAAGGAGAACATCAAAGTCTACGGTGTTGAAAGCATTACTGAAGTCTAATAAACAGAGCACCGTGAGTTTGCCATCTTCCATGCCCGATCTGATATCATCCGTAATATTGGCAAGGGTGGTAGTGGTACTATGACCAGGACGGAAGCCGGATTGGTAGGGATTAAGGATATTATTTTTAGAAAGGAATGTGTCGAGTTGGTTGTGGATAAGGCGTTCAAGAACTTTTGAAAGGAAAGGTAATATGGATATGGGACGATATTCTGCAAAGGATTCAGGATTGGGTTTCTTAGGTAAAGGGATGACTTGAGCATTTTTCCAAGCAGTTGGGAAAATGCCACTGGATATGGAGAAATTAAGGATGTGGGAAATGATAGGTAGGATTTCATCAAGGATTGGAAGGATCATATTACGGGTGATACCATCACTGCCAACTGCGTTGGACGTTATGGATAAGATACTCTTCTTAACACCACATTCAGTAAATTGACTAAAGACAAATGGACTATAATCAGGAGTTGGAAGCGATGAAAGATAATTTAGGGTGTTTATTTTTGTTGTCCTATCATAATCAGACGAAGCAGAGAAGTGCTGGTTAAGCATGTTAATATCAATTGTATTAGGAGCAGTATTTTGTCGTTGCTTACCAACCCCAAGTGATTTAAGAAATTTCCATACTTTCGATGGATGGATGTTTAGTGATTTTTGCGCAGGATTTTCATTTGGAGATTGGTGATTTGAATTGGCTGTTAGTTTAGTTAAATTGTAATAAGTATCTTTGTGCATATTTTATTGCATATTATTTATGAAGTTTACAAAATATATGTTGACAAATCCAGATCAGGCGTGGCTAGGTCTAAGCGTATGTATGTATCTTTGTGGTTTTCTTACCCGAAGTTTGGTTGTAATAATTAAGACAGATTTTGAATAAATTACACTGACGTTAGCTCATCCTTTTATACATCTGAATTTAGACTAAGTTTGGGCTTATAATGATTTGGAAATGTTGACATATAATATATGCTCCATCTAGCATAAAAGGCAACTCATAAGTCCTGTTTTTAGTCCTGCTTCAAAACGTCCCTGGCTGGTGAATTTCTTCTATTTTTTTCGATTTTGTTTTATCAGTTGTGTTGTTCTTGCAGTGAAATAATTTATTCATAAATAATTGTTAGGTTCCATCTCTGTCCCTCTCCTGATCCATTTCAACACCAGCAAAGATTTTTAAATTATAAACCCTTTGGTGGATAATGGTTTTGAACTTTGGAGGCAAAAAGAATATAAATTAATTTTAGAAAATGATACCCATTCAATAGTTTTTTAGTCTTTCAGTGTTATTATATTTCATTCCGTAGTTAAAAGGATTTATTCGTCTGTTTCAATCAGTCTATGAAAACAAAACTCTATAGAGTTACAATTTTGAAATTCTCGTCCATTCCATTATAATCCTACTCTGATATTCGAGAGACAAAGAAACTACTCAGGTATCATTACAACCGGTGTTGCCAGTCTTTTGTGAGGACGTCCCAATTCCCCGGGGTCTAATCAGCCAGCCCGACCTAAATCCTATTGGATGACAAAGTCTCAATTTTCAGGCACGACGTGATATTACTCGCCTTTGATCAGATAGACGAACAAAATATACACGTGTCCATTGTTATGTATATTTAGATTTAGTTCAATATTTAATATTTCGTTACGTGTTGGGTCAGGGCAAGGAAAACTAGGAATGGAAAATTTTGATCCAGTCAACTAAGTCTCGTGACTACATTCAATTGTGATTTTATAAATAACACTAGAGGATGTCTGCAGCTACACCTGCACATTTATTTTAATTTAACTCTTTCTGCCCGACCCTGGGGGAATATCAGGAATTCCGTTCTTAATGCACCTCTACCAAGAAACATACATTCCAAATTTCAGATTCCCCTTCTTATTGCACCCTGCAGTCCTTAGAAACATACTGCCAGATTTCAGTTTCTTGCGACCCGTAGTTTCAGCATTGTCTTTCAGTCAGTCAGCAAAGCAAGAATTTTATTTATATACAGATAAACAGACAGATAAAATACAAAAGACCCACGCTTTCGCTAATTTATACATATCTAAGATCAGAATATCAATAACCTTAATCTTTATTTTAGATAGGCAGCCCGTCTACTTCAGGCTTATCTACATAAAACTCAATTGATGTTTTGTGGCCTCGTAAAATCTTTTCTTCTCGTTTGTACCGAAATTATTAAAAAAAGAAAAAAGTATGAGGAAAATGCCCGAGGGAACATCCAAAAAACGAAAAGTCAAAATGGGTAATTTTGTTTGAAAAATGTCACTTCGGTCGTTAGACTGAATGATATCTGTAGCCTCTGCTGGTTTTGGATAAATATTAAACTCATGACAGTTTTACTTCAGCTTTGTAAAAGTAGCAAACAGACACGTCCAGGTAAAGATTTGGGTAATCTGCCATACTTGCACATCTTTGTGAAGAGACCTGTCTGAGTACATCACCACCGCAAATTTGTAGCGGTATTCCGTACCAATGCATTCAACATTGCGTTGAGAAATCTGCTACTAAGTTCTTCTACCGCGATAACTAAATAGGAAAGGTGGGCGACCCACTCGTGTTCCTTCGGGCATTGCAGGTGTCTATGGGCGTCAGTGTTCACTTACCATCAGATGACCCACTTGCTTCTTTTTCTCCTTATGCAAAAAAGCAGCAAGAGTTTATTTGTTTTTACTTTTTTTATTAATATTTGCCAAGCAAACCGCAACATTATGAGATCGGTAGGTACTTTTCTGTAGAGATCGCCAGCCTATTTACGCTGAAGTAAGTTTCCCACCGGTGAACATTACACAAAAAATGTTCTGACTATCTGCAGTTTTCGTTATCAGCGTCCAATAAAAGAAATATTTTAGCTGCTGATAAGCTTTGTCACTATTAATTTCCCTCCTTTTCTTACAGAAATCCTTTTGTTTCCTTAATTCAGTATCATGAGAACCGTTATGTAAAATTATACGATTGCTCGGTTGAATAAAATTACCATTGTTCCTAGGCAAACCTTAGTATATTTGGCGAAGATAATAATCTAGAATTGTTACTCAAGATTTTATGTTAAATCTCAACGTGAGTAGGTGGTAATAGTGGAAATAAAACCGACTTTAGTGCCAGTAACAACTTTATGTTGGAATTTTATTTTTCAGTCGGATAGAATTTCGCAAAGCGTTTGGTGGTGAAATATTAAATCTGAGTATATTGCAATTACTTGAATGGTTTTATATCTTCTCGTCATGTTTAAATAAGACTGTGTTAAAATTTATATAATATTATTACTATTTGTGAAATTGAATATTACATTTAACTCAGCCTCATCATAACCGAAACTATATATTCACCTTCGATTTGTCACTGCACTCATTTCTATCAATAAGTATTATTGTATTAGTAGCATATTTAGATCAATTACCTTCATATAACGTAACATTAAATCAACACAACAGACAACTATAGAATACCATAAAGTCCATCGACCTATGCACAACATTATAAGCCGTAATACAATACAATTAAAACAACAAACAAATCCACTCACAAACACCTACAGCATAACACAAACATTTAAAACCAGCAAGTTTATTTTCATTCAAACAAATCCATTCTGAAATCACAAACAGTTACTACAAATTCCTCAATCGATAGGTACCTGGTTCTCATAACTAGTGCCACCGGTAGATCATGCGTCAAAACGTCAACACTGACAAGGGATCAATAGAAGCAAAAAATTATAGTGACACTCCGCCTTGACAATTTGCTCCGGTCCGAACAGATGACGTTTATCGGTATTGTCAGTTTCCAGACGGTTAGCTTGAGTGTGTCAGGGGCTTTATATATAAAGTTGCTGATGTCTAGATGAGGGTGCTTGGGTGACAATTTATAAGATGCTTTACTTTTATTATATTTTTTTGTTTTATTATAGATTACTGTTGTAGGATTATTGAAGCCGATGAATTTGTCTTTATAATCGATTATGTAAGGCACTTGCTATTGGGATTGTAACCTTTCAATATTTTATCGCATAATTCATGGCCTTTAATAGGAGTTTACACTAACTAACAATAATTTACTTAGTTTCTACTACCAATATCATTTAATGCGAATATGTTAAGACGCCTGCTGGTGCAATTTAATCAAAGTCATCAGCAAAGAACGAATCGTGTTTATTTCCGTTCCGAATTATTATATATCCAATATCACTTATTTATAAATACAATTTGAATTCCAAATTAGATTTTAAAATAGCTACTACAAGTACTACTATATTAAATACTCTCTTGACTCTCTTGTAAACATTAAGGAACAGATCATCTATTTTGATACGATGCTGTCCCACTTGGCACAATCACAATTCTTTGTCTATCATGTCGCCAAACAGAAGCGCCAGATTAATTTCTAATCATTAGGAACTGCGCCTACAAACAAAACAATATGCCAGAAAATACTTTGGAGTCAATTGTCTTTATGCAAGATCACACTTACGAAAACTTGAAAACGTCTTTAGATATAGGACGATAATTTGCCCACTGCTTATTTTGGTGACTCGGTGCGCGGCAGGATTGCTGCACCAAGGAGGAGGAGAAAGGGGAATAATGCATCCTTATGATAAGGATGCATTATTCCACCCTTCCTGACTAAAAAACTGCTAGTTTCATATACGGCCTTGGCTCGTGTAGCAATTACGCTAATTTGATGTCTGGCTAAATTTAGGTAATCTAAATAAAGGATAATTTCCTAGCTTTTTCTTTATACTTACAGGTATTATTATGTTTTTAATCCTTTTGCCGTGTACATTGGACTTTATTCTTAATTATTTAATTAAATTACTCCGCGCCGTTTCAATGAAAAGTGAGACCTTACTAGAAATTAGATAATTTAATTAGTTGAAACATTTTAGTGTGTCCAATTTTAAAGAAATGGCATTCTGACTTAATTTCTGGATGTTGAATAGCTAACACATTCTCTTTACTGTAAACATATTTGATTAAATTTCTATGCCTAACAGGGCTTCATTTTGATACCACGTATTTAGAAAAAACCCTTCATAAAATATGTCAATGCAAATCATATTTGAAGTCAAAAGTCTGAAGTTTGTATGTCCATACATATCTGCTTTCCATTTCGGATTTTAAATAATACTTATCTACGTATATAATCATTGTTTTGTCTTTAAAATATACGCACATAATACATAATATGCATTTACAATAACCGAATGTCAGCTGCATGAAATTCTACATGATTGCAAACGATTTTATCAACTTGCTCAAATGTGACACAATTTATACAGATAAAAGCAACACCTCATTAGCGGGCCAGCGAACCAAATATCAAAACTAATTGTCCAGTCTCAGTTAAGTTTTGATTTAAATACAATGTAAAACACGATATTCATCGGATAAATTGCCTACTGGTCTGTTATTGTTGTGAATTGTGATTGTCATTTTGATGAGTATAACATGTTTGTGTATATGTTTTACATGAGTACCTATTATGGTTGATTAATTTTTATATAGGCACTCAAAGAGCGAATATCGGCTTTCCTATACTTCTGAATATTTATGTGAGCCAAGTGGTTTCTTTGGAAGTTAATTTGATTCTGATTGTTTTCTCTCTGTCGCCTAAATATGTCTTGTGTCTCAACCGGATTATAAGCACTCTAATACTGAATGTTGAAAGCATTGTTACTATTTCGTTTCATGCGACAAGTGGACGTAAACGATGTAACTTAAATTTTATCTATTAGTACTCTTCTGAAGAAGCAACTTCCCCGTGGAGCTTCAAATGTACTCATTATAATGTAATCTGATAATTATCTTGGTGCTGGAGTTCTCTCTTAAGTAGTCCAAGTAATACTGAAAACACCTACTGTACGCGCTGTGTTTCCTTCTTAGTAATGTATGAGTTAATTCAGTGAGTGAAAACGGCTAGTGTAACCCATTCCAAAATGTCGAGGAAAATATTAGGTATATTACCTATATTTTCAAATAATTACGTGATAAAGATCCGTTACATAAATATTACAGATCTCTTCTTTATAATCTCTTCTTTATAATGAAAGACGCGAATTAATGCAAAAAATTGTCATCCAGATAATAGTTAAGTATAATTCCAGTTATGATTCAATTCCGTCTAATTTGAATAGGTAATGCAGCCGAGACTTATCCTTTTTACCAAAAGCACCAGGAAATATTGCAAAAGAATATTTAATGTAAGATTTTCCAGTGCTGCGAAGATTTTCTTCCAATTACTCTTCAAGTATAAAAATACCTTCAGTGGAGCTACCCCGTAAAGTTTCCTCTCAATAATGAGTTCGTTCCATGCGAACCGCAGATCAATGTTCTAAATAAGTAAATTGGTTAATTCATCCTAAGAATTGAGCATAATTGGTTTATTTAGTTCGCCAATTTGACTTAAAAGCAGTTTTAATTGGCAACCATTTCGCTCATTGGTTCTCTCGGTTGTTTTATTTTATAACTGTGATGTGGCTTTATTGAAATGTGGTTGATTTGGTTGTTTGAGTCTGTAAATATTATATTGCGTTGTTTCCTTAAATATTACTGTGTAAAGCAATTGTTATATTCGTCTGTTAAACAACTAGGACAATGTTGATTTATATTTCTATGCTAATTAATGTAAATGCGAAAGTTCATTTGTTTATACTCGTAATTGTTGTACAGCTGGCAAAGTTGGTTAATATTTATAGCACTGTTTTTCACATACTGTGTGTAATTTCTCAAATTAAATGGTAAATATTTTATGGTGCCGACTTTTTCATAATTATATAATCGTATTCGCTCACTAAGATATCTGGATCTTTTTATCTAAGTATAAAATTTCAGAAAATTTCTCGTTCCTTTTAAACTATTTCAGATTAACTGCCCGAAAAATGTGTGTATCATGCAGATGATTTGATTTTTTTTTACATGTTTAAAATACAATTCAACACATGTATTTCTTACAGAACTTTGTATGGCGCAAAGATTCTAAACAGAAAAATATATCCAGCTCGATGATAAGCTATTTAAAATTCCTTTCTGTTATCTGGTAGCTTTAACAAGACAGGAGCCATTAGAAGCGTCTGTTGCTAGACCACTTGAAATAAAAGAGGATATCTTCAATAATAAATCATACATAAATAGGTACTGGTTAGTTTAAGTAGCTGGAGCAGGTGGACGGTTGTGTGGATGCGGTGAGGTTGACGTTTGATGTTTAAGTATGAGCTCTTTTAAGTATAGGATTTTAAGGAGGTATAGTTAAAAACAGGTGATTTAATTTACTATTCAGTCTGCTTTGGTGTCACTGTCTGCATGACTATGTTTACTTTTGTAATCTTACTATCCTAACCTCCGCAGCCTAACGAGTTAACACGGCATGGTCAAATGGATTAGATAATAATAAATATACTATCAAGTTAGTTCTTCAGTTGTTTTTAATGTATGAAGTAAATAATATCTACCACATATCAAGAAAAAAAAAATGAAAACCAGTTTGGACTATTTCAATAATATTATTGAGTCTAAGGACATACTTACATATGTATATAAAGACTGTCATCTATTTTCAATTTAACAAGCATAATACGTTGTGGAAACGTTTGTATGAGTATAGATTAGTTCAAGTAAATGTAAGTGCATATAGCTGACTATTTCTATTCCAATTTTCTGTGAACGTCTAGCACAATTCTCTTTATTTCCTTCTATTGAAATAAATATTAAGAGTACTTGCGAAGGATGAGAACTTTTCAGATTCACTTACTAGAATTGTATAATCTAATATGCTATAATAGATATTGAATTCGCTATACGTGGTAAAGTATTATTTTGAATGAAAATAATATCCTACTATTCCTTTTCTCAACCCAAAGAGTGGCTACGCATAATATATGCTCTGGTGTTGCTTGTGTAAATGAACGGCGGTATTCACTTACCAGGCGATCCGAAAGCTCGCTTAATAATACATAAAAAATAATCTTGTTTGTATATACTTTCGAAAATACAAACATTCACATTCAACAAAGATTATATGTATGATGCGTATTAATTTGTTTTTTACTTGTATCTATTAAGTATTTTATTTTCTGTTGTTAGAGTACCTACACGATTATCTCTGCATTACCCAAGAGTTGTTAGGAAAAAATACCTATAGGTCCGCCTTATGATTAGTATTTGCAGGAAGTCTTAATAAATAAAATATAAATAAATAATGTAACAGAAATTTATCTAGAAATTTATAACTAATATTGTAAAGGTGATGGATCTTATGCACGACAGAGGATTGTGGACCTTAAAAACGGCGCCATATATTATCAACTTCACTATTATCGCATCAGCCGCGCGCGAATTGCACTTTAAAGTAGTAAGACTTTTTATGTCTGTTTGAACGCGCTAATCTCAGGAAGTATCAATCCGATGTAAAAAAATATTGTTTGTTTTTTTTTTCATATTTATTGTGGCAAAGTATAAATCTTTGGATTTCAAAGGATATTTGTTGTCAGCGAAGCAGTGTCGCTTTTTATAAGCCAATATTGGCACCTATTGTAAAGAGCCGCTTAGCAACAGTACCTATCCATTTTGTGTGTAGCAAATAGGTGAAGACGTAGTTCTTAATTCACACAATCAAAAAGATTGTTCCTTATTTCTATTTAGCGTTTATTAAAATTTTAGAGACTTATAATAACTGAGTATCTCATCACAATTTAGGCCTGGGTTTAATTCTGGTCCATGTTTCTTAAATAAGGCTTTGACAATAAATCTTGATAAAATTCATAAAAATAACAAGTCATCGTAATAATTAAAATATGTGAACAGCCAGAATTATATAAAATGAAGTAAAGGCTTTCTAAATTGATATCTTATGAATATTAAAAACGATTGGCATCAAATATCAATCGCTGGCAATAAATATATAATATGATATAGTGATTATTCAACTTGATGTCTAAATATAATTTCATAGTATTATTTACATAATCCGATTATTTTATCACAACTATTTTCTGTTTCTTTTAGCCGTTTGATAATATTATCGTTTTACTTCTGTAAACGGTTTTTGACAGATCGTGTATTTATTATACAATAAACTAAATAATTTGATGATCGTATTTTCCAACTTTTCAAATACTGTGATTAAATTCGTTGTGGGTTTCACAACAAAGTTAAACTTTCACTTGGACTTCAAACATTACCAATGGTTACTGCTGTAGATCCTGGTCTATACGGATGACAGTGTTTATCAAATTGCTTTCTCTCAATGTGCGATTACGTGTAATTTTGAGTATGTTTCACAACTGGTTTACGGTCAATGAGTTACGGGTGAATGCATCAAAGACGAATGTTATGCTATTTAGAACCACAGCCAAAAATACTGACAGTCTTACCTGTTTTCTTAATGACGTCAAAATTACCTCAGTAGAAGTAGTCAAGTTTCTAGGTATATATGTAGATAATGACCTTAATTGGAAAAATGAACTCGCCAGTATAGAAAACAGCATTAGTTTGGCGAGCTACGTACTTCGGAGCCTAAGAAACGATGTTAGTGTCAAGCAATTAGTGACAGTTTATTATGCACTTGTCGAATCAAAGTTAAGGTATAGCATTCTATTCTGGGGAGGCAGTAATGAATATAACATACAAAAAGCTTTCATAATACAAAAAAGAGCAATTCGCACGACTGTTCGTATAAAGTAACAAGAGTCATGCAGGCAATATTTTAAAGATCTTCAAATCCTAACAGTGCCAAGTCTTTATGTGCTGGTTTTATTGGCTTTCTTTAAGAAATATGTACATGAATATGAAACTGATGAGGAGAGACGTGTTAGGGAGAGTACTAGAAAAAAGACTTCCACACAAAAACTATACCGCATCTTAACATCACTAAACATGGCACCTATCACATGGCTCTTAAACTCTTTAATGGGTTGCCAGTTGAGCTTAAACTGTTGCTTTATAAAAGTGAATTTCAAATAAAATTAAAGAAATTTTTGATAGAGAGGTGTTTATATTCTATTAATGATATTTAATTGAACTGACTTGTTATATTCTTAGACTTATTTATTGATGTTATTTTATTGAATTGACATAATATTATATTCCTAGACATATTTATTAATGATATTTTGTTGAATTGATATATTATATTCTTAGATTTAATTTGCTGGTTATTATTTAAAAAAAAAAAGATCTTGTACTTACACTGACATAGATATTATATATTTCAATTTGTAACATTAATAATTATTGCATCCATTACTAAATTGGAACTAATGCAATTTGTGATTTTTAATAGTATCTATAGTATTGATTGTTAATTGTATTATTTTGTTGTGTTTTGTTGTATCTTAATTTATACCATGTCTTGCCAACATTAATGTGCTATATCAGACACAATGTAAAAATTGTTAATGATTTAATAAAATAACATAAAATAAATGGGACTTGGTCAAACAAGAGCGTATTACTTCATAATTTGTTATTAGAAGCCGTTTCTTTGTGGCTAAATTAGTAATAATATTGTCTCTAAAACATATTTTTAAGTTGGAATAAATACCTTATCGGGACGTAACACGAATATTAACTCGCTATAAATCAACATTAATATTTTGCCTCGCGTAACATTTAAAAATACGTCACCAAAAACAACTTCCGAACACTATACAAATTCATGACGTAAGAATAAAACCGATTTAAAACTCCAACCCCAGGCATTTTAACACAAAAGGAAATAAACCAATTGATACAAATCCATCAAAAAAGGAAACATCACCTGGCTACACACAAGAAGAAGAAAGAAATACCGAAGGAAGCGATACAAAACGAGGTAAACCCAACATGGAACTATTCATTGCTTTCATTGAAGAAACTATATTTACTGCCGTAAATTTTTATGCGAAATCTCGGGATTATGTCGACGTCTCGCGGACATCCGGGGCTTTGTACAATGACAATAATGACAGGAGTTGCGTCCAAGTAAGCAACCGCAACATGACGGCACCGGTCCATTTGTAATGGAAACAATAAATGATATATTGGGTCACTGGATACAAATTTGCGGAGATCCTGCGGGAATCACTTTATTGTGTTACGGTGATTTGTATCATTGAATTTTTTGGACAATTTGTTTCGTATTTTGATTTTCAAAACAAGTATACGACGATATTTTAAAGAAAATATCAATGTAATTTGCATATTATTAGCTTTTGCCTCCTTCAAAATAAGCGACATGTAAGACCAATTTTCAACCCCTTTTTCTAGTAATAGAATCTATATCTTAGTGATGCAATAATAAAAAAAAGTTTCAAAAGTTTCCCCCTAGCCTACGTAGTAGAAGCAACCTAGTGTCAAATGTCTTGTTTTCAGCTTCAATACCTTAGGTTCTGCGATAATATGCCAGTCACGACAAGTCATTTTATGTACATGATAATGATGACGCACGAGTGAACAAAGGCAATATATTATTCTCCATCTCTTTCTTTTTACATTTCCACTGTACATTGTCTGGCAGAAAACACCCCCTGACTCGCCAATTGACCCTATAATCATCACCGAACAAATCATTCTGAGATGATGATGATGATATTATTATTGTTGCAACAAGTGAAAAAAGGCATAAAATTATACTCTCACTCTTTCTTTTTACATTTCTACTGACCGTTGGCAGACAACACTCCCTGACTCGCCAATTCAGATCCACAAGGTTTTGCGCAGTACCCAAATATTATACAAAAACTAAAGAAGTTACACACGATACAAAATTTAGTCCTGGTGCAGGCATTATATAAAAAATCGTACATGTGTATCGCAGGGTGTCCGATCATTTGACAAAAACAAATGAAAAATTTTCATTTGAAAAATAACATTTGACAAAATTATACTTGATAAATTTATTATTTTACAAACTATTGTTTAGTAAACTACTCATTAGAAAATATATTTACTAAAAAAAATAATGCTAAAACATTAATTTACAAATTGATTATTTTTTAAACATGTTAGTTGGCAAAACAACGTAAAGCATAAATAACATTAGACAAAATGCATTGCTTGGTAAATATTTTATTAACCTAAACCGAAATCTACGTTAATACAACAATGTTTGTGTAGAGTCAACTGAAACAATGGCTGGTTAGGTTAGGTTAGAACTGCGACCACAACGCCTGCCAGAACCAAATTCTACTTATTTCGCTTAATTCAGGCAGTGTGTATTTTTTTTAAATACTTAAGTTTCTATGGAATTAGTATTATTACAAAATTATTAATTGCCTATTAATAATCTGTCCAAGATGAAAATTACAACCATGCAATTTAATATTTTCAAAATATCGCGTAAGCATTGGTTAGAAATTAGTTATTTTTAAAAACTAATATTTATCTTCTAACTGTTTGTACAATCAGCAATTTAGCAAACGAATTATTTAGTTATTTGATATTTTTTTTAAATAATAATTTAACAGTTTAATTATTTTTTAAGTAAAACGTTTGCGAAACTTGTATTATGTCAAATGATTGTTTTTAAAGTAATATGTTTGCGAAATGAAAGTTTGTCAAATGATTAGTTTTTCAAACGTTGTTTGTAAAATTATCTATTGTCATACGTTTTTTGTTAAACAATAGAAAACCGTATCGGAGGCCTTCGGGCGCCTATAAACTCCGACAACAGAATTGGCCGCGCTCATACAGTAAGAACAAGAAGACTGTATTCGATATCGGGCCTGAGAAGAAGTGAGAACTATCAAGAATACCTTATTTTTTTATCTTTTTATTTATAGACTCACGCCTGTATCCCCGAAGGGGTAGGCAGAGGTGTAATATTACACCCACATTTCGCCATGAATATTTAGGTCCCACGTAATAGGGGGCAAGCCTATTGCCGTACCGGGCACATTACCAGACTCCGTGCTGTTACTGAGAATTTCCTAACGGAAAAACCCAATAGCATTGCCCGACCCGGAAATCGAACCCGAGACCTCCCGATCCCACGCGCACATTTATGCCGCGAGACCAACGAGGCAGTCCTTACCAATAAAAAAAAATATAGTGTTAACTTTTTCGGTTTATTCCTTAATAATCCCATCATCAGCATAATCATCGACGGGTCAAGATACCAATAGCCTTACGTAACTTATTGTTATTTCCACTAAGCTGTCGTTGCGCCTTTTAGTTATTTTTTAACAATGTAATACGAGAGATAGGTAATCAAAATCTCTTCATCAAATATATATTTTAGTTATTTTGAAACCCAATTTTCCAGTCATCTTTTATTACAGTAAGAAATATTAAACAGAACTATACTAAAAATAAACGTTACATATAATTGCTACATAGACGATGAAAGAAAATTAATAGTACCATTTATTTGAATTCTTATTAAAGACATTACAATTCTGAACTATGTTACTGAACTGGATACAGATGTTATCAACAATTTATTTAAACTCACCAGCGTTATGGCTATTAGCTATTAGGTGTAATATGATATTTTAAATTATGTTTACTTCAAACAAAACTAGATTTTTACTTTGAGAATTTGATATGTTTTTATTTTTAATTGGCCTTATTTGTATCGTAATGAGGAATGTATGTAAATAATAAGAAAACTAAATAATGATGACTGTGTGTGACAAAGATAAAATTAAATGATCCTCATAAGAATATTGAAATTTCGATTTGGAACAGAATTTTCTATCTAAATTGTTGCTTAGGCACATATTGAAATCAGACTTCAAATTAACACAGTATTTTAGAAGATTATGGCTAATGTTGCATATTTTCTTAGAATTTATAATAATTTTAAGAACAAAGCTCCCCATAAAATACTGCATAGGATCATAGATATTTTTCGATAATACTGTCCATTTATTTAAACTACGTATCAATTTCAAATAATTTATGTTTTATGTTTCCATAATAAAGACTTACACAAGAATAATGTTTCATTCGATAAACAAAAATAATGTTTTATGCTCTATACAGTTTGATGTCCCAATTAGAAGCCAACATAAAACGAATTAATTACAACACTGCTTCAAGTTTCATATTACACTAAGATCATGATATTGACGAAGGTTCCAATCAAAATAATAATAAAGCAGTATCAATGGATACTGGTTTACTGTAATCAGATATTTCCATAGTCAAGATTTTAGTCAAAACAAAATCGCGAAGCTTTTGTTGATTCTCACTCCGACCGGTGTCATATTTAAGGGGGTTGAAAGTACGGTTAGCAGAAATGCGTCTGCAAATATTTTTGTCTTAGGAAAGCCTCTTAACGGCTGTTTTATTTGGGTATACATTATTCAATCATATTATAATAGGACTGTATGGAGCTGAGTAAAGTAAATTTGACTTGGTGAAATGTCCTCCTAGGTTCGATGACCGAAGGGGAGATGATGTTATGAGGTAGATAATTTTAAGTAGCAACATAGTGGCTTTTTTTTTACTAGTTTGGGCTGGTGGCAGTTTTGTATAAATTATTATAACAAAAAAGAGAGTCATTATGTTTTATAAATTCCTGACTACTTTTTAAGTTTTTAAGTGGTATTGTTTATAGTTTACCTAGCAAAATAATAAATTTACCACGACCAGTGCAAACCAGCAAACCCATAGATGTAAACGCTTCAACGCCCATGCAATAAAAATATTTACTCGATATTTGTCTGGTAGTTGATTTGCCCACGTTCATACTAAAACTATTGAACAGATTTTCATAAAAGTTGGAGTTTCATCACTTATACATGAAGATGGGCTATCTTTTGTCACGATAGTCAACATTCACGTGAGCGAGGTTAATCTAGGGATTACTATACAGTAATACTACTTTTTCTTCTCTTCTACTTTCTGAACTACCTCTGAAATAAATATTTATATTTATTGGGAAGTCTCGGGTTCGATTGCCAGGTTGGGCAGTGTTAGTTTTTCTTTAGGAAATTCTCAGTAACAGCACGGAGTCTGGTGATGTGCCCGGTACGGCCATGAGCTCGCCCCGTATTGTACGTGGGACCGAAAAAATTCATGGCGAAATGTGGGTGTAATATTACTCCTCTACCTACCCCTTCGGGGATACAGGCTTGAGTCTATAATTAATATAATGCTCTACAGTGAAACAAATTCATCTAAATAATATAAGATTATTTGTCAACCGTACTCCATGAAATATCCTGCAATTCCAGGACAAAAGATAGTGTCGCCCCATCTCTCCTGGATGGTGAAACAGCATTATACCACGGAATCGAGTTACATGTGTCGAGTCATTTACCAACACCATTATACTGGGCAGGGAAACCCTTGGCACCCCTTGTTTATATCAAGAAAATGAACTTCATTATTTGGCTTACTTACTTTTGTTTAGATTTATGTTCTGAAAATTTTGAAAAGTATTAATCATTTTTATCATAAGATGTAGGAGTATGATTTTTTAATATGTCTTAGACATGACTATCAATGACTATAAAAGCCACAATGCATTTATAGATTTTCAGTTAATACTGTGCTTTTAATTGTTTCAACGAAAAGACTAACAGTTTCGTAATATTTGAATATTATGAATATCATTGAATCGCTTCTCGGAATTTCTTTATTATTTCTTATTATATTTTTTACTAACAATTTGGTTTACCAATAATATCAGACATACAACAGACTATTCACTACCTACTTGATTTTGTATGTACAAAGGAACTGCATAATGTCATAATTATATTTGAATAACATACAAAGGCCTGTTACTAGCAAGGTATTCTTCGGTGCTATACTTACATTGGCATTATATTAATTATCGTAACAACAGATAGGTACCCTTGATTACATTCACGTACATAATACTTACAGAAAATCCAAAACAAATAAACACTTACTATAATATACAGGCAGTTTCGCAACGATATTCATTTGCAGAATACATTCCAAAAAGTTGCAAACAAAACAGAATAATCTGACACTTCTAATAAAGTCAACAGACTGCGATGCGGGACAATGGGCGAGATTGGGTCAGATGCTGCAAAGTGGCGTGTGAAGCGAAGGTCTTCACAATACTACACAAGCCGTTAATAGCATTGCTTGATTGTGATGTACTCGCTTGTAAAATGTTCTAAGTGTAGGAATGACTCTCTCGAATCCATGTGAAAGGAATGATTGTCAATGTTTTAGTTATGGGTTTGTCCGTCTCATATGCAATAAAAATAACTACCGATGTTTTAGTTATGGGAATGACTGTCTATGCAATAGAAATTATTGTTGCGTTTTTAGTTTTAAATATGCAAGACATGGGACTGGGCTAAGTAAATAATCAGGTAAATAAAATATTAGTGAAAGTGTTTCTCTGTTTATTCTCTTCTACACTAAAAGTACTGAATGGCAACTTTGCAGTCGTACATGGCTATGTTTACAGGTTACATAGGTCAGACGGCAGTCGCTCTGTAAAAAAAATAATATTCTGTCAAACCTGGTTATACTAGAAAGCGGACTCCAGCATCCAAGGCGAAAAGTAATAATAATAATATTGATATTCTACCACATTCACGCAACACCATCTAGTCCCAAACTAAGCAGAAGCTTGTACTATGGGTACTAGATAATGGATAAACATACATATATTTACTTTTTTTTGTAAATACATATATATTATACATAGAAACACCCAGACCAAGACAAACATCCATGTTCATGCACACAAATGTTTGACTTGAGCGGGAATCGAACCCGCGACCTTCGGCGTAGCAGTCGCTTACACTCCCGCAGCGCCGACGGGTCGTCAAAAAAAAAAGATTTGAATGTAGCTAGCAAAACGCTAGAACGCATTTGATGATCAAAGTTATAAAGACCTGTCGACCGATAAGAAAATACAAGTGGCTACAGTTTTAAACCATTTGCACAAAATACGTAATAGTCTCTCCATACGCATTCGACTTTCTGAAGGATAAAGTTTGACGTCGCTTGTGATAATACTTGATACATAACTTACTTATGTATATTTTGAAGCGTTTGACAAAGATTCAAATATTGATTGATGCTTTACTAAAGGCCACCACAATGTTTTCTTAGGACTGCGCGTCCAATTTAATGCCATATGTTACGATCCGATTGACTCTGAAATTTTACTGTTACATATTGTTTCAAGAGGTCTATTTTATCCCTTTGTACAGCATATAAATAAATATAAATAAATTTTATTAAAAACCAGTAACAGATTACAATACTTTTACATGCGTTGTGAAGGAATAATCGTATCAAATTTAAAACAAGAAAATAATCTGTTTCAAGCAGCTTATATAGCTTAAGCATGCTTAAGAGAGGTGGCGTTTATTATGAATACTTTTTTTCTTTTTCATCCGTACTGCTGCAGAAAAATCTGAGCAGTAGGTACTTTCACTAACATAATTATGACCTCTAACAATTCTGAATGCATTGGAATATTTGGTAGAGATTACCTGAGGTGTTTGGGATTATTGTTCTTCTCCAAAAGACGTTGGATTGTAAAAATAAGTTTTTTTTCTACGTCCTACTTAATAGTATAAGTATATAGACTGCCTCCGGGGTTCGATTCCCGGGTCGGGAAATATTGTTACTGGGTTTTTCCGAATTCTCAGTAGCAACACGGATTCTGGTGCTGTGCCCGGTAACGGCAATAGGCTCGCCCCCTTATTACGTGGGACCTAAAAATTCATGGCGAAATGTGGGTGTAATATTACACCTCTGCCTACCCCTTCAGGGATACAGGCGTAAGTCTATAAAAAAAAACTTTATAGTAAGGAACTAAATAGAGCCCTTAGTAGAATGTTGTCAATCGTATAAATTACGAATTCTGTCTTTGTCCGCTTTTCTCAAGCCTTTCCATAATCATTCTCCAGTTATCCTTTGCGGAAGGTAAGTAGCTTAAGCCTCAGGCACCTGGCTTCTCAATTACCGAACGAGGAAATTCTTCTAGTCCATTTATGCCGTGACCAGTGTTGCTCAAGCACTAAACCAAAACAATCATTTTTGGGGTTCCAAACGTCCATGTGCTCCGGATAAAATCTCCCAACCATTAACCAAGTTGGATAAAAAAAATAAAAAGCGCGTTAATCTGAAAAAAACTTTTACAATGACTCAGTTAAATGGAGTGTGAAAGAAAGATGTAGTTGAGTATAACTTGCGTTGTGCTTCTTTAGTGTTTTAATTACTTTAAACCAGGTTGGACGTTATCAGGTCAAGCTGTGAAATATAATAGACGATATTCATTCGAGTAGAGCTTAAAAGACTCGGTTTTGTTTTTCTTTTAAAAACATGCAAATACATTTATTTGATGAGACTTCAAATGGAAATGTCTAGCCACGGCTGGACGTAGCCTTCGCGTCTGACATTGATAACAGTGAAATTGATTAGAAAAATAACACAAGAATAACATACATACATAAAATACATAGACTCACGCCTGTTTCCCGGAGGGGTAGGACGAGACTACGGAACGCCATTTGCAACGATCCTGACATGCCTCTCTTGCTTCATTCACTCCCATCAAGTTATTCATGTATGCTCTTCTGTTCAGAGTACTTCTGACCTGTCCTTTTTTTAGGATGTCTCCAATCTGGTCAGAGAACTGGTCAGAGTCCGCCTAGGTCTTCCCCTTTGTCCTGTCCCATTCACACTTGCCTTATATATAACAAGAATAAGGATTGTACCTATAATGAATTTGTTTGGTACTTTTTTTAAAGACACCTCCAAATCCTGTGTCTGCGAGGGACTTCACAAACATACAAATAACGGACACAAGGAACACACAGACCCGAAAGAATAATTTCTTAATCACACACAGTGTTGTTTCGTGTGAGGATCGAAGCTATAACACTCGGCGTAATATTTAAGATATATTTAAAGAGATTGTTGTTGTTATAAATGTTAACACAATATTCTAAACTACATTTTTTTATAGACGCATGCCTGTATCCCCGAAGGGGTAGGCAGAGGTGTAATATTACAAACACATTTCGCCATGAATTTTTAGGTCCCACGTAATAGGGGGTGAGCCTATTGCCGTACCGGGCACATTACCAGACTCCGTGCTGCTACTGAGAATTTCGTAACGGAAAAACCCAATAACGCTTTGCCCGACCCGGGAATCGAACCCGAGACCTCCCAGTCCCACGCGCACATTTATACCGCGAGACCAACGAGGCAGTCCCTAAAATATATATTAAATGGAATTCACATAACGACTCAAGTTATTATACAAATAGTGCTTTAGCACCCACGCTGTAGACCGATAAACTTTAAGAATACGATTAGTAACTTATAAATTTTATATGAATATTATAAAGAGATAAACTCTGTTTGTTTGTGTATCCCTACTTTTGAGATAATCTCAAAAACTACTGGACTGATTTGAATAATTCCGTCAAGCTTAAATTTTTATTTCAAAAGGCAAGGTTAAGATGGTATTAAGGGTCATCGTAGAGGTTTATAAGATATAGATTTTTATGATGACATGAAAAAACTTAATGTTTATGATTCTTTGCAGGTTTACATAAATATTTGACCTAAGATTTTAAGACTTTTTAATAATCAATAAAACATCTTTCATCAATATGAGACTACAAATAGTTTCTGAATAAGATTTGTGAGTATATCGTTATTATAATATGTCATATCACACTACAATATAGATACCTACAGCACATTTAAATATAATTTAATTTAAATCACATAAAAATAGATGAGTACATAGACTGATAGTGCCACAATAAAATTCGATCAATAATATTTTTATAAGTTTAGGTCTTTATTAGAAATAGCCCTTTATTTCTGATAAAGACCTAAACTTAAAAATATGCCCCTGGTGCAGTGGTTAGCGTATGCGACTGCTGACCGGAGGTTCCGGGTTCGATTCCTGGGTCGGGCAAAGGTGATACTGGGGTTTGCTGAATTCTCAGTAGCAGCACGGAGTCTGGTGATGTGCCCGGTAACGGCAATAGGCTCGCCCTCTATTACGTGGGACCTAAAAATTCATGGCAAAATGTGGGCGTAATATTACACCTCTGCCTACCCTTTCAGGGATACAGGCGTGAGTCTATAAAAAAAATATATAGTCCTTTAATCGATTTTAAACTTTCGCGATTTGTATACATCATAGAAAAACGTCGGTAACAAATAGGTATTTATACCTTAAATAATTTAAGTTAACGCGATTAAGACCCGCTAAATTAATTTCTATATAGTCCTTTATTTCAAATTTACTTTTGTTCTAACGACAATCTATCAAAATGACTCCATGCCGCCTGATCTTAAGCAGTCACGGTCTCACATAGCAAAAGTCATCATACTAATAATAATGGCATTATGACCCCTACCTTGATGGCCTAGAGTAAAGCTTTTTCAAGCCCTGCTTAAAGGACCCAGGATCATAGGAAGAGGGAAACACGTTGGCAGGTAATGAGTTGCACATTTTTATGGTTTGGGATAGATTTCCTATCTATGCCGAACCAAAATATAGTAGTTCGTTAATTAAATGCTTTACGAAATAATTGCTTACGACTTCGTAAAGTTAATTTTATGAATATACTTATGCCATATTTTAAAGGGCCGTATAAGCAGTACGCGATACACCTCTCAAACAGACTCACAAAGCAATTAGTCGTGAAAATCAAAATATTTGCCATTTCCCTTACGAATACTTCACAATCGTCCCGACACATCCATATAGATGAAGTTATATTTCCCAAATCCCAAATATTTTATCGTAGCGGAGGATCCCGGATTGTCGAACAAAGGCCTATGTAAGGCAAAATAAACAAACTGTGCGATACGGGCGTCGAATTACGCGATATCGTACTTTGTTGGCTATACATTGAAAGGTTTTATGTCTTTATTTAGCTATGATAGTTCAGCTTCCATATTTTGAGTCTCAAATATCTTCTATAGAGTGTAATAGAACGCCGAAGATTGTGATAGCGGTGTTTGCCCACTTTTTAATGTTGTTTTTTGGTGTGAGAATGTTACGCCTTTTATTGTAATATGCTGATGTTAGATGAGTTTGACAAATAGTGATTTTGCCAGTTTTATTTTATAGAGCCATTGTTATATTTATACAACTCCCGCCCTATGACTAAATCCTGTGTCGCGGGGGACTTTATAAACTTACAACTAGCCGACACAATGAACACCCAGACTCGAAACAACAATTTTATGAATCACACAATGTGATGTATCGTGTGGGCATCAAATCCACAACACTCGGAACAGTGTCAAGCAGTGAGGTGGCCGGTTAAACCACTACGCCAACTGTGCAGTCGTATTATTGACTGTCGACTTGTGAAGCGTGATTCACAATAATATTGAATTGCTTCTATATATTTTAAAAGTTATAACCAGAGAGCTACAAAGTAAATACAGTTAGTTATAAAAATTGATTAAGAGCTATTTATAAAGAAATACATGCTATCATCATCCTCCTAGCGTCATCCCAGTTTCAATCTGGGGTCCGCTTACTAGTCCTACCGGATTTGGCTGAATATTAGCTTTTCCACGGAGCGACTGCCTGTCTGACATACATGCTATAATCTGTATATATAAAATCCTTGCGTTATTGACTGACTGACAGACACGCTACAGCCGAAACTACTGAGCGCAAGTAGGTGTTTGGCATGTATATTCCTTGATGTGCGTAAATTCGAATTTCCCACGGGATTGGCCAAAACGGGTAAATTAAAAAAAAATGCAGGCGTAGCTGCTGGCGTCCTCTAGTCTCACAATATTCTAAGAAACTAAAACTGGAATAATATATGCTGTACAAGCAGTAAGACCTTTTTGTATCTCAATTTTCTTTACATTAATATTCTATATTCTATCATTATTCTGAAGCTCCAAAAATAATATACATTTACTTACAAATAAATAGCTTTGAAGTTGTAAATAAATATTAAAAATACATCATACCAGTATTAAAGAGGTCTCCAGCAAGTTTACATCTGTAAAAGAAAAAGAAAATATGAATACATTGACGAAACTAAAAAGTTCCAAAGTAGATCTTATATTTTTCAAACTTAACTTAAAATACACTAAAACCTTAATGCATAAATACTTTTTATAAATTCAAATCCTCAGGTACCCCGAAGTTTTTAAGGGTCGATCTGTTTAGGGTTAAATTCGCTTTTACGGTAAATCTATTCGCAAAAAAAGCTTTTGAATTTTTTATAACTACTTTTTTGGGATTATCGTGACTTGTGCTCAGTTAAAAAAGATTTAGTTTAGTGAAAAAATCTTGGTAATCGTTTGATTCCTTTGCTTGGGTGGAGTAATTTTATTGAGTTATCAAATGGTAAAAGAGGTTTTAGAATATTGTGTAGTAAGCACAAGTCATTTAGAAATTAATCGCGTGTGACTATTTAAAAGTATTTTAACTTCTTTTTGTATTTGTATCTTCTTTTTTGTAGTGTTTACAGTTTTATTTAAATACAGTATTAAGATAGTTCAGCAACTATATTTTATATATGCGAAGGTTAATGCGGATGGATTGATTTGCTTTATTTGAAAAGTTACCAACGGTTCTTGATAAGACTTTGCAGTAAAATAGCAGTTTATGCTTTATTCTTGTTTATGGAGAACGGACCACTACACAGAAGCTAGTTACATTACATACATATATAGAATGGATTGGGACCACCTTTACCTCAATAAATTTTTTCATGCTTCTACTAATTTATGCGTTTGATATATCTCGTCCCTGACAACCGAACGTTCGTTAAATATAGGTCTAGAGGGACAATTGTTGTCAGGCCCAGACTATTTGTCTCCTGTGCCCTTTGCCGAATGTCAAATATATCGGGTTACATCATGTCCCGTCTAGCTAATGGACACTCACAAAGGCGAGGGCCCCTTTGATTCTGGTCAAAAATAGATATCGCCAACAAAAAAAACATCAATT
The DNA here is from genome assembly GCA_944739405.2 of Euclidia mi. NCBI lineage: Eukaryota > Metazoa > Arthropoda > Insecta > Lepidoptera > Erebidae > Euclidia > Euclidia mi. Next base: position 8,291,730 of record OX123193.2, on the reverse strand, counting down.
TTGTTTATTATGTCAATAGAAACTGGAGGCGTAGGTTGTTTTTAAACAATCTTGTTATTTGTAGATGTAAATAAACGGAGAGATGTTTCATCTATAATTGACATTCAATCAACATATTTTTAAGTATATTGTATGAAACTTGCAGATATTTTATAAACGCTTTATTGTTAGTGAGCTGAATGTTGTTGATTTAATTAGCGTACCTAATTAGTCGTCAATTTATTGTACGAAGTCTGAGTGTTTTTGCATCTAACAAGATAACTTTATCGAATTACCAAAAGGTTGAAACGACACAGAATAATTACTTTGACATTCGCGGGTCATTTACACCGAGACAGTAGCATTAACGTTAAATTTAACACGTTTCAAAACTTTAGAAAACCGCAAATTACTCATTACACTTATTGTAATACACAAAGTTTTACGCGAATAATAATAGAAAGATTACTATCACAAGTAAAGCAAAAGTTAACGACAAAAAAGCGATAATATATCATAAATATTATTTTCAAAAGAATAAGCGATTAAGACAATAAGGTAATTTTTATTGCCATGCTAAAAAGTGCAGCATTTTGCGTAAATGAGCAAACTACTGCAACAAACAAAAACAGAAAACAGATCCTTTCCTCTAAAAGCTAATCTTGATAATCAATAAACATTTATGAACTTCATAACAAGCTTGTCCTTAAACTGCTGCACATTATTACCTAGCTAGTAACAGATGACCATAGCAATCTAGTGAGAAATATCCTTAAACAAAAAGTGCCAAAGAAAGATATCACGACCACGGTCGAGTTTACGAAACGTGATACACTTACCGAGGAATAGTCACGATGGCTTATTGGAGGACCTAACTTTATAAATCGTCAGCAAAACATTATTGCTGCTAAAATTGTGATAGATTGCTCAATCAATATTGTTCGTACTAAGGAAGTGAATAGACGAGAACAATATTTAATTATAAAATATAGAATCGCTAAAAATATAAATAAAACTTAAATGCTAAAAATATAAATAAAAGTTAAATGCTAAAAATACTTTGAATGTTGAACAGAGTAATTCCAATGACTCGGATTAATGTTGACGAAATTTTTCAAAAGTAGATAGGTATTTAAAATTATCTTTTATTTGCTAACAAATAACACACTGCGAAAGGATCGTTATTGAGGCCTTTGGATGATAGTAATACTATTGATTACAGACATTGTCAAACCTTATGGCAACGTATTGCTGTATTATTATTCTCCTCTTTGTATCATGACCTTTCTTGACCCCGATTACCGTTATCTATATATTGAGGTATTTAAGCTAAAAGCTCGTATTTTCTAACAAATTGTATGAACTCTTTAAAAGCTAATATGTTACGTATATTCTTGCAAAAGCTTTGGATGTATAATTGCAACAGCTTTGGTTATAAAATTCGCCGTTAAACGTGTCCTTCTTTCCTAAACCAGAATCCACTTGACTCCGGAAACGCATTCACAAAATCAAAAGATTTTAGTTACGCTACAGTATAACAAGTGGCTGACATTAGTCACGTCTGAACTAACGGTGTAACTATGCTTTAGAATGACGTAAAGAAATTCTGACCACTCGCTGAGAGAGTTTTGTATAGCTCATTGTCTTTGTACCGCGGACAAGTCTCAATGGCCCTTCGGAGAACCAAATTCGATTTTCTGTGTTCATTCCCCGAACAACAGTCACATAGACGTTATTATTTTGAATATAAGACTCATTTTTGTTGATGATGAAATTTACCAACACCAAAATGTGCGTTGTCAGAAACACTTGTACATGTCATAGATGTCTGTTAATATGGAATGTTGAATAAGGTTTTTTCACAATACGCAGAAAGTTTTCGAGTGTCTGAACAAAAAGGCTTGTATTTTCTTATTGATTGCTTCTTTGTCTTACTTTTTTTTTGGGACATTATTATAAGTTCTGACTGTCTGTTTTGGCGTTTCAATTTTATGTTTTGTATCTGGGTGGTACCTGATATGAATTTATAAAAATGTTGTATCGTGTTTGAGTTGAGTTTTGAAGGTGGAGTTTTATTTTCATCATAAATTAATTTTGGGAACATATGTGTACAATATGGTCAAAATCAAAAACGTTTTAAATTGAAAATAATTGTATTTGTACCTATTAACATTACTCTTTCTTATCTATTTGTAACAATATTTCTATTGTAATCAATCATTCAAAATCTGGCATTTGACTTTAGTAGACGGCGATAAAATATCTTCGTATTAAATAAACCATAAATTTATCTGGCATTAAGTAGGTATAACCCATGCCTATCATTCAAAGGATATACAATCATGCTTTATGACCAGGACATAAAATCAAGTCAACATTGCAGCAAAGTTTACTATCACATTAACTCTAAATATCACTTATAAGTAAAATATATGTTAGGTTTCAAAATTTATAACACTACTCAAACGATAGCTTGAGATTCCATCGCCTACGAACCACGTAGTTAATCCATTATTACCCATATTTGACTATGATAATTGCGTGGGTGGGTAAGCACAGATTATTTCTCCGCAGCCGCGAGCGATACCAATAAATATATCTTGCCAACATTAGTCTAACCTCTGCTAGTTACATACAGTTAAATTTTGATATCGAGTTCTGACATGGAGTATAAATTTTAAGACGGCTGGTCTCAGTCACTTGAACGAGATTGCCTTTAAATCGGCGTGAAAATAGCTATCGAAGTATCAAGAATGACTGCTTCCTCTTTGTTAATATTTTGTATTAGTCGCTGTTCTGGTAATGCAAGAGATTAGGTACTAGTTGACTACCAACAACGGATCGCCCGGTCCTAATACTTTATCAATGGCTACTAGAGAATGGCTACTTGCGTATTACTGAGCTGCTTCTTCTTAGCGTATCGCTGGCAAACACTTATATTTTTGAGGCCCAGAAAGCAGCCACGCTGACTGCATTGTCGGAGGCAGTGATCAGTTCGGAGCTTATGTCAAATATGTACATATCTCTAGTATCTAAATCCATCGATAGACAAGATACTGGCACTGGCTATAAAACGCGGCTACGTACGTTGTACGTTTTCTTTGCCAATGTTTAGACGTAGTTGGTTTAAGACGGTTTAAGAACCATTTTAGTTATAAACAAAATTTGTTTTCTTACATACATACATACATAGACTCACGCCTGTTTCCCGGAGGGGTAGGCAGAGACTACGGAACGCCATTTGCAACGATCCTGACATACCTCACTTGCTTCACTCACTCCCATCAAGTTTCTCATGCATGCTCTTTTCCTGTTTTCTTCAGCGAATTTATTTTATCCTTGTGCTGCTAACGTATCGATTCATCATCATCAGTCCCTTAGAGTCCACTGCTGAACTAGTCTTCTCCTTTGAAAGGAGGAGGATGGGCCTACTATACCACGCTGGCCAAACGGGTTGGTATAGGGTTTGTTTTAAGTTTTCCTTCTCTTACAGTGCTGTTCTCTGCATAGTATGGTCCCTTTGTCGGCTCTTACGACACCCATGGGATGATATAGGGTGGTGACATTGCGTATTCTTAATCAGTCACCACCCGGACAACGTATCGAATACCTTCTTGTTAAGTCTGGAAATTAAAACAAAATCCTGTGAATTATTTGAAATGCGCATAAGTTGCATCGTCTGGAATATGTGACATAATACAATCATCATATCAGTCGATAGACGTCCACTGCTGGACACAGGCCTCCCCCAAGGCTCTTCACTTAGACTGATCTTGAGCAACTCGCAACCATTCGATTCCAACAAGATCGTCATTCCACCTTGCGAGAGACCTACCTCTGCTACGAGACATATTTTTGTCATATTTTAAGAGATTATTGAATCTCTTAAAATATGATAAAAATATTTGTATCACTCTCAAAGTAATACATTAATGATCAGAGCAGAAACTTTTTAACCGGCTTTACTTCGAGAGAGCCCTTTCTAACAGCTTATTAGTATTCGATACAAACTTTCGGGCCCATAGATTTGTATCAGTTATATATGTAGCATGAACGTGATTGGAAACTACTTTATATATACCTGGGTCCGTGAAGGTTTTTGTTAAAAGTTTATGTTTGGTTTGTTTGTTTTACTCAATTGAGTCTTTAGGTGTTCCATTTAGAGTCGTTTGATTGCGTGGTAGAAAATGTTTTAATTGGCTGAGAGTACCATTCCATTTCAATTCAAAATGTATATATTTATTTCATTTTCTATGTTTTTATTGCACTTGTTCTTATTTATTCATGAATTATACCCGAAAGTGTAGCTTTTATGACATTTTGATGTGACAGTACAGTTAAAGTCTTTATTATAAAATTAATCTACTGTCATGAAAGGAGAGAGAAAAAAATGATTAAGTACTTGCATAAATTATGAGTTACTCAGTTCAGTAGCTAGCTCTTTAGAATTTCATTTACCTATACATTATTACCATCACCATTCGATACACAACTTCAATTTTATGACACAAAAAATACTATTCCATCTATTGTAACTTGCTTATAACAATTTTGATTACTCTTTATTATCTATAAAAAAACAATAACTAATAACAAGTAATCGTCAATCACAACTGCTTTACCACAAAACATGGGGCAAAAAAAAATGCTAAACAAAAAAGTTCAAGTCATTCCACGATCGGTGCGGCGATCGTGTAGCGATTATCTAAGATCGAGTGTTGATATGGCGATGTCTTCATTTACGTCCAATTGATTGTGAGAAAGACGGAACTATTTGTTTGAAGGATTGCGATGCGGAATGATTGCTGGTAATGATGGGTGTTATTTTTTTGTGTTCTCTTCGTCCGTACTTCTTTTAGTAGGTATATTAATGTGGTTGTATGATTTTTTGTGTGGATGTGGAGGTGGATATTGTGAGTTCAGTGCTAGTATTTAACATGTTTTGGGTCTAACGGATTTTCGTTTTCAGTGAGAGTTATTACAATCATAGCCATCTGTTTCCATGGCAAGTTTTTAATAATGACTATGTCACACAATCATCAGCCTGTATCGGTCCACTGCAAACGTAGCCCACTATTAAAGTATTTTATACATAGACTCACGCCTGTTTCCTCGAAGGGGTAGGCAGAGGCATATTAAACGCCTACTTTTAGCCAGTGTTTTGATCACACGTAATAGGTGGCGAGCCTATTGCTTCTTATAGAGATATTTTGTTTGCCAGAGCCTCGTCCGTTGATCGTCAGGTGCACCACTTGCAAGTGAGGTTGGCCTGGGATCCTAAGTTCTTGGTGGGAACCCTATGCACCCCTTAGAGTATTTTATAGTGAGTAACAAACATAATTTAATTGTGCTTTTAAGCTCAATGAGAGACTAATAGTGTGCACAACTGACTTTTCAAAGTGCGAATTAAATAGTTAAACACACGAACACACGAATAAAAAAGAAATAAGTGAAGAAACGTGCATGTCTGAGAGTTCTTCGTAGTGTTCTCGAAAGACATGTGAAGTCTGTCTAGCCGCAATTGGCGTGTGTGATCGACTATGGCCTAACCCAACTCATAATAAGAATATGAATGCCCAGTAGTGGGACAGACTAAACAAACAGCTATTATGGGTTTACTACAATGATGATGATTTCAAAAGAATATTTCTAAAAACACAGTATCAATTTCCTGAGCAATAACTTCATAACTTTTGAGATGTAGGTATATCTAACACTGTACTAGCGATATTTTAAGATAAGTAATTAATAATTCTAATTCCGAACCCTCATTACTGAAATTGCATCATTACCTGTTACGTTTATACATTAGGAAAATCGCTATAACATAAGCTTAACAAATTGAAGGCTTTAAAAGTAATACCTATATAAATCAGAGCATACCTGCGTGGAAACTAATTTGTTGTAATTTAATGCTTATTGGAAAATGTGAGTTAGGTTTCAGTTTAGTATAATGAACGTAGAATACGTGTTGAATACAAAATAGGTTATCATAAATGTACTTGATAAAATTATTTATAACAGTTGATAAAGTTAGCATTATATATAAAAATAACATAATTATGGTAAACTTTTGTACTTTACGATCTAGACTCTTATTGGGTTTTATGAAAACGAAGTAGAACTGACGACACCGACGTGATGGAGTACCTAGTACCAGCTCTGTTTAGAAGAAGAAGACGTAAGAAGCTGGCTATAACAAACCAACACTTTGTTTGATCTACAAATTGTAGACCAGGACCTGGGTTTCTGATTGTGTTCAGCAATACGTATGTAATTGATTGCTAGTGCCGTAGATGTCATAAACAGCAAACCTGATTGCCTGATGTATGACGTTACATTCCTAATCGCTTAAAATTTTACGCAAATGAGTTTTGGGCAAGTTTGAAACTCAAGGAAGAGCTTTTCAACTAGCAAGATTCGGGTCAAAGTTTGAAAAAAATACGTGCAGCATATACCTACCAATCTAATAAGAATCAAATATATCTTACTAATCCCTTTGATCATCACAATCACAATATACTTAAAATATCTTTAAGCAGTAATAAATAAACCAGTCAAAATCAACTTACTCTCGCATACCATCACTCTCAACAAAAATGCTGAGTACATAGACCGACAATAAAAGTAGGCCTATTAATATGCCGTGTGTGTAGTAAGAGAAATTAGACAATTCATTAGGAGTCATTGTCGTGTCTGAGTCAGCGATTCTTACGGTAATGAAAGTATGTAATGATACTTCGAGTATTTCCTGTATTTGTGTTATGTGTAATTCTGCTTACGTTTACTGGTTGAAGAGGGTGTCGTGAAATCTCAGTTGGTAGTGTGACTAAGAGTTTGTATTGGCATATAACGGTAACTTTGTGGTATACTGTTTTTTGGTGCTTCTTGCTTAAGCATTAATAGGTACTTTTTTTATTCCTCTCATAAGGTATAAAGATTACAAACACAAAGTGATTACAACAAATTACCAAATAACTTAGCTGTTCCTTAGTGAGAGCTGGAGTCCATACTAGGTTCGAAGGTTTTACGAATCTCCAGGCACTCCCTACTATACATTTATCATACTTTTGGTAAAACACAATTTTGTAAAATAATATGTGGTACATAACTACATATTTCATTTTATATATACCTGATGAATTCTATGAAATTATTTGTAATAACTTTTTGAAAAAGGAATAAAGAAAAAAGTACAGCCTTTTGAGAAAGTAAAACAGGTCAAGGTTTAGAGGAATTCAAAAGTTAATTTGTAGAATTCTCTTTTCTTACCAATATTTTGAAGTGAGAATGCTAGAGGGCCTCAATTATATAGCGATCTGGGTCCCTTATCTATAAAATAAGGCGATAACAATTATTAATAGCTGAAAACTATATTAACACTGCCTCGTTTTCTTAAGTTGGCTACTTCCATGTGATGCCTCGTTGGGATAAGTAACATCTAATTGGTTAACGTTACTATGGTTAGCCACGTTAGTAATACGATTTAGGGCAGTGCTGTTAAAAGACCAATAAGACTAGAAAGAATGTAATAAATACTAACAGAAGTTTATCCAGAAACTGGAATTTAGTAGCAACCTGAAGATTTTAGTAAACTTGTTAAAACACGTCCGCTACGTTACATAATTATACATATTATACTTTACCAGACGAAATATTAATATTTTTCTTTTCGTTTGAGTGTATGACAAACAGTCATATTCATAGGTAATGAATGGCCTCTTCATGTATTTGGCATTTCCTCTTTTTGCACCATTGTCATTTATGAAATCATTACGTTTGTGGTTTTTTGAATTACGCTTTTTATGCGTTTAGTCATATTTGAATTTCAATAGACAGTAATCATTAATAAGAATGATGTTTTTAGACACCAACAGAATAGTTAACGATGTGTTAGAACTATTAATCATAGTCGTGTGTCATACTTGAAGCATTAAGGAGTTCGAAGATGATAATGTCAGTATGAATCAGACTAGATGCTTAGATAAATAGGTTAAAATTATATTTGTAGGTCGTGAAAGTAGACTAGTGTAGACGATATATCTAACAGACTTTAATTTTTTTCTCTTTATTAGGGAAAACCAATAATTGTACAATTGGTATTACTTACATCTAGTTTACAATTCATTATAAGTTATTGTACAATTCACGACGTTGCCACAAATAACTCTATATAATAATAATCATAAAGTGAAGCTTGAGTACTAGGTATGCAACAAGCTTAAAGGTGAATGCTATTTTAGACTATCATTAATTGCTTTTCTAAATCTTTCTTTTGTTAATACAAAAATATCCACATTATGGAAATGTTGGTTAAACAATTTGACTATTCTACGTAAAGGCGCTCGCTCACCCGCATTTGTACGACATGTTGTCGTGGCAAAGAGCTGCTGCCCATCACCACAACATCATCTAGTCAAAAACTAATCAGAATTTATACAATGAGTTCTAACAAGACAAGTGGATCCCAAAGTTGACCGAGCTAGGACCCATCAAACAAAAAATCCAACCTCGAAACCCACTTCTTAGCTGTTTTTAGGAAAATAAAGGCGTAAAAGGGAGGACAACTTCGATCAGTCGATGTCGCCTTATGCTCAGAACCCACTCAATATTCGCTCACTGGTGGGTCACTACCCATAGTTTAGGAAATGCTGAACTAGACAACGAATAAACATGCATGTGTACTTTTATGGCAACACATAGATTTAATATACAAAATGGATCTACAGTTAATATCTTATCCCTTAAAATCCTAATAACAATAAATAAATCAGTCGCACCTTGGAGTTCAACGTTTCAAGCGCTATATCAAAATTGGCGTCAACCAGCTAAACAGCAATATTCAGAATATTTCAATCTTCATACATTTAAATACCATCTTTTACTTTTGTTTACTATTCACTTACTTTTTCGTATGAGTTTCAATATTTATAAATATTTTTTTATAGACTCACGCCTGTATCCCCGAAGGGATAGGAGAGGTGTAAATATTACACCCAAATTTCGCCATGAATTTTTAGGTCCCACGTAATAGGGGGCAAGCCTATTGCCGTTACCGGGCACATCGCCAGACTCCGAGCTGCTACTGAGTATTCGGAAAAACCCAGTAACACTTTTGCCCGACACGGGAATCGAACCCGGGACCTCCGATCAGCAGTCGCATACGCTATCCACTGGACCACGGAGGCAGTCATACATTGAAATACCATCTATTACTTTTGTTTACTATTCACTTACTTTTTCATATGAATTTCAATGTTTTTAAATTACTAGAGAATGCCATATTTTTTTAAATTTAACTTTTTCTGCCCGATCCCGTAGGCTTTGAGGGGAAATCTGTTCTTTGTGGTCCCCAATGAATATCAATGACAAATTTCAGCTTCCTGTGCCCAACAGTTTTGGCTGTAGTACGTCTGTCAGTCAGTCAGTAACGCAAATATTTAATATATACAGATTAAGACTTGTACGTTGTTTCTAGTTTATCTTAATATATAAAATCCTTGCGTTACTGACTGACTGACAGACACGCTACAGCCGAAATTATTGGGCGCAGGAAGCTGAAATTTAGCATGTATGTTCCTTGGGGACTGTAGGGATGCACTAAGAAGGGATTTCCCGAAATTCCCACGGGATCGGCCAAAACGGGTAAATTTAAAAAAATGCAGGCGTAGCTGTTGGCGTCCTCTAGTTATCCAATAATTTCCAGTAGGTTTTCCTACTACAATTGAAGTTAGTTTTGCAAATTTTCGTTCAAATCCTTAAGCAAACAATCTGCTACAACGCCACAAACATACAATATCTCCTCAACAGTCTAATTAGAACATCCATTAGGCTGCTACGATTATGCTTGTACAAATCTATGTGAAACTATTATGTCCAATTTAATCGTCATTAGCTGCAATCTAGTGTGACATTATGGTATTGGCCCTTGTTGGTTTATGTGTATGGTAGAGGGTAAGATCTAATAAGATTGAAAAGATGTTTTTAAGATAAGTCAGAATACCTTAAGTTTTTAACGGATATCCACTAAAGGAATTTAAACTTTCGTGGTCATCAATGTGATGTTGATGAATTGTTTTATTTTAAAACTAGCTGACCCGGCGAACTTTGTACCACCTAACAGTCGATTCTTTATTTTATTGTTAATGTTTCTCTCCATAAGAACCATCCTCGTACTTCAAGGAATATTATAAAAAAAGAATTAGTAAAATCGGTACAGCTGCTCTCGAGATTTGCGCTTAGCAACACATTCAGCGATTCGTTTTAATATTATAGAAGAGTGCATTTTGATAGTTGAATTTCTTTCTACACTCAATACGTTAACATTGTTTTAGAGATCTCCTTCAATATATATAAAATTCTTGCGTTACTGACTGACTGACATTCAAGCTACAGCCAAAACTATTAGGCACAGAAAGCTGAAATTTAGCATGTATTTTCTTTGGCGACTGTAGAGGTGCACTAAGAAGGGATTTACAGAAATACCTACTAAAAAATGTGCGAGCGTAGCTACGGGCAACTTCTAGTTGAATATAATTAGATGAATTAATTCTTGGACATAATGTTATCACAACATTTGAAATAATATATAACACATGAATTTAAGACAGAAGATGATTTTTGAATCATCGTTTGTCTTAAATCTGCACTTGCTCAGTTTTCAATTATAGGAGAGAAATTGGGTGCAAATAGGTAACTGGCTTGAGCCATCATTTCAGATGGTATTGAGTGTAGGTTTCTAATAGTTATTTTTATTTGTAAATTGGATTATGTCTATTACTGTTGAACGTATCTTCATGTATGGCTGGTAAATTCACCGATAATTTTGTTTTGATGGAAAATCTGTCGCTGTATGCTTTATGCATTTGCATAAGTCTTTCAACTAGACGTAGTTTAAAAATTGGGCAAGTGCGAGTCGGACTCGCGCACGAAGGGTTAGATGATGGTACCTACGCATCATCTATAAAAGAAAATCACGTTTGTTGTATATATAGTTAAATATTTTTTAAGTTTCTACCTGTTTATTAAGATTGAGTAATATATTGCTTAAAAATTACGTTTTTTGTATGGGAGCCCCCCTTTATTATTTACTTTTTTAAATGAAATTATTTATTTTGAAAGGTAATATACAACTACATATTCTGTGAAAATTTTAAGCGTCTACCTGGTACCGTTAGTAATTTTGAGCAAAAAATAATAAAAAAAACACGTTTATTGTATGGGACCCCCTCCTTAATATTTTCATTCTTTTTTATTTTTCGTATTTGTTCTTATAGCGGCAACCGAAATATATAATTTGTAAAAATTTCAGCTTTCCAGCTATCACGGTTTATGAGATACAGCCTGGTGTCAGACAGACAGACAGACAGCGGAGGCTTAGTAATAGGGTCCCGTTTTTACCTTTTAGGTACGGAACCCTAAAAATAAACTATTAATGATCTAGTGTTCTATGGTGCTTTATTTTATTAGAAAATTTCATCAGTATTATAAAATCATTACTAGTTTGAAGACTGGCATCTTTCCTTAGGGCTCGTCACAAAATAAATCCCGCTATTTTCAAAAATCATGATGCAGCTCTGGAAGTAGCCGCAAGTGTCCACACTGAAATTACGGATAAGCCAAAAAGTCTTTTATATTCTTTGAACAGACAAAATAAATGAGACATTCAACACTCCAAAGAAGACTTGTGTCAACAAGTAGATTCAACAATCTCAAAATACTTCTAGTCAAATGCAAATTAACTTAACCTTTTTCAATTCAACGGGCGTTAACTTACAGCGGCAAACGAGCTCTTATTGAGTTAGTATTTAGCTAAAGATTTATTCAAAATAGTACAGCAGTTTACTGACGACGCGTACATACCAATGAGGACTTTTAAATGGCCGTTTCTGTTTAAGGAAACTTTCTGAATCGTTTTTAGTTAATTGTTGAAATCTGACTAAGGAAGAAAGGAAAAGAAGGTGGATTGTGTGTTGATGAATATTTAAAGGGTAGCAAAATTGTATACTTATTACTATGTAACGGATCTCTATCGCGTAATTATTTAAAGAGAAAAGTGAAAACTATCTATTTGCTCTGACGTTCCGGCATGGGTGAAACCATGGTGAAACCAAGTGCGGTCACAGGCCATTGTAAGCTATGTCCGAACGTCGATGTTACATAAATATTAGGATGTGTACTAATCGAAAGTTTGTAGAAAATACATACATACATAGACTCACGCCTGTTTCCCGGAGGGGTAGGCAGAGAGGCTATTTAGTTAGATACATGATAATTTATTGTGCATGATAAATCATTATTTGACATCTAAGAACACAGCTGATAAGCTGTGGGTGTACGAAACACCTCTGTCTATCCACCCAAACAAGTTCCTCTGTGCATAAGTATGTCATATGTATGAAGCAATAAAGAAACAATGGATACGTAAATGATGATATATGTATGTATATACACATTTCATTTTCCTAAAGACAAATAAATACCTAAACTGAATATTTTAACAGCAATTTTAATTGAAAATTACCTCACCAAACAGCTCCCGCATTCCCACAATCACCTTCATTATCATTTGAATATATCTGAACGGCAACTAAAAAACATTAGTCACATCCCTGATTTCAAAGCAGCGCGGCTTATTTCCACCGCCTTTGGAAATAGTCGTTTAGTATTCAAAGAGCACATGCTTCATAATTCCCTTGCTATTTAATACGGCCCCATACTCGACCACCGCGATTCAAAACCAGCATTGATGACCCGCCGTACCTCTCTCTACGGAACAAAAAATGTTACGTTAGGCGATTCGTTACGGTTAACGAAGGGCCAAGTTATATTGGACGTTTTATCTCGTACTTGCCCTCATCTCTTTGTTTCACGAAAACGTGATATAAAAGATTAACTTATTAGTATTCGAGGGATGGCTGAGATAGGTTGGCTCAGATGGCGTGCGAGTAAAACGCGGTTTGAACTTAGCGGCATGACTAAGTCCTATTTGGGTTTGTGTCAATATGCTTGGCTATTCAAATTTGGGAACATTGTTTTAGAGAATTCGACATGTTATTATAATATATTTTATTCAGAAGGTAGCTGTTTGGTTTGTTCTGGTTTTGATAAAATACATATATCGCATAATAAATCCGCAAGGTTTGTTGCAATGTACCAAGATTTTTGTTATTTTCTCATTAGGTATAATCGGCACAATTTGAGCAACGAGGAATGCAGCCAGACTACCATGTTTTTGTGGGATACAAACTAATAGCGTGCCCATGTACCATGGCGCGCACTTGAGTCACTTCATGGTTACATTTTGAAAGGTAATGTTCAACAAGGTAGAGGTACTACCGTATCCACAGAACCTAACGTACAATTTTTATATCATGTAAGGACTACAATCGTGTGAAGAATGGCGGCCAATAGGAGAGGCCTTTGCCCAGCAGTGGGTCACTTTAAAGGGCTAAATAAAAAACAAAAAAGGTCTATAAGATACTTTGTGTATCGCTGTAATTACTGAGACTGAACTGTCCCAGATAACAATGTAAACTTGCCAAACTTGCAGCAAGTTTAAATCAAACTTGCCAGTTTCACTGTGACAAACTTGCATCAAACTTGCATGAAGTTTGTTTGTCAAAGGATTTGGATGACGACGAGCACAGGTTGGTGGTCGGTCGACCTACTAGATACAGCAGGAGGTGCTCGACGACCAGCTGTTGTCGGTCCACCAACCTGTGCTCGTCATCATCCAAATCCTTTGAAAAACAAACTTCATGCAAGTTTGATGCAAGTTTGTCACAGTAAAACTAGCAAGTTTGTTGTTATCTGGGGTACAATTCAGTACATTAGCAACATAGTAACCATTGGGACTAGATGGTGATGTGTGTATGTGGTAATAGTTAAAATCTTCTTTCTCTTAGCGTTATCCCAGTTTCAATCTGGGGTGCGCTTACTAGTCTAACCGGATTTGGCTGAATATTAGCTTTTCCACAGAGCGACTGCCTGTTTGACCTCCGCAACCCGAAGGGATAGCGATGTTCCATGGTTTAGACTAGTGTCAGTTTATTTAGAAGTTACTGACGCCCTGTAACGACTGTCAAAGATCTTCATGACAACCGGGACCGACGGCTTAACGTGCTCTCCGAGGCACGGGACAAGCGATAATTAACAATTCTATACGCACATAACTCCGAAAAGTCATTGGTGCGCGCCGTGGATTCGAACCCGATACCCTCTGCATGGCAGTCTGTTGGTATATCCACTCGGCTATCGCTGCCTGTAATAGTTAAAATATAATATAATATTATTATATTATATTTTAACTATTGCATATACCAGAAATATTAAAAAATATATTTCAGTACAGCAATTTTCATAAAGTTAAGCTTCAGTACTTTATGAAGTTATATTTAAGTCTTACTTTTAAACATTTTCAACAAAAGTTAAGACTTCACAAGAATTTTTGTTCAAGGGCCCTCGAATATGCTCAAACATGAATTTTGTACGAATATCTTCATAAATATCCAACACAGAGATTTTTAGCGCCTTGTGAAAGTTTTCAGATTTACGAAGGTACTTCAAATTTAATATTTTTTTATGAAAATGATCAACATTTCGTAAACGATTTTTATACAACGAAAAAGACAAAATATACATACATCTGTAATAATACCAGCCCTGTTCAAGTTGTCCCACTGCTGGGTAGGAGCCTTTTCTCACTAAGATAACATGTATTATTATTTTTTTTTTTATAGTCTCACGCCTTTTATCCCCGAAGGGGTAGGCAGAGATGTAATATTACACCTACATTTCACCATGAATTTTTCTTGAGCCTATTGCCGTTACCGGGCACATCACCGGACTCCGTGCTGCTACTGAGAATTCGGAAAAACCCAGTACCTAACACTTTTGCACGACCCGGGAATCAAACCCGGGACCTCCGGTCAGCAGTCGCATACGCTATTCACTGAACTACGGAGGCAGTCAGATAACATAATATATATATTTTTTTTAAACATCTGCCACACTAGGAATAAATGCTGTGTCGCGGGGTACTTTACAAACATGAAACCAACCTACACAAGGAAAACCCAGACTCGAAACAACAATTTACGGATCACACAAACTGTTGTTTTGTGTGGGAATCAAACACACAACACTTTTTTTTATAGTTATTGGCGGCAAACGAGCAGACGGTTCGCCTGATGGTAAGCAATTACCGACGCCCATGGACACAAGCAACACCACAGGAGTCACAAGAGCGTTGCCGCCCCTTGGGGATGGGAAAAGGGATAGGATGAGGAGTGGGATGAGGGAGAAGGAATAGGGGATAGGGCCTCCGGCACTCTCACTCACCGAACGAAACGCAAAAGTTTAAGTATTATTACTTTACGTCGATGTTCTGTGAGAGGGTAGTACTTTCCCGGTCGAGGCTGCCTATTCATGCTGAAAAAGCAAGGCTCTACTACGTTGAAAACTCGTGGCAAGCAGCGAGGTAACAATAGTTTTGGCTGTGCGTTGTCTGTAAGTCAGTTGTAACGCAAGAATTTCATGATATACAGATTCAGCTCATTGTGGCTAATTTGGCTTCTCCAACAGAGATATGTTTATAATTACGATCGCATATTACAGAGAAAATACACAATATTCTCATTTACTAGAAATAGCCAATTAGATACCTATGCCTTTGTAGCGCACGCTAATTGCTAGAAACGTTAAATTACTTGCATCAACACAACTTGTACGAACTACAAAAGATTTCAAAGAATTCACATTCAAAGGGAGTATTTAATTTCTAATTAAATTATCACCAACGTACGAAGTATGGACGAACAAAAATAAATCTTTGTTGAACTTCTCAAAGTGGTGTAGTATAAACGTAGTGTGAAGTAAGGTTTAGCGGGTTATTTTGAAGGATTTTTTTTGCAGCCGGGCGTAAGAAAGCAGTTACTGCTCTCTCGCGCCCGGCGGACACCACCATGTTAAGACTTCTTCTCATGACTACTTCAATACTCTGTACATCGCTCTGATCGCATTACAAACCAGGGCCTGAATTCTTGTATTCACTAGTATATTTAAGTATTCAACGTGCGTGTGTAAACATAAATCGTGTTTATTTATTTCTCTCAGAAAAACCTAACCGTGTATTTTTCTCCATGTGATTTCTTAGATGAGCTCTTTAAGCCACCATAAGGATCACTAGTGAGACAAAATTATTTCTAGGTTTCCTCCGAGCTGACGAGCAAATTTATTTTGGTGTGGCAGGTTTTTTTTTATAGTATTAGGCGGCAAACGAGTAGACGAATCGCCTGATGGTAAGCAATTACCGCCACCCATAGACACAAGCAGCACCACAGGAGTCACAAGTGCGTTGCCGCCCCTTGTGGTTGGGATAAGGTATAGGGTAAGGAGTGAGATGAGGGAGAAGGAAGGATAGGGCCTCCGGCACTCTCACTCACCGAACGAAATGCAACAGTTTAGGTACTGTTACTTTACGTCGATTTTCTGTGAGAGGGTAGTACTTCCCCCGTCGAGCCGGCCCATTCATGCTGAAACCAGCAAGGTTCTACTACCATGAGGTTTAAAATCCTTCGTACCAAAGAGCGCTAATCTATCATCAACTTAATGCTGTTTCATATTCTTCACTGCTACTGATTTCTCCTTGAATTAGAACATAAACTGATAATTATTTTACTAAACTTAGAAAGCAGCCATAGAATAAATTCTGGTTTTATAACTGCGCTATTTCAGCATCAATATAAAATTATAATTTGGTCTTCTATCAAAATATTCCTTATATCTTCCGAATTGTTTCAAGATTTTTACTAGCCGCCCCTGCCAATAACGTATAATAGCTGCCTAAACTTTGCCATCATAAATAAACCGTGCTTCGGTACTTCGATCTAATGAAAGAAATAAAGTACTTTAATTGCATCTTAAAGATGAACGAGGAATCGCTATGTCCTCGAATATTGCTTTGAGTCCAATAATTTTCAATCCATTACTCTTCGCAGACTCTTATTAATTCTTGAAAGGTACTTTGATGTACTTGAAATTGTATTGTGAGTTCAAGTTGAAACAATTTTTTGTATAGATATGAAAGTTTTGATATTGATTGGAATGATTCTTTCTTTTTTACGTTTTCTCTTCGTTTCAATGATTATCAATGTCGTCGTTCCGATTATAGTTATTTACTTTACACAAAATATCGCCTTTCATGTTTCCCTTGCACCGCTCAAAGCATTTAAAGCATAAGTAGGTATTAATGATGCATTATATATATATCAAATACGGAGATATATGAGTAACAATATTATAATAGTAAAATTGTATATATAAAGCTTTGTCTGCACAGTTCTGTTCAATAGTTTTATAACAAAATCATAACAACTTACAAATTATCCTTCAGCCATTCGAAGTCAGGAAACTTCATGAGTCGTTTCAATATCAATCGAACGCGAGGAATAAAAGAGAGAATATGCTACTGTTTGACTCTAGGGCACGGTCAATAGTCGGTGTCCAGTGTCACGGAGACATTAGGGGTAGCTTTTGTTGTGTTTTATTTTTTCCTAAAAATCGGACTTGATATTATTTTAACATTACTGGTCATAAGCAAAATCTAATTTGTTATGATACACGGCTAGGAAAACACCATTGAAAATTTATTTCCCCACGATCTGTTTATGTAATTCAATGGAATTTTTCCGGTAAGAATAATGATGAGTACTTGATATTGTTTAATTCAATGGAAATTCAATATAATTATGGAGATCGTTATTTGCTAAACCGTGCCTTCTTATTGTATCTGAATTTTAGAAGCTTGCAATAATTCTTTAAGGGTCTCGAAATTTTAAATGCGACTTATTCCACAGAAAAATACTCTTACAAGGAAATTATAAGTACCGAGAAACGGTATAAAAACACAGTTACAAAAAATGCTATTCATATTTCATTAAATAAGGAACATAAAAGTAGAAACAACAGCTTGGATAAAAAATAATCTCAATTTATGGGAGGCAAACTGCCAAAGTTTAAAATTATGAGCATAGTAAGCCTATATTTTGAGGTAATCAGAGCACCCAGTTGAATTTCGCTTGTAAAGTATCATAGTAGGCATCTAGTATGGCCACTGAGTAAGCGATACTAAAGTTTACTTTATTGAAGTTGTAAAGTGGCTGGCAATAGTTGAAATGTTGATGATATACACATGATTGTGAATAACTTACATAATTATTAAGTTTGATACAAAATCATACAGAAATGGCTGAATGTAGGTTTTAGATGAAATTTGCTACACAGGTCAACCTTGATCAACAAATACTTACTACGGACCATATATGTACAATTGGAAATCTGAACAAAATTGATTTATTAATTATTTGAACACAAATTTAAAAATATAAGGATTAAACCTTGAATTTTTTTGTTTAAAAGTAATAAATAACCGGTGCTATGTCTAGTGATTTATATAATAAGTTATAACCATAGAAATGTGTAGTGTTTAGTTATAAGTTTGTTAGAAAAATGAAGACTCTAAATGTAAGTACTTGTAAGTTATCTTGTATTTCTCAGATAAGTGAATTTTGTATTCTTTATGAGAAATAAACGTCTTAAACCGCAATTGAATCTTGCAAGGTAGTTTCGATTTGCGATAAGAACTTTAAAAAATAAACTGTCCTTTAATTTAAGGGCGGTTACAGATTAGCGTTTTATACGCGCTTATAAGCTCGTTTTGCGTATGTAGGCGCGTATTGGCGCGCCTTTTGGCACACGCGCAACCAGTACGAGCGTTGACGCGCTTCTAAGCTCGTATAAACACGAGCCATCAGAATTCATGTTGACACTGACAAGATGTCACTACCGATTCGAGCGAACACGCCCGTTTACGTGAGTCTGGTTTTGGCTTAATGTAGCGCGCGTGTAAGCGCGTATGCTGAAATGACCGTATACGCGCAGAAAAATACGCCGATCTGAAACCGCCCTAAATA
The DNA here is from genome assembly GCA_944739405.2 of Euclidia mi. Taxonomy (NCBI): domain Eukaryota; kingdom Metazoa; phylum Arthropoda; class Insecta; order Lepidoptera; family Erebidae; genus Euclidia; species Euclidia mi. The sequence goes on along the minus strand of OX123193.2, from coordinate 8,272,777 downwards.
TGAACCTGCGGTTACACTCACTTTATTTCAGGCTACTGCTCTACTCCAGTGGCTCATAGCGTGATTTTATAAAGCAATTCCCTGTTAAATGGGCTATCCAGCACAAAAATAATTATTCAAAACCAACCAGTAGTTCCTAAAGTTAACCAAACAAACTATTCAGCCTTATAAATTAGTGACTGCCTTCGTGGTCCAGTGGATAGAGTATGTGACTGCTGATCGGAGGTCCCGGCTTCGATTCCTGGGTCGGGTAAAAGTGTTACTGGGTTTTCCGAATTCTCTTCACGGAGTCTGTTGATGTGGTCGGTAACGGCAATAGGCTCGCCCCCTATTACGTGTGAAAAATTCATGGCAAAATGTGGGTGTAATATTACTCCTTCGGGGATACAGGCGTGAGACTACAAAAAAATAAAAAATAAAAAAATAGTATAGATTGTAAAATGTAACTAATTAGCTATTTGTATATAATTTATTCACCAATATCCTCTTTTATCATATTATTATGAGAATTTTCTGGCTATTCCTATAACAGGCATAACCAGAAGACCAGAGAGAAAACAATTGATTGAGTTTGTATAGTAATGAACTCATCATAATGTGGATTCGATATTTCATAAAAAATATATTATACTTTGCACATATTATAGTTATATGCACATCTATGGGCTAATTCACTTCTGCTACTATATCGAGGAATAATCTCATTGGTTTCTTGGCAGATGTTAAAAACTAATCATCTTAAGTTTGCCTTTCGTATCAAACAAAACTCAATTTATTTTGTTAGTTCGGTTTCTGATGCAACTTTGCGAAATTAAATTATACTCCACAACACATTGTTAACATCTTACTTTCTATTACAAAAATCAAGAGGGTTTGCATATGAAGATTATTCAGAAGACACGTCGTTCGATAGGGAGTCACGGCCCCTGTATAAACTGACATAGGTCTCAACTCTGGGTTGCGAAGGTCAGACGGCAGTCGCTCTGTGTAAAAGCTAATATACAGTCAAATAAGTTGGAATACTAATACCATCATCAGCGGATTCACCATCATCATCATCAGCCTTTAACAGTTCACTGCTGGCCTAGGGCTCTCCTTTGAAAGGAGGAATCGGCCTACTATACCACGCTGGCCAAACGGGTTGGTAAAGGGTTTGTATCAAGTTTTCCTTATCTTACAGTGCTGTTCTCTGCATAATATGGTCCCTCTGTCGGCTCTTACGACACCCATGGGATGATATGGGGTGGTGACATTCCGTATTCTTAATCCGTCACCCCGGATTGCAACTGGGATAATGCTAGGAGTATGATAATCGTATTACAAAGCTTTATTAATGTCATAATGAGCTGTTAAGGATTTCATAGCAGGTATTTAAAACCCTAAAATAGCCTGTTTCACCGCTGGGCAAGAAGTTCCTGTAAAATTAATTTGTCGTACACTTGGCCAAAATTTTATTCCAAATTTGAATTTAGGTGGCAAATACGGCCTATCCAGAGGTATAAAATAAAATACACCCAAAACATTCTACGCTGTTCAATGCGCTGCCATATATTTTACGTGAATAAAATAGTTCACACCCATTCTTAACTCGTGTTTCGGAGCTCGAACATAAAGTACCAGATATGCCCAAATCGGGAGCAAAGGTAGGAACACACTAAATAATTCGGTCTAGGATTTTGTCTGGACTAAACATAGATAGCGTCAGCTTGCAGGATGTATCTTGTTAATGCCTTATAGTTATAGGTATTATTTTTATTTATTTATTTATTTATTTATTTAGGGGACAATAAACAGCTACAATATATGTTTAAACATTACAGCACTGCACAAAGAATAGTCAATATTGCAACCCACTACATCGTCCGCAAATTCACTAAGGACAAATAATCAATACGTGCCACTAAAAAGCGTAACATTACTTGAATAATTGCATCATTAATATCATTATATACAAAGTAATGAAAGAAAATAATAATTATAGTAAAAATATGTTAAAAAAAAAGAGAAAATACATTGAAATTAATTCTAAATTAATTCACAATTACAATTACATATATTTAAGGGACTACAGATATTACATACTCAATTTTAATTCATGAAAATTAATAATACTCAATAAAATTATAATTAACATTCAATTCAATAATTAACAATCATTTTATTATTATTACTATACAACAGAACTATAACAATTGTGGTCTAATACATTAATTACACTCTTTCTGAATTTAAGTTTGGAACATATAAAAATATCAATATCATTGAAGTTATCATTATAACACTCAACCATTCGACGCATGGGGCAACGCAGTCCAGAGTTAGTTCGACAAGTATTGAGAGCAAACAAGGTACCCGCTCGAACACTACGTTTGTGAACTGTACGAGGGACTGCATAACATAATTTGCTTGTGATGTCGATTGCATCAAATTTATTGTGGACAATGTCATGCAGTACATTTGCATCCAAAAACTTGCGTCTAGTTTCTAGTGTCATCAGATTGTACACCCTTAGCAATTGTGGGTATGACAAAAACTCTCGATTACACCTATAGTGCATAGCTCGTAAGAACTTACTCTGAACCTTCTCGATCTGATCGATATACTTTTGATAGAACGGGCTCCATATAGAGACAGCATATTCGAGCTGTGATCGTACAAGCGTCTTATATAAGTAAAGGTAGGTGGTGGGTCGTTTGAAGTCAAGAGAAGATCTCATAATGAAGCCATACATTTTGAAAGCATTGTTAACGATTTTTTCTACATGCTCATTCAAAGATAGCTTGCTGTCAAATAATACACCCAGATCCCTGGTGAGAGAAATATCAGTCAATGCGGTGTCGTGTAACTTATAATTGTACTTGACAATTGACTTATTTTTTGTGAAGTTCACTCAGTGACATTTTGAGATGCTAAGCTGTAATTTATTTACCAGACAGTACCTCGTAAGCCTATCAAGGTCTCTTTGAAATGAAAAGCAATCCTCGACAGTTTGTATAGTTCTAAAAGCTTTGAGATCATCAGCATATAGAAGAAATTTGGTATGTTTGAAGCATTTATAAATATCGTTAATGTATATATCGAACAACAATGGACCGATTATCGAACCTTGTGGTACACCAGAAGATACAATGACCGTGCCTGACTGGTAACCATTAACCACAACCTTTTGTGTTCTATTACTTATATAGGACGAGAACCAACGAAGCAGATTTCCGCGTATACCGTTAAATGCTATCTTATTCAATAGGATTTCATGATCGACCTTGTCAAAGGCCTTTTTGAAATCAGTGTAGACAGCATCTACTTGCAACTGTTTGTCTACGTTCTCGAAGAGAAAATTAGAGAATATCAGTAAATTTGATACCGTAGAGCGCCGTTGAACGAACCCATGCTGTTCGGGGATGATGGCATTGTGCAGGATTGGATATATTTCATTATGTACTAGTCTTTCAAAAAGCTTTGACAAGGTCGACAGAATTGATATTGGTCGGTAGTTCTCGATGTTGTGTTTTGAACCCGCCTTGTGTACAGGTTGGATATTTGCCCGCTTCCAGACCTCGGGAAAAACACCGTCGCCTAAACATTTATTGTAAATTATATGTAACGGCTTATAAATACTATGAGCAGTCAATTTAAAAAAGAGAGCTGGGTAGCCATCGGGGCCAGCACCTTTAGACGGGTCGAGTAGTTTCAACTCTTTGAGTATTTTACCCTCCTCCATAAATAAGTTGTCAATCAGAGTAACATTAGTGTCACAGTGTGTTGGCGGGGTCCATGCTGACAGTGTGGTAGACTTAGGCTCAAAAGCCGATAGAAAAAAATCTGAAAACATGTTGCAGATAGTTTCGGGAGCACTTGATTTTAAATTTTGATATTGCATCAAGGATGGAATACCTGATTTCATCCTACGATTAGAGATGTATGTCCAGAAGTGTTTTACATTAGACGTTATATTATCTTCAACCGATTTAATATAAGTTATATAACTAGCTCTGCACGCACCCCTAAACTCAGCCCGATAATTAGAAAATTCGTTATAATCTTTGATGTTTTTATACTTCTTCCACTTAATCCAGAGTCGTTGCTTCTTTTTGAAAATTTTTATAAGATTTGGTGGGAACCAAACGGGAAAGTGAAGATCTCGTGTTTTAACTAAAGGGGTGTTTGGATGGACAATATTATGCAACTTGTCATAAAACGTTTTAACTGCCTCCTCAGGCGAGCAGTGGCCTAATAGTTTCGCCCATTCGACTGAATCTATTTGCTCATTAATAATGTCATAGTTGGCTTTTCTGAAATTATACTTACTAATATGGTTTCGTTTAAGTGTTTGTTTAGATGGATTAATGGGAATCGTTGCAACAAAAGGGGGATGATGGGGATCTACTGGTAGTAATGGGTCTGATGGACAGTCCATGGAGCTAATAGTATTAGATATAAACAAATCTAGGAGTTTACCGTTTTGGTTCAAAATATGGTTATATTGTATTACAAAATATTGGTTATATTTAGAATACATTATATTATATTACTGCAGTATCCCTACTATCTCACTCAAACGAGAAATAACAAAACAAGCTGATATAAAAAGAGGACGATACCAATTCGAGTTTGGCTTTTTGTGGGTGTTATTTGAATATACATACATACATACATACATAGACTCACGCCTATATCCCCGAAGAGGTAGGCAGAGGTATATATTGCTACACCCACTTTTCGCCAGATTTATTTTAGTCCCACGTAATAGAGGGCGAGCCTATTTCCGTACCGGGCACATTACCAGACTCCGAGCTGCTACTGAGAATTTTCTAACGGAAAAAACTAAAAACACTTTGCCCGACCCAGGGATCGAACCCGAGACCTCCCAATCCCACGCGCACATTTATGCCGCGAGACCCGTCGGTCTCGCGGCATAAATGTGAGGCAGTCAGTATTTGAATATGGTTTAGCAATATTCATGGGTCGATCGATTTTTCAAACATTTAAATTAACGGACGCAAAGAACATCTAAACCCAAAACACAATCACACAAAGTGAAATCAAAATTATGACACATCGCGTAGTGTTAAGCAAGAAGTCCGATTATGCCACTATGCCATCTATACAGAAAACTACAAAAGGTTCAAAATTTTTCTAATCAGATTACCTAGCTTTCCTATTTGTTGCAAGAAGTTATGCAGTCACAAAAATTATATTAATTGTTCTAACTTCAGTTCTTAATACAACATCCAACATATATTTTTATTCACCGTCTATAAAAACAAAAGTATTTTCCTCCATATTATTGCACATCCACGTAAAAATAAGGAGTCTACGAATAAACAAAATCCAACCAAATTACTGCAGTCCCCGTATATTTCTCCCGCCGTAAACAACATTAACTTAATCTCATTGCATCTTTATTATTTCAAACGTAGTTCCAAGGAAGTGCTTCCTGGGTGGAGAATTAAATAACACCCTCTACCTGTATGTGTAAATATGCTTCGTGCTTAAACAATGCCGTTGAATTAAATACATTTGTGAATAATATTTGGTTCGCTGGGAATTAAATAGAAGAGAGACTAAGAGACTTTTTTTCACAGAGGGTTTGGTTTAATACCACGGCGTGCACCAATGGCAGTTCGAAATTAAGTGTAGGTATTATGTTAAATTGTTAAAAGCCGTTTACTTAAGGTGAACGAAAAAAAAAACTGGTTTAGGAAAACATTGTAAGGAAGCCTGCATGTAAGGTCCGTGCTTGTTTCCATAAAATATTTCCTTACAATATAAGAGAGCTCCATAATGTTCTCGAAAGACATGTGAAGTCTGCCATCACCATCTTAAGGTCATCTATATTCCCTTCTCATAGTGAGAAAAGGCCCATGCCCACCAGTGGACAGTTTAAATATAGGGCTGATGATAAAAAATTACAACTTGAGAATTGCAGTGCCTGCATGTAAACAAGCGGCTGCCCTATCATCACTTCCAGTGTATAGTCGTTGGTGCGATACCCGTGCGGAGCAACACTTTTGTGGTCAACAATTTGTTAACATAGTATATTGCTTAATATTTATAAATTGTTTAGTAAGTAGTGTTTTGTACGGCACTTAGTAATATTAACTAAGACGAATTTGTTTCGAGACTAATAAAACGTAAAAAAACTACTATGCCTCATCAAAATTCTGTTACAGAAAAGATCTGTAATCATGATTATCATCATCTTACTGTTCTCTGAAAAGGCCTGCTAGTACAAAAAGTAAAATATATTCCCTATGCATTTGAAACTCAGACCCTCTGCTTGCCAGTACACTGGTCAGTCTACTGGGCTTTCACTACTTGTGGAATCATACAATTTATTTGCTGTGTATATAAAGTGACAATCCACTAAAACCCTTAAGGCTGCAAGTGACAAAGAGTCATTTCAATTAATTTTAATCACTCTATCAAATTATCAGAATAATACAGTAGCGTCAATTATTAAGTCCACTAAGTAAAAAAAACTGAATATAAAAATAGTCATTGTTTGTTTTAAAAATAGCACCACTAGTCACGCAATCTTTTAAATTATGCACAGAAGCCATTGACTCAACAAGTTGACGGCTACTTCATTATACATGTTACAATGTAACTAAATTAAGTAAACGCTTATATTGACTTGATAATTTAAGTTTATTTTGTTGTTCTTTGTATCGACTTAAGATAAGTCTATAGTGAGTAGTGTCTTTATCTTTTCTGCTGTATAAGGGGAAGACTTAGGCGGAAAAAAATGACAGGTCAGAAAAACTCTAAACATAAGAGCATGCATGAGAAACTTGATGGGAGTGAATGAAGCAAGAGAGGTATGTATGTCAGGATCGTTGCAAATGGCGTTCCGTAGTCTCTGCCCACTCCTCCGGGAAACAGGTGTGAGTCTATGTATGTATGTATGTATTAGAGACGACAAGTCTAGCATACTACATTACATATGACAGGCAAGAAATAAGTGGGACTGAATTTTATAATATAATAATAAATCATTATTACAGACACAGTAATCCATAGTTTAAAATTAATATAGAATTACAGTTACACATAAAAGCTCCTAAAAATGTGTATAGATAGTAAGATAGCCGCGAGGACTTATAATTTCAATGATAGTAGTTAAAAAGAATACCTATACTCAAAAAGTACCTGTAAGTAACAAGAAGACACCCTTTTTGTCTATTTAGATGGAACCTAGAATACTGCATTCCAAACGCGGGAGTGCCTTTTAAAATCAAAGCGGTATGTAACCAATACACTTTAATATATTCGTTCTTCGTAATAACTACCAACTTTATGACCGCCTTAAAAGTGCCCTTCAACCTAATTGAAGACGCCGTACCGGCATTACGCCTAGTTCTTTGACTGATATCAATCAATAATAGTGTTGTTCCAGCCAAGAAACAATTTTATAGTAACGATGAGCGACACAGATAATTTTAATACCTATTTTACATGAACAAAACGACTCTTCAATTTGGAAGCTTATCTAAAATGTTATGAAAGATTTATACAAAGCAACTGGTTCTGAGAACGAATCATTAACTACCAATTTAAAAAGAACTGCCGTGGTTCAACGAACTGTACCAAACTAAAGTAATTTCTTTTAAGTTGAACATACTGCTGAAGGTCATGATAAAATGGTTAGATCAGATGATTATCGCTACAATCTGTAATTGAAACTTGATATCTAGTTTATTTTTTTTTAAGGAAACAATTCAACTAGTCGAATCAACCGTATTCTTAGGTGTAACTTTAGATTGTAAGCTTCAGTGGGGCGCCCAAATATCCTGTCTCGCAGTAAAACTTAGTTCTGCAGCGTTTGCAGTTAGAAAAGTTAGGGAATTCACAGATATAGATACTGCTAGACTAGTTTACTTTAGTTATTTTCACAGCGTAATGTCTTACGGAATAATGTTATGGGGTACAGCTGCTGATATACAGACTATTTTTGTCATTCAAAAAAGGGCCATACGTGCAATTTATAAGTTAGGTGCTAGAGATTCTTTACGTAATAAATTTAAAGAAGTAGACATATTGACAGTTGCATCTCAATATGTATATGCTAACTTAATGTACATTAAGAAAAACTTAATTCTATACCGCAAAAATAGTGATTTGCACAACGTGAACACAAGGAATAAGCATAAACTGGTGGGAACTAACTACCGTCTACATAAAGTTCAGAACTCATTTGCGGGGATTGGTATACGATTTTTCAACAAATTGCCTCTTGAAATAATGAATTTACCCATGCACAAATACAAACGGACAATTAAGAACTTTCTTTTACAAAGGGGTTATTACACTATTAAGGAATTTTTAAATGATAAGACACCGTGGGGATAGGCTTAGGCTTGTTTAACTCACGATTATTTTATTTACATGTTAAGTGGAGGTGCCTCGTGAACACATGATTTTTGCAGGATTTGGATATTTTTATGATTTGTTGAATGTAGTTTAACATTATTTATCTCTGATCATATCATTGTTCACTTGTCACCTTCACAAAATTCTTTCTACATTTGCATTCCTTCACGTGTTCCACTAACTTATGTTAATAATAACGATCTGGAAAATGGAGGTAATTGGCGGTCATGGTCAGTATACCAATAGATTGTTTCTTACTGCTGGTTCGTATACCGTAGTCGTCTTGCTCACTAAAATGTCATTTCTTGTGGTGGCGTCGTGTGTCGGGTCATCCCTTTCCCTCTAATATGGCGAGAGGGATGATGGCTGGCACATGCGTCATACTCGTGAACGGGTGCTACTTGCGATGACTGGTCGATGACGGTCTTGCGGGCTGGTATTAGATTTTAATATTTAACTGCATCATTTCCATCATGGTTCTGATCACTTTCGCGGATTGCCTGCATTATTAGGTATATATAATGTAAGTGGATGCTCCTGTTTCACCATGTCTATTCTGAGAAGGCTAACCAAAAGTATTATGCTTGAGTATTATGATGTACAGTAAATATATACAAGTGATATAGAAGGTGTAACAGTTGCAGCACCTTACAAAATGTAAATTGTGTATTATGCAAAACCTGGCGATGAAAAAGAGTGACCGTGAGTTTTATTGCCCGTTCTTTCTCATGGTTCTACCTATTGCTTTGCGAACGTGGCAGTAAATGTAAATGTAGAAGCATACAGTAATAATGTTTTAAATTTGAGTATAAGTAATTATTTTATAAATTTATTATTTTGACGTTCATAAGCGTCACATTGTGACCCAAATGAATAAAGGATTTTGAATTTGAATTTGAATTTGAATTTTACTTCAAATATGTAAGTTGCACACGTGGGCAAATAATTTTTGGGATTTTTATGGAATCAACATGTTTTATATTTTGTTTAAATTTACGACGGTTGTTTTATTTTATTACCAAAGCATTAGGTCTAATTTATATGAGTTTTGGAGTTATGCAAATGGTCTTTTGAGTAAGTATTGTTCGGCCATAATTGTTTGTCGCTTACTAATGAGTCGATAAGTTGGAATTTTTACAATTTTTTTACGACAGTAGCAAAGGATCATAAAATTATAAGTGATTTCGATATTAAGTAATCTTAATATGTGGATTAGTCATGTACTTTTACTACAAAATAATGACAAGATATTTCAGTTTTATGAAGAATGCTATCTACATATGCTTTTTTATTTTTATTTATAGACTCACGCCTGTATCCCCGAAGGGGTAGGCAGAGGCGTGATATTACACCCACATTTCGCCATGAATTTTTAGGTCCCACGTAATAGGGGGCGAGCCCATAGCCGTTACATTACCAGACTCCGTGGTGCTACTGAAAATTCGGAAAAACCCAGCAACACTTTTGCCCGACCCGGGAATCAAACCCGGGGCCTCCGATCAGCAGTCACATAAGCTTTCCACTGGACCACGGTATGTATAAACTGTATAATCATGTTTAATGTTACCATAAGCGCCGTGGCATAAATTTGAGACGAAATTAATGGTAGCAATCGGCCTACGACAAGTAGCATTCAATCAGCAATGTCGATATTTTAATAACGGACGGTCTCAATATCTTATGAATTCGCTTATGACAAATATCTACCTCTAATAGCCAAATCTATGGATAGATCAAATATTGGTACTGCCCGTAAGTGTATGGACAAAGAGCTCAGATATTTACAAACAGGCGCATTTCGTATGGGCGATCTGAAGACAAACTTTCTGTGACCCAAATTTCCGCTTGGCGGCGTGGCAGTTGCACTGTGACAGCTGTCTCTACGAGAGCAAGAGAGACGGAGAACGACGCCAGCGCCGCCACCGGCGCCAACTACGAACTAAACTGGAGACAGTCCCCACTTGGAATCGGCACAAGAAATCCTTAAGAACTGCGCTTCTATGTAAATCTGTATTCATTGGTATGGATCTGCTATACGCCTACGATATGTCATGTGGTCGTAAATGAATGAACAGCTAATGTTACTATGGCAACTAATCGATAACGGTATTCGTAATGAAGAGCGAATACCATTTGTTTGGTTATTCTAGTATAGGTCGCTTTTCATTATTTTATTATGATATAGGAACTAGACAAACGGCAACTTTTTTGGGATGTGAACAAAGTAAATACACCTAGAAACAAAAATATCCAGTTAGGTACCTGACCAGATTCTTTGTTTGCGATATTTTAAAGATGTGTGAAGTTAGCGAGATGAAGGTTGATGTATAATAAAGTTGTGAGGGAGATGATTTTATTAACAAACCCACAATAAAAGAAACACCAACCAAAGCAAAATAACATGAACGATAGAACATTATTAGTTGTAACTGTATGACATAGAAAGCAAACATAATTATTCAAACCAAACAACAAAATAAACGTACACTTTCGCTAAACGGTTACAAATAAAATGTATGAAGAAGATGGCTCATAAAATAAATTGATATACCTAAAAATATTGAGCCAAAAAAAAAACGAGACGAAAAACAAACGATAATTTAACTACCCACATAGCAGATAAATGTTAATGCTCGGATACTGATTGGTGTAACATTAGGGTCGTATTGAAAATTCATAACTTACCGGGAAGCGGTGAAGGGCCCAACATTTCAGATAAGGATGTGTGCAATTTACTTTACGTCGCCGTTCAAGAAAACTCTAGGGAGGGGACACGGTTTTAAAAGTATCGATAAGATATACTTTTACGATAGACATAATGCTTTCAGTTCTTGATCGATGGAGGAAAAATGTTGGAAGATAAAATTTATACTACGTGAAATGTTTACTAGATAAGACGAGCTATCTTAAAGAAATTATTATTGGTATAGAAAAAAAATAAAAGCATGTGTAGTCTTGAGAGCAACAAAGATAGATTTAAAATTGTAATTAAAACATTGCTTCTTTTGTATCTGTTTAACAAAAAAATATCGGGTATTTTTGTCTTCAGAACCCGATTCTTAAAATATTAATAGTTAATGTTTTGTGCTGTAGCTTGATTTCTAGTAGTAGTGAAACCGCCTTCGAGAGTTGTGGGTTTGATTTAAAGACAAGTGTTTTTTTTTTTATATTTCAGTGTATGCATTTAAATATATCGATTTCAATTTACTATTTTAGAAGAATATACAATTTGAATACCAGTTATTATAAAAAACAAACATTTAAATCATTGTATATAACTACATGCATATATAATTATGCACTCGACTCAATTACTCGAATCAACTCGATAACCAATCATCTAATCTACTGGAGTAGTCCCATCACTATTAAACTCACTGAGGGTAGAATGGCTGTAACAAAGGTTTATCGTTATGTTAGCTACGTTTTCGTTTTATCGAATCCTCACATTAGCTTTGGATGCGAGTAAATAACAATGCGTATTATATTACTCTTTTTTCTATTAAGCTGATTGTGTTGGTCTATTTATTGGTGATTTGTTTGATCAAGTGTTTTGATAAGAATTTTAAAAGATTTAATTTTGAAGTTATCTTTTAGAGCAACTAAGAAAATGTTTCACTTTAGAAAAGAAATGTATTCTGAAGTAGACGCTTAGAAAGATAAGGGAAATAAAGAAATAAATAGCCGCTTATCTGAACAGAGCAGTGCAGTTTATTTGCAGAAACAAGAGTTGTATATTTAGGACTGTATATTGTACAAGTTTTTAATGGAGAAGATTTTTGTACTACTAAGAGACGAAAAAGCAATACTAATGCCAAATAAATGATGTTCGATTAGAACTATTCATCGCCATCTTTGTAAAAGTTAGGTGACTAAGAATAGCTGTTAAGTAGGTACTGTAAGTAAATTATGTTTTAATGGTACTGAAAGATCATGTACTATATTTTTGTCAACAGTGACAGAAAGTTCTCTGATACTGTTCAAGGATGCGGAACGAATTATTTTATCAGGAACAGAATATTGTTGTGATATAGAGGTGTTTGCTAACTCATGAACAGTCCAATTTATTATTAGTAAGATTCAAAGATCTCAAATGTTTTGTGTATCTCTTTGCTGCAGTAATGGACTCAAATCTGTACAATGTAAAACAAATCGTTTCTCTGTAGTCTATTCTATTTTTCTATATTCTATTCTATTCTACAGTGTTGTACTACAGAAAAAAGAATGTTTGTGCTCCAATAGTTAAGCAATGCATCCATCCCTTTAAGCATAGGTCGTTCTAGTTATTGCACACATCCTTTATTTTGAGTTTAATACAATGATTTGTGTTTTTTGTCCCTTTCATAGTCTAAATATAGATAAACAAAGCTTTATATTCATATTGTTTATCTTTTCATATATTGGTTCCCTTCCTAATCGATGGTTTATGATCACGTCATAAACCCTAACACGTTATAATTAAGTCCATCAATACCACCGAAACCTTTATCAATTTAATTTGCATGCTTGTTGGACATGTTACGGTGTCCCATAAAATTGGACGTGTATCGGTATATATACAGACCACAAAGCTGCTGCGATAACACGAGGACATAATCTTTCGTATCGTGCCGGTAGCGATAGCTGAAGACAACAAACATTTAGGTCTGGAATGCACAGACGGAAAACAGGGTTGTAATTCGATAGAAATAAAATTAATATATGTAATACATTCATATCCCCATAATTGTCTTCCAATAAACATTTTTAAATTATGAGTATACATGTTCATAAATCAGAAAACTTGAATCATGTAACAGCACAGTACACGGGCTAGTGGGCCAAAGATTTGTTTTAATTCGTTTCTATGAATGAAGTATAGATAATTTTTATTTTATTTTTACATCAATATCAATTACCTAGATTTGCGTTTTAGTTTAAATGTATTCCTTTCAAGGCATTTACCTACAACTAAACGCTGGATTTTATGAATACATTTTCTAACGTCCTTTGTCCAAATTTTTAACGTCTTGCAGCACACAGTCTTGCCTTTCAACGATCGTTGCTGGAAACAGATCTTGTTCAATATACGTCAAAAGAGATCCGTCTGACGCAAATTCCTTCCTATAAGTTGCTAATTCACAAAGTAAAAACTAGTACGCAGCACATTCAAAAAGCAGATGATAGTATTTCCAATCTTAGATTACTTACTTTTTATACAGCCTGAGAACCAACTTAGTACATCCGCGAGAAAATAAATTTAACTTCCTTCCAAGACAAAAAATATAAAGAATTTTCCTACACAGATTGCAGAGCATAGCAATATCCTAGTGGCCCTACTTCTGCGTAAGTTTTCTAATGCATCAGCCGCCAGGATGGATTTTATGCAAATAGTCGGTGGTAATTGCACAGTAGCTAGTGTGCTCATTCATTAGAGTGAACTTACGATATCTGAGGGGCTAATAAGTTTTACACTAACATGTATTTAGAATAGCTGTTAACTTTCTAATTTATTTTTGTTTAGCTACAACGTGTGTACTATATTTTGGTGCTGCTCTCTCGAGACAAATAAATTTTGATTTTTCTTGCCTTTTCTAAGGCTAGCTTGTTAAAAGAGATGAAGTATTTAAGTCTGAAGGTTTAAATGAAAGTTTCTCAAGATTTATAGTTTAATATTGGTCAACAATCAATCACAACGTGGTGTTGATTCTAGAACAAAATATACCTTTTTAAATGGTTTATGCATTTACGCGTGATATATTGAACAATTAAAAGCAGACACATGAAATTTATCACCGTTTATTTTGGTATTAAAAGTTACTTTGACATTCAGCTTTTTTCAACATTTTTGTTTATAATATTTTGTAATTTTCATTCATTTTGTTTTCGTGTGTGTGTGGCAGTCTCTGGTGTCAGAGTTTTGAGAACATCTGATGGCCGCCAAATTGGTCAAACGTTCTTATCCTAAGACAGTACGGTAGTGCTCTGGTGCACATTTCACAACAAGCAGTGCGATCATCTAAGTGGTAGCCTACGCAAGCGGTGCTTAACTTTGCCGAAATATAACTAAGGGCAAGACAATAAAATTATAAGTTGTACTTCCCAAAAACAATCATTCCGATTCTGGGTTTTGTTGTATTTGTTATTGCTTGTATTATTCTAATAAACTTCCGTATTACACTACACTAGAAACAGCAGTACCCGTAGTATTTATAAAAAACGTATTAAAGAAAAAAATATTGTCAACATGCTATAGTTTACAGTATACATTTGACAGCACAGCTCTGCAATATTTCTTTACTTTGCATTCATGTTTTCATTGATTGCTAACAGAATGATACTGGTTTTCAAGCAAATGGGTGCCGTGAGAAATAACTAGATGGATTGCGTGAAAGCAGGCAGGCCATTACGATCTATTTTAGAATGCGATTGCATGAATAGAGTTGTGGTTTAAGTGGTCACTGTGTAATCACCAATGCGTCAAGTGTTACTGGTTCACTTACAATTCAGGACTCATTAATGTTTTCCATGGTTTCATAAACTCAAGCGTAAACATTGATACTGATTTATATAGAAGTAATTTCGACATCCAATTTTCACTATCTCAGTTTTTTTATTTTATACTACACATCGCTCATGGCTCTGCCCTCGAGGTAGTCGGTTGACGTGGTAAATAGTAGCATATGCAGTGACATAATTATAATACACATGTTACTTTTAAGCTGCTTTAGCCTTCTCATTAGTACTACATATAAAAATCATATCCCATAAAAAACAATACTTGTCAAAAAACCAAGTTTCGTCATTCAGTTCTTCTACCGTAAAATGGTGTGAGATCCATGTTGACGGTGATGACTCGTTATAATTCTTAAACTACTGGTTCAAATTAAATGAAATTTTAATTGTACCGTGTTTATGCAATAAATGCTTGGCTACTGAAAAATCAGGGTTCCAATTTTATCTACAACGAATTTATAGGGGGTCGAAAATGGCCTGAACTGCTTCGAGAAAAGCATGGTACGGCCGTGCCACTTTTTTGCTGGACTTGGCGGGGGCACTACCGTGCCCCCAGATTATAACACCGCTCTGTTGCAAAGTGAAAGAAGAATAAGAAACAAATAAATAATTAAACTAAGACTCTCTATCGCATTTAAAATATTAGAACGTAAGTAGGGATTACTAGCGATGACCCTAGTTTGTGGCTGAATTTTATACCAAACAGAACAAGAGAGATAGACTAAATGTACTTTAGCCATACTCTACAGTATCACCAGCAATGTCTTTACGAAAATATACTTACATAACTGCTCAATTCGTTATCTTGAACATACCAATCCACCGATCTAAAAGCTCTCGCTTCCTTATATTGGCTCACATCTCGCTCTTTTGCATAAGAATGGAAGCAATTTATCTTATAATGTACTTTTTTAGAAAGAATAACAAAAAATGTAAAAAGGTATGCAATGGCAGGGTGGTACGGTGGTATTGGGTGAAATGAGACTTCAAATATATGATAATTTTGTAAATAATATAACTCCATGACTTGCTTGATGCGGTTTCATGACATTCTGATAAAGATTTTTATTACAACCACCTACCTATTGATGATAATTTTAAGTTTAAAATAAATTGTAGTATTATAGATTGCCAGAAGTTTCAAGAATATAAGTAATAAAAATAGTGAGACAAACATGAGTTAAGACTACATAGACTACATAAGACAAAAAAAACATTAAACGAAATAAGCAACAGTAACCCAAACGGAGTATTTTCTTACAGTATTTTAGTAGTTTTCAAATGATTCCATCAAAACAACCAAATATTAACAACACATTATTATACTACAATATTAGAGCAAAAGTATTTGAAACAAAGCCTAAGAAAACAATACTAAGAAATAAAATTTGTTCAACATTCAACACGAGAACAATAAAAACGAAGTCCCGGGAAACAAGGTCTTAATGCCTAAATACCTAGCTTAGTTCCAGAGGACTGGTTAGAACGCAATAAAGGATAAGATACAGATAAGTATCTTGTTGAAGAGATAACTAGAGGAAAAGATAACGAAAACAATCTTACGGAGATTATTTTAAAAGTAATTGTTAAATAAAATGGTGATTACTTAATTATGCTAAATAAGAAATTCGTATGGAATCGATTAGAGTTAATTAATGCATTAACTGTTAACTAAGATCAGTTAATTTGGATAGTAAAAATAATTACTAGAGGAATCTATGAAAATGTTAGAGATCAGAATTTGAAATGCAAAATGAATAATGCAAATTATTACTAAGGCGTAATTATCTTGGACTGTGTGGGCTAAACATAAAGCTGTGGTAATTTTAAATGTTAATTAATTTAAACTGCATAGTACTTAACGCGACTAATTGAATAGAAGCATAGTATAACATAACAAGATATGACTACTTGAATGATTTCTTAATAGTCGAAGCAGTCATCTCAAAGATTAGCATTAGGTACGCTGAGTTTTGCAGGCTCTATACTACAAGACAAAGAATTGTGCGATCCAAAATACCTGCTCTAAGTCTATTTTGAAATAACGTTATATTACTTATTAAAACATCAATTCCGAAATTCAAACCAATGTATATGTTTTGATTTCGGATAACATAAAATCAATTTTAAACTTTTGCGATTTGTATACCTACTTACATAATACAATTTTATTTAGCTGTATCGCTAGTAAGGCCCGCTAAATAAAATTGTATATAAAATTTATAAACGATTTTCACACTTATGAGCTTGTGATGACTAATTTCATTTCAACATTGTGTGTAAATTAAGAATACAAATCGAAGATATCAACAAACAAAACCTTTCGTTCCGGAACTTTAAAAAAGCAAATGATAATTAGCTTGCTTTTAAAAATGTGTACCGCACCCTGAGTGTCCATTTAGGTCATCCAAACACCGACCCATTGGGCAAACGTAACTCAAAACCAAATTAAAGGGTCAGTTCTATAAACATCCTAGAGGAAGCTTCAATTATCACTAGCTCATTAGAGTATGGGAAGCCCATAAAATAGTGAAAGAACTTTAGTAGAACGTCTACTATTAAATTGTTTTACTACTGGCTTTCAATAGTGAAGTGATGTTTAGAGATACACAATGACGTTGGTGGCGGTATTTTATTAGCATTTGTAAAGCTTGCCGCAACAGTAATGGTTAGTTCAATAGCTTCTGCTGTTTGTATGAGGACCTTGTTGTGATCTATTCCTATTGTACCGAGTTGTGTTGATAAAAGGACATTTATTTAATTTTTTTATTGCATTTGGTCATAGTAATTCAATGTAAATTTGATGAATTGATTTAATGTTATCAATTTCAATTTATATGTTATTATCTTCCATTGGATTCAAATTTAACATCACTAACCGTTTTTTGAAAGAAAGTAGGCTAGTATAATTAATTTCTTATCAGATAAAAGGCTAAATGTAACCTATTGTATGTAAGTACATCAAACTTCGGATCAGGTCAATGTAAATGTACTGCACGACATTATTATATTGATGATCTATAATGCGTTTTATTAATCTATGTTTTTAGTTATTGTTACAAGAATCTGCTTTATTCAAACCCATAAATTTTTTTTCGATATATCTTACAAAGAAACAGCCACAAAATATTCAAACGTTGATATAATTCTTGAAACTAAATAGGGTATGGTAAGCAGTTTCAAAATATTGTACTTTTCAGGAAACTTGATAAACCTACACAAATTTTGTATAAGCTGTGAATTGAAAGAGAGTTTTTACGAAGAAAATTGTAATTACTTCTAAAATAAAGATGGCTTCGTATTAATAAAATGAATTGGTCGTTAACAAACGCAATAAGAGCACACGTTCAAACTACATTATATAAAACATTTTAATTAGCCTAATTACTTAAGTGATAATTAACTGAAACTTTGTTAACGAATGTTTTGAGAGTATCTCAGGGTTCTTACGCACCTAATTTGGAATTCAAATATATGTAAAAGGAAGATTTATTATAAACAGCTCTGCTTACGTATACATAGCTCATTATTTATAAGTTCTCAGTTGAAATAGCATTGTTTATTGTTGAATTCTTTCAATGGTGAAGGACAGCAATTTAAATCTCCGAATAATTATTTATATAATTAGGTATTTGATGATTCTGTAGATCATACTAGCAATATATGTTTCTTGGTTTTGTAGTGTTTTTTGTATCATCATCATAACCATCTTACTGTCCACCCGGTTGCAACCTTCATTATGAAGTTGAGAGGTTGCTTTTCTATTCTCTATCACTTTTAACGAAATCTGTTTCAGTTTTACATATTCCCCGATTAACTTGAAGAATCCTAAAACCATGAAAGATAAAATGCAAATCTAATTGATGTTATCGAAATTTATAACATCGCTCAGCAATAAAAAGCATGTTTCAATATCCAATCGAAATGAAACGCATTATTCAAACTACAAACCTTCACGTTATTTTAAATCGTCCTCACGTTCAAAAAGCCATAAATCAAGGGCGCTCATTAAAATCGTCATCGGCCGTCTGCACCATAAATATTCCCATCTGTTTCATAAAAACACAAACAAACAGGCACGAAGTAATAATATACATATTTTGAAAATAAAAATACATCGGCCTCACTCGAACGTGACACAATTTTTACTTTATAATATGTTGATGATTCATGTAAATGTATTAAGTAAGGAAGTGAAAGGAAAATAAGCGGCTGGCGAATTTTGAATATGAATAAAATAATAAAAATAATGAAAAATTTTAGAAAGTGACCATTCCCGCAATACGGAAAATTCCTGTTTAAGGCGCTGTTATACCTCAGAAGCCGTGAAACACCTAATTTTTCGTCGCGCATCTAGCCATAGCGGTACATATTACAAACTAGCAAAAATTAGAGCTTAAAGTCAAAAGTCTGAACAAAAGACTTTTTAAAGAATTTTTCATGTACGTAAAATAGAATCACGGTAAAAAAATCACAAAATCGAGGCAGAAAATAATCTTTTGTCTCACTGTTTGCAATATTTTGATCGTAAGCTGTCATATTTTTTTTGATAATATTGTAGGAAATCTAATGAACTAAAGAATTACCCTATTTATTTTCATATTATACGTGTATATTTTGTAAAATTAAATAAAATCTGCCAAACGTCTATGATTTTGACGCTCGGTAGATCCCATCAATATCAAACGCTTCAGCAATTTAAACCTTATTAGCATAAGCGGTGTACTGAGTGTCAGTTGCTAGTTTACGCCCCGCCCAGACCTCATCATTCGGCTATGAGCCCTGTGAGAGATAGGTCATGTCGCTTGCGTCTCCGCTGCACGAAATTTTACGTAAACCTGTTTGTTATTATAATACGCCGATTTGAGTTCGTAATTTCATGTTTTATGTTATAGACTGAATACTTTGAATCAAATAGGCTTTTCATGTAACTATGGGCACATATAATTAGGACCTAAGTTTATACTCTTGTTGCGTTTAATGTGTTATTGTTTCTGAGCTTATAAATATATAATTAGAAGAATAAAATATGGACAATTAAAGAAATGAATTTCTACGAAGGATTTGTACAAGAAAGCGTCGTAATAAAATAGAAATTCATCCATGGCCAAGTGATTATGAAATATGTAACATTTTTACACAAATTATTTTCATAAGAGTCTTTTATGACTAACCATGTTACTTATATATTATCGATTATGCATAATATAATTATATAAATTATTCTCACAATACATAGCTGCCACAGTTTTCAATTTTTGAAAGAGTAATAACATAAAATGGAATCATTTCATGTACCTATATTTCAAATTCATTAGCTTGTCAGAGCGCCTGGAGCGCTAAGATGCCGCCACGGCGAACAATAATGATGACAGCGCCAATATGGCGCTCCGCAATCCGCGCACAAGCGGTAACGAATGTTGTATTATTGTGTTTTGAACATAAACCTTTTTCGGTACATCGGGTAAAACTTTGATTATTCATAAACTATTAGGTATGTCTCAGTACATCTAATATCTTTTTAATTTCTAAAATCAATCATTTATAAGTAAGAAGGTAACTTCTCTGTTTGCTATAACACAAGATATAGTATTTTTTTAATAATAAAGTACGGTACTAATTATCATTATTGTAATTACAGTGAAGTTAAAGATAACAGTTCTGCAACGTCTTACACATTTGACTTCAGTCATTCCTAACACGATCTGTTCAAGAGCTAGCCAAGAAATGCCAAACAATTGTTTTAACAAATTTGACTCAAATTCCGTAGTGATAAGCAAAAATTACAAGAGAGATAGCAGTGACTGGTTCGAATTGCGTAAGAATATGTTGACAGATTGAAATTTTTGTATAGTGGTAAAAAGAAGAGATAACAGCAGTAAAGCCAACTTAGTAAAAAATATTTTGTACAAATAAAATATTTGCAATGTAAAATCAGTTGCGCATGGAATCTAAAATGAAGATAAAGATAAAGATAAATTTATTTGTCTCAACATGTGTACAATCAGGTGTTACAGCTTTGTAGTATCAACATGCTCTGTCTGGTCAGACTTGCAAATATAATGTGAGAAATATTATTATGGATCCAATTAAATTATCATCATGTCAGTTATAAGCTATTAATATTATATTAACTTAGCAAATAATATAGTAATTAATTAATAATATGTAATGTCAAATAATAATAGAAAGAGTAAATAATAATAATAGAAAAAAAAATCAATAATCATGTCAAATTAAATTAGATCCTGATAACATAATGTCAAGTCAAAAATGTCAAGATTAATTACAAAAGATTATCACATAAAAAATCATTAATACTATAATAACATTTCTGAAACAACAGTTTTTTAAAATTACGCTTAAATTGGTTAACATTAAGGTTCTTGTATATATTGGGTACTTTGTTGTATATTTTCGGCGCCATGCAAAAAATACTTTTGCCCAAAAGTGCTGTCTTTGCGGCGTGCATACACAATTTATGATTATCACGACGGTTGCGGATAGTAACATCTGATAATTTATTAAATAGTTGTGGGTTTGTCTTCACAAATACTGCTGTTTCGTATAAGTATAAAGATGGAAGCGTTAAGATTTTATATTTTTGAAAAAATGGTTTGCAGCTATCCTTTATTTGAAGCCCAAACATGGCTCTGATACAACGCTTTTGGAGTTTGAAGGCCACATCCTTATCGACTGAATTGCCCCAGAATATAATTCCATATCTAAGTATAGATTCGACAAGGCCATGGTATGCTGAAAGTAAGGCAATTGTATTAAGCACAGGAGCAAGCTTATATAGAGCATAAGTTTGGCTACTTAGTTTTTTCGCTAAATGTAAGATATTGGCTTTCCAGTTCAGTTTGCTATCTATAAAAAGACCCAAAAACTTAGTACTGTCAACTTCATCTATATTTGTTCCTTTATACTTAATACAAGGTAGGTTACGTTGCGAAGTATTTTGACCAAAATGCATAATTTGAGTTTTGCTTATGTTAATTTTTAAATTATTACTTTCCATCCAGGGTGAACAACTGGCTTTGCAACAACTGGCGAAGCAAGAAAATGTAACAATCGAGCCTTGTGGATTATTCGATTATTGGTGCCACGCCAGATGGATTAATAGGTCCAAACACGATTGTGGAAATTTAATGTTCTAAAGTTGCCTATAAAAATGGCCTGGAGAATAGTATAAGAGCAAATAAAATACAAATATGGAAACATGATAAAAAAGTGAACTGACTAGTTTAAACAAATATTGTAATTGTTATTACCAAATTCAGGGTCAACGCTACGTTACACGCAAACAAAAGTGTTTATTTGCTGTGCGGAGTGGCGAAAGTATACCACTAAAAATAGAAATTATAGAAAGAGATGATGTTTTCTGGGAGAAGCTTGTGGCGTTTTATATGAATTGGCAGTTGCCTGAAATTGTTGATTCTCGTCAAGCTCAAGGGACGGCATTGCGAGATCACGGAGAGGAAAATGTTTCATCAGTGCTTGAAATTTCTACAATACCAAGCCGTAAAAGGAAAGTAAATGAAACTGTGCCTCGTGAACAACAGCAAATAATAAGTATTGAAGCCTTATCACCTCACACACTGCCTTTAACATTCGATGAGAATAAAGAAAACCTGCCGGTTTGTAGCAGACAGCTAACTTTTGATGAGCTGTAAACTCTGTATTTCGTTAATAAATTATAAATAAATATTTTTTAATATTTATTTTCTTTGAAACAACACATACTACAACACAACACACATTTGAAGCGAAATAATTTTTTTATATTTTTCCATACAAACATGTATGACGAGAGCTAACGAAAAAGCAGTAACTCAAATTCTAATTCTATAATTTTCTAAGCGACACAGCAGTATCTCATGAATAAGGTATATCCACATATATTTTTGATGTTTCATCTATTTTGAAAAATAATAATGGGTTGGGTTTCGAAACGAGTCGCCTGAATTTGAGGGTATTGGTAGTGTAAGGGGCTTAAGGTAGTTCGTTTTAATCCCCTAAAAGTAATTTTGGCTGCCGGAGTTGCGTCTAAATAATTTTAAACAATTTCCAAAATTTCATAAATACTTCGGCAATTATGCAAAACGGAACATAGTTTTTATACTTTAGTACAGTTTTACAAATGTAATTTTTAGGTTTTATGTGAAAAACGTGAAACGAAACGCAAAACTGCCATCTTGGAATGATCATATTGACAGCTAATGTCAAATTTGTGCGTCATTGCTTTCGAGTGCCTTGGGTTAGGTGCGACTGTAATAAGTAAATAAATAGGTTTTGTTAGGTTCTCTTTTGACCCTTAATCCGAAAATAGGAGCCCTTCGCAGGGCTCCGACAACCTTAGTTTATTAAACTAGTGTGATGAATGTGGAAGTTGGCAGTGCCATACACACCGATGTTTGGAGATTTTTCTTCAGAGGAAACCAAGTATTTCCGCCAAGTGAAAATGGTGAGGGGGGTTTCAAGACCTCCCCTGCTCCCTCTCCAATCACTCACAACCCCTAAAAACAGCGACGTATTTCGAAACCTTTGCCATAATAATTATACCTATAATAACATTATACATCCATAAATTAATAAAAGAAATCAACTTTTACTAAACTTCAATTATCTCGTAACTCGCTTTAGTTGAGATACGGCTTTTGCACTTAGTAGAGCAGTATTGTGTTTTTTAGGGTACCGTAGCCAAAAATTGTAAAAACGGAACCCTTATAGATTCGCAATGTCTGTCTGTCTGTCCGCCCGTATGTTACAGCCAATTTATTGCAATACAGATTTGAAAACTGGCAGGAATGGAATTAGATGTAGGTATTCTATGAACTGCTTCACTATTTTTATACAAAAACAAAACAAACATAATAATGACCTCTCCATACATGGAACTGACTTAATTATTTTTATCATCTTATGGCACGTAGGTATTTACCTACTTTCGTCAACATTTAATACCTATAACGTCTAATGTAAACCAGTTTTGCTCATGGCTGCACTGAGAACAAAAATTGCGCTATGCCTATATTGTACAAACAGATTGATGTATAATATATAAACTTTAATATCAGTATCTCAATTCAATATGCTAAAACGTTTTGCTTGCGATTTTGAAATATTGGAATACGGATGTCGCCAGAATACGGCGCACGCGACGAGAATGAAGGGGGGCGCCCCGCAGTAGACGGAGCTAAGCTCCCTTCACCTCCCCTGCTTCACCCCCTCATTTACCAAAACAGTCGCTTAGGACAGCGCCTTAACAAACTGTTGTCGCGCGTGGGAATCAAACGCTCGACACGCAATATAAAGTGTGACGACCCGACCACTTAAACCACTAAACCATGCATGCAGCCAGCTATAGCTAAACCAAGTGACTCTTGTGATAAAATAATAAGGGAAAATTACTCGATAACGATATTATTTTTTGTATTCCTGTAAATATATAACTTTCATCTTGCACACTCATATTTCAGATATACCTGATATATGATTGACAGTCTAATGTAAGATATTTAACGTGTTTTTATAAAAAGAAATGGTTTATATATAAGTGTTATTATTTAAAAATTCAATTTGTTGAAGATTGCATAAATATATATGGCATTTCGACAATTAAAAGCTCAGTGCTCATCGTATTTTTAAATGTTTTTAATCCATTTAAACGGATAAACTGACGTTAATGCGATTACTGTTTCAATTGAACGTGATTATATCGCACCATTTCCTTGATTGCTTTTTTATTTTCAATTATTTGCAAATTTTGTTGATAGTTTTATGGTATGCTTTGTATCTTGATAATATTTCAAATAATTGAAAATTAACAATAATTCAAAATGAAATAGCTAATAAATAATTGAAAGATTAATTGATTTGCCACGTTATTCACCCTCCGACATAAATACCTTCGGACTCGGCTTATCGTCCTTATTGTATATCGCACTACTAATATGATGTTATACCATATTCAGTTCACAAACGACTCTATGTTTACTTAATAAATTCATGGATAATACAATTAAAACAAATCCACTATCGTATTTTTCAAAACATATCATCTTGCCATCACCATTATCTTTCAACGTGTCCACATGACACACAGTGCTACCAAAAGTTATTTTAAAACTCACGCTCATAAAAGTTTCACCCACATACAAATATTCTGCAACTGATGTGTGTTTACATACAATTTCAAAAACATTTATCGAGACCAGCGTTTTAGCTTTGAAACTTTCTAATTTTGGCTCTTTGATCCTTCTGTGATCATTTCGTTTACATATTAGGAATTTTAATGCGTATCGGCCAGTTAGATCGGTATCTAGAAATAAAATATTGTTTATCATGATCATGATTATAGGAGCAGGATTTGTTTAACATTTTGTGACCGTTCAATGGAATATTTTTGGATAAATTAAAAAGAAAAAAAAAAAGAATAAAGAGATCATATTAGAGAAATAAATTGAACATGTAGATGAAGATAAAATCTTCTATGATATAAGTATAATATTCGATGTACACCAATAAATGCACTACCATAAACCATATCATGATACTGATTTCTGTAACAGACAGTGCTCAATAATTAAAGCACACATCAAACTACAAAACCTAATGAAACGCGATTGAATTAACATTTTAAGTATTTTAAAACACGAACAACATGCCTACATTTACCTTTATTACAAACAATTAATTAAAAATCCTCATTGAATCTCTAAAGATATTTTTACCGCTGACACTAAAAACATTATGCTTTACTATTACAGAGTTATTTTTACGAGACGCGACAAAGAACGTCAAGCTACTACTCCCTTCAGATCAGACTTCCGTTTAAGATCATCACAAAAACAGATCATGGTTGTGATTTATGACACAAATATTGAACAAAATTTGTCGTAAAATTCTCGTTTTATGGCTCTGTGCCTCTATTCGAAATTTCCCTGGTATTATATTTCAATCCTGATTAAATTATGGCTGTAATAAACAATTTTAAAGAGAAACACTGACGCAACTGTAAGCAATTATGTTCATGAATAAACGATATATTATATGTATTGATTTACAATATAGATTTAATGGTAGGTTTTAAGTTAGAATTTAAAATTTGTATGAAAGTTTTTATATTGTTCCCTTTGTACTTTTATGTATCGTATTTCATGCGCTTCAGCGATAAGTTGTACGTTGTTTTAAAGGGCTGTCTGTCTGTCTGGTAGTCTAAATTACGTGAAGGTAATTACGAGACAGTGATCCGCGACCAAAGTATCTCAGAATAATTGTCCGCAAAACTTTAATTGGATGAATGGTGCAAAACTTTGTGATCCATAATAATATATTGATAGACGTGGTTCTGAATCTGTGTGTTTTTGTGTCTGATACTTTATGTTTGTAAAGTCAATAATTGTAGTGAAAGCCAATAGAATTAAATTAAAAAATATATATTGCATTTCTTTATGTTTTTTGCTTATTTACTGATACTTCTTATTTTAAAAATATTGTGCGCAAATAAACATATATCCTTTTATCTAGTACTACTCTACCTATCCTATCTTAGTTCCAAAAATAATAATTAATATTTGCAATTCATACCTGAATGACCCTCAAAACATCTTTAAGTATTGCATTTATTACATAAGCATTGTAACTTCTACGTACCCACGAGATAAATCTCAATACTACTACAAAATTCTGTCACAAGCCTATAACCAGCTGATTAGCTTCCTTATAGCTTATAGCTGATTAGATGCGGCGATAGCCCAGTGGTGTACGTAACGGACTGCCGAGACGATGGTCTCGGGTTCGATCCCCAGTTACCCCGGGCACACACCTATGACTTTTCGAAGTTATGTGTGTATTAAAATAAAAATATTAATTATCGCTCGCTTAAAAATGTGCCCGGTAGATGGCAATAGGCTCGCCCCCTATTACATTGGGACCGAAACATATCTGGCGAAGTGTGGGTGTGTAATGCACCTCTGCCTACCCCTTCGGGGATAAAAGGCGTGAAGATATGTTATGTTAGCTTCCTTATGACTGCCAAAATTAAATTAAAACAAACCCAAAAAATACGACGTACACAAATTGCGAATAATAAAACCGAGATGACGTCATAAAATATAAACGACACTTGTTCGTTGGGTACATATTTTATTAAAAAAGTTTTGCTATTGCGCCACCACAGGAGTTACAAGCTCTAGAGATGCCAATCTTACTCTGTATTTGCACGTCTTATACAGTGTATTGAGTGGACAGATGATGTAGTTAGTATAGTAGTAATTATGTTGAAGAAAGGGTAAGCAAAGATGTACAACACACCTTTATTTCATATAGTTTAATATGTCTTTATTTTTTTAACAACTTACGAATCTTCCCTCTAGGAATATATCATGTATCGTAAGCTTTATAGATACATTATAATAAGTTGCAAAGAAAGCCCGAATTGGTTACAAAGATTTATGGATCACTCAAAAAACTGTTCTGTGTGGAAACTGAATTCACAATATTCGGCGTACAGCAAAACGTCAAAGAGACTACTTTAACCACAAGACATTGCCGTAAATTATTTTTTATATTTGTATTATCTTTGTATTTTAATCAATAAAATCATTTGTCTCTTAAGTATTCATTTTTGTAATAAGTATAGTAACTATGTCAATGTAACCACGATTTCTCCTTTCATATGTGTGGCTGTGACTCCGCGCTGATACAAGAATTTCCCTAAAATCAAATTATTGATAACCACAATCAAATTTGTGTCCCTTTGACCAACCCAAAATGGTACCGTCATCCTACAGAAAAAAACCAACATCATATTTAAAGCGTCTTTAAACTAAAACACTATTAAAACCCTCTAAGCAAATTTCAACATGTCCAAATTGCCACAAAACCAAAACTTCAGATCTTATGAAAACAACTTTCATACGATTACTCTGGCCGTGTTGATTTAAGGGCCCGTAACTAAACGACTGGTACGCAGATTGATCGATCGACCAGTCGCAGAATGACAGCTGACCAGTGTTTACGTACACAGATATCTCCATCATAAGATATGTCTAACGGTAAGACTAAGAGAGTAGCCGCAAGCGGGCTAATGTAGAAAAGTCAAAAACTTTGTAATAGTGTTTGTCTTTAAGATTTTATTGTTGGTCTTTTGTAAGTATTGTTATTCGGAAAGATAATGTTACAATTTTACTTTGCTGCATTGATGACAATTACACTAACAGTTATCTAGTAAGTTGCCTTATAGATGCAAGTACTATTTGAAATCTTACTAGCGAGCAAAAAAGGACATAGTAAAATGCGCGGTTATTCCATTTTGGAAACCAATTTGCCCTTTATCTAGATTATATTGTGTACATTCTTAACGTTCTTTTTTCTTAAGCCCAATGCTTTATTTAGAGCTTCGAAAACAAACATTGTTTAAAATATGTGAAATTATTGCGAAACTATGCATAATAGGATAGATTTCAATTAGAAAATCGCATTTTTGCAAATCTTACGTGGGAGGTATCGAAATAATCGCTAGTCGCTTTTTAATTAACGTTGAGACCGAACACCAAAAGATACCGAATGCGCGCTAAGCCGCCGATTTCAATCGACTCTGCGATGTCTAATCTGAAATTGATATTTCTATTTAACCGCTTAAAAGTCTAGACGGACTGAAGATTTCGCCTTTAATTTTCTTTTGAAGAGAGAAAATTAGTTGGCTTAGGAAAGTTGGTTGTGAATATAAAATTCTGATTTAACTTAACAACTAATTATACTAATCGCTACGATATGAAATACTTCATCGGTCAAATAATTTTAATTTTAATGAAGCTGATATTACTTATATATGCTGCTTAAAAAAATTTGTTATGGAAATAATAAAGTACAGGCTACTAGCCTAGCCTACAGATTGCGTCTAAAACAAATATATCTTTAATCATTTATCTCAATGTCTTCAATAATAAAATGATGATGATGATGAAGCTGTTTTGTATTTGAAATCAGTAACGAAAATGCATTCTTAAAAATAGATGTATAATACAAAAAAAATCGACGCTAGGTATATCGACCCACGTGCTAATTGTCAACAAAAAAAGCAGTACCAATCATTTATTATTATTTTATAGCCAATATCCCCAAGAGGGTAAGCAGAGGTGTAATATTACACCCACATTTCGCCGTGAACTTTTTTAAGTCCAACATAATAGAGGGCGAGCCTATTGCCGTTACCGGGCACATCACCAGACTCCGTGCTGCTACTTAGAATTCGGAAAAAACCCAGTAACACTTTTGCCCGACCCGGGAATCGAACCCGGGACCTCCGATCAGCAGTCGCATACGTTACCACTGGACCACGGAGGCAGTACCAATAAAATATGCCTTAATAATAAAAAAGAATAGCATCCAACTCTAATATACCCATGAACACAAAAGTAACTCCATTGAGGCACATAAACCTTCGAAATGAAAAAAAACCGGCGAATATAACTCCCGATGCTGATTCATTAAATATGATGAAAACTTTTAAGTAACGTCGTTTGAAAGTTTGGAACTTGGAAATGACTCGTCTATCTTTGGAATATATGAAGGCGTTTGAGTTGACTGAGTGTGCCAGATAAGAGCGGATGTTCCAATATTCACTTAAGCCTGTTATGGACTGTTTTGTCAGTAAATATTATATAATAATTTTATGATATTGTTTATGTTAATAAAATTAGAAAATAGTAATAACTTTGCCCTTTTGTCTGTGGCTTTGCTTGCGGGCGTAAGGTTTGATCTTTATTATTTCAAAATTTCATAAAAATCTGTTCCGTAATTTCTGCACAACTTTATGCATGTATGAATAGGATATTTTTATCCTTTGATAATAAACATCCATCCCCTCAAAACTTATGGATTTATTATGTATTAAATTGTTTTGTCTTATTATTACTGGATATTCCAGTTTAAGTTTTTGTAGCCAAACACTGACATCTATCGGGCGTAGCATGAATAAAGGCAACTGTATTTCCAATATAACTCGTGTGTCTTAGCCTCAATAGCTCTATCGGCTGTCATTCATCACTTCACTCCCCTAACGTGGGCCTTAAGATACTTCACTTATCGTCGAAGGCCCAAGTTTTAGACGTTGAAGGTTCCTAATCATATATACACCAAGTTGACTTTACTTTCAACATCTTCGTTTTCGTTTCTGAAACTTTGTTTACAAGAAATTTTGTAATGGTAATAAAACAGATTCTATTTATGTAATATTGATTTATTTCAAATCTTAAGATTAATGGACCAGTTCGCAAATTGCTGATGATAGCTAACGAATGACATCTGTCAGATAGATAAGAGTTAGACCAGGCATCAGAGAAGGTCTAAACGTAAATTACGAGTAAAATAGAAAGAGCTAAGTGCAATTCAAGCTTTAAGTTATCGGGTTTAGGGCACACGATTCTTATTTACTATGTTGTGTTCATCATCAGCCCTTTATATTGTCCTACTGGGCACGGGCCTCTTCTCACGATGAGAAGTGTAAGGTCATAGTCTACCAAGCTGGCCAAGTGCGGGTTGGCAGACTTCACTTGTCTTTCGAGAACATTATGGAGATTATACTCTCAGATATGCAGTTTTCCTCACGATGTATTTCCTTCACCGTTTAGCAAGCGATAATTAACAATTTAATACGCACATAACCTCGAAAAGTCATCGGTGCGCCCTGTGGATTCGGGCCCGGACCCTCTGCGTAGCAGTCTGTCGCTCTCTCCGCTATCGCAAACATTCAATCAACGGACACAAATTACAGCCAAACTCGAGACATACATTTGTGGATCACACAATATGTTGTCTTGTGTAGGAATCGAACCCACGACACGCGGTGCAGTACCAGGCGGCGTGGCGAGGCGACCGCTTAAACCACTACGCCAATCGTGCAGTCAATGACATTATCACGATCTTATCTATACATACATCTACTGTCTGTACAATCAAACAAGTCGGCGCTCGACCAGTTTGAAAAAGAATCCCTTGGCTCGCTCATAGAGTCGAGGCACACTAGAAACTGGTTTTGTATACGAGTGTCAATGTGCGTATAAAGTAGCACTGGAAGTGACGATGTCTTGCTGAGCGATTCTTGCCTTTATGGTGGTCTAGCGGGACGTTGTTCGACTGTAGTACATGTGTGTGTGTGTTTGCATGCCAATCTTTACAATAATTTGTCTTCAATGACGTCCTATATTACTTTGAAAACCCGTTGATGATTGCTACGCATGAACCTCATAAAATATCTCAATCTAATCTGTCATTATTATTAATTCCTCTCTTGACTGGCATACACAAACACTATTTATCACAATACTTACAACCCCTCAGCTGCTTGACATAAACTTATTATTAGGGGTGTGTCTGCATTTCAAAGGGGTATACTTTGAACACGTGGCCTGTTCAAAATAGGGTGATTGTCACCTATAGCTTCAATTTAATGTAGTAAGGCCCTGTAGTCGCAACTAATATAAAGCACAATACTACTTTTGAATACCAGTGCCAAGGAATTATATAGAGACGTTGGCACTAATTACGACTGATGGTGTAGTGATTTAAACAGTTACTACGTTATTCGAGTCTGTGCCGAGTGTCATGGGTTCGATCCTGTGATATTATTTACCGTAGTTTTAAGTTGCCGATTTTGCGACACCATTGTTATTATAAACACATATTATATTTTTACGTTACTGTATGAGTGACAAGCAACGCATAGCCGAAACCATTGGGCGCATTGGGTTTAGTTTTTGTATCAAAGTATACACCTGTGACATGTCAACCAAATAGCTATGAACCCTTCTGACGTATTTCCGAATTCCTTTATTATAGATAGATTATACTCAGACACAGTAAATAATCGTGAGTCACAAAAAATCCCTGAGCGAAAATTGGGTCAAAAACCTCAAGCTAAGCAGTCAGGGTAACTAATTACTAGACCACCAAGCCAGCCTATTGAACATTCAATATTTGAAAATGAATCCTAGACAGCCTTACCCAAAGGTCTAAATGTATATTACTCGCCTAAGCACTTCAAAGTTTCGCAGCTAAAACTACTTCTTACCTATTACCATTGACCTCCACCATCAAGAGCCCTGTATCCTTCGAAATGGCATCAAAGTAATCCCTATCTGTAGACCAAACTAGTTTAAAGTGTCCTGTTCTAGCATTACCGTCCAAGCTTCGGTAATCACGAGTTAAATCTTCCTAATGACTGTCCGGTCTCATTCGAGGCTCGCATCATTATCCACCACAGGGTTGGCGATCCCTGACAGCAGGAGATAAGGCGGGCAGTGGTTGTAAACAGTGTAATGAGACAGTTTATAATTTTAAGATGAAAGCTCGAGTTGCGGGGGAGTTAGGGGAAGCGGACGTATGGCGATAAATGGTCGATTCGTATCGCCAATGCCTCGAATGTCTTGGTTTAAAAGATAACACTTTGTGTGATCTAGGAATTATATATAGCTCAGGGTCTTTGTGTCTATTATTTGAATTTTTGTAAAATCTTCTCCGATACACGTTTTATTCTAGTACAGAAGATATTTTAATGAATTAAAAACAAGCAATGCACGTATCATGAATCTGATCACCTTGATAGTAGCAAAATAAGTGAAAATCTGCTCCCTGTCTTGGGGTCAGACTGCTTTTCAACATAAGCAAAGTGGAAATTTGAAAAAGCCAGTTTGATCTAAACGTAGCTGACGTGTTTTGTATTTTCTCTTTCAAGCTCTTTACATTAACACATTTTTTTCTGCTCTACACTTTTCTAAGGTATATACTAATATATAACGCTGAAGAGTTTGTTTGTTTATTCAGTTGAACGCGCTAATCTCAGGAACTACTGGTCTGATTTGAAAAAATCTTTCTGTGTTAGATAGTCCATTTATCGAGAAAGGCTATAGGCTATATAACATCGCGCTATGAGCAACGGGAGCGGAGCAGTAGCCTTAAATAACGCGGGTGTAGCCGCGGGCATCCTCTAGTTTAGTCTATAAAATTTAATAACACTTGAACGGAAACGAGCCCGTGACCGTGTGGCAGTCGTTTACACTGCTGCTACGCCACATGGCCGTAGAATTATAATTGTCCTACAAATTTCAAAGCGCCAACCCTAAAGAAGTGCTATCTGTTTGAATGGCGATGGCTGGTCGTTATTTTATCGTGACACTGAAGTTCTACAGTCCGAATTGCAATCTGGCAACAGACAGTTACTTAGGTGTGATCCTTTCCTTGTTCCCATTGCAAGAAAGGTGTAGAGTAACATTGAATACATGAAGTTCAAATATATATAGCTAAGGTTTTAACTGTTTTACAATGGATATAATGATACAAATGGGAAATTAACTTACTGATCCCATATTTTTATTAGATATTTAATATTCTTAAAGATATAATTATAAATCTTATTTTACTACTTGAAATTTTTAAATGGCAAGTAACCATCAATCTTATTTAAATTTTATTTCTATTCCAGATTGTCTAATTGAATCTTTTATCTTGTAAAGGACATGTTGAAACCTTTGTATTATAATAACAAATACATATTTTACTAATAGTAAATCAAATTTATCTTTATCGTCATAATGAAATCAGCTGATAGACACATAATTCACTGCTGGACAAAGTCAGCCCCAAGGCTCTCGACACTTGAAATAAATTCAATATTGAAAACAATTGTACAAATAGAAACATTCATTGACCGAACTGGGGACGATGGATGTTTGAAAAACGGAAAGGTCCGAAGTAGGTACCCGAAACCGCAACAAGGCATGTATGAAAAGAGTAATGTAGATGAAGCGCGTGAGGTTTGTAAGGATAGACACAAGTGGACTTCTGTTGTCTCTACCTACCTTGATGGGAAAAAGGCGTGAGTATATGACTGTCTGTATATTGCACGAATATTTCCATTCACAACTATAGTGCGACAGTGCCAAAATAAAGACGTTTCCTCTCAAATATAGATAACATTAAACAACATTATCTCAATCTAATGACTTCTCAATGTGAGCTCATTGTCTCGCGATCTATTCAAAGCAAATGCCATGTCACCGCTTTATCGGGGCAGGAACTTCTTAGCTTACGTTGCAGTTCTCGAATAGATAAGTCACTTAAGTAGCGTTCAAGGCGCGATTGAAATTCTCTCGATTCCGGTGAAGCACCATTTGTATTGTTATTCCAGTGTACGAAATAACTTAAATCTATACATATAAACAGAATTGAAGTGTCTGGCTGTGATTTCAAAATAATATGTTTTTCCAAGAGCATATAGCTAGTTATAGGATACCATGTCGTAAGCAACGGTTTTTTTATTTTTGTCTGTCTGTTACTTCGGGGTAATCTCTGGAACGGCTGAACCGATTTAAATGGAAATTTCACTGAAAGATTTGACTTTGGACGGGAGACTTTGTAAGGCAACATATAGGATAGAGTAATTTGACCCGATAGGTGGCGCTGTTTTTGAAGTACCGAAAATAACGCGGGGAAATCCACGGGCAACAGCTAGTAGTAGAGTAAAGCTGAAGATATTGTGTGTTCAAGCCCTAGAGTATGCGTAACGATGTATTGCGTAGGACATTGTTGTAATTAGCCAATTAATGTATTTGATGTTTGTTTCAATTTCATATTCGACAAGTGATCAATAGGTATACAAAACATGGCTGCCAATTTACGAATGAATGGAATATTAATTAAATATTATTGATTTTATTGACTTGTTGCTTCTACGTGATATATTCATGACTCTATTTTCACTGTTGATTTTATACATGTAATTGGTTCTGCATGGTTATAAAAATCCCAATCCCAACTAATTATTTTCAATATCTTGTAGGGCTTTTAGACAAAATATTTACCCATACCTTATTTATAAATTAAGACTAATCGACAAGTTTTAATTTGCAAAAGATTTCATATGTAGGTCGTCGATATAATGCTTTTTTTACAGAATGCTCGGTTCACACAGTGGTTTAACCAACTTCTTTGCTGTTTAATACTGCATCGACTATATGATTGTGGGTTCGATAACCACATGGCATTGCCTTTTATATTATTATCCATTTTTATTTGTGTAGAGCCTGGGTATTTGTATCCGTTGATTGGTTAAATTCACCACGATATGTAATTTATTACAAGTGTAAGCTTTTAAAATTAAAAATTCTGCCAGAAAACATTTAGGGCAGTGCACTCTATAACATACCTAGCTTAATTAAAAGTAATACCAGGAAGCTCTTACTAAAATAGTCCTATCTAAATAGACAAGTTATTTCCTGGTTGATGGTGTAACATTCATCTGAATTAATTAAATATTCAACTTATCGCGACACTACAAATATTGGAATAAGAAGCTCGATTATAGAAAGTGGCTATAGCTGGTACACCCAAACGACATGTAAGTCATATATTTACTGGCTATAGACATATCAGAACTATCCAGTATCGATACTTTTAAACTGAATAGTAATATCTAGGTACCAAATGGATCATCTCGTAACCACGGTTGAACTAAAACATGCCAAAACCCCGAAAGATACATAATAATATCCTTTTTGCTACTTTTAATTTTAAATATTTTTAATTTAAATCAGTTAGTTTTATTTTTTTCTAGCATAAAGAGGCTACTGAACTTCTCTTTGCCCTTTCTGTTCACCATACAAAACAAAATATTTAGCTCAAACAAGGCTTTAGATTTACCTAAAACATGTACTCAAGTGCCTATCGTTACCTACAAAAGCCGTCTTTACAAAATCTCACGTAAACTTTTTCAAGCAGGCTCACAACTAGTAAAATCTTCAAGTTAAAATGCCCCGCATATAAGATTTATAAGGAGTTGGGCTGTCAGTGAGTCGTGCAAGATCTTCCAGTTAGGATAAATGTAGGGACACGTTTTGAATAACATTAAGTTACTTATTTCGAAGTTGGTCAGATTCAACTATTATGCCGCACGGGAATTTAAAGCCGATACCGATGATCTATGGCTTTAGATGATTTAACTAAAGTAATGCAATAATATAATAGGTGCTCTATATAAAAAAGGCTAGTACAGACTCACAGATCGCTGCGCAGAGGATCTTGTGGCCACACATTTAAGTTGTAATTATCGCTAGCAAAACGGTGAAGAAAACCTCGTGAGGAAGCCTGCATGTCTGAGATCTCTACATGCATGGTTTTGGAAGGACATGTGAAGTGTGCCAATCCGCGCTTCGTCAGCATGGTGGACTATGGCCCTTCTCACAATAAGAAGAGGATCAAGCCCAGCAGTGAGACGATTATAAACAAGACTGATGTAGATGGGAGAGTAGTACATCCGTGGTGATTTCACCATAGATGAGCTACTCTCTTACGTCATCATCAGCGCTTTATACTGTTCCATTGCTGGGCACGGGCCTCCTCTCACTATGAGAAGCCATAGTCCACCACGCTGGCCTACTGCGGGTTGGCAGACTTCACATGTGTTTCGAGAACATTATGGAGAACTCTCAGACATGCAGGTTTCCTCACGATGTTTTCCTTCACCGTTTAGCAAGCGATAATTAACAATTTAATACGCACATAACTTCTAAAAGTCATTGGTGCGCGCCGTGGATTCGAACCCGGACCCTCTGCAATAGCAGTCCATCGGTCTCTCCACTAGGCTATCGCCGCTGTCGTGTGCTCTCTTACGTCTCTGGCCATAATATTTATATGACCCTAAAAACACTTACTACATTACAAATTGAAACGAGCTATCTAGCGTAACTAAATTAATATCATAACAAAATTATTTCTATTAACGGTTCGAGTAACAGTTAATAATTAAAGTAGTTGTAGAACTAAACTCGGGATCGTGATTATATTCGTATTTTATTACTGTCTCACAGAAACTAAGCCAATAAAGTTTCACAACGCTTAAACGGATTGGAACTTTAAAATCGCGGTTTGATGATGGAGCAAATGAAAGAGATAACTATCCTTTTTAATATTGGTGTAATTGAAATATTTAATTGAATTTCTTTATGGAAGCAGCAATAAGCTTAGTTATTAACTAGAACCTATATTAATTTATAGTATTCACTTTAATGCCACTTAATTCTACGTTTTAGTTCTAGGTACTAAACTAGGGTTAGTACAAGGTACTAGGTAGGGGATAGTGAATATTGTTAACGATAGTAGTAAATTTAACAATAATTATGTGTTTGTAATAACGAATGGTTGCTTATCTAAAATCTAAAGAACTATTTGCAGTCTTGATTTTTTGTTGTCATATTTTATCCTTATAAAATTTATCTGCTATGAATACTTAAATTTTACTAATATTTGCCCTATGAGATATGAGAGCAAATCTGTAGTTCAAAATAAAAATATACACGACTCAACAACTTCATCAAATCCTCTAATTAAGACATCCTTTATTAGTAATAATACTATTTAAAATACTAAACTTGAAGCTACACAAATGAAACGCCGTAAAACTCAAACCCGGAAGCCGAGATTGTACCTATTTCGTCTATTTTCCATTTTTCATCTGCTTTCTCTAATGATCTCAAATGAAGGGAAGCCGATATAACATTCCTTTTTTACAAAGCACCACAGACACTGTTTCATCTCAATAAGACCGATCTATTACTTACACCCGACTGCCTCTGAATATAAAAGAAAGAAATTATTCTTAAGGTCAAATTTGGAAACACCTGTGGTTCGAGAATTGAACGATTTACAAAGATCTTATTATATTTAAGTAAAATAAAATTCTACAAAGAAACTTGAAAGGAAATTTGTTTCTCGTGATATTTCATAAATGCCTTTGATGTTAGTTTAATTATTATTTTCTTGAGTCCAAGTTTATCTTAATTTTTTATTTTAATTGCGATATTTTTGCTGTTAATCATACAATGTTTGTACGTAAAAATTTAAATACTTGTTCAACATTTAGTCGGTTTATTTTTATACCCATTATTTTTATCAGAGATAAAAAATACTTATTATTACTATATTTTTAAGTTGTTTGTTTGGTAACATTTTTAGGACTAGACCTTTATTATATATTTTTTTTATTATAGTCTCACGCCTGTATCCTCGAAAGGGTAGGCAGAGGTGTAATATTACACCCACATTTCGCAATGAATTTTTAGGTCCCACGTAATAGAGGCGACCCCATGGTGCCGTTACCGGGCACATCACCAGACTCCGGGCTGCTACTGAGTATTCGGAAAAACCCTGTTACACTTTTGCCCGGCCCGGAATCGAACCCGGGACGACCGATCAGCAGTCGCATACGCTATCCACTGGACCACGGAGGCAGTCCGATATTTGATCTATCCATGGATTTTGAGATTCGAAATAACTGTTTGACATGTTTTGTATGGAGCTTATTAAATACACTTTCATTTGTAGGTCTTAATTTATTATTGCATTACATATTTCTGGCTTTCTATAACTGTACCTTATATGCAAAGGTTCTCATAATCAATTGAAATTTCACCGATCTGTACTCACTTATTTCAACCAACTTGTAAATTACAAAAGTACTCGCCGTCTTATTTCAAATCTTGACCAATATCATCAATGTCGTCAATAAGTCTTAAAACTGTGTTTGCAATAGTATTTGCAAGTAAAATAAATTGTGAACGTGACTAAAGCTTGAACTACGATTACTGATTACACCAATCCGAGCCCTGAATACAACACGATGTTGCCGTATAACCAAATAAGGGCAAAGGTTTTGTACTTACTACATCAGTTGCTATTGACATGATGTAATAGCCTAACGAAATAAACCAAATCAGACCATTGCTAAATAAATATATTTTGCAAAATGATTTCTAGAATTATAAATCTCTCTAAAATAGACGTTATATATTTGTTTTTTTTTTTTATGGTAATAGGCGGCAAACGAGCAGACGGATCGCCTGATGGTAAGCAATTACCGCCGCCCATGGACACAAGCAACACCACAGGAGTCACAAGTGCGTTGCCGCCTCTTTGGGTTGAGAAAAGGGATAGGATGAGGAGTGGGATAAGGGAGAAGGAATAGGGGATAGGGCCTCCGGCACTCTCTCACTCACCGAACGAAACGCAACAGTTTAGGTACGGATACTATACGTCGATTTTCTGTGAGAGGGTAGTACTTCCCCGGTCGAGCCGGCCCATTCATGCTGAAATCAGCAAGGCTCTACTACCTTTTAAAAACCTTTTGTTAACATTTACACTATAAACTGGTTAAAACTGTACAAAAATCCGGTCGTTACAGGCAGACATGATTTTGTGGCGGCGGGGAGTTCATTTTATAATGTGAATATAAATCAAAATGTAAATAGCATATATCAACTATTTAGATTATTCAACTCAACGACGAAACTCCGATGCAGTTTTCAAATATGACAACTGGAAGTATGAACTTTTCGTTGAAATAACTAACACACACCATCACACGGTGCCCATAGCGAAAGTTGGCAGCATATTATTTGTTAATAAACGTATACGTTTACAAATTCTTACCTAAGAACTTGTAAGTCATGCATACTTAAGCGAGTTTGTTCATGCACACTAGCTAACGGAAAATGGTGAAAGGTACGGAACTTAGCACATTCAAGATTCTGATCCTAGTTTAAACGAAACTTATGTTGACTTCAGGCTATTATTTAAGCTGACTATTAATTCTGTAAGGCTGGTTCTGCGGCTTAGGTAGTATATAATATTTTTGCTGACTGATTGTCTGGCACTGTGATCTCATCAGAACGAGGCGATTATACTGCAGGCGAAACTGAACTCTGCGCTTCTCGAGTTTAAAACTGTATTGTGTTTAACATGGTTATTAGTACTTGCACATTGTCATGCCTACAATAGAGTTGCTTACCGTCAATACTAGAAATAGATTTGATTAAAACATCATACCTAGAATTTCAGTGTAGTCCTATTTGCGAGTTGTTAGTGACTTTCAGTACAGTATTATTACTTAAATGACTTGCTGTAAAATACAAAACTCTTCGATCCACTAGACAACGATACCTTTAAACCGTACAAAAGATAAAGAAGAAGCAAATATGAAAAAAATACCTTTTACCGAGGATACAGAAAAGGGTTTTCTTTTTATGTCAGGGGTACCTACGCAAAAAAACTTATATTATAATATCCGATTGATATGAAATTAAATTCTTTTGTAAAAGGTTTCAGCTTTAGGATGAGCCGGTTTCTCCAAATCCCAAACAAATAGGGAAATTTTGCTCTTTTATTATCTGGGTATTACGTAAATTCAAATGCAAAAAAATGTTTATGAATCTTTTTGAACTGCTGTTTCAATACGATACGGAAGAAGGGCAGATACGGATTTTAATTAAGAAGACGTGACTCGTGAATTACATTACTTTCAGTAGTCTAAAATATAATACTTGATAGATGAAATCATACAAATGTTAATATTCTGTCAAATCTAGTTAGAAAAGAAAGCAGACCCCAGGCTCCAAAATTCTTGGATGCAACCGGCGTGATGATAGCAGATAAAATTATACCAATAGGTATTGTTCTGTTTTTGAATTTTCTGTTGGTATGATAATTCTCTTACAGAGATGACACACTGTGCCTAGAGTTTGAGCTTGCCATCAGTAAAATACTAGTTTCATCATGTCAGCCTAGAGATGTCCACTGCTGAACATAGGCCTCCCCCAAGGTTCTCCACACAGACAAATTTTTAGCCACCCGCCGGTCCACCGATCGCCAATCCTGCCTGAAAACCCTCCATAAATACTAGTTTACCTCAATAGTAATAACACATATAAATGCAGTACCCACCTTATGAAATATACAGAAGAATAAGAGTCAATTTCCAAAACACTCAGAATGAACGCGAAAAATTCCATCACTGAAATGCCCTAGCAGAACATGTACATTTGAATGTATATAGATGACACAAAAGCGTTGTAACAAAACGTCTATAATGGCATTGCGATCGTGCCGCATCCATCAAATACGAAGTCGGTCAGGTATGCTCGTGTTGACTGAAGTGAGTATGAACACAATACGTACGTATATATGTACTGTACACAATTTATGAGTAGCTCTTTCAGAGCGCTGCCTTCGTTATTTTGATCGTGTTTAGAAAGCCACATACGAGATAGACTATATTGATTAAAAATCACACATATATACCTATTATTATTGACTTAAGTATCCTGCATACAGTATAAGTCTATCATGTGGCTTGTTATCCGTATTTTAATAGTCATAACCTCAAAATTGGTGGATATTTAAATAGCCTACCACTGCTTCATCCCCGTTGGGCTGGAATATTATGAAATCCTTCCAACGTCATAATAAGAGACTATTATCCATATATAATGTTCCTATTTTCAGTAGTTTAGGCTCTTTTAAGATTGTATAAAGATGCGTCTATAGACAAGCAGTACAACTGACTGAACATCAGTGACTGACTGACAGTGTATCTTAACCGTAAGCTACAGAAAACACAAATGGGAGAGAGAACTAGGCGCCTACCCATACAAGTCTGCAGATGTTTCAATTTGAATTAATAATGATGGACCATTGGTTGAAGCGCCGGTTCATTAATATATTAGACTTAGAGATTATCAATGCGATTTATACCCATCAAAAATATCATAGGAATCGGAATTCGTGTATGTTAGAATCATAACGCAATCAGCCCATTTCACGCAGAATTTTCTTTAGCATGTAACCATGAACCCGCATGTCCCAAATTTTTAAGTAGTGCATTGGGTGTAGAATTTAGGACAACGTTATCTCCCTAGGTTTATTAGGCCACGGGACGAGGATATGGCTAATTTAGTTGAAGGTTATTATCAAAATCTCTACAAGGATGATAACCTATAAAGTTCATGCCGAATAATCAAATATAATTGAAGCTGTATTACATTTTACCAAACCATGTGTAAATATCACAAAGAAGTGAATCTATGGCAGTGACAAGAACAATATAATCAGGATTGGTGATGCAAGTGAGATGGATATAAAAAAATTAACACAAATTTCTCGACTCGGTCAACGAACCCAGGACCACATAATCGACCGCAAACAGAAGCGCAAATTATGCACGTTTTCTCATCGGTCAAGGCAAGCCAGTTGCAATGATTCAAATATGAGGATTATAAAAATATATTTTAAAATGATCCAAATTGAAATAAATTTGATTTCTAAAAATCAATTAGCTATTAATAAAACGGTACTAAATAAAGCTACGCTAGCCTTTAAAATTTATATCCAAAGGGAAAATATTGGCGAACTTTCTGATCAATTTATTGATACAAGACTTGTCTCTCCAGCGGATACAATAAATATCGAAAATTCTCTTTAATTGCTGTCTATAGGCGAATAATTTCCTTTCAACGAAAATTTATTAGAAGTCAAGTATCCGAAAATAAGCAACTCCGGCGTAAATTAGAATTTCAGCGATCCAATAATGAATTTTGCTAAAATTAATGTTGTTTCCTATTTGAAGTAGGTATGTGGTGCCTATATTTTATTGGAATGATATAAATAAAATCGTTATTAATAGTACGTTTGTTGAAATTATTATATCAGAATTTATAAAGGCGTAATCAGTTGGGTAATGGCTTTTAATATTTTTATTACGCGCCATGTTAGGTCTTTTAATGCTTTTCGTTCCAGATATA
This sequence comes from Euclidia mi, assembly GCA_944739405.2. NCBI lineage: Eukaryota > Metazoa > Arthropoda > Insecta > Lepidoptera > Erebidae > Euclidia > Euclidia mi. The sequence continues at coordinate 8,230,277 of OX123193.2, read as the reverse complement.
GGCCTGTCATCAATAGAAAAGCAACATGACGTGATCTAGGTATATCACTAATAAACAGTTCTAACTGTGATTACTGTTAAGTAGGGCCAAGATTTTAGTCTCATAATAAACTTGGTATTAGAAACGGTCAGAAAGAATTGTTTGTTTGTTTTTCATGTTAGTGTGTGGCCTACTCTAGTGTCGGAGTTTTTAGACCGCCGGAAGGCCTCCGACATGGCCTAACGATTCTTATCCTGATACAAGAACCGGGACCGACTTTACGTGCCCTCCGAAGCACGGTAGCGCTCAGATGTAAATGCCACACTTGGTCACCCATCCAAGTGGCGACCTGTGCAAGCGTTGCTTAACTTTGCCGATATGTTACGAACAGCAAGCCAAGTCTCGCTATGAGCGCTATACAGAAATAATTAAATACCTTTAATGAAATAGGTATACGAAAATACAACTACTTACAAGATAGGTACGTCTAGAATGATAATAAACAAAATAAGATTGTATGTCTAAAAGCTTGAAATGTAGTAATGTAGCAAAAAGTAATAAAAAAGATAGTAGAATGTGCTCTGAACTTAAATAAGTACAATAATTTGATGAGTATCACGCAATAGTAAATAAAGTATTACTAGGTAAAAGGCGGGGTCAAAATACTCACGTGTCAAAGCATGCCCTTGAAAATAACGTAAAATACGATTTTTTGTCACACTCGTACCAATATTTGCAATATCAAATGTTAACCCTTGTCACTTTATCTTCGATAATATCAAAACTGTCAATGATATTTTCTGTCTCAATTACTTATAACTGTAAATATAAATTCGTGAATTTGATGGTCTCCCGATGCGTGGGTGAGATCTGTTTGACTGTCTTTTTACTTATTATATTTATGACCTTACAGTTACTTTTAACTCTAATCTTAGATGCTTTAAATTTATCTTATTGTTGGTCTCAAACGGATTTCCGATTAAAAGTGCCACTATTTGAAAGTCTGTTCAGTTTAAATCTAGTCCATCTTTAACACTGTTTTTGTAGTATCTAATTTGAATCGCAGCATTTTTTACAAACTTCAATTAACTTAAAAATAGAACCAAATGCTCAAACAACACTAAATTGGAAGTTGGTTTTACCGACTGATTATTTTATGATTGCTCAACTTCCGAATTCTAATTAGAACCCCATTGATCAAGCTCGAATAACCAATTGTTTAATTAAAGCGTGCGTTACCCAACTGCCCACTGAAATATTAAACACGCTTACAAATAAAAAACTCATTTCCTAACAAAAAAGCTCAAACTCAATCACAAACAATGCTCTATTGTTATAATGAATTGTTTTGTTACTTGTTCAACACAAAACTGCCCGATCATTGTTATCTTTTATTCCGCCCACATAGTTTTTTAAATAAATTAAATCAATTAGTTCTACAATTGTTTCCTCATCATCAACTACCATTATTTTCAATTTATTTCAATATTAAGTAGGAGCTTTTATGTCTCAGCTGTTTTCCATACTAATCAAAGCAAACTTTAATGCTTTCAATGCGCCTAAATAAAGAGTAATGTCATGTTTCACTGAGCGTTACAGTCATAACATTTCTCTGAAAGTAAATCATTGCACGTTTCCGTTACCGTCTGTACATGTTCCATTAAAGCGTTGTCGGCAGACGGCAACATTGCTGTAATAACGTCTGTCATACACATGTTTACTTTTGCCAATCAAACAGATCTAACTGCATTAGCCACATCCGTCTAGAGTGCGTATTGCAACATCGTGGCTGACCATCAAACGTCGCGACACTTTCACTAAATACTGGGTTCGCACTTAGTCTCACAACACTAGGGATCCCTCCATTCAGGTTTGTGGGGCGCACTATCTGAGAACAAACATCCCTATACAAACATGCCGTGCGATGTTTCGGACGCGGGAACGTCGGCCGACAGCGATGGGGCTCCTCCGACGGCCGGTAAGCGACTGGATGAAATCATGTTTAGCTGCGAGCCGCACCGGCTATTGCATCCGAGCACAAACGACAACGGCCGAATGTAATTTTGAGGTGTAAACGAGATAGGTGGGAAAGTGTAGGGAAGAGAAAGAGATAGTCGCTCAGGTGGGGTGGGAAATGGCTGCATCAGACCGTAGGGGTTTTGTCTATGCAGGTTGGAGATTTAGAGTGCATTCGACCGAGAGGCGCCAAGTACTGAAGACGCCTAGGGCGTCGGAAACCCTATCATTTTGTACTATTAATGAATTGATGTCTTCACTGACCCGAATAGCGGCCAATTTTATTTAATTGTTGGAGACGATAAAGCAATTTTATGATAAATTGCTTTGGAATTGATATAATTGTTTTATGTGGGCAGTAACTAGAGTGCGCGGTACATTTGTTTCATTTGACTGATGGTCAAATAATTATTTGATATTATGAGTTAATTATTGTTTTATTGTGGTTATTGGCTGTTACGTAATGATTTTGGAATACACTGTAGACTCTATAAGAGTATATTGCCCTCTCATGTTCATTCCGGCCCCATACCTACATAGACTTTATTTGTTTTGTTAGTATCTTCCAGTTGTTTGTTCTTAAAAAGGATTTTGAGCTTCCTTTCCTTAGATGTTATATATAAAATCGATAAAGCTGGCAAATACCTTTATTAATAGTCACGATTTTAAACTGTATATCTTTACTATTTTTCTAAGAACGTCCAATGAGTATAAGAAAGAGAAATGGAAATTTGATGTAGTGCACAAAGCACGCGAAGACACAAAACAAAAGTTTTTGGAAAGAAAAATGTCTTATAACGTCGTATGGTAATCGAACCTATAACACTGGTTGCAGTACTAAACAGCGAGGCGATCGTGTAAACCATACACCATACGTGATTTGTCGCTGTTTGTTTAACCCTTGAAGTGCTTTGTGTTTGTGTTACTTACTGTCTGGTTGCAGGCACTGTTTGCAGTTAGACCAATATCACTAAATCGGGGTCAATAGATGCAATAGCAATCACCACCAACAGTTGTTCATAGGCGATACAAAAATACAAAAAGTCATAATTACCTAACGATCAGGATATTGCCTATTGGTATGAACAATGATTTGTTCAGAAGCTGTATTCAATATTTTAGTTGAGACATTACTAAGAGATAATCTAGTAGTGACTGCCTTCGTAGTCTAGTGGATTGCGTTTGCTTCTACTGATCGGGAGGTCCCGGGTTCGATTCCCGGGTCGGGCGAAGGTGTTACTGAGTTTTTCTGAATTATCAGTAGCAGCGTGGAGTCTGACAATATATCCGGTAACGGCAATAGGCTCGCCCCCTGTTACGTGGGACCTAAAATTCATAAATGTGGGTGTAATATTACACCTCTGCCTACCACTTCGAGGATAAAAGCGTGACGTTATAAAAATATAAATGAAGAACAATCGGCGAGTTTTAATTAATCAAATATCTACACACTCCTTAAAATCTTTGCTAAGATTTTAAGGTGGGTGTGTGACTTTTGTCGTTGACTTTATCTTCTTATTAAATGAGTAATATATATAAGCAGCGATAACCTAGTGGAGAGACCGACGGACTGCTACGCAAAGAGTCACGGGTTCGAATCCACGGCACGCACCAATGACTTCGAAGTTATGTGCGTATTAAATTGTTAATTATCGCTTGCTAAACGGTGAAGGAAAACATCGTGAGGAAACCTGCATGTCTGAGTGTTCTCCATAATGTTTTCGAAAGACATGTGAAGTCTGCCAACCCGCACTTGGCCAGCGTGGTGGACTATGGCCTTACCCTTCTCATAGTGAGAAGAGGCCCGTGCCCACAGTGGGACAAATTATATACATGGCTGATGATGAAATGAGTAATAATAATTTTACTTATAAGTGCTTTCCCGTGACACAGAGCAAGCAATAATTAACAATATGTTACGCACATAACATCAAAAAGTCAGGGGCGCGCTTTGTGGGTTGAACTCTATACCCTCTGCAATAAAAGCTGATATTCAGTCAAATCTGGTTAGACTGGTAAGTGGACCCCGCGCTCTAAGGCGAAAAGTGTTAGATGCAACTGGGATAACGCTTGGACGATGATTATGACCCTCTGCAACAGTATGCAAATCTGTAAATAGCTCCAGTAGGCTTACGCTACCTTAACACAAGACAAACCTATCAAAAAACGTAATAATATTCATGGTATACGAATAGTTTTATTTCTTGTACGTATAAGAATCGATGGTCGTTTGCATGACTATATATCTTAAGTGGACAAGAAGAAATAGCTCGTAAATATTGGAAAGACAAGAAAACTAATTGGCTTGAACGTATATTTCATTTTGAACCTTCAGTTATGAGTTTAAAGATATGTTTATTAGTATTATCGAGCCATGATCTTTGACTCAAAATGCTACAAATTGTACTCCTAATCTAAGAATTTTCTGCCTAGACTAGGTAAAATGCTCGAGGAAGTATTTTTATACTGCCGCGGTGGTTCAGTGGATAGCGTATGTGACTGTTGATCGAAGGTTCCGGGTTCGATTCCCGGGTCGGGCAAAAGTGTTACTGGGTTTTCACGAATTCTCAGTAGCAGCACGGAGTCTGGTGATGTGCTCGATAACGGCAACGGGCTCGCCCCCTATTACGTGGGACCTAAAAATACATGGCGAAATGTGGGTCTAATGTTACACCCCTGCCTACCCCTTCGGGGATACAGGCTTGAGTCTAAATAAAAAAAAAGTATTGCGTGGAACCTACAAATTTATGACATAGAGCAATATTACGCCTCTGCTACCCCTTCCTGGATACAAGCGTAAGTCTATAATAATTAATATAAATAAACTCTACAAGGTAATGAGAATAATATTTAATTCGTACGACAAAACCATTTAAAATACGTTATGTAGTTGACTGTACATTTACGAATATATCAAATATACGATTCTAAACTATTTTATGCGTATACAACTATACACTACAATTATGCAACGGAGAGACAAATTTGTTTAACTAATAATTGCTTGTCGAAGCAGATAAAGGCATGATGTCAAGCGTTGAAAGGGTCCGAGAAATTAGAGATATATAATTATATACACAAAATATTGTACTCAACACGAATCACCAAGATCCGTTACAGAAATTAGAGATCAGTGAAATAAAGTTGTGAAATTTATTCAATTACTTATGTTTCCTATGTAGAAATATAGCAACTTACGGCCATTTTCAATATTCGATCCATACATGGATTTTGAGATTCGAGATTCGTGTTTGACATATTATTTTGTATGGAGCTTATGTCAAAAACGAATCAAAAATCTACAGATCTATCTTTAGTTCGAATATTGAATTCCGCAGTAGTCCGAACTAAAGGAATACTATTCCTCTCACTAAAATTACGCTAGTCATTCATCATCGTCATCAGCACTGTATATAAACTGTCCCATTGCTGGGCATGGGCCTCTTCTCATTATGTTATCATAATGAGAAGAGGCCCATGCCATAGTCCACCACGCTGGCCAAGTGCGGATTGGCAGACTTCACATGTCTTTCGAGAACATTATGGATAACTCTCAGACATGCAGGTTTCCTCGCGAAGTTTTCCTTCAGCGTTATGCAAGCGATAATTAACAATTTAATACGCACATAACTTCGAAAAGTCATTGGTGCGCGTCGTGAATTCGAACTCAAGACCCTCTGCGCAGCAGTTCGTCGGTCTCTCCACTAGGCTATCGCTGTATGCGCTAGTCATTGCTGTCATAAAATTATCTGCTTCCTCCTTTTAAGCTGTACATATTCCAACACCCATAACTACGTTTAAAATCTACACGGATGACAATCCTCATAATGGTGCACGCATCCGCGCAAACAGGTGTGAGATTCCATATCTGATGCAGATAATCCCTTACGCCCACTCCTAGTGTAACTTGAATGCCGCGCAATATTCTTTACATTGCTATCAACGAGTATGTCCAAGTGTTAGGCATTACATAGTGTATACTGCACGGATATCGTAGTGGTTTAAACGTGCGCGTCAACACTTGGCACTGCGTCTAGTGTCGTAGATTTGATGCCCAAGCGGGACAATACTTTTTGTTATGCACAAATATTTTTTTTAAAAAGACAACTCCCCCAGACTCGAAACAACAATTTATGGATCACACAAAGTGTTATCTCGTGTGGGAATCGAACCCACAACACTCGGCGCAGCGTCAAACGGCGAGGCGGCCGCTTCAACCACTACGCCAACCGTGCAGTTTTTTTGTTAACATACAGACTTAAGTGTGCCAATTGTGTTCGTTGATTGAATTTTTGTGAAGTCCTTCAATTTATTCATAGTGCGAGAGTAGTCTTATGTAAGATGATATTTGTATTAGCTTTTTTGTGTTTTTATTCTGCTTATTGAATGTATGTTTATAAAAAAATCAATCGTATTGGGTGAAACCTGTTAAAAATGTGTTGTATTAAAAAAACACAATAAATTGGTTATTTAGTATATTATGGTTTTCCGCACGAACTATTTTACTCTGTTTCAACGCCTTTGAATTATCTTCGCATTTTATTCCGGAAACAGAAGATCGCCCACTCATTTGTCTGTTTCAAAAATGTAGTCTACTTCTATACAAAATGTCATCAAATTAGGCTCGGCCGTTATCACATGAAAACGAAACATACACACCTACACGCAATATAGGCATAATAACTGCACACTTATGCCACGATAGTAACAAGTCATTGAACGTTCTTACTGTATCTTCACCACCCACATTTGACAGAAGTTTTGTTTCATCCATTATACAAGGACTTTATATTGTACCATTGCGCTTAACGGCATCGGTATGAGCAGAGACAGTAAATACATGAAAAAATGTGGTAAGTTATCAAGCGATGCAATAAAAACGTTGTTCGTATGCTACAAAGTGTTGGACAGTGTGTTGGGTTGTGTGGTCCCTGTAACAGCGATTTTGAAGTAAGATTTTCGATATAGGTAATAATAATAATAATAAACTTTATTCAATAAAAATTAATGACTGGCTCGTTGGTCTCGATGCATAAATGTGCGCGTGGGATTAGAAGGTCTCGGGTTCGATTCCCGGCTCGGGCAAAGTGTTATTGGGTTTTCCGTTAGGAAAGTCTCAGTAGCAGCACGGAGTCTGGTAATGTGCCCGGTACGGCAATAGGCTCGCCCCCTATTACGTGGGACCTAAAAATTTATTGCGAAATGTGGGTGTAATATTACACCTCTGCCTACCCCTTCAGGGATACAAGCGTGAGTCTATAAAATAAATGGAATATAAAAAAGGGCAGAATTTTTCAATAATCCTTACATCGTTCTCCCATACTCTGTTCAAGGCAATACATACATGACAATTTTTAGATTTTTACGCCTGTTTATTTCAATGGTACGTCAGTCAGTCAGTATCGTTTTTATATTGGAGCAGGAAAGGATTCTTCTAGGTCTTGGTACCTATACTAAACCTCCATGACATGACCAACGGCTTAACCTGATCTTTGAGACATGGGGCAAATGATAACTGAATACGCGTATGACTTCGAAAAGTGTGAGGGTGGGTTTAGCCACCTGACAGTCTGTTAGGTGTCTTCCTTAGGTTAATGTTGCCTTAAACGTGCCTACTTAACTTGGTCTTTGTTATTATTGGATAAAAATATGGAGCAAAGTGAATTCATATCATTGGGACAGCTAAAACGATCCTATTGTCTTTGGAACGAGCCCAAAGAGCTATTTTAAAGGTAGCGACCCTTCGCCCTTTCATTTTTCCCACTTTAAGCTCGCTGTTACTGTGACCCCACCTCTCCCCGCCCACGTACCCAACGCAGTACTTTTGCGATGTTTGCACGATCGCCGCGCCGTGGGCGAGATCCCGATTTTATTGCTCTTACTTATTCACTTCATTTTATATCACCATAAAACGATGTCCGTCTGTCTGTTTGCAAGCGTTCACCTTGGATACTACTGTGTCTGATTTCTAATGCTTTTCATCATTTGCAGAATGTGGGAGACTTTGTCGTATGTCTTTCTTATGGTACTGTCTCCCTTGGTGGAATGGTTATGATGCTTTTACCTTTAGTTCCGGGTTTGATTATTGAGTTAAGCAAAATGTTGTTAAACTTTCCACTATTTGGCCTACTTAGTGACATTACAATGGGTCAAGATTAAATATTCCAAGCAAAATATGAAAAAAGTGTGTTAAGTGGCTGTCGCTGGCCACCAGTGACTGTGGTCGGTGGCCCGTTTGCGCCGACCCTTAGGAGGCCAAATCCACCTATTGTCTCTCAATTATATTGTGAGGCCTACCTCGTTGGTCTCGCAGCATAAATGTGTGCGTGGGATTGGGAAGTCTCGGGTTGGATTCCAGGGTCGGGCAAAAGTGTTACTGAATTTTTCCGAATTCTCAGTAGCAGCTCGGAGTCTGGTGATGTGCCCGGTAACGGCAATAGGCTCGCCCCCTATTACGTGGGACTAAAAATAAATCTGGCGAAAAGTGGGTGTAGCAATATACCTCTGCCTGCCTCTTCGGAGATATAGGCGTGTATTTATATATATTGTGAGGCAAATTAGACGAGGCCTATGACAAGCAGTGGACTGCCAAATGCCGTGAAATGTCATTATTAAAACAGAGAAGTAATATTTGCATTTTGATATAAAATTAGGAATGGTATTTTGTAAATCAAATGCAGCTAGAAGAAATAGGAAAAAGTCATCAAAATGCACTGCGCTATTTCCAGTCATATAACGTTTAAATGGATCTAAATAACCTCAAATGTATTTTAACAAAGACAACAGCAACATGTTTGAATATTTACAAACACAAAGTACTGGAAAAATAGAACGGTTTATTTAGGAAGAATAATCGGCTTACTCCAATACAATGAGCTTATTGGCCATCTCGAGTTTGGTACATCTTATCGATATACATACATATTGTACTTACGCAAATCTTATTATTGAACGCTGATTTTGTGAGTAAAAGAAAAACGGGATTGTGTTGTAGAATTTTTTATTTGATGGCAAACTGAATTGGAAGAAATTGCCATGATGGTTGAATGAGTTTTGAATATGGTTTGGGTGAGATCTTAACTTGCGGAGGCCATCACTGTTATTTTGAAAAGTCTTTCGAGATAATTTTGTATTACGTAGTATCTGTTATTTCTGATGTGATGATGATCTCCAGACCGGTTCGGTCACGATGACTACTTCATTTCTATGTAGCTAGTTGTCGCTGGTGTGTTCTCATATGATTGCATTAGCCAAACTTCTTTGCAAAAGTCCGCCAACATTGGAAACTTTTTGTTATTTTATGTTAAAAGGAACATGTGCCAACAGTTAATATTTTTTATAGTGGAGCCGTGACCCTGGCGCCTGAAACTTGCCGATTTACCGGACACTTGTTATACATTTGGATATAAACTTATTTATGGCAAATGTGAATCAAATTCTCTGCAGAGAGTAGTAGTAGCAAGGTGACCACAGAAAGCACTGCTTCACCCAATGTTTATTCCGAAACCTGAATCTTCTACTCTTTGACTCTTGAAGGAGAGATACGACAACGTGGGCGCTTTCTAACGTGATGGCTGGACCAAATCTAAAACCAAAGCCGCCACCGTTCTAAGGCATGCCAAGTAAAGAAACACATGACGGACTGTCCTCATAAACTTATTTTTCTTAGCGTGTCGATGGAAATCTAAATTAAATTACCGCAAAAGTTTAACTTAAATTACGACATGACATAACTTCACGCCTGTTATCCCCGAAAGGGTAAGCAGAGGTGTATTACCTACACACTCACTTTTCGCCAGCTATGTTTTGGTCCCAATTTAATTGTAAGCGAGCCTATTGCCATCTACCGCGAGATTAAGCGAGCGATAATTAACATATTCAATACATACATAACTTCGAAAAGTCAGAGGTACCTGGAGATCGAACCCGCGACTATCGTCTCGGCTATCCATTACGTACATCACTGGGCTATCGCCGCTTCTTCGACAACTTAAATTACGAGTATGGCATTTTCAGTAGCATCCATAAGTTCCTGTAATGTGCAGGTATTAAGGCATGCAGGACATGACAGTATGTGCCCCATTGTTTCTGGTACAGCACCGCACTTGAACTTCAGATAGGATTTATCTATAAATCCCCAATTAAGCATAAGTACACTTAGAGGACAAAACTGTTAGCAGACACGACCTTCAGTAATGAAGAAAGGAATCTATACTTCTATACTAATATTATAAAGAAGAAAAAAATTTATTTTTGTTTGTTTGTACTGGATAAACTCAAAAACTACTGGACCGATTTTAACAATACTTTCACCATTAGAAAGCTACATTATCTGAGAGTAACATAGGATATTTATTTTAGAAAAATAGGGGTCCGTAAGACATTTGGGTTTCTTGGGTACGCGAAGTAGTTCCCTCAGGACGTGGGTGAAACCACGGGAAACGGCTAGTAAAAATAAATTAATAAAATAACATCAAACTCAAACTCATTTATTCATATAGGTTACAAAAGCAACACTTATGAACGTCAATTCTTTTTTTTACAAACAGGTTCGGGATGGTAGGGTTATGAGAAGAGCCTGGAAGAAACTCATGCCACTCTTATTTTAAATTAGAATCTTAAGTTTACAATTTTATTTATGATACCATGATTGCTGACACAGCCAAAACACTTCGCGACACTGATTAGAAATAAATGGATATGAAATAAAAAGGTGAGTAGTACTACGTTAGTACTATTAATTATTCTGTGGTAGTACAACAACAAAACACTATAGCGACAGCCCATTAATTATTCTGTGCTATTGGTTCCTGATACATCTGTATCAGGAACCAATAGCACAGAATAATTAATAGTACTACCAATAGGTTAAATGTCATCTTATGTCTAACCTAATGTTCCGGTTTCTTTTTACCTAACTGGATACAGTACACCTCAATTTATAAAGAAAGCGTCGTATTTCAGCTGTCTCAAGATTATACTAGTTGGACAAAAGATTAGTTCCTGGCTATTTGTAACATTTATGACAGATCAGTCGTAAATGTACGAGACAGTTGGGTCCTTAACCTGACATCATAAAAGTTTGTGAAAGGCAAGACCGTCGGTTTTACGTGTTCACGAAGAAACTGGTGTGAGGTATTTCATTCAACTGGGGATCACTAAACTATCTGGACCGGTTGAATCGAACTGATATAAACGTCTATACTAGAGCATGTCCGCAGTTTCGCCCGTACATTTTATTTAAATTTAACCCTTATCCCTCCTGAGTGCACCCCTACGGTCTCCAAAAACATACATGCCAAATTTCAACTGCTTGCACTCAAATGTTTTGGCTGTGCAATGTCTGTCAGTCAGTCAGTGATACAAGAATTTTATATAAGTAATAGGGAAGTTTCCTGCAAGTAAAATAAATTACACAAGTATTTTTGTCTAGTGAAACATGTCAAAATAATAGTAGTTTCATTAATCAATTAATGTTAAAACATTGTTTAACATTTTTATCGTCAATTTCTTGATAATAAGTATTTTACTTGACAGCAAAACACTGACGTCACTACGTCATATTTCATACAAAATCCTTGGCAACGGGCGTTTTTGACATTTCATTAAAAGTGCTTGATTTGACTAGTTGGAAACAACACTAATAAACAGATAACACGTCACTTTACCTAACAGTCCTATCGATCAGTCACTTATCAACATATTGAATAAAAGCTAAAATTAGTTCTAATATCAACTAGTTACCGTAATATTTGCTAGTCATGGTTTTCGGTTAGAAGACGGGGATTGGCTTTATAGACTTACGAGATTCAGAGAGAATGTCAGTGTTTCCATAGAGCAACTACCGTCGGTCCTTTGCAAGCTAAATAGCAATATTACATTACCTATTTTCACATATATTTTATTACTGACTCATATTTCTCAACAACTTGCCGCCTTGCCGTTTAACGCTGCGCTGAGTACTGTCTATACGATTCCATTCCCAACGAAACAACACTTAGTGTGATCCACCAAGCGATGGGTTTGCAATTTTTTCTGTTGCTAAAATGTTCGCAAAGTCTCTCACGATACGAGATTGATTCATAGTGCTGGAGATGACTTAAAAATAGTTGGATTAGTTATAGGTATAATAATAATAATAAATATATTTATTTATCTCATAAGGTATAAAGATAACATAACATAACTTCACGCCTTTTATCCCTGAAGGGGTAGGCAGAGATGTGTATTACACAGACATAAAGATTACAAACACGTATAAAGATTACAAACACAAAGTGATTACAACAAATTACCAATTAACTTAGCTGTTCTTTAGTGAGAGCTGGAGTCCGTACTAGGTTCAAGACCTGTATTACGAATCTCCAAAATATACGTATACAGGTATACTCTTTTATTAACAGGATTCTTTGTGTATCTTAGGCAGATGCTTCATTGCAATTTCGGTCCTTATCATCACTGTATACACAATACAAATACATTTTTGCGATACGTACAAACAGTATGACGCATTGTAACAGCTCTGCTCATAACTTCCCTCAGGTCGTAAACGTGGCCTCATTGATGCGAGTCCGCGGAAACTTGTGTTAATAATATGTCTGCTAGCTTGGAAGCATAAATTGTGGTTGGAGCTGTCAATTTTGTTGTTACAGCTTAAGTACAGTTTAACTAGAATGCTAGTTTAAACTACGACTTGGGAAACACCTGTAATTTACAAAAGTTGGATGGTAGTTTCTTATTTATGTATTTTTTGTTCGATTAAAATGTTTACTTTGTTTAATTAGTTCAAATGGCAGCCGCCCGCGGCTTTGCCTGCCCTAAAATTTCGACCTTTATTTTAGCTCTTTACACATTGAAACATTATATCATAGTGGTTTGTCATTCAAATCTCGTATTACTAGCTTTAATAGTTTCTGGTACTGCAATTAGGTGATAATTATTATACCCTATATTCATTATGTTACTGTATTAAAACCCGCTAAATAAACTAGCATGATTTATATTATTGTTAACTTATAAACCGCGGAGGCATCAGCTAAAAATCAGCGCTGCAGTTGAGCTTGGTGGCCTATTGTCAAGCTCAGCAATGTCTGTAATTCATTATTTTAGTGGCTACTGTGAATATAAGCTAATAAAGTATTTCTCTTTCTTTCTTTCAAACCAAAAGTTTGCGTAAGAGCTACCGCCAGTCTCCCATGACTTAAGCCATCCGTAGATAATGTCGGAAGCTGGTTGTTTATGGACACTACTGTCCACGCATAGGCACGAATGCGATATCACTAAATGGCTATACAACACACTTTATACTGCCTTCGTAGCCAGCGGTGACTATTTTGATGTCTCCAGCTAAAACAATATCTTTATCACTTCATCTATGGTGGTAAGAAAGAGATAGAAGATGTACATTGTTCATATTTTTCATATCCATACTGTGTTTTATAGACTGATATTGGATTTCATATTAGCAATTCTATTTTTATTTACCTGAGCGTGTTGTGAGATATTAATTTTAATACTAAGTTTAGATCGCGACATCCTCATATAAAAACTTTCATTTTAAATGTGCACCTGAATAATACGTCATTTTACAACCCCAATTGTAAGGATGTGTCGACTATATAATGACTTACTACCTAAACACAGTTCCAAATTGGATATATTCAACAAAAAATTCTTAACTTTTAAGAACGATGTTCAACATTTTATGTCTCATGAGTAATGACTAACACTTGTAGTTACATAAACGTAACGTATGTTACACAATAAGTTTATTTCTTTCTTTTCATTATTTTAATTTTTCACTCTCCTATATTTACAGATCATGATGTAAACGCATATTTAGGAACCTAGTTAAGTTTATAATTCTATTACTTATATATGTTTGCAACAAATGTACTAGATTCTGTCATTTGTGATTAAATAAATGAATAAATACCTATGTCATTTTACCATGCGGGCCCTGTCTTCAAGGTTTTACGCGTGACAAAACGTTCACAGTGATAGTCCCCAGCTAAGTGTTACCCAAGAATCGCATATAATTATAATATGCACGTCCAGTGCCAGGGTCCTGCTATTGTCCGCACTACTGTGGTCCAGTCGCAGAGCTTTCGTATCCAGGCGGGATACTCCGCCGAGGTATGTATTACGATAACGGTTTCGAAGTGATGATAGCTGGATGCTTCAGCCGAGCCAATAAAGAACGGAATGAGCCCATATATGTTGTTCTAAAGGGCTTTCACTAGAACAATTGCACCTATTTCCTTTTATTTTTTCATAACCAAAAATTTGGCTGGCAAGAGCGAGCAAAGCTTGAAGAATGTAAAAATGTTTGTTGCGTATCTGCTGGAAAGAATTATGAAACTTAAACATGTTGAAATCGAAGTACGGTTTCGGATCGCTATACATTGGATTTAATGACATTACATTTAAACCTGCTCTACGTGGCCTCCGTGGTCCAGTGGATAGCGTATGCGACTGCTGATCGCAGGTCCCGGGTTCGATTCCCTGTTTGGGCAAGTGTTACTGGGTTTTTCCAAATACTCCCAATAAACCAAGGGGTAGAATCAGTAATCGAAGTTTGATTTCAATGTGTAATATTTGCGTAAACCCAAGAAAATACTAACTTAAAGATGACCAACAAATCGGAACTCAATCATTACCTAATTAAAATTTGATTTATTTGTCACAGACGTAGCATTGTCATACGCATTTCCGACGTCATTAACAGGAGACTATCATAAATCCAGTGTCGTGTTTTAGACAGAAGTTGAGAATTATGACGCAGTCATTTTAGCCTTCAGTATCAGCATGTTATTAACCAGACATTATTGAGCATTATATCAAGTTAACCGCTCAGCCACGGTAAAGAGCTCAGATATTTACATAGAGGCGCATTTCCTATAGGCGCTCTGAAGACAAACTTTCTGTGACCCAAATTGCCGCTTGGTGGCGTGGCAGTCGCGCTGTGACAGCTGTCTCTACGAGAGCACGAGAGACGAAACGTTCCTCCAGTGTATCTTTACTACGAGAGCAAGAGAGACCAACGGCGCCAACTACGAATTAAACTGGAGACAGTCCCCACTTGGAATCGGCACACGAAGTTCTTAAGAACTGCGCTTCTATGTAAATATGTATTCATTGGCCACGGCCTACAGCGGCGGCGACAGCGGCGCGTGTTTTTTGATGCACATGGCGCGTTTACTCTGACAAGACATGGGTCGCGGCGGGCCTTAAACTATTTATTATATATATGTCGGCGGTTGCTTGATTTTTGGCCGGTATCACTTCACAGTTTGTTATAAGTTCACTACAAATTAACAAAACTGACTACAATTATTTTGGATTACTGAACACGAAATGAGTGACAGTTTCTAGGTACTTGTTGTCCTCCCGGAGTCTCCAAGAGAAGTGATAGTTGTCTTGCTCCGTTCAACGTCAACCGTCACCCCCCTCTTCAACTGTAGCGAACGTCACACTAGACTCTGTCGAAGCGCGCCATCTTCACACTTCCGTTTCGTAGTCAGTTGACGTCCCGTACTTATGACCATTCCGATATATATTATTTTATCCTTACTTTATGCGGCGGGCGGCCGCGATGAAGTAAAGCTCGCCATGTAACATCGAAATCGCTGGCCGCTGCCGCCGCTGTAAGCCGTAGCCGGGCCGTAATAGATAATTGAACCAAGATTATGTCCAGCTTTGATGTAGTTTGATAGCTTTGAAACAATGTCGATAAAGTAAAACTTTATTTTTGCAATCAATCCTCAACCTTCAATCACACGTATTCGTAAGTATGAACTCATAAACTTCGAAATTGAATTGAATATACATAGTTAGATGTTTAAATGTTTGCGTGTCTGGATGTGACGTATCCACCTCAACAAAAGGGTTGAATGTATTTTAAATTTCGATCAATGATCATAATAGTCCGGTCAATTAACGGCCAATTTCAATATTCGATCCATACATGGATTTTGAGTTTCGAGATTCGCATTTCACATATTTTGTATGGAGCTTATGTCAAAAACGAATCTAAAATCTACAGATCTATCTATAGATCGAATATTGAATTCCGTAGTAAGACATCTGAGGGAACAAAAGTTTGCATTTGTTCAAGATACAATCATAAATGAAATCTAAAAAATCTTAACTGATCTGATACCTGGAAGAATATTTACACGGGGTCAAATGTCACAAAAACGGGCGTTTCGCGATTTTCAGCCAACCGGTAAGTTTTATTGTTCAATTATTTTTGTAGATACTTGACCCCATCCAGTCACGATCTCCAACAAAAAGTAGCAAGTATCCGTTCAATTTGATGTTTTATGTATACACAATAACAACTCAGGAGTTACAATGATTCATTTATTAACCTTTCCGAGGAAAGTCCCAAAGTGACCAAGAATACAAACGAAAGAATTGGTAATAAATAAAACCAAGCAGTTAACGAATACTCAAGATACGCTAGTAGTGTTGGGAGCTATATCGATGTTAGTAATAAGTTTTATTTATTTTTATTGCATTGCCACTTAAGTTTAGCAATCAGCTAAGCTTTAGTGGCTTCGATTCCCAACTAGGTCAAATCTTTGAGTGATGAGCATGAATAATAAAATTTGTTCTATATTTAAGTGTAATTTTCTATCATGTTCGCACTATTCTCATCTATTGTTATAGATAATCTATAACATAGTACTAGCATATTATAATCTCAATATAATCCATTATGATTCGCATACAAACGTTTTACTAAATGAAAATGTACGTATCTGAGGTTTACCACAACACTTTTGTGTACATTTTCGATTCCACCCGCAATCTATAGGTCTCTCAGAAATTGTGGTTAATATTTTTATGGAATTGCTCTTTATGACCGTTTCAACGTTGTAGACATAGTGATATCACAACAATAATATTCATGCACCAATTCAAAAATGTCATTGATGCTGTCCAAGGCATTTTACTTTGTACTGTATGCCTCTGTAGATGAGCTGGTTATAACCCCTTACAATAGACAATCAATGATGTCACCATGTATACTCTTATTCCGGTACGTTTAACACCTATTTCTCTTACTTTAGTTCCAATAAAAACCCTATATCCTCACCTCTATAATATTGGCTAGTTAAGCGAAAATTGCTGCTATAATACATTTATTAGACTACTTGCAATGATGTAATAAAAAGTTATTTACAATATTTAGTAATATTATTATTTTATAGTGCAGTTATACTGCTGTATATGGCGTTTATACCGTGTCCAGCTTTCGTATTGCTATTTTATTTTATCAAGGTTTACAATATAGCAAAGTATTATATTTTACAGTGTAACCATCTTGGAAAATTATGTAAGATATAATCCAACCTCCTTATTAGCCAATAAAAATATTTATATAGGTACTACCCTAAAAGACATTATTCTGAAATTTGGAATACCACGTATTTACCACGTATTATTTTTTCTAATTATATCTAAGTTACATTTTAATCTTATCTATCTGAATTTTTAAATCTATGCCATGAAAACAATCATCATGATCCTAGAGATCCATTTCTATCCAGGATTTCCTTGGAGTCTGATATCTGCTATCTAGTCTAACCAGATTTCATGATTCATGAATAACATTTTTACACTTAATATCCACTCTAGAATATACATTGTTCGTAATCCTTACCTACTACACTAAAATTCACTACAAAAGCTTTTTAAGCTTTACATAACTTCAATGGGACTACCGTCAATTCAAAACATTGAATCCGATCTGAAGTCCATATAAACTGAAATATTGTGACAAGATTCTGACTGATCCGACCATAAGCTTTTAGAAATGAATGCACTGTGATCATCCTACGGACGTCTCGCTGTTGTCCCCATCGATGAGACGATCGACAGGACCCGACTGATGTGTTTAAGTTTCCTTTGCATACTCCTTCATTCACATGTCCAACGGTTTTCATGGAATTGTCCCAACAGAGTGTACTAGTCATGAGTTTGTACACAGCTTTATTTCAATAGAGTTGTACGGCATACAACTGTGCTCGCGAATACTGCGAGAGAACTGGACAATCTCCCGCCGCATGAAATATTCGGGGATGTCAAACAGTTTTTGTCTGTTTTATTGTGCTCAACTGCGCGAAACATGGTTGTCTGTGTCAAGCTATGACTTTTGTGTCGTTTATTGTTAAGATTCTAATTTTTGCCGTTACTAATTATGTCATGCATCTCATTAAGTAGGTCCGCGTTATAATGTTATAAGCTCCTCTTGTAGTCTATGTTTTACTGGCTCACAACGGTCGTAGTCTGGGAAGGAAAAAAATACGATATTTATGCTATTATTATAGGTAGACTTTGAATGAAATGAAGCAAGAAAGGTATGTCAGGATCGTTGCAAATGGCGTTCCGTAGTTTCTGCCTACCCTGCGGGAAACAGATGTGAGTCTATGTATGTACGTACGTATGTAACTAGACTTTGTACGTGGCTTCGACCATATGAATTGTACACATAAACGTTTCTCGAGAACCACATTATCTATTGGTGAGATCATATAAATCCATTCTTCGAGTTTACGGAGTTCATACAGACGGACAGGACGAAAGACTTCATTTTATAATAAATATGTATATAAAGGCAGCGATAGCCTAGTGAAGATACCAACAGACTGCCATGCAGAGGGCATCGAATTCGAATCCACGGCACCAATGACTTTTCGGAGTTATGCGCGTATTGAATTGTCGATTATCGCTTTGCCCGTGCCTCGAAGAGCACGTTAAGCCGTCGGTCCCGGTTGTCATGAAGATCGTTGATAGTCGTTATAGGGCGTCAGTACCTTCTAAAAATAAACTGACACTCTAAACCATGGAATATCGCTATCCCTTCGGGTTGCGGAGGTTAGACAGGCAGTCGCTCTGTGGAAAAGCTAACATTCAGCCAAATCCGGTTAGGCACTAGCCTAACCGGATTTGGCTGAATATTAGTTTTAACCTGGGGTCCGCTTACTGAAGCGGACCCCAGGTTAAAACTGGGATAACGCTAGGAGGATGATGATGTATCTTTATATGAAGTCCTCTAAGGGGTCACATTGCCACATTTTAAAATATCATGTAACAAAAATAAAACCACAACAAAACATGAAACATAAGGTACGCACAATATGTTATGTTTTTAAATCAATCGATCTCTTCCAAAACGTGGCATCCCAAAACCTTTTCCCAACAGTAATTTCTCACGCACCTTTCCCTTTACCAAATTAGTTCAGAATCATCGACAGAACAGAAACTCCTGACAAATCACCATTCATTCGCCGACCTTAGATAATACGGGCTAATGAAAGATCCACATAATTAGTTACGAGCGATCAATTATTTATGCTCCGGGACTGGACTACATAATATATAAAGTAGAAGCTCCTAAGGGACGGCACTGTATTATTGAGGCGATTATTTAGTCAGGTGAAGAGGTCGTGGAAGGTTGCACGTCTTCCTCGTATGTGTAACAATGTTGGTGATATTTGATTTCAATACATATATACTTACTGTTAATACGGCATTCCAACCTAGTTTACTTTAATCCTACGTACTCACAGTAACACTAGTGTAGAAGACAAACCGAATGTTGACACTGCTAAAGTCTTTAAGAAAAAAAAGCCGTCTCAAAACTGGCAAGGAATATTCGTAAACGTACCTATTCGTAGATTTGGCAACGTTTGAATTCAGATAAAATTAAATATACGACGCATGCCAAAAACTTCATTTGTAATAATATATAGAAACTAAAACTCTGCTATGACAAAAAAAAAACATATAAAATAAAAACTTTACATGAATTTCTTTTATTTTATATGATTTGTCATGAAGATACAACAAACAATATAGACCAACTACATAACGAAGGACTGATGGATTTGTAAGGTAGAAAAGCCTATTTCTGGAATACAATGTATACTTTATCCTTATTATCCCTACCCCTCTATTTCAGTTTGACCATAAGCGTTAATTTTACAGCACCCAAAAAAACTTTTTAAGCATCCACGAATATTGAAATATCCAGAAGCATGTATTTTAAAACTACAACCAATACAAGCGAAACAAAGTTTTTAAGGGTTCGTGATATTCATCTCAAAAACATTTCTTTAGTGTGGGAAGAAGATACGACTCGACTCACGCGCAAAACGAGTGACGCCATTATCTGTCGAATTTTTCAAAATTACATCTTTGAACTTAGAAAAAAGGGCAGTAATAACATTTCCTTATTATTTGTAGGATCGTAAAATCGAAATTACACTTCAGGTAGGCATCGCTGCGTTTCCAAACTCTTGTCTCAATTTAGCATCGCCAAAACCTTCTTCCGTTCCATTTTGAACTCTATGATGAACACTTTAGGGTTTAAGTATTTATTTTTCTTTAGCAGAATAAAGTTTGCCAAATCATTGAGTCAGTTATTGTCTTCGGAACGTAAAGTTGTCAGTAAAAAATATTTGCATTCTGTTTCAAGAAAGGTTTTGAATCATTCTGACCTTAATGCACATGTGAATTGTGTTCCATGTGTTTGGTTTTGTTTATGAATAAATTATGTAAATTGTGATAATAATTACGTTCTAAAAAGTTTATTAACATATCATTACCATTACGATTCTCTTGATTAAGATTGTAGTAATTACTTTTCTGTTTAAATGCAATTTATTGTTTTGTATTCTTGGTAATAACTTTGATAAAGTCTTTGTTAAGTATTTTTTACTCTTAACCTACGGGTATATAAAACTTTTGTGTGGGTGTGTGTGTCATTTAATTGAGAATCGAACTGTGTTCATTTTGGTTATGATTCCGACAGTTTCTCAAAGTTTTTTATTAATCATATCATGATCAGTTAAGCTAAATTTGTCGATTACTGTTTACATATCTACACTTTAAGGGATTACCATATCCAAAATATTGGAGTTGCCGTTTTATATGTATCCCTGTAGCAGCATAATTTGTGAGGTGAGTTTTTGGCCTACTAACCATGTCAAAAGAAACGTATATCTTCAATATTTACAGGAAACAAACTTTTGACAGTCTACCATGAAATACCGCCTCGGTGTCACCCATACATCATGAGTTTTGACATTCGATCGACGGAAAAAACAGGCGTGTTGAAGGAAATATTTCACATATAGTGATAAACATCTTTTGCCTAGCTCACCTGTACGGCATTTTGACATTGTGGGTTAACGAAAGTTGTACGAGAATGAGTAACATGATTTAAGTTTGAGACGCCACCGAAAAAAACACACTGCTATTAATTTTATTATTAGTTAAAATAAAACTATCCAACTATATAGAAAAATGCAAACGTACCGTCTTATGTTATGTATATCCATTTGACGAACAATATTCTCCTTCAAGCTGCGCACCATCTTTTTATTCAATGTCATAGAGAAGAAGCTATATTGCTAAAAATTTATATTATTTTAAACTTTTGAATGCAAATCGCCAATGTTTACAATAATGCTGTTAAATCGCACGATTTCAATGCATCGATCAAGGTTTGATTACTGCAAGTCACCTAACCGCATAATAATGTCGATAAAGATGTTAAAAAATTTCCAGTTGGCAAAGCTAAAGAAAGGGTACAATAGAATAGAACGGGACATATTTTACTTCATACTGTAAAAAAACATGATTTCTTGAGTATTTATTGAGTACCTTAACAAAATGTACAATTGGAAACCGACAGATGACAATCTTTGTGAGCTTTAGCACTTAATTTATTACGATTTTATCTTAGCCAAAAGAATAACTACATACATATAAACAAGACAGCAAAATATACCATTAAGACTGCAGCATTATATCTGCAAGAAATTCCACAAAACTTTCGCATCCACATCCAAAGCGCACCCGATACACTTTCGCGCAGTCAACGAACAAACAAAACTTAGCACTTATAATATTAACACGATAAATCACAAACCTGTCCCCTACCATAGAAACGAGAACGCGTCTGAAACTCACCCAGATGAGATATAAACCTGCCGACAGTGATTTAAACACCAATAACTTTGTACGACTGCTCGACTCTAATTGCGTACGACCGATTTCGCACGCACAGGAAACAATGGTAGAGGATTTATTTTAGACGTCTAGAAAATCAACGCTGTGGCGTTAACTGCGCTGATTTGACGCAGAATATAAATTTTGCGAGTACTGTGACGCGTTTAAATAGAACCGTGAAAAGACCTTCATTGACTATATTAGGTTTGTATACGTTGTATTAGGCGTATATTAGATTTTCGTATTGGAATAGCTGATATTTATTTAGGTTTTATTTGATTATAGGATTTTGATGAAGAGACTATTATAACATTTTGTTCGACAGGTTCAAGTACCTAATTAGCAAGCCGCTGAGAAGGAAGCTGTGAGTATTGTTACCCGCTGTAACTTAGTTGATCTAATTAGCAAAACTGACGAATACAAGTTTTTTATAAATGCGTACACTAATGTAGTTACATTAGTATAGTTATAACACGTACATGCACATAATATACACATATACATACCTACTTAAAAGACGAACATGCTATGACCATAGTGAAAATGTAAAAACATGCTGAATCAGTTAAATATACTGCAAAATTGCCACAGCAACACCTTAAGAGATATCAAGCTAAAAAAAAATACTTCGAATTTATTTACTCGTCGAAAACCAGCTCGCAACACTGTTGCGAGGAGGGAACTGTGAACGCAGGCAATGTCAAGCCGCATTATTAAGATAATCATGCTAGCATTACATTAGGGAATCTGCGTTTCAACGGTAAGCGAACTTCCTTTTAACTAGTTAATAGTAAGGCGAAGCTAATTGAATGTTTGGTTTTCTTTCAATACTGCAAAGCTGTTTTATAAATACAAAATACCACTATTTCATCTCGTACCGTCCGTGTCGTAAGACTAAGGAAAAAAACACGAAGCAAATAGTATATTTGCGAAGAGACGGTAAACTCGACATCAAAACCTATACCAACCCATCTGGCCAGCGTACTCATCATCATCAGCCTTTAACAGTCCACTGCTGGACTAGGCCTCTCCTTTAAAAGGAGGAATTGGCCTACTATATCACACTGGCCAAACGGGTTGGTATAGGGTTTGGACCAAGTTTTCCTTTTTCTTACAGTGTTGTTCTCTGCCTAATATGCTCCCTCTGTCGACTCTTACGGCAACCATGGGATGATGACATTCCATATTCTTAATTCGTCACCAAACGGAGAAGCCAGCATAGTAGGCCAAATCCTCTTATTGACTCACAGGTATACCGTAAAGCAAATCATAATAGACATAAGTCCAACAATGGACTGCGGAAGGCTTAAAAGGAATAAAACAGCGGTGAGACTAATAGAATGCCACTCAGGACCCGAATTACCTATAGGTAACGCTATAGCACGTAAAGTGCCACTGATTGAATAAAAAAGTTAACATTATACACCATGTATTTTAAGTCAGTGTTTTCCCGAAAAGTATCTTATCAGCCCATGATATAGAAGCTACCAATAACATTTATTGTAAAAAATATGTAAAATATTTCCAGTCCATTTTTTTATTTGGTCAAAATTAATTTTTCATAACATAACAATGTCACCGTCGATGTATTATATATATACAATTTTATTATTATAAATATAAAATTATTTCTATATTAAAATGTAGAATCCGCCATAAAATACGTCCATCGCTGTTGGGAGTGCGTAGGGTAACTGACTGTCAGCATTGTCACGTTAAATCACAATGCTTTGTGCCAAATTTAACACATAGGGGATGTCTTAAATTTGGCAATGAATTCATCGACCTCCCTAGTCCGTTTAAAAACTTATCTATCTAGCTATTATAAAGCTTTTGGAACAGGAAATGCGTTCCAGTATCTGGTAAGAAAGTTGCAACAAGGGTTTAGAAATACACCGCGTTGCCATTAAACTTGTTTACTTTTATCTATGTATACCACCTGCATCGAGCACTTTATAATAATTTACAACTAACGCGTTAATGACCTGCGTGCGCACAATAGATATCTATCCCAGAACCTTACTGCTTCCCCATAAATATTATTTAGCAGTTCCATCAGATAAGCCTGGAATTTGACCCCGACGCACTCGGGAAAGTCCTCATATCTTGAAGATCTACACACTATACAAAACTTTATACTAGAAAGCTATCACATAAAATCTCTACCAACAAAACTACTACTGTCGGGTAACCATATTCACACAATTCTGAACAAGACGTAAGGCACAGACGTAGATTTAATCCGTTACAAAGCGTCTCACGATACTACCACTTAGAACATTAGTGTAAAGACGAATCTTGAATACAAAACATCGCAAAGTTAACTCTATCTTTTAGTCTATAAGATTGGTATTTCAGTGTCAGTTTGCTGAGATACAAACCACCCACTCTTAGAAACCATATGGACCATAAAGAGAATTAAAATCTCAGTTATAGCCGTGTGAAAGGTAAAATATCTGGAGGTGTTTTTGCACAGTTGACGAGACGTGAAGGGGTATTTTCGCGGAAACCGTAAGTAAGTAGGGTTGACACTTGAACATAAATTATAATTTGGTTTGTTTTACTTAGTTCGTGGAGGAACGATTTGTCTTTATTAGGCAATAAGGTCTAAATTTAGTTACATATCTTACAATGCTGTAATGTACCAAAATGGATGTGGTTCGTATCAAATGTTCTAATTGGCATAGCTCAACTTGACTGGCCGTTCGTATTTCGGATGGATGGCCACTTGCTTCATTTACTTAATTTACAGCAGAGAAAGACTGCCTTCGTGGTCCAGTGGATAGCGTATGCGACTGCTGATCAGAGGTCCCGGGTTCAATTCCCGGTTCGAGCAAAAGTGTTACTGTGTTTTTCCGAATTCTCAGTAGCAGCACGGAGTCTGGTGATGTGCCCGGTAACGGCAATAGGCTCGCCCCCTATTACGTGGGACCTGAAAAATTCATGGCGAAATGTGGGTGTAATATTACACCTCTGCCTATCCCTTCGGGGATACAGGCGTGAGCCTGTAAAAAAAAGAAAACATCAGAGTGCTACCATGTTTTGGAGAGCACATCAAGCTGGGTTCTAATCTGACATACAAAAATTATTAGGTGATGTTGGAGACCTTAGGGCGGTCTAAAAACTCTGACGTTGGACCTGAGATGGCTTGGTTCCTATACGACAAAACAAAGTAAGCATCAAATCCTTGTAAAGTATTTTAAGAAAGTAAGACTCTGCCATCTACAAAAAGTAGGTAACTTTTATTTGCTAAGTTTATTGGCTAAATATAATGATACAGGGGAGAACAAAGGAAAACATATTATTTATATGTAAATATGAGAACGGATAAGTCTTCAAACTGCGTATTTATATTTATGCAATAAATTTATATATCCTAAAAAGCCTGGTTGGTTGGTGGCTGGGTATATTGGCGATGCTAAGATTCTAACTAGCGACTCTAGTTCTACGACACTTTTGACAGCTCAATACAATTACCACTATAACCTCGAAGGAAAGTAAAAATAAAATAATTAATTTAATATATATTAAAATAAATATATAATGATTAAAAAAAAAAGAAGGAAAGTTGTATTGAAAGCTGTCAAAAGTGTCGTATCCGGACAACTTCCAAATTTGCCGCTAGAGGCGCGCGGATAATCTTTGCATCGACAATATTATGATTTTACTGTACTTTTAAAATTTTCTAGCCCACCCACACACACTTGACACACAGGTTTGAAGTCTAAAACCTCCTTTAAACTACTCTTTAGTTCTCATTTTGAGCTCCTATCAATTGCAATGTCACAATATTTTAAGGTTAACTATAACATAGACCCTGTAAAAATAAGTATAAGTTTCATGTAGTACAATCTACTGACAGACAAATGTATTATGCCATTTGCCATTTGCCAATGTGTTGGAAATCTTATGAAGCACTAGAAGATGCTGAAGACACCTGCAAATGATTATTAATACGTTTTTACCCAATCCCGCACTAAGAAAGGATTTTTCCGAAATTCCTTATTTCGGCAAATCCTTTCTTAGTGCGCTCAATAGTTTTTATGTGGTCCGTCTGTCAGAAACAATAAAAGGATAAGTTTCATAAATTTTCATTTTATTTCAAAATCCTAAATTTTTGCAAAATTCTCTACTTAATTTTAACAACTTTAATTCTCTTTCCAACTTTTCCACCATCTCAATTTAAAAAATTTCTTCCTCCTTATTTTCTTCTTAAACAAGATTGGAGTATTATCAGCCCTACTTGTGAGAGGGACATTTAACACTTATTGTGGTAGCGACAACAAAGCGGTAGTCGAACAAAAGGCCAGTTTGGGCTATAAATATACGACAGCTCACTAGATGTGGTCCAATATTTCGCTTAAGTACCTATTTATAGAAAACTTCAGTGTGCAATCTTTTGTAGAAGTATTCGATTCGCTGGAAGTTTGTCTAAATTTGTCACGTAAGATGTTAACAAGACAAGAAAAGTGGCACAGAATCTGGATTGAAATTAAACAGTTTACAGATTTCACGATAATATATATTGGTTTCACTGAGTTTACATTTATACCCAATGAAATTATGGATTAACTTCAAAAGATACATAAATGGGGCAAGCATTTTTCATAATGATACAAATTAGTATAAATTTAGAAAATAAAATATTTACTAATAATGTTTGATTTCAATTAAATTTTAGTTATATTCAGTCTTCATCAACTTTTGGTGCAAGCTAGGTGTTTTATTAGGTATTTAAGAATAATTAATACACTACAATGTAATACGCCAACATCCTAGAGTAAAGAGAAGTAATCAGAAATGTAGCGTAATTTCGGTCACCAATATTTGATTGCACTGCCGTCTCGGCAAGCGTCGTCAGCTAGAGAGCTGTGAATACAACTTTATATCCCAAACATGAATGATCCTTATATCCATTTTTGTTATCTTTATAAAATTTCCTTCGACACAAAATTTATTCATAGTCCAAAGTACTCTGTAAATAAATCATCCCAATTTCCTTTTAACTACCTATTCAGTTTACCACATCCAACATCTCTAAATCCGTGTCCAGTTGATCCCAACAAAAGATTTTCACATTACGCCCGGCGACCTCAAGGAGGCCTTATCCGGAAGAGTCCACTTGTAATGTAAATACGGTATTGTGCTCACTGAGAGGTGTTCCCATCTCGGACCTTGATTGTTTAATAATGTCTGTATTAATTTTGGGGCAGTTTGGATTGCTTTATTCGCGATTACTTCGGATTTTGTTACATTTGTTAGATTTTATTTGTTGTGTTACGAATGTTGATATATTTCACATACTAATAATTGTTTGTTTGGCCACACACTCACACGAAAAACAAACAACAACAAATCATTGAAAAGAAGAAAGTCTTATAAGGAAACAGGACTAAATAACGTCAACATTGGTTGAAATTTATTTTATGTTAGACTATCTATGAAAAGGGGTTGTTTTTAATTAATTTATAGTTCAACATTGTTCCAACGCTTTTACAGAAGGAATAATAGTTTTAAAAAGGTAATTCTAGGTATGTTTTATTTACACAGATTAGTTAGTTAGGACTTAACTGCAGGCATGAATTATTGTTATACCTTTAGGTTGCAGAAGTCAGAAAAGCTAATATTCTGTCAAATTTGGTTAGAATAGAAAGCGAACCCAGGCTCCAAGCAAAATTATTGAAATCAATTGAGATAAAGATGGGAATAAATAATAATTATTAAATGAAAATGAAAAAAAAAACTATACTTATTAAACTTCGAGCTATTTATCGGTAGGTACTCTGAAAAAATCCAATCAAATAGTCACTATCAATATCAATGCATAGTGGAACCTATAATCTAAGTTGAATCGCGGACGGACATGTCAACGATCTCTAATTTATTATTTTTATAGACTCACGCCTGTATCCCCGAAGGGGTAGGCAGACGTGTAATGTTACACCCAAATTCCGCCATGAATTTTAAGGTCCAACGTAATAGGGGGCGAGCCTATTGCCGTTACCAGGCACATCACCAGACTCCGTGCTGCTACTGAAAATTCTGAAAAACCCAGTACAGATAAGCAGTCGCATACGCTATCCACTGGACCACGGAGGCAGTTTAATTTATTATTTAACCCTAAAAACATGACGTGGTGAGCTTCTACTCGAGAAATATAATAAATTTTATCCCAAAGGTGCTAGAGTGTAACACCGTTTAGGTGATAATTAAACACTTCAGCTCGGTCCCTAATTGTTTTAATATAAAAGTATTTCAGGAATTAATAATTATTATACTCGGAAAGAGATTCTCGGAAAAATATAATTTTCTGTGGTGTTTTAGGTGTAAGTAATTCCTGTGAAATTTGTAGGTGCGAATATTTATTTGTGTCATGTTCCTTGAAGTCGGAGTAGAAACCGTTTTGAAGTAGTTGATTAATTATATAATATATAAATAATAGACATTTCTTTGAAGAAAATGCTCTTGGATTTCTCTATTTTATTTATTTATTTAAATTTATGCACAAACAATGTACAAAGGTGGACATAATGCCATAAGGCATTATCTACCTGTCAACCTTAAGGTGGTGAAGAGATAAAAGTGGTAGGTGCAATTAGATTGTAAACTAGAGTAGTAGTTATGACTTAATACTAATAATTATTGTGTAACTTAATAATTATTTTATACATAATAGGGATATAATACATACACAATAAATTTAATGATAATAATCTCATCATGAGCCTTTAACAGTCGATTAAAGTTGGTATAGGGTTTGTATCAAGTTTTCCTTCTCTTACAGGGCTGTTCTCTGCACCCTGCGGACGGTGAGCGCTGGGGCTGCTCCCTGTCCGCCAAAAGGCGGGAGGCGGTGCGTGTCCTCGCTGCCTCCCAAGTAGCTTTGTGAGGTGATGGATGCTAGAAGTTTGATGGATGCAAGAAGTTTGATGGATGATTGCGAGATCATATGTAGACGGGGCCCGCCAACACAAACGGCGGGCCAATCCCGGGCGGGTACGCGAGAAAGTATGCTAATCGCGGATCGCGTGACCCCGCAAACATACGGGACCCGTAGGGACACCGCGGTGGTTTTTAGTGGGTATGCCCCAAACGACTTTAGGGGAGAGCCTCCACATACCTCCTCCGCCAGTCCCAAGCCCAGCCGTTCTAATGGCTGGGTTGGCGGAGTTGAGATGACTCATAAGGAGAGTTTTACCACCGTAGTGAACAAAAAAAAAAAAAAAAAAAAAAAGGGCTGTTCTCTGCATAATAAGCTCCCTCTGTCGGCTCTTACGACACCCATGGGATGATATGGGGTGGTGACAATCCGTATTCTTAATCCGTCACCACACGGACATGTGACACAATAATAATCTGTTATGAATTTATTATCTTGTATCTATCTACGAATTAACATAGTGAAGAACATAATTATGGATTTAATATAACATTTTGAAAAATTTTCATTTAGTTATCACTTAATAAAAATGTTTCATTGATACTGTTTTAGGATTATATTTTTTTTATAGACTCACGCTTGCCGAACTGGTAGGGAGAGGTATTTTAGGAATAGAGTAATAAAACACTTTATTTATATTTATTTCAGAACATTTACATAGAAAAATAGCCACTCTTCCTCTTTTCTAGTTTTGCCTTGTCAATGAGTACATTTTACCTATCATAAATCAAAGCTATTAACATATCTTTTGACATTACGAAGTGCAAACAAGTTCTCAATATCATTCTTTTACTTTTTAACCAAGCTTAGCTCATACATATCATATGTAAATATTAACCAAACACCGAAGGGAAGATTCGTCCAGCTTCAAGATAAATATAATATAACGCTGACTCAACATTTCCGAGACCATTAAGAGAGCTACAAAGGGGAGTGGCGATACAGACACAAATAAATCCGAGAGAGAAAGATCATCCTGTAGAATGATGAATGATTTTAAAACGATTCGGCGTAAACGTAAGAAAATATTATTAGATGTGGCATTTGAAAACTATTACAAACGTCCATAATGTTGAAAAATCGAAAAAAAATCTGGAATGTATGACACTATAAATAAGCTAGAAACAAGGAAAGAGTAATAAAGTAGACAGTAGGTAAGGTAAGTGTCTACGTCCCCCCCGTGGGATCTCCACCTTGTCGTGGTGGGGGGGCTCAGTAACCGTGGATTGGTGACCCGCGGTGAAGCTAAGAGGGATCCCCAGGAGGGGACGCTCCGCGTGGGCTTGACGGGGCCTGCGCAGGATGCGTCCAATGGTGCGGGTGCGGGGGACAGTTCTGTCTGTCCCTCGCAGTCGGGTGCGGTCGCGGGAGGAGAGGCGTGTCGGTGTTGCGTTGCCGCGCGCCCTATCTCCCGCGACCAAATGGGGGCGCACCATTCGATGCGTCGCGGTGGGGCCGCAGAGGAAGAGGAGATGCGGTGTTGCGTTGCCGTCCTCCCTATCCTCTGCGGCCGCTGGGTGTTTTGGCGGCGGAGCCCAACGCCTTAATCCGCCGCCAAGGGGGTTTTGTTCGGGGCCCACCTGACCATCAGGCGAGCCGATACCCGTCGGGGGGTTGCGACGTATGCTTGGGCGAAACCCGACCCTCCGACGCACGGGTACATGAGGCACACGGGTTGGTTTTTAGTCAGTAAGAGTCTGACAGTCCCCTTCGCCCATCCCCCAGGGCGGAGGGACTCCATGAGGATTTTCCAACCCGAAACCAAAAAAAAAAAAAAAAAAAAAAAGGTAAGTGTCTACGTGGTTAAATTATCTATTTATTTGTACAACTAAGAAAGATTTTTCTCTTTTTTTCCATTACTGATGGTTGTGTCTACGCACACAAGGTTGTGTTTTTTTCTAGGTCTTTGTGAAATCTTCACGTAAGCGCACTACGTTGTTCTGTTGTGGCATGCTTCAGAGCGGCGTTGATAGATTTCATTGAACAAAACCATTCAAAACCATGCCTAGTATGAATAAGTTTCGTTAAAAAAAAATATTTTTCTAAATCCTTAAATTACCCAGAAGTATCTTCTTGGGTTTACGCGAATGTTACACATTGAAATGAAACTACAGTTTACGGATTCTATCATATATTGGTTTATTAAAATATAATAATATATTGGTTTTATTTAAATTGCATTTATCGAATGATCTAGAAGTACATTTTTTAATAATTACTAGCCGACATTTCAGTTTCTTTGCAGGAACCGTGGCTCCTAGCGTTATCCCAGTTTAAATCTGGGGTCCGCTTTCTAGTCTAAACGGATTTGGCTGAATATTAGCTTTTCCACAGAGCGACTGCCTGTCTGACCTCCGCAACCCGAAGGGATAGCGATATTCTATGGTTAAGACTAGTGTCAGTTTACTGAGAAGGTACTGACGCCCTATAACGACTGTCAAAGATCTTCATGACAACCGGGACCGACGGCTTAACGTGCTCTCCGAGGCACGGGACAAGCGATAATTAACAATTCAATACGCACATAACTTCGAAAGGTCATTGGTGCGCGCCGTGGATTCGAACCCGATACCCTCTGCATGGCAGTCTGTTGGTATCTCCACTAGGCTATCGCTGCCGTCGTTACAGTTACACTACAGGTTAAAAATTCAGCCCTGCCCTACCCCCCAATAAAATTGACTGTAATAAACTGATGATTTTTGATGACTTTAACAAAGTAAAATGCTAAGCAATAAAATAAAAATCACTACATTTAAGCCGCCTATATGGTTGACAAACATATCATAATATCTTCCTTATCAATTTGCTCTGTTCACCTCTAAAAACTGTATGAAAATCCATTAAGTAGCTTTAAAGTTTATTTCGAAAGAACAATCATAGAGATAGAGCAAGTTTTAACTTACTCATTGACTACAGTAATAGCATCTTGCAAAAAAAATCGAAAGCTCGCACTCACCAAATAAAACCTTCATCTACCGCATCCATATTTCGTTCATCTCTCATCGCATTATTCATTGAATACGCGAAAATAATAAATCTGCAGGTTTTGGATACGGTATCGTCTGTGTGGGCGTTAGATATATTATTTATTTTGTTTTTAAGATACCCAACAACCATAAAACATCAGAAAAAATATCTTAAGATACGTTTTATTTAGTGTGTGTATTTAAATTCAATTTTTATGTCTTCAGATAATTACGTTTCCCTTATAAATATGACGATTTAAAATTTATTTACAAATTCGTTTGCGTACGTATCTACTTTTAATGTTTGATGGCAACTGCATAAGCAGTATATAATTTAAAACCTTACTAATGTATTTAATTGCACCAGTTAATAATCATTTTATGACAAAACAGAAAACACAGAGCATACATAATTTTACCCTGTAAAACTTGGAAACGTTGGGCGTTCTTCCCTAAGGCGTGCTCTCTTTTCTTCTATCAAATATCCATGGTATGGCAATGCAGCCATCCCTTTGCTATTGGATTAATAATAAGTATTTAGTGGAAAATTATAATGTGTGTCATATGATATAAAAATGTACGGTACCCCTTTCATCGAAATCTTTTAACAATTTCATGTGGCGAAATAAAAATAACTCACGCAAACAAAATATTATATCAACCCCAGAAAACATTCACCTATAAGTCCGTGCCACGAGAACATAGACTTTTTGTAAACAAAGAATTTCTACTAGGTTACTTAGCGATAGTTCTGTCAAAAACAAATAATGTCAAATCCAATGAGCGCTACGGTACATAGATGCGTGTCATTGGAAACTAAAATGTCAATGGATCGGGTTTTTTATCGATATTATGCGCTGTCAACAGGATCTTCTAATGTTTTTAGGTACTGACGCCTAGAATGTCAACATTTGGCGTTATTTCATTGAAATGTTACATTCTTGGGCTTAACATGCATTTATCACAGGACAAAATTATTTTTTTTAGTTAACAAGAAGGGGTAAATGTGAAGTTAGATACAAGTTTATAGGACCGCAACGCTCTTCTTGCTGCCGGATCTCGAAAAAGCGGGTGCAGAATAGCAGATGGCAAACTATAATATTAGTCGCGCAGAAAACTATTTATACCTAAAAAAGAAATTGCGTTTTCAGACTACCGTAACTTTTGATGTATTTTGTTTAAGTTAATTCTGATGATTTCATTCACAGACAACGTAATATCTCCATGCCTAGAAATTTTTACGCAAGGTACTAGCTAGTTATCTGTATTACAAATTCTGTAATATTATTCATTGTTTGTCAATCATTTAATAGTTTAGGATAGGTAGGCTACTTAGAGCAAATGATTTATTGTCTATGATTTGAAAAAAATCATTTCAATTAATGGAGTAACATGTATGTACGCTATCATTAACATACATGGTCCTCTATTTTTCCTTAATTTACAGAATAAATTACGTGTAAAACGACAAAAAAAATCGAGAAATTTATGAACATTCGACCATTTAAACACAAAGTCAAATATTTTTATTTCAGTAAGATTTAACAATATAAATTCAAAAACATAGTGCATAATTAGGCATTGAAAAAAAAAGACTGTTCAAAAAGTATTAAATCTAAAACACAACTGTTTGAAAAAAGGTTGTGAAGCCCTGAATGTTTGTTTACAAAAAGTCTATCTTCTCGTGGCACCAACTATAGCTCAATGATAAGACTACCATTAAATAGTCTCTTATACTTATAATCTTTGCAATAAAATTATTTCTCCATGCAATACTTAATGCCAAAATACAGAGAAAAATTCTTAATAAAAATAAGAGCAAATAAATAATATTATATAGTAGTTATAAATAAAATTAAATAAAGTTGCCTTACAACTCGTAGTTGAATGTATTTGAATAGGTTCTATCCAACTGTCTGGGCCGTAAAGCCTATTTCATATAGGACGCCATTTAGGTCCCCCCCGTGGGATCTCCACCTTGTCGTGGTGGGGGGGCTCAGTAACCGTGGATTGGTAACCCGCGGTGAAGCTAAGAGGGATCTAGGAGGGGACGCTCCGCGTGGGCTTGACGGGGCCTGCGCAGGATGCGTCCAACGGTGAGGGTGCGGGTGACAGTTCTGTCTGTCCCTCGCAGTCGGGTGCGGTCGCGGGAGGAGAGGCGTGTCGGTGTTGCGTTGCCGCGCGCCCTATCTCCCGCGACCAAATGGGGGCGCACCATTCGATGCGTCGCGGTGGGGCCGCAGAGGAAGAGGAGATGCGGTGTTGCGTTGCCGTCCTCCCTATCCTCTGCGGCCGCTGAGTGTTTTGGCGGCGGAGCCCAACACCTTAATCCGCCGCCAAGGGGGTTTTGTGCGGGGCCCGCCTGACCATCTGGCGGGCCAATACCCGTCGGGGGGTAGCGATGAATGCTTATGCGAATCCCTACCCTCCGACACACGGGTACATGAGGAACACGGGTTGGTTTTTAGTCAGTAAGAGTCTGACAGTCCCCTTCGTCCTTCCCCCGGGGCGGAGGGACTCCATGAGGATTTTCCAACCCAACACCAAAAAAAAAAAAAAAAAAGGACGCCATTTAGGTAATATTATCCAATACCGCTATTCACAAATATTGTTCATTACTCTTTATTCAAATTTGCTTACCATAAAGTTATATGTAGGTATGTATTATACCTACGTTTTACTTTATGGTGAGATACTGATATTTCTAGTTCGTTTTTAACTGTTATTTTAGAACCTGGAAGCGGTGGAATATTCAAAATCCTCCTTTAGAAAGCGCTTAAGTTACAAATGGAACTATGACAGGTGGACAAGTTTGATATCTTTACAGTTTTTTGCAGTCCACCGCTGCACTTAACCCTAATTTTCTTGATAGCAGGATTTGGGCTACCATGCTGGGAAGTCGTGTTGGTAAAGAGTTTTCCATCTTTTCACAGAGATACAAATTGTTTCGTGTATTTATTTCCCTTTATCCGCTTTTTTACAACCTAGTGACGAATCCGTCACCAACAAACAACAGTGGACTTGATATCAGAAGATAATTATCCCGATTCTATCCATAATTTTTGCCTTGGAACCCGATCCGACAAAGAACTAAAATTACCGGCATAGCTCACAGAATCAGTAAGCGCAAGTGGCAGTGGGCTGGCCATTTTTGTAGAAGGACTAATGGCCAATGGAGCAAGCGTGTCCTAGAGTGGAGACCACGACTCTGTTAGCGTAAGGTAGGGCGGTCCCCGGCTAGGTGGACCGACGACCTGAAAAAGGTGGTTGGGACAGACTGGATGCGGAAGCCTGAGGACCGTGTGCTGTGGCGCGTTTTGGGAGAGGCCCATGTCCAGCTGTGGACTGCCATAGGCTGAATGAGAACCTGATCAGCTTTCTAGTCTAATAATATAATCTTATTCGGATTGATTTTCGGACCATGAGCTAACCCTTAGAACAAAATTGTGGCCAAAGATGCCATTCCGGATGGCAGGCCCTTTTCTATGAATTTGGACGGGTCACTTTACATTAACCAAGCGATTTAAATACGTCGGCTTACTGGAAAATTGTGGTTATATTCTCTGAACTACCTCTATAAGCAAATGAAACTCATTGTTCATATGAATACGCCGAATTGCATACGTTTTTAATTATGAAATGTCTTTTCACGTCCATTTACCCTGAAATAAAGTTTTTAATTATTACAATATGGATATAAAAATATTTAAAATCCTGAAACGAACAATTTTATTTTAATTACCAAAATGATTGAATATTTACAGCACTACCAAAAAAGCATTGTGAAAATCGATATTATATTTAATAAATCAGTGCTCTTTTTCTCCCTGTTAGGTTAGGTCAGCAGCGTTAGCCTAGTAGGGAAATTATATTTAACAGACTGCAATGCAGAGCCTTGGGTACTCGCTACTTTGACTTTTCGAATTTACCTAAGTGCATAATAATATTAAGTTCTCCTCTTTTTTCATCTTTCTCTATATCACCCATACTTTGACTGGTAATTAATGCCAGTTTTTTTTACCGTCACGCCTGTGTCAATGGGGTTGGTAGAGGTTTGGTAAAGAGGGTTGGCGGCCGCTTTTACCACTACGCCAACCATGCAGTTAATATTACCCACATTTTGCGTTACGTATTAGGTCCCACGTAATAGGGGACGAGCTTATTGCCGTAACCCGGCTCATTGCCAGACTCCGTGCTGCTACTAAGTATTCGGCCAAACTTAGTAACACTTTTGCCCGACCCGACAATCAAGCCCAAGACCTGTCGATCAGCAGACGCTTAGGTACTCTATCCATTGGACCACAAAGGCAGTGGCACTCTCTATAAGTGTTTGCGCATAAAGCTTTTTAGATATAAACTAGCTTTTGCCCGCGGCTTCGCGCGCGTTTAATTCGGGGGAACACAAATCTTTTTTCCAGTCGACTAAATTGTGAATCTAAACCATTCTCAAGTTCCCTTGAACACACAAAAAAAAAACATCATAATCGGTCCAGTCGTTTAGGAGGACTTCAGTGACATACACACGCACACAAGAAATATAATAAAGATAAATAAAATCTAAGAGGCTTAAATTCCTAACGGGCAAACTTTTGAATTCCTGCCAAGTCCAACTACGCTTCCGGGACTAGATTTTGATAGTGGAATATACTGAGAACGGTTGCATAACAACTATTGAACTAAAATAACACCTTACAGTAGATCGGCGGACATCGATGACTGCGCCCCGAGGCACTACATACAACCTGCTCTCAAAACTGTTCCGAAGTTCTAGTATATTCTGTTTAACGGTAAAAGATATTTTGTGTGAAGTTGCACGTTTAGTATTTGTTACTAACTTACTTGTTTTTGTTTTGCTAGTCACATTGTTATGTTAGTCTTGCATTTTTTGTTGGAATATATGTATTTGGCACCAGTTTTCGAAATAGAATTGTCGCTGTGTGTTTATAGTATGTGGGGTGTATAAAAGGATCTGTAGAAGAAGAATCTTCATTCATCTATTTAACTAATCAAAAGTATTCTATATTATTTGGTTCGCCGGGTAGGCTGCTCTCCATGATGTTCTCGAAAGACATGTGGAGTCTGCCAGCATAGTGGAATATGGCCTAACAAAGCTTATCATAATGAGAAAAGACTTATGTCTGGACATATTATTATAAAGTAACAACGCTGATGATAAAAAATATATTCACAATATTACACCATCCAATTGCAACAACATCCTATAACATAGAATGTAAGCTTATAATGTGAAGGAGCAAGCGATCTACCGATAAAACGAGATATAAGCGATTTTATTCAGAGCCCGCCGTTTGATTTATATCTATATTGTGTACCAGCCATTCACTGTAAAATACAGGTAAAACAAAAAGTTGTTAGAAACAACTTTGTTGGTGATATGGTGGTACTGTGATGCTGTGATATAGGAGTAAAAGTGTTTTTGTACTGGTCGGTTAATCATTTTTGATTGCCTATTGAATTTGTGGCTAGAACATCCTACGACTATTATAAATGTTAAGGTTCTGCATTATTATTTTTATCCCTCCAAAGTATTAATTTTTTTTATAGACTCACGCCTTTATCCCTGAAGGGGTAGGCAGAGGTGTAATCTTACACCCAGTACACCCACATTTTGCCATGCATTTTTAGGTCCTACGTAATAGGGGGCTAGCCTATTGCCGTTAACAGGCACATCACCAGACGCCGTGCTGCTACTGAGAATTAGGAAAAAGACCCAGTAACACTTTTGCCCCACCCGGGAACCGAACCCGGGAGCTCGGCCTCCGATCAGCAGTCGCATACGCTATCCACTGGACCACGGAGGCAGTCGTATTATATAATTACCTAGTTTTAAAGCAAGCTTTATGGCTGAAGCTGCCTTAGTGGAAATATCAACATACTGTTGTGCAGGGGGATTCGGGATCAAACTTGTGGCGTGCAACGCCGACTTCCAGACTGCCTTTTTTGACGTTAAGTCTGTATTCAGTTATTTTTTTAACTAACAGTCATTTTTTTAACTATCGCTTGCTAAAAGGTGAAGGAAAGCATCGTGACGAAACCTACGTGTCTGAGAGTTCCTCATAATGTTCTCATAAGACGTTTGCAGTCTGCCAACCTACTTGGTCACCGTAGTGGACTGTGACCTGGTACTTTTCATAATGAGAAAGCGCGAACCCAGCAGTGGAACTGTTTACGCATCGAGATGAGAATAGGGTATTTGACTAAAAAAATTGAATTAGTCCGTCAGTTAGATTATCGAAAAATATTGGATACGTATTTTTTGTTTTATCAAACCAGTAAAAAATTACGAAGATAAAACGCATCAAAGATGGAGAAACGCCTAAGAGGGGGGCTTGTAACGTCACTTGCCAGTAAAAAGTGTACTGGCAAGTGACGTCACCCGAGTTTTTAGCGAAACTTGTCGTCTTCATTTTTGACGTGACAACGTCTTATAAATTGGTTTGCCGGGTGACACTTCAAGAAACTGCGTTACGCTCCGCTCACGTTATGCGCTCACAATGAGAGCGAGTGAGAGGCACGCGTCCCGCCTAAGAGCGAGAGAGACAGACATAAAAAGTGAAAGGCACGCGTCTTTCATCCTTCTTCCTACTATACGAATGAATATTCACATTAAAATTATTTTACCACTCAAAGTCGTTGTCACGTAAAACTTTCGCCCGTATACCGACTTTACAGGCAACCAATTTTTGTTTACGGGACTAAAGAAAATATACGTATCCAATATTTTTTGGAAATCTATCTGACGGACTAATTCGATTTTTTTAGTCAAATACCCTATTATAATCATTTAGCAATACCAACCTACACTTGGCCAGCGTAGTGGACTATGAGCCTGACCAATGACAGTCTAAACACAGGGCTAAAAATATTCTTATATCTTATACTAATCTTATCTTAATATATAAAATCCTTGCGTTACTGACTGACAGACACGCTACAGCCGAAACTACTCGGCGCATGAAGCTGAAATTTAGCATGTATGTTTCTTGGGCACCGTAGGGGTGCACTAAGACGGGATTTCCCGAAATTCCCACGGGATCGGGCAAAACGGGAAATTCGAAAATATGTGCGTGCTAAGCCGCTGGCGTCGACTAGTACTAATATATAAAGCTGAAGAGTTTGCTTGTTTGTTTGTTTGGTTGAACGAGCTAATCTCAGGAACTACTGGTCCGATTTGAAAAATTCTTTCAATGATAGATAGCACATTTATCAAGAAAGGCTTTATCAAGAAAGCTATATAACATCGCGCTATGAGGGACGAGAGCGGAGCAATAGTCTTAAATAACTCGGGTGTAACCGCGGGCATCCTCTAGTATAATATACAATTCGAATAACAACATAAAATGAAACCAGCAACAAATGAAACAACTTGTAACACAACAACACACTCAAATATAAACGGCTTGAAACATGGCGTCTCGTTCATTACATTTTTCCGATAGCTACCTGAAAAGTTTATAACAGACTTTGATTGGAAATCGTTGCTCGGATCCGGAAACTTTGTTCTACATACGGCCTGACAATTGATTTGTTTCGACAAGCCCCGACACCCTTTTATCTAAAAATGGTCGGTAAAAGTGTTTCGAATTGTTTCTATGTATAAAAGTTTGTATTTAGAAACGAAATACTTATAAAAGCGATTAATTTTTGAAGCTTTGAAGTCTATCAAATGAGAACCTTTTTGGTGTCTATATTTAGTTCCGAATCCTGGGGTTTATTTTTGATCATTTTACGGGAAGGTTCTGGACTCTGTGATACTACACATGTAGTTTGTACAAGGATTTTTATACCTACGCAGTGTTTCCAGAATCGTGTAGCCTTTAGCTATAGAAACCCGCCTCTTTCCTACAATTGACGACCGGTTGGCGCAGTGGGAGTGTCAGCGACTGCTACGCCGAAAGTCACGGATTCGATTCCTGCTCAAGTCAAACATTTGTGTCCATGAACATGGATGTTTGTCTTGGTCTGGGTGCTTCTATGTGGGTATATATTATGTAATATGTATGTATTTACAAAAACAAAGTATATATGTATGTTTATCCATTCTCTAGTACCCATAGTACAAGCTCTGCTTAGTTTGGGACTAGACGGTGTTGTGTGAATGTGGTAGAATATGATTATTTATTATTAATTTCACCGACGAGCAAAGGAGTGTATGATTTTGCCTTTCTATAACTATGACAGCCGAAATGTTTATTAGATAATTAGTTTTTTTAGAGGGAAGTCCCAATCTACTCGCAGTTGACAATGAAACGTTCGCTACACAGGTTAAATGCAAAATAATATGTACATTTCACTGTACTGGACGAATAGTACTCTTTTTAATACTCAGGAAAACTTTGATGACGATGCCAACCATATTGGCAACTCAATTGGCATAACTTATGACATTCAGATGACTCACACCATTACATTTTACGGGTATCGAACCCGAAAAATTTAAATACTTATACTATGCCGAAGATAAGAAAATAGATGAATAGAGAGAAGCAAAAGAAACAATCACAAAATTGAATATATACAGGATAAGAAATAAAAAAATAGTTTTTATCTCTCAAGAGAAGACACCTTAAAAAACAACAAGATAATTTATTTTTGACCTTAAGTATCAAAATTCTCGTTAAGTATTGTAACACCAAAATTTCAAACTACTCCAAGAGTTTTAATCAAATAAACTTACTTTATTCAATTACCTCAGAAACTACTAAGCAAACCGAGTACGAAATGAAGATATCATTAAAGCCAAGGATCCTGTAGTACATCTAATTAATTAGGGGGACTATCTCGATGTTCCAAGGGCATTAATCACAAGATCGACATAGATAGGCCGGTGGCCACACAATGTGCTTATCGAATGGTATAGTTTTCTCGCTTTATCGTACTAATTAATGCTTTCATCTTGCGATAATGTTGTGCAGATTGCGTACTATATAGGAAGGCCTACGCGACGAGATATTATGTTTTAATGCAAAGCGTAACTATACGTACTTGTTACTTTATTCTTCAAGTGTATTTCTTAAAATTTTATTTAGATTTGCTGTAGTGTTTTAAAAATTAGGTTTAGTTTACTAAATACTGTGTCCAAAGGACTTTGCAAAAGTTCAAAGAGCAAACAAACTCGATAAGTCGTTTATGGTATAAATAACGGTGTGAATCGTATGGGCATAAAATCTAAGAAACTCTGCGGGTGCTTAAGCCACTACGCCATCTTTAGAAGTCAAAAAGTTTCTTGTCGAAAATTTATCATTTCTATTTGAACCATGTACTGCTGTTTTATTCAAATTATGTTTCTTTATTTTACATATTAATTTTTAGTTAATATTTGTTTGTCTGATACAGTCACAGTCATAACCACGCCCGTATGTAACGGGATAATTGGCTGACATCTTGATCCTGCTAATGAATGCATTCATCTTAATGATAATGCTTTGCAGATTGTCGACAATCTATGTTTAATCGTTGCGGGTTTTCAATAAACATACTTGCAGATCTAGTTAGTTTGCCTGCTTTCATTGAAAGTTTCCTGAGTTTATTAAGGTTGATTGGTTTATTTATATCCCAGGATTTCACTTTTGATGCAGTATCAGCTGTTGGTTTTAGTTAATAAAGTATTAGAGAGCAATGAATACCCTTTTTTTTTATTTCACCCTTTATGCTCCTCAAGGAAAAGACGCACGATTTTTTTTTAATCATGCCAACTTCTTCTGCCCTGCAGTTTTGTCTGTGCGGTGTCTGTCACTTGATAAAAAGAAAGAAAAGCAAATAATGGCTGTTACACTCTACCTCATTGACTTATTTAGTAATGGGCTATTTCATCACTATATCTGATATACCGTTGGTGGCTAGCATTCTAAAACAGTCTTAACCATTATACGAAGCTTTAGCTCAAAGCAGCAAAAGAGATTTCCTTCATGATGAATAGTTGTGCATACACTTTCATTAATCCGCATGCTAATTTAACACTTCTCCATTAGTAAAATTTCACGCGGTGTCGGCAGCTGGCTTTGACTTGCAGATTTTCACAGCTTGATAGAATCTAAGCTCTCTGAGAGTAAGTTGTTTTTAATTAATTATAACAAACACTGAAACACTCTGTTGCATCAGGTGAAACGGTTTCATTTTTGGTTTGGCTAAAAAGTTTAGCGTTATACCAGTTGCATTCAAGACTTTTTGAGCTTGGAGCCTAGGGACTAATCCTTATCAAATATTGATTTTTGATTAAATGCCGTATAACATGTGAATAAATCAATACAAATAATTATCGCTCGCTTAATGCCGTGCCCGGTAGATGGCAATAGACTCGCCCCCTATTATATTGGGACCGAAACATAACTGGCGAAGTGTGGGTGTGTAATACACCTCTGCCTACCCCTTCGTGGATAAAAAGCGTAAAGTTATGTATATATGTATGTATGCGCCATTTGCAAGGATCTTGATATCTCTCTTGCGTCCTTCACTGTCACCTAATGGAAGGAAAGAGGAACCCACCAAGCACCCTCGAATTGACCACCCCAACTATTGCAATAGAAAAAGGTTGACAATATCGAACTCCTCTAAAAGGATAAGGGATCCTTCACTGTCATCAAATTTGCATACTATTCTGGAATAAATCTATATTTCCAAAAATCACAGCATGAGCTCGAATACATTAATAGAAAAAGTACTGAAATATCAGATACTCGAATGAAAGGTACGAGATACATATCGAGCACAACTAAAAATTAAACATGTACTAAAAACATTTTTTTTACGTTTTTTTTTTTATAAAAGACAAGTCCCGCACTAGGACTAAATCCTGTGTCGCGGGGGACTTTAAAAACATACAACTAACGGACACAATGAATACCCAGACTCGAGACAACAATTCATAAATCACACAAAGTGTTACCTCGCGTGGGGATTGAACCCACAACACTCGGCCCAGTGTCAAGCGGCGAGGCGGCCGCTTAAACCACTACGCCAACCGTGCAATCGTTTCGAACGTCGTCACTACATCAAACTGTGAGACTTAAATAAGCCATTAAAGTTTCTATCGTGTCGTTTGCCACTTGCCATCCTACGTATATATGCAAATAAGTATTTAAGTAGAAAATCAGTTTATTTTCTCGTCAATTTCAAGCCGAAGGTACAGGTAACCCATTTAAAACGTCTCTTTAGTACGATACGATCTCTCTAGCGGCGGCAAACTCGCATCTCTGCAGTTAAATTGTAAATTAATTACTCCATAAATATGCAAAAGGAAGGTTTTACTTTTCCGTTTTATGTATTTTTTTTGCGCTGAGCGAAAAGGCGTTTGGTAAATTGTAAATGCTATTTAATGAGTTGTTTAATCAAAATA
Source organism: Euclidia mi (assembly GCA_944739405.2). Lineage (NCBI taxonomy): Eukaryota > Metazoa > Arthropoda > Insecta > Lepidoptera > Erebidae > Euclidia > Euclidia mi. The sequence goes on along the minus strand of OX123193.2, from coordinate 8,186,995 downwards.
ATTTTATTCAAATAGAATGTTAATTGAAAATTTTGTTATTCATTACAAATGTTTTGGTTTTTATAGGATTTTGCTACTTTGAAAAATAAAAGGATTTTTAATGTCTTTCTGAATTTAGTAGGCATGACTCTCAGTGACGGCAGTGCGAGTTTTAGCCTTTACAGAATACCGACGTAGAGCACTCGATCAGTATCCATTCTGTAATTGAAATATCTAAATAATATATTTATGCACGTTTCGATATTATTGCCAAAAAATTCAATTATAGTATAACGAATACAAGTCGCAAAAGTTTAAAATCATTTACAATTTAGCAAGTTATGCTGATTATATTTTCTTATGAACGGCGTTAACATTAATTTTACATAAATAAAGCTTTATCACACACAAGCAGTTTAAGTATAAGAAAATATAATCCGCATATGGTTCACTTCTCATTCCTTCTATCTAAGGAGCAGGGAAGACAGAATAGTCAATGGAAAGTACTGGTAGATAATGGCGAGAAGCTTTAACTTTCTTCTGTCTTTCCCTAGAGTTATAAACTGTAAGTTAATAATCGACGAAAAACGAAGGAAAAAGACCTAGAGGCAGAAGCAGGTTGGACCGATCAGATCCGCGCCACTCTCAACACCACTGTATACGACGCTCTCTACTCGGCAGCAGATAGAAACAGATGGCGGCGCGTGGTCTGCAATAGACTGTTTTCTTCAAGTCACGGCCATCAGCATTGAAGAAATCGACGGGACAAGAAGAAGAAGAGTTGTAAAAGCGACGCGAGAGTTTGGTTTGCATGGATTGCGACCAAGCGCAAACACGCGCTGCAGCGGCTAATGGCGCATCGCCATACATTCTTCTGTGAGCATCACCATCCTCCTAGCGTTATCCCAGTTTCAATCTGGGGTCCGCTTACTAGTCTAACCGGATTTTGGCTGAACATTAGCTTTTCCACAGATCGACTGCCTATCTGACCTCCGCAACCCGAAGGGATAGCAATATTCCATGGTCGAGAATAGTGTCAGTATATTTTGAAGGTACTGACGCCCTATAACGACTGTCAAATGTCTTCATGACAACCGGGACCGACGACTTAACGTGCTCTCCGAGGCACGGGACAAGCTATAATTGATAATTCAATACGCACATAACTCCGAAAAGTCATTGGTGCGCGCCGTGGATTCGAACTCGATACCCTCTGCATGGCAGTCTGTTGGTATCTCCACTAGGCTATAGCTGCCTCGCTGCAGCGGCTGAGATGGCGCATCGCCATGCATTCTTCTGTGAGCGCTAAACCAATATTTTCTTATCTTAATATATAAAATCCTTGCGTTACTGACTGACTGACAGACACGCTACAGCCGAAACTATTGGGCGCAAGAAGCTGAAATTTGGCATGTATGTTCCTTGGGGACCGCAGGGGTGCACTAAGAAGGGATTTCCCGAAATTCCCACGGGATCGGCCAAAATGGGTAATTTAATTTAAAAAATTTAATTAAAAAAAAATGCAGGCGTAGCTGCTGGCGTCATCTAGTTATTATTATAAGGCGATCTGACGACAGTCGCTCTGTGTAAAATACCAATAGTCTGTCAAATGTAGGTTAAGGCGAAAAGTCTCGGATAAAGATTAAGTAAGCCGCAACTTGCTTACATGCATCTGGGGACACGGCAGTGCCCCCACCAAGTCGAGCAAAAAAGCGGCACGGCGCGGCCGTATCATCCTTTTCTCGAAGCATTCAGGCCATTTTCGACCCCCTATAACTTCATTGTGGATAAAAATAGAAGCCTGATTTTTGAGTAACCATGCAGGCATTGTATAGTCATGGTGTATTTAAAATTTCATTAAATTTGAACCAGTAGTTTAAAAATTATAAAGAGTCACAATTCTTAATTTTGTCGCTCACTGACCTGTCATCAAAAGTCTAAGGCACTTTTAGCAGACATAGAAGCTTCAAATTTAGAGTACGATTATTGTTTAGTATATGAATTAGGAAAAAATTAAAATATTCTCTAATTTCTGTCCAATTTTTGAGATACATAAACTGCATAAACAACTTTGTAATCTTATATAAATATATAGGATTACAAAATTATATTAGCAGTTAGAGCTTTAATTAAGAAAATTAGTTGTTGGTGCAAAAGAAGTAGAAGGTATCGGAAAGGACAAAAGTAAGACTATCTACAAAAATTTTTCGTCAGTTAACTGATATAGATACGGCCAGATTAGTATATTTTAGTTATTTCCACAGCATAATGTCATATGGCATTTTATTATGGGGCAACGCAGCTGACATTCAAACTGTGTTTGTACTGCAGAAGCGGGCTATTCGTGCAATCTACAGTCTTGGTTCAAGGCATTCACTGAGGGAAAAATTTAAAGAAATTAAGATAATGACTGTCGCATCTCAATACATTTATGAGAACTTGTTATATGTCAGGAAAAATATAAATATGTTTTCCAAATTCAGCGACATTCATAAATTAAACACACGAAATAAAAACAAACTTGTTCTACCTTCAACTAGACTACAAAAAATAAGTAACTCCTACAAGTGTCAAAGCATACGTTTTTACAACAAAATTCCAGGCAATATTCAGGAACTAAGCATTAATAAATTCAAAGTATTTATTAAACAGAGCTTGTGTTCAAAAGCTTATTACACAGTTAAAGATTATTTAGCAGACAAAAATGCCTGGAATTGAGTTTAAAAATTATGAATTTTGACATTTTGAAATTAGTGACAAGATATTTTTATTTACATTTGTAATACTTATATTTTTACATTTTGACATTTTTAATTTGACATTTGTAATTTTATTTATTTTGTTTTGACATTGTTTGATTTGACATTGTTATTTTTATTTATTTTCTTTTGACATTTAAAATTACTTAAGTAATATATTATTATTTTTAAACTGACATTCAATAATATTTTCTGACATTTTAAATATATGACATTTTATTGTTTAAATTTTTACTATTTTTAAAATTACTTAAGTAATATATTATTATTCCTGAATTGACATTCAATAATATTTTTTGACATTTTAAATATAATATGACATTTTATTGTTAAAATTTTATTATTTTTACATATTGTTTGCAACATGTATTTTACTATGTATTAGCTTGTAAAGTTGTGAGTATGATGTGGGCATTATTAAACATATAAACAAATAGTTGTGGCAACCTGTCTGATGGCTTAGGCTGACATGCTTATGCATACACCTTCTGATGGCGTGGAGGCATAGTGATACAGATCGTGCTGGCTCCCTCAATCAAGGTTGAGCCGTACGATTGCTGTTGAATGCGGGCCATCAGTTGGCCGAGTCAGTCAAAAGCGTCAGATGATTTCCTGCATTGTACTTGCATACTAAACCCTTTTTTTTTGTCTGGACTTTAAAAGATGAAGAAAATACTAAACAAAATGAAGTGACAAAAAAAAAATGACTCTGAGTTTGTTTCGGCCTTTCTTCTCAAGAAGTCATTTAGCTAGGAAAAGCCGGCATCATCTAGAATAGGGTTTTGACATGTATAAGTGTTGTAAACAACCAAAATGCAGAAATAAATATGTCTTTATGTCTTAATGAGATCCCATAAAACAATACTTGTCAAAAATACCAAGTCTCGCGACCGTAAAAAGTTGTGAGATCCATGTAATACCAGGTAGGTTTATTAAAAATCTTTAATGTTTTAAATAGATATATTGACTTGGCAATCGCATTAAACAATCTAATTTATATATGTATTAGTTATGAGATATATTGTGTTTTCATGCGATGGCCCGAGTCAATATATTTATTTAAAACATTAAAGATTTTTAATTAACCGACTTGGTATTACATGGATCTCACAACTTTTTACGGTCGCGAGACTTGGTATTTTTGACAAGTATTCTTTTTATGGGATTATAATTACACCTATACAACAAAGTCATTGATGTGGCATATAATAAAAGTACAAAATCCGTTATGAAAAGATTAATCTGTTCTTTTAAAACCGTGACCACTGGCTTAATTCAAAGCAATCAGCTAAAAAGGGCTAAAATATTTTTACTTTAAGGATATAATGACCATAAGTGGAACACGAAAACTTACTGCGTTTTAATGAGCAACGGTGAATTTCTAAAGGTGTATCGACGGGGAGCCTATATTATGTAAATCCTAAAATAAAATATAGTTGGCTTTTTTTAAATTGTTTATTTCCTTTTTTGTTCACTAATGCGTGTGTTATTGTTAGTAGTTTTTTTATGTTAAATTACTTGTCTATCGGCGGAGGATACGCTAACTCGTGCCTTCCTATCATCAAGTACTTTGTTTAATTTTCGTAAAATAGGAATATTTTTAAAACTTGTTACACAGCATATTTTGACACCTATCAAGCATATATTAGAAGAAGTCGATGAAGTTCGTTCATATGCGTTATTGAGAACCTTTGAGGATGGTTCCTAGTTTTCCAGCAAAATATGCCTGAGAACAAAATTTACCACACAGCAAACAAATAAATGGAACATACACTGCTTACGTACAAACAAGGAGCCAGATTGAAGGATATAATTTGGCAATAGCCACTACCACGCATTGGTAGCATTAACACTTAAACGGTTACGCACACTTTCTGGATTTTGATATGCATCCTATCAGCAAACCAACTGATTAACTCAGCTTTTTGCATCGCCCTAAAACCGCTACCAAATTCAAATTGAGACGTTAAAAGCGTCCTGCGGCGATGCTAATGAAGGACTTTTTTTTACTTTTTCTTAATTTTTGCATAAGCGTGTGGGAGGTACCAGCTTTATTCGCTGATAATGGACATTTACGGGTTAATAATGTGGTCCCAGTGATTGAAATGAAGAGAAAGGTTCGTTAACTGTAATCGACTGCGCGGATGGCAAAGCGGCGATCATGCCAAGATTAACCTTCTACTTAATTTACTGAAGATATATCTTGATTTAGTTCATAAGTGTGGATGTGTAACTTATTTGAATCAATGACTTTGAATTCACAAAGCTTCAGTTCCTACATAAAATGAAAAAATATGGTATTTAAAGATAGCTCGTAATATCCAAATAATTATGTCCTACCGGTTTTGGATGCAACCGGGAGAACGCCAGGAGGAAGAAGATGGTCCTAATATGTTGATGTGTTTTGATTATAATTAGTCCATTACTATCTTTTGAACACACTGCAAGATAACGGCAAGTGATATTTTATAAATAAACAACTTTGCTTAAATTCGAACTGATAATCAAAATATCGTATAAAGAGCTCCAGAAATTACGCAGTACGTATGAGTATAATGAAACTCTTTGTTTCCCAATTCCTGTTTTGCACTTATTTTTTCTTCTTTGTAAGTTTCATCAGTAGTGTCAATTACTCACAGTCGTGCAAAAAGGTATCACCAGTATGTATTTAGCATTATTTGATAATTTTATTGTCTTGATATATCGGTGAAAACCAAAAATAAACATTCGATAGTTTTTGAGTTTATCACGTTCAAAGAAATATAACCTTAAGGCATAGAAGTAACACTAAATAACAACAGCGGTTGCTATGATTGATATCTTCTTTCTAATGGCACATGCAGTATGATAGAAAGAGCTGTCGATAGGTTTAGCAGCACGCTTTTATAGCAGCCTCGTGGTAGCAGAGAGGTTGGACTAGGTTTAGACTAGAGAGAACATGCCCTATAAATTTCCTTATACCGAACGTGCAACATGTAATGTCAGTTGGTCTTAGTTGGTTAATCATAACGTCAAATTACGCGTCTCATTTAAAGGGGCATAGACTCTTTACATACTCATATCTTTGACTACATTCTCTAAATAGCCATGCTGTAATCTGTCATCAGTGTAAAATTTGTTGGACGTTTGCGTTTACATTTTTAATAACTTTTTGCATTTAAATAGTAAGTAAGCTTAAAATAATTAAATAGTGTACTCATTAATTAATACACATCGTGTATGTGATATCGGGATGTGGATTCCGCTATTCTCGGAACGGAAATAACAGGAGAAACTTTATCTTCTAGCAGTGAGTCGGCATTTTCCAACAAATTTCTTTTCTTTTCTCGTATTAATGCTATAATGAGTGTTAAGTTTACACAATATCATTGTATTGCAAATCAAAGGAACAGCTTGCATACGTATGTGTTATGAATTTAACTCACAACTTGATATTTTGTACATTTATTGATTTAATGGCCTTAGTGATGGGATTTGACAGTGAAAGGAGATATCGATGTTTTTTGAATGAGGGATAAATACGGAAACTAACTATCGGTCATGAATGTAAAACTGTAGCTGGAAGCGACAGCGGGTAGCCGCGGTTGCTAAGTTGGCAATAAACAAAGACGTCCAGCGGTCTAATTTTCTATCGCGCGTTTGATAGTAAGCGCAGTTTAATGTACAATGTACGTAATTTACTTAGATACCTACCTTAAAAGTAGCGTCTATTAACCTAAAGCCAAGTGTTCCAGTGTACGCACGTGTGTGCAGGCTTACATTTTTGCATCTAAAAAATAGTAGATGGATTAGGGATGTGAGTAGCATTTTTTATTATTAAGAAGGTGTTTTTTATTACAGGTTGCCTATTAATGACGTCACAAGAAAACTTTGGATAAATGCCGTTGGACGGCCTAGTTTGATTTAGCAGAAGTACCTAACATCGTATTTGTTCACGTCATTTTGAGAAAGACTGTTTTTTAAAGACAGAAAGCACCTGGCGTCGTTTAAAACCGAAAGCTGTGCCTACATTACATTTATGCCCGGACATTGCATACCCGGTAGGTAGTAAGGCAGCGATAGCCTAGTGGATATACCAACAGACTGCCATGCAGAGGGTATCGAGTTCGAATCCACGGCGCGCACCAATAACTTTTCGGAGTTATGTGCGTATTGAATTGTTAATTATCGCTTGTCCCGTGCCTCGGAGAGCACGTTAAGCCGTCGGTCCCGGTTGTCATGAAGATCTTTGACAATCGTTACAGGGCGTCAGTACCTTCTAATTAAACTGACACTAGTCTAAACAATGGAATATCGCTATCCCTTCGGGTTGCGGAGGTCAGACAGGCAGTCGCTCTGTGGAAAAGCTAATATTCAGCCAAATCCGGTTAGACTAGTAAGCGGACCCCAGATTGAAACTGGGATAACGCTAAGAGAAAGAAGAAGAAGAAGATTGCATACCCGGTAGAATTATTTATCCAAAGCTAAACAAAACGTGTGTAATTTTAGTTTGAACAAATTAATAAAATATAATAATTACAACGATTTTAATTAATCTACCTACTTCTATATTATTTATCATATTAGTGCTATCCTGACTGATCAAATACGTCTTGCCTTGTAGTCCGCTACATAATGTTCTACCATAAAATATAATATTCTTCCACATTCACACAACATCATCTGGTCCCAAACTAAGCATATCTTGTACTACGGGTACTAGACAATCGATAAACATGCATATATACTTTTCTGTAAATATATTACATATTATACATAGTACCATCCAGACCAAGACAAACATCCATATTCATGCACACAAATGTTTGACTTGAGCGGGAATCAAACGGTCTGGCTACCACAACACTGCTATAAGATCGTGCTGCTAAACCTATCGATAGCTCTTTCTATCATACTGCATGTGCCATAAGAAAGAAGATATCAATCATAGCAACCGCTGTTGTTATTTTGAGTGTTACTTCTATGACTTAATAAGGTTATATTTCTTTGCGTGGCAGGCAAACAGTAGACAAAACATAGAGTTAGGAAACCGAGTGTTGTTCGTAACAGTGATAATTTATCGGTAAATATTTTTGGTCAAATGTCTAACTTTAGTATGTGTCGATATATTTAAGCCGCAGAAGTAAACAACTAAAATATTGAAATTGTAGTTTTTGCTGTTGACGCCGGACAGTGCTTTGCAAAGACTTGCCAGACAGACAGTACTAAAAAATTTCACGTGTTTAATTGTTCGTTTTAGCCATAAAATCTATTGACAAAAAGTATTCATAAACTAATGAGCGATGCGTTGCGATAAGATGCTAAGAAACTGTCACTTAGATTATATTGTATTGTACGAATTATACCAGATTGGCTAATGCGGCAGGCTTTGGCAATTTGTGTGCGTCGCATCATATCACGTTGCTTGCTATCGCTTACGTTGGACACTGCTTGATTTTTTTAGAGTTGTAGGTAATACGATTTGTGATCCGCCAGCACAAATGATTCGCCTTTATGTAAATATTAGTTCAGCAGTGAACTACTTTGACAACCCAGTTGGCGTGAGTGCAACCGACTGCCACGCCGAAGCTTGCGGGTACGATTCAGTTTTACATTCATGTCCGATAGTTTGTTTCCGTATTTATCCCTCATTCAAAAAACATCGATATCTCCTTTCACTGTCAAATCCCATCACTCCTTAATGATGGGATTTGACAGCACGGCTATTTAGAGAATGCAGTCAAAGATATGAGTCTGTAAGGAGTCTATGCCTCTTTAAATGAGACGCGTAATTTGACGTTATGATTAACCAACTAAGACCAACTGACATTACATGTTGCACGTTCGGTATAAGGAAATATGGCGAGCATGTTCTCTCTAGTCTAAACGTCCAACCTCTCTGATCACGTTCATACAGATAGACAGGAAGAAAGTGGAAGGAGCCTTATCTATTTAATATTATAATTATGTAGATAGAACTATGTTGTGTTTTCAAGACGCAGTAGTTTACGATAGAACGTTCCAAGTTTTCATTCTTCGACTCCAAGATATATAAAATCTCAAAACATGAATATCGGTAACTACCAACCTTCATGGTTACAAGATACGTACAACTTGTTGTGCTGTGTATTTTTTTCCAGTTATAGAATCAGCAAGACGGATATCAAACCAAACCTTACAAGCATACAAAAATAATTATAATGATACCATTAAGCAATTTATAAAAACGTGTATATCATAATATACAACATCAAATTAAGGGCAGCCGTGAAAAATAACGACCATACATCTCAGTCGGCTAAGAAAAAAAAATGAAAGAGTTAATAGTTTAATTTATTCGTATACGTTCGTTAACATTCAGGTTTTTTAATTAAGACGTCTTGTTTCCAGTGATTAAGGACTTACGTGGTTTTTGTCATTTTGCTCACAATTGAAACATTACCGTACAAAGAAAATTGCATCTTATTCTTATAATTTTAAGATTGAATTTTCAGTGTGTGTTTTAAAGTGTTCTTGGAAGTGTTTTGGTATAAGGGCCGGAACATACCTGACGGAAGATCCGTCGCGTTTTATCGGTCGCGTAACGCCAATACATACAAATGTATAGAAAAACGTTCAACCATTCACACCTGACCGATAATCCGTTAGTACGTCGAGCGTACTAACGGATTATCCGTCGACGTCGCGCGCACCACGCACCACGTGAATTTTGACCATTGAGTAAGGAATATAAATGGAGAGGGCAAATAGTATGTACATATAGAAAAATTACATTATTCACATATATAATTATATTTTATATTTTTATAGACTCACGGCTGTATCCCCGGAGGTGTAATATTACACCCACATTTCACCATGATTTTTTTTATACACATATATACGAAATCGACATAAAGCCACCAAACATAGTGTTGTCTCGTTTTGTCTTACGGATATCTCTGTCAGAAAAAGAGATAGCCATAGTTTACTGAATAAATTAATCATGACGATATTTTATTAGAAATGTCATTCGTGCCACTATCGCCATATTTTTCGCCAAGGTTTGTGATACATTTGCTGAGAAATCGTTGTCTATCGAACATAATAATTTTGTTTTTGTGCATAAATATGTCTAAAAAACCGATATTGGCTCTCAGAGAATATTTTGTTACATGTTTCATACAAGGGTCGTCTTTCGCTTTGCCATGTTCGCCCACATTTGCATTATGGAATAAACTAATCTGGCATAAGATTTAAACTAACAAACGTAACTTACTACAAAATGTATTATTCTCCTCTAACCGGCTCCATATCGATATCGATTACATTCTGGAGAACAACCCAAATGGCAGCCAGTTTATTTGCCCGTTTCGTAGGTGTGCACGCTAAATTCTTAGGTATTGGACATACCATATCCATGTCATTCCCAGATCGGTGATTTTAAGATCATAAGATTCCAGGGCTGCCAGACCTTACTTATTTTTTCAGAAATGAAATGTGTAGATTAATGTAGTGTTAGTATGTGCTATGAGTGTACGCATATTTGCTAGCTTGGATCGAGGGCCAATTTATGGGTATGAGGTGCTAAAGGTCCACGGGAACAATTTCCATACATACCTATATAGAAAACATTTTATGTCTTGCTCTGCAACTGTAGTCTGTAACCCCTTCTATATAATTTGTATAAGTTTTGTGAAAAACCGTAACCAAATCATATTATCGTCTTCTATTTTTGAACCTCCATATCTAAATAGGATATAATTATATTCAAATAAGGCTTGTTGGCTACTATAAAAAATCTTCGAAGTCCGACATATTTTTAATAGTCAAACTCGAATTGCAACATAAATAACTACAGGACTTCAGTGACTACATAACATCAGGGAACACGAAAAATGATTAGGTTAAAGAATATAACAGTAAAATATTGAGCTGCCCTGAGTACGGCCCTGCACGAACAAACTTATATGTGTGCATAATAGCCACGCTTTCAGCGAATGTGTGCTGATACGCTCGACGCATTTTCCGTCAGATGTGTACCGATTCATTTGACGGAATAGACGCAACCGAAGATACGTTCGACGGATCTTCCGTCAGGTATGTTCCGCCCCTAAGATTGTTTTTTAGTAGGAATGTCTTGAAAATGTGTATGTAATTATGTTTAATGTTGGTTTCGCAAAAAGCGGAGTGTCGTGTAATTACAGGAGATTCTGCGATTGTCCGCAGATTTTTGTGAAATGCGGTAAGCAGATCTGATATGTTAAGAATGGATTCAGGGGAAGAGATTTTTTAAAGCTTAAATATTCGATTGATTTTAGGAATTGCCCTCGTGAGACACGTAAATTAAGATATTTTTTCGTCCATTGTTATTTGACTCACTACAAAACTAAGAATTTGCCTTCGGAAATCGAGGAGAAATTGTATAATATGTTTTTTTTTGTAATCCAGTGGACGTGAATTTGAAATTGATCCCTAATTAGTTAATTTTATAGTGCAAAAGCTATGCTGACGTCAGTTTAAGAAACCGCTTTTCGGTACAAGATTTTTTGAATTTTTGTCCGAATACGCCAGTACCGTTGTACAAGTAGGTACACGTCAAGCTAGACAGTTTGTCCTTTGTATCGTTCTTATAGCATAATTATTTCATTTCATTTCATTAATAGATTTGGGCGTATTCGGATACGATGGTTGGCAATACTGAGGTCGGCAGTTGACAGCTGTCAATGTCATTAAATGTTTTATAAGCGAACGTGGAGCTGTCAACGGGCACTTTTGGCGACAGACACAGCGGAGTAAACAAGTGTGGCCTACCTACGTCCGAGTTCGCCGCGTTTCCAAAAGTAATCCATTTTCATCCGAGCTACGTGTGCATATTTAGTTTGTGAAGTGAACTAATTAGTTTGAGTAAAACCTATTGAGTGTATACCGAGTCTTATTTTCCTGAAATATACGATGGAGGAAGACCTGAGAAACGAAGAACGCCCACATTCTCCTATGTTACCTACGTTAAGTATTATAATCGCACGTCGTACAGCTTAAATTTTCGCTCGCATTTATTATATAAAACTTAAACATACAACTACTTAGGCGTTTAATTTCCGCTGAATGTTCATTATATATGTTTAGCATTGTTTATTAGGAGTATCTCGTATTTATTAGGAGGGACATTGCAATAAGTAGTTTGCCCTAAATATTTCACAAAGGGATCCCTTATTAAAAAAGGTTTGAGTAAGCTCGTAGTATTTTTGCAATACCTATCTAACGTTACCAAATACAATATAGTAAAAAAAACTTTTTAGGTTTATGGGAGGAACCAGTAAGTTAGCAGAACGGTTTTGACCGCGTGGTTACAACGTAAACCCATGCCAAATTTCAGCTCTCTAGTTTTTCTGCCCGAAACTGCGGACGAACAGACGGACATAGCAAAACTACAATTATATAAGAGTATAAAGGGTTCCATGTAGTTTACAAAGGAAACCTTAAAATGAAAATCCTTAGAAACATTTGATCATACTTTGTATATACGTAAACTCTCTTTTAAAAATATCCAAAACCAATTGGTATCGAATCCAGTAGAATGTAATTTAGCCAGTATTGAATTACATCTATCTAGTGCATCGGCACGGAATAGATTATCTGGTAGAGCTACAAAGGATAACCTCGTTGTATTATGTACGTCGAGATGCTCCTCAAAATAGCTTAGCGAATTAGATTTTGGTACGAATAATCGAATGTACGTACTGAATGCAAGATGTAGACTTGTGGAATAATCTTGTTAGACTTAGTTATTACTTATACAGCTTTGGCTGGTCTGTTTGTCTACTGGGTATTGCTCCGTGTGACTGCTTGTGGGTTCGATTCCCACTTAGGACAACGCTTTGTGTGTATCTATCTGTCAGAAGGAGTCTTATTTTTTTTTATAGAGTCACGCCTGTATCCGAAGGGGTAGGCAGAGGTGTAATATAACACCCACATTTCGCCATGAATTTTTAGGTCCCACGTAATAGGGGGCGAGCCTATTGCTGTTACCGGTCACAACACCAGACTCCGTGCTGCTACTGAGAATTCGGAAAAACCCAGTAACACTTTTAACAATTTAAATATAGTTTTACAAGACTACTACTAAGCCCTCAAAATTAAGAAAACTTTTATAAAAAGCCTGTGTCTCGGGGGTATTACAATCATTCAAACAACAGCTGATACAAAGAACTGGCAGGAAACTCGCAACGACAACTTCTGGATAGCAAGTTTTTTTGTATCCGGGAATTGGGTATCGAACCCACAACACTCGACACACGGGCAATCCCCCAAGTCACTCGTGAGTTCGTGACAATATAATAATAATTTATAGACAGAATACTCATATGTACTTATTTGTGCATACATAGTTTTAGCTTATTATTGTCTTAAAGATCACCATTCTTAAGCCGAGTACACACAGCATACTTAGTAACGGGTAACATCCGTGTAAGTTATGGCTAAGTCATACGACTAAGTCATAATGGGTCTCTTGTTCAACGCAAGCGCATTGTGCGCGTATACAAGTTTTAACAGTGCACATTTGCATAAATGATTTAATATATTTGCAAGGGCACCGCCTTGGTTTATGGGTTTATTTGAATTTGGAATGGTGCGTTCGAAATGTTGTGTATGAGGGTACCGTAGTTACAACCAAAATGTGAAATGTCTATGTGTGTGTTTTTGAATGTCGTTCTCTCTCTCTTCCTAGCTATAAATCCTACATGGGGTCAGTTTTCTTTACGTTATGCTTCCACTTCGCTCTATCCGTGACATCATCATCAGTGACCTTGCATTCCCTCTTGTCCTTCAGCACTACATCTCTCAACCTTGTTTTGAGTCGTCTTCTAGGTCTTCGACCAGGGAGGTCGTTAATTTCCAACGTAGTCTAGTGGCCTCCATTTCACATGTGATTTTTGAAATAAATAAAAATATCAAATAAATAATCGTTTACATATAAGTGCTATTAAGCATTCTATAAGTTGCATGATGGCTGTAGAAGTAAGTAGTAGTTTTATTGGTCGCCTCGTCGCTGCCTTCGCGTGAAGTTCGTTTGATTTTCACAGGGGGATTACTTTGAGTGCCTCAAATTTTTATATTATCATGCCAAGTTGGAATATTCTCTGTCGAGTTTGAGTGTATTTGTAATTGCAAACAGCAAAAACGGAAAATGTTTTTTTAAAAGGCTTTAAGAATCTTCGTTTCTAGATTATTCCGATCTAGGCCGCTCTTTAAACAATTCTTGAGTCACAGGGGACATTACAAACATTCAATCAACAGAAACAAAGAGCACTCAAATTTCAAACAATTAACTATTATTGTCACAAAGTCATCATCACCCTAGCGTTATACCGGTTGCATCCAAGACTTACAGCCTTGGAGGCCGAGGTTCGCTTACTGGTCTAACCAGATATGACAGAATATCAACTTTTTCACAGAGCGACTGCCGTCTGACCTCCGTTACCCAAAGGGATAGCGATATTCTATGGTCTAGACCAGTATCAGTTTATTTGAGGGTACTAAATTCCCGTAACGACTGTCAAAGATCGTCATGACAGCCGAGACCGACGGTTTAACCTGCTCTCCGAGGAACGGGGCAAGCGATAATTAACAATTAAAAACGAACATAACTTCGAAACGTCATCGGTGCGCGCCGTGGATTCGAAACCGATTCCCTCTGCATTGCAGTCCGTTGGTATCTCCACTAGGCTATCGTTGCCTTTGTCACAAAGTGTTGTCTCGTAAAGGAATCGAAACCCCTACACTCACAGCGCTAACCTGCGAGGCGACCGCTTAAAACATAGCGCCATCAGCGCAATACATCGTGTAATCAATAAATATTCAAATAAATATAACCCATATTTATAATCAATCAGTTTTCAAATAAATTTGACTTACTATCAAACCGCAAACGAGGAAAACTGCGATCATAATCAAAAACCTCACACCATAGGCGCCAATACAAAAAAACACAAAATATCCTTTAGAATTTCGCGTATCAAAAAGTGATATTTCCAGCACCTACATATTAACAAAGCAAACATAACAAAGACAGAAACCCGTGAATTCTCACAAGTTTGTTTCGCCGAGTTGTTTATAATATCAATTAGAGCACCCCTCGTAAAGTTTTTGAAGTTATCAGGTTCCCGTTATTATTTAAACAAGTAATTATAATTTTGTAGGGTATCTTGAGAAATTAGTTCAATGTATAAGTATAATTAAGAAGTGGAAATTAATTAATTATTTCTCGTTTTGTTGTTTGTTTGGTGCCTAAGAAACAAAGAAAAAGATATTGCAGCAACTCGACACACTTTACAATAAATAAAGAGTAAATGAAAATAACAACAAAAACATTGCAAAATATGTGTTAATATTTCAATATAAGCCTCGTTAGATTGAGTGTTTAAGATTTGTAGTTTTCTTTTAGAAAATTACATTAGTTACCTTTTAGTTAACACGATAAAACTCGCTTCATGAACTTATATGACACATACAATACATGCTTACAATATTCTAACAATAAGATATATAAAAGAACTAGGTTGTGAGAGTCAAGACTAATAGTATCTTGTTTGCGAAGGCGGCTGAGCAAGAATATGGTGGTGAGAGCGTCGACGACCCTCTCTCCAATCGCAAGTCCAGACACAGTGCAAAGCTTGACAATCTTCACTACGTAACGTTATAGACTGCGTACGACAGTCTAAGAGGACTTTCTTGATTCGCTTACTAAAAGGCTGGCTAGGCGGAGCTCTGTCAGTGTGTGCTCTCACCGGGAAAAGATTAACAGACGGAATCCACCAATTTTCGAAGGCTAACTTATCCGGCGAGGTTTTAAACGATTATCTTATAAAGATGTGACCAGCCAGATGGTCACATTTGTCGCAGAACCGATAACCGTTGGAGTAGTCGTGTTCTAGAGTGGAGACCGCGCCTTGGCAAACGTAGTGTAGGACGTCCTCCGGCTAGGTGGAGTGACGATATACGCAAAGTGGCTGGCAGCGGCTGGACAAGAAGAGACGAAAATCGGGCTCAGTGGCGTGCCATTGGAGAGGCCTATGTCCAGCAGTGGACTACGGTAGGCTGATGTTGATGATGATGACCTTACAATGATATTAAATTATTATTTGACTAGACGTCGCCAGCGGCTTCGCCCGCGTTAATTATACATATAAACCTCTTGAATCAGTCTATCTATTAAAACAACCGCATTAAAATCCGTTGCGTAGTTTTTAAGATTTAAGTATACATAGGGTCAGAGAGACAGAAGACAGACTTTGTTTTATACTATGTAGTGATGACGACTCTTGCAATTGGAACTAGCCTTACATTGCAAGTGACTTTACAAACATTCAGACTACGGACATAAAGAATACCCGTTCGCGTGACCTTGCTACATCAGACGTCATCGTAGGGCACCATGGTGAGCTTTATGGATAGTCGTAGTTTTGCTGAGCTATTGGCATGCATTTACGAGCCTTAGGCAAAAAAACCATATAAAAAACCATAGGCTCAGTCGTTGCCCATCGCTCCTGAGGATGCCTCGTGCAGAGGCGAAACACGTGTCGAAGTATAGTCGGCGCATACAGCGGGATACTGCAAGTCAGGTATCTTCCTGGAACCCATACCATTCCTATATCCCTTATCCTTTTAGAGGAGTTCGGTATTGTCAACCTTTTTCTATTGCAATGGTTGGGGTAGTCAATCCGAGGGTGCGTGGTGGGTTCCTCTTTCCTTCCATTAAAAAAACCAAGTTTGTATGACGGAAAAATTCATAATAGATTTGCAATCACGTCACAAAAATAGTTATCATGGAGTGCTGTGCTGGCACAAAATGGAGATCTGTGGAAAGAGGAGAGGGAGGCCTTTGCCCTGCAAATGGGACGCTACAGGCTAAAAACAAAACATGGAGTGCCCCCAAGTAACACCTGAATTAATCAGCTATATCAAAGAAATCAGCAAAAGGCAGCGATAGCCCAGTGGAGAGACCGACAGACTGCTACGCAGAGGGTCCGGGTTCGAATCCACGGCACGCACCAATGACTTTTCGGAGTTATGTGCGTATTAAATTGTTAATTATCGCTTGCTAAACGGTGAAGGAAAACATCGTGAGGAAACCTGCATGTCTGAAAGTTCTCCATAATGTTCTTGAAAGACATGTGAAGTCTGCCAACCCGCACTAGGCCAGCGTGGTGGACTATGGCCTTACCCTTCTCATAGTGAGAAGAGGCCCGTGCCCAGCAGTGGGACAGTATACAGGGCTGTTGATGATGATCAAAGAAATCTTCATCCAAAACTATGTTATGTCTATAAGAAAGAAACATTCATTACTGGATTATCAAGACATTATCATATGAAGACAATAACATGTCCATATTCACGGAACAACTGACTCACACATTACCATGTTCCATAATTCAGATGAAAAAGGAAATCCAAGACCGCTAAAATGCAGACTTCATCGTAAATTAATTCTGTTTGCGCGGTTTTTCATTAATAAATTGGACTATAAATTGACTGCGCTTATCGACGTCGTTGTGTATAATCCACTATTTTAACGGGTTAAAAGCCTTATGGTGATATTTCGTATCCATCAAATTAAGTGTCGTCAACACCTTATTCAGATAATGAGGAATTGCACAATGCATTGTTAAGTAATTAATGTCTCTCTTGTTGATAATATTATGTTACATAAGAATTGCTAACATAGTCATAATTATTTTTACTTTCTAAGTATAATCGCCCCCTAAACCGCTAAGAAGAAAGGTATTACAGCAAATACCTACTTCTACATTTCGCCGTGAAAGTACCCAATCTCTTAAAACGAGATCAGTAAGAAACGCGACTAATGGCGCTTTAACGTGTCGGATCATAGACGGCATAAGGCAATAAATGGTGTAACTGATTAAATTGATGCTGCTTGGTCAATTGAGATAAGCAATGGATGACGTGCTCAAAATATACAGATATACAGACTCACGCCTGTTTCCCCGAATCAGGCAGAGGTGTAATATTACACCCACATTTCGCCATGAATTTTTAGGTCCCACGTAATTGGCGACGAGCCTTTTGCCGTTACCGGGCACATCACCAGATTCCATGCTACTACTGAGAATTCGGAAAAACCCAGTTACACTTTTGCCCGACCTGGGAATTGAACCTGAGACCTCCGATCAGCAGTTGCATACGCTATCTACTTGACCTCGGAGGCAGTCAAATAGCTAACACAATAACATCTAATACACCAAGAACTTTAAAATCAAATAAGCAACATAACCACAATAACTGAGCTATGGAACACAGGAAGTAATAGGGTGGTCTACGCACATTAATTCCCATGAGTGGCGTAGTGTTAAAATACCTTTATGTTAAGTATTCGAGGTGTACAAGCATGTGTTCCGAGGGCGCAGTGGTGGGCCCGGACCGGTTCGTATTATATCCTCTGTGTGCCCACCGCACGGTACGAGCTGCAAAACAATAAGAATATAATAATGTTTAGGTATATTTTTTACCAAAGGGATTTAAGCTAAATTTTATGGTAGACTTCTAAATTGCAACTTTTCACATATTATAACATCTTCATATAAAACACTACGTTATTTTTTCTCGAAAACTATTGTTTATAAGATAAATATAAAATTTTGTGTAAGGCTTTCAACTCTCTTGCTAACCTAGGCGAAACGCAATCGTATGCATATTTTTAAAACCTTTGTATCACCCCAGTTCACAGCTGCAATTTGAGCCAGCTCATTAACGCTCAATGAAAAAAGTTGACATGGTAGTCTGAATCAGCTATCTGCACTGTTATAGCATCAATAAAACTGAATACAAATTATGAATCGTAAAATGTTATTCTAAATAAGTTAAAATGCATAACTGAAAAAAAAACTAAGCTTCTTCTGTCAACCTTACCGAAACGCAGATCCACGTATCCGCTAAAATAAAAGCTGAACAAGGTCTGCGACCTTTAACTGGATTCAATGAGCACGCACAATCATCTCGATATCTTAATTATGAATATATACGACCACGAACCTTTTACAGAACGAATGATCCGACGGTTCATTAAAGTTTAAGAGTCGTTATTGTCAAGTGATTGGGTGTTTAGTGTATTGATGTGGATAAGCTTTAGGAGGTAAGCATTGCGATGATGTATTGGCGGTGTTATTTGTATTACCATCATCAGTGTCCCAGCGTTATCCCGGTTGCATCGAAGACTTACACGCCTTGAAGCCCAAGGGCCGCTTACTGGTCTAACCATATATGTCAGAATGTCTACTTTTCCACAGAGCAACTGCCGTCGGACCTCTGCAACCCAAAGATATTGTTGTCCCTTTGGGTGTATAACATCGCTTTATTCCATGGTTTGAAGAGTATCAGTTTACTTGAGGGTACTGACTCCTCGTAACAACTGTCAAAGATCTTCACGACAGCCGGGACTTAACGTGCTCTCTAAGCCACAAGTAAGCGGTAATTAACAATTTAATACGCACATAATTTCGAAAAGTCATTCGAACCCGATAACCTCTGCATGGCAGTCCGATGGTAACTTCGCTAGGCTATCGCTGCTTCAAACTACTCTACTACTATAGAATCATTTAGCTTGGTTGTACATACTAAGGATCATCAGTCCATCAATCGTAATTTTATCCTGTTATTAACGTGGTTGTCTTTAACATCGTTTACTAGTAAAGGGAATATTAAGTCTATATAAATATAGATATAAGGTGCATAGGGTTCCCACCAAGAACTTAGAGTCCCAAGCCAACCTCACCTGCAAGTGGTGCACCTGCCGATCAACGGATGAGGCTCTGGCAAACAAAATATCCTGATAATCAGCAATATTTTCGCCACCTATTACGTGGGATCAAAACACTGGCGAAAAGTGGGCGTTTAATATGCCTCTGCCTACCCCTTCGGGGAAACAGGCGTGAGTCTATGTATGTATAAATGTAAATATAGATATAATTCTTCAAACGACTGCACCAAATTAGATAAATCTGTCTTTTATGTGTTTGTGTTTTATGTCTCGTTATTATCACGCGTCCTAGCGTTATTTGTACGACAGAGTTAAGAATTGTGTGATAAGAGAGTGTTGTGGGTTAAAAGATGATGTAGTGACAACCATTGAGAAAGGTATGCTAAGATGGTTTAAACACATGGAGAGGATGGATGACGAACGACTGACTAAGAAGTTATATAAATCAAGTGTGAATGGGACAGGAGAAAAGGGAAGACATAGACGGACGTTCTCTGACCAGATAGGAGACATCCTAAAAAAAGGACAGGTTAGAAGTACCCTTAATCGAAGAGCATGCATGAGAAATTTGATGGGAGTGAATGAAGCAAGAGAGATATGTCAGGCTCGTTGCAAATGGCGTTCCGTAGTTTCTGCCTACCCTCCGGGAAACAGGCATGAATCTATGGATGTACTAGCTTTTGCCCGCGGCTTCGCCCGCATGAAATTTTTAAACAGTAGCCTTTTTACTTCCCCAGGTTTCAGAGCGGTTTCAGATTAGCGTTTTATACGCGCGTATAAGCTCGTTTTTGGAAGTGCATATAGGCGCGTATAGGCGCGCCTTTTGGCACACGCGCAACTCGTACGAGCGTTGACGCGCTTTTAAGCTCGTATAACCACGAGCCGTCAGAATCCATGTTGACACTGACAAGACGTCACTACCATTTCGAGCGAACACGCCCGTTTACGTGAGTCTGGTTTTTTGAAGCGCGTAATGTAGCGCGCGTATAAGCGCTTATGCTGAAACGACCGTATACGCGCAGAAAAATACGCTAATCTGAAACCGCCCTCAGACTATCCATACCAAATTTCATCACAAACGGATCTGCACATTAGGCGTGTAGCATATATATAAACACATAATATTAATATTTATTGTACTGTTGTTTTTTATCCCAAATAAATAAATAAATAAATAAATACTTAGAATTACTTTTGTTTTCAGAGTCGTCAAACTTCAGTTATATTATTATAAAGTTATTGAAGAGCTTATAAACCTACTGAATAGAATTGCAGCAAAAATAAAAACTGAAAGCATTACCACAAAGTACATAATCAGACCGCTCCTCCGCCCCGCTGCGCTCAAGCGCGCCAACTTTAAGCGCTTTTAATAACGCTGCGCTTAGGTCAATTATATCGTGATAACTTTATTCGTCCAAACTACTTACTGTAAAAAAACAAAGTTTATCTATATTAAATACTGAAGACAATAAATCTATCTTGAAAACAATTTGATAACTACTCTAGAATGAGCATTGTAAAAACATAAGTACTTTTTTATCTTATTCTGTTTTATTACAATAAATATGATGTAGTTAGGTTATGAACCAAAAGCTAAAAAGTAATTCGGTAAGTCCTAGCTACCAGATCGCACCAATCTACTCATCAATGATCAATCTGGGGTGTTGATCGGACAAATATAAAATCGTTGGGCAAGTGAAATGTCTATCATAATGTTTACTCTAGATACGCTACGCCCAAAACCTTATTTTTTTAGTTACTTTTAATTTTAAGTTTTGTTGTAAGTTGATACTTTTCATT
Source organism: Euclidia mi (assembly GCA_944739405.2). Classification (NCBI taxonomy): domain Eukaryota; kingdom Metazoa; phylum Arthropoda; class Insecta; order Lepidoptera; family Erebidae; genus Euclidia; species Euclidia mi. The sequence goes on along the minus strand of OX123193.2, from coordinate 8,165,722 downwards.
ATATTTTCATAGTCACTGTCATTCGATGCCCACATTGAAGTATTTGTGGAAAATAGGTAATCTGCCATTTTGTGGCGGCGGCCATCTTGGATTTTTCATAGTAAGCTCTATTCTACCAATCAAGCCCTTTCATTTGATAGCCATATGGAGGTATTTGTGGAAAATATGTATTCCGCCATTTTGTAGCGGCAGACATCTTGGATTTTTCATAGTGAGCCCGTTATACCAATCAAGCCCTTTCATTCAATACCCATTTCGAGTTATTTGTGGAAAATATGTAATCCGCCATTTTGCGGCAACAGCCATCTTAGATTTTTCATAGTGAGCTCTATTCTACGAATCAAGCCCTTTCATTTGATACCCATATTGAGGTATTTGTGGAAAATAAGTAATCTGCCATTTTGTGGCGGTGGCCATCTTGGATTTTTCATAGTGAGCTCCATTCTACAAATCAAGCCCTTTCATTTGATACCCATATTGAGGTATTTGTGGAAAATAAGTAATCTGCCATTTTGTGGCGACGGCCATCTTGGATTTTTCATAGTGAGCTCCACTCTACCAATCAAACCCTTTCATTTGATACCCATATTGAGGTTGTTGTGAAGTAATATGTGATCCGCCATTTTTTATCGGCGGCCATCTTGAATTGACAATCATTTAAATATTATCTTTTAATCTTGATGACAATATGAGTGTATTCCAAATATCAGATCAATCTGTCATCAGGAAGGGGGTAAAATTCCAATTACTTAATTTGACCCAAGCAAACAAATAAAGATAATTTACCTACAGGATTTTTGCCGACTTAGTTGATACTTTTCTTTATACTATGGCAAAATTATACGAAACCTGTATAAATTGTAGCCTATGTGTTATTCTGATGTATAAACTATATTACTTTAAAGTTTCATCCAAATCCGTTCAGTAGTTTTTGCGTGAAAGAGTAACAAACATCCATCCATACATACATCTTCACAAACTTTCACATTTATAATATTAGTAGGATTATCACGCAAATACCTGTATGAAAAATATTAAATAAATCATAAAGAATAAATATGGCGACACAAAGTTCGCCAGGTCAGCTAATTACAATATATATAGTTGTACAGAACTCCAAGAAATCACTTACACGCGGACTATATGAATGCAAATTAATAAATTAATAATTTCTAGGAAAACCAACAGAGAGCTATTATTGGTAGCGTAAACAATAGAAATATATTATTTGAAGTAGAACCATGCTTTAAGTTAAACTATTTTTCCTAGTCAGTAAATACAAGTTCATTTCAAATGGCAAGTTTATATAAAGTTTCTATGTAAGCGTGCTTTATGATCTACTACATCATCATCATCTTCCTAGCGTTATACCAGTTTTAACCTGGGGTCCGCTTATCAGCCTAACTAGATTTACTGAATAGGTATAAGGTTTTCCACACAGCGACTGCCTGCCTGACCTCCGCAACTCTAAGGGACAATAATTCAACATCATCGAATTTTTTCTCGGCTGCATAAATTGGTACCTACGGGAAAGGTACTTAATGTCTTTCAGCAAAAATGGTACATATGATGATAAGTTTAACCTATGATTTCAAATTTGGTTATACGTATCAAAGTAATATTAGACGAAAAACTTAAAATCAACAAGAATAAAGTTAGGACTATGATAAAGGTGAGATAAATAATGTTGGTTCTATTCTCAAATTCTTAAAATTTTGAAACCAGCGTGAACAGACCGCTTTTTAACTGACATCAAAAGAAGGGGTTCTCAATTTGACTGTATTGTTTTTTAAGTAAAAGAGTTCACGAGCTGCAACTAGTAACAGTAGAAAAGAATACTGGATTTCTTTCAATAATATATCGGCTTCTGGACACTGCAGGAATACACTATGGACCTGTATTTTTTTTTGAAAACTAACTGGCCTTCTGGTCTAGAGGTCAGTGATCTTAAATGCTTAGCCAAAGATCGTGTGTTTAGGTAATCCCGCACAGGACAAATCTTTGTAAAATTAACACGATTATCTGTTCCTGTGTGGCGTAATTAATGTATTTAAGAATATATATATTTCTTGTGTGCGTGTGTATGTCACTGAACTCCTCCTAAAAGACTAGACCGATCTTGATGAAATTTTTTGGGTGTGTTCAAGGGAACCTGAGAATGGTTTGGATTCACAATTTAGTCCTCTGGAAAAGGATTTTTTTTCTTAATTTTTAATTTGTAAGTAGTTGTGGATTTCGGAATGTTTCACATTGTAACCGACGGACTGCGCTGCTATCGCAGTGTCAAATCTTATATTAATAATTTCGTCAAGGAGTACATCGAAACCTTACCTGAATAATTAAACATTGAAAATTAAGATTTCGAGTCGACAACATATATCCGCAAAATTCGGATTGTTGAATATTTTGTTAAATTCGAATGGATCTGACAGACAAATCACAGTCACCATATTGGCCACTTTCGCGAAACGTCACAGATACCGGATAACATTTTGAGTATTACTAAGTCTTAATAATATTTAACTGCATCATTTCCATCATGGTTCTGATCACTTTCGCGGATTGCCTGCATTATTAGGTATATATAATGTAAGTGGATGCTCCTGTTTCACCATGTTTATTCTGAAGAGGCTATCCAAAAGTATTATTATGTACAGTAAATATATACAAGTGATATAGAAGGTGTAACAGTTGCAGCACCTTACAAAATGTAAATTGTGTATTATGCAAAACCTGGCGATGAAAAAGAGTGACCGTGAGATTTATTGTCCGTTCTTTCTCATGGTTCTACCTATTGCTTTGCGAACGTGGCAGTAAATGTAAATGTAGAAGCATACAGTAATAATGTTTTAAATTTGAGTATAAGTAATTATTTTATAAATTTATTATTTTGACGTTCATAAGCGTCACATTGTGACCCAAATGAATAAAGGATTTTGAATTTGAATTTGTATTCTTAGCACTAAGTAGTTTGTATGTGTAAATACTTTTTACAGTTATATAGTATCCGCCCAATAAAGGAGATTTGTGTTACCCCGAACATCGATGATATACTATAACTAGAGAACCCCAAATTTACGTGAGCGAAGCCACGGGCAAAAGCTAGTCTGCTTATAATTCAGTTAAAGCTTCTATCTAGTTTAGGAACAGATGACCGTTCTAGGATATCATCTGTATATATGTATAAAAAAAATGCGTTACTGACTGACTGACGGATAAGCCACATCCAAAACTGTTGGGTGCTAAATTTTGGTATGTATGTTCCTTGGGGACCGTAGAGGCGCACTAAGTAGAGATTTTCCGGAATACCCATGGTATCGGACAGAAACATTCTCTAGTACCTATTAAATAATAAATCTCCTGGTTGCAGTAAAATGGAAATTCTGTTCTTTTATGTCCTCGTATATATGAAATTGCTTGAAAACACCACATTGAAGTTAAAAAGAAAAATAATCCCTTCCCTTTGAAAGTCCACAAATAAATTGCCACACAAAGGAACACACACGCATGAACCGTATTCACGACATAAATATAATTATCTTTTTAACGTAAGCACAAGAGAATTCATTACTGTTATTTATAGTTCTGCCTACCCACCTATACGTCGGCGTAAACAATGATGTGACGTCACCCCACACATACAAACGAACAAAGAGACAAAACTCGATATTTTAACGAGAGCCTTGTTTTAAATTTATAATGCCACCTTCTGTATTCAACACTCGGTGACTACCAATTTCGCAACGCGAATGTGTACGAAGAGCCGATGTTATGGTTAAACGATGAAATCGGACGTTATTGGAAATTACAAAATTGTATCATGCCATTTTACATACAAACATACATACATAAACTCACGCCCGTTTCCCCGAAGGGGTAGGCAGAGGCATATTTAACGCCCACTTTTCGCCAGTGTTTTGATCCCACGTAATAGGTGGCGAGCCTATTGCTGCTTATCGGGATATTTTGTTTGCCAAAGCCTCGTCCGTTGATCGGCAGGTGGACCATTTGCAGGTGAGGTTGGCTTGGGACCCTAAGTTCTTTGTGGGAACCCTATGCACCCATTTTACGTAAATTGTAATCTAAGGAATTATATTTTTTTTAACTTTCTAAACAGTGATAGCCTTGTGGAGAGGCCAACAGACTGCCACGCAGATTATTTCGGGTTCAACCTACCTTTACGTAAATATATTGTTTGCTGGACGGTAAAAGAAAGCATCGTGCGGAAACCTGCATGTCGGAGAGTTCTCAATAAAGTTCTCGAAAGACATGTGAAGTCTGCTCAGCCGCCCTTGGCCAGCGTAGTGGATTATGACCTAACAGTGAGAGTAGGTACATGCCCAGAAGTGGGACAGTCTATATAAGGGGCTGATGATTGAGATCTCATATATTTTAATTCTTCAACAACATTAATTGCAATGTCATTTCGATAGTTGCATCTGCTAGCTATGGAAATCCAAATTTGAAACAAAATTTTCAAGTTTCAGTTCTTTTGTGGCACGAGTCTGTAGCCAAATAGGCTAAAGTAACAGTCCACATAACTGACGTATTGTTAAGTGACTTCATATTTAGTAACTATTATTTCTTTTACATTTCGTGTTTAGTAATTTTACGATGACACATAAATTCTAGGCACGGAAACTAATAAAAAAAATTCAAATGAACTGTAAGTTCTCAAACAACATCAAACTCATATTCGTACTTACCTAACCGACTACATACTACAGATCCTATTCCATTGTTCCCCACTAAATCACTTGAAGCCCACATCAAATCAGCGGCTAAGCCCAACATTAATTTGAACGAGTCGCCATAATTCTGTTCAAGAACAACACGGACTCCATAAAAGCGATTGAACAGTATTCGCGCCTACAAATGCATGGCTTAAGCTCCTTACACTACATTACTGTGTTAAACAAATCATGGCATTACTTTGGACAAGGTGGAACACACGGGTTTGCTTGCGAATTTCGAATTATATTGCAAGATTGCAATTTTTATAGATTTAAGTACCTCTGTTTGTTTTGCCTCAGGGTTTCTCTACAGTAAAATAATACTACTTACTGAACATGATCTGGTTACAAAACATTAGCAAAAATAACATATTTTAATAAGATAGTTAATATACTGGCAATCAAAGAATAATGCAACTTATTGAGATCGGAACAGCGCTAACACTCTTGGTTTTCATTGGATACGCAATTAATGAACATAGCGCATCTAAACAAACAAAATGTAAAGACGTCAGCAGTACAATTGTTAATTAGACATCCTCTGGAAACAATAGTCTGGATGTGGAGACAGAAAATGACGAATGTTGCACCTATTGCAGCCGCGTAAAATAAGGGCCAATCAATAATTCAGTCCGTCAACATGGTGACGAGAATTTCAGACATAACTGTAACGTACGTCAAAAATGAAAAATTCTTTTCTCTCCTTGGATTCCTTTTGAGCGTAGACTATGTGTATTCAAAATTTCAATATTTACACTGCCGAGCACTATTTTGGATCAATTGTTGACACTCAAATGTTGTCAACTATGAATTGTGTTATATTAGTGCATACCGCTGAATGCAATATTGAATCTATCCTTTTTTTTTTCATTTTTGACATAAGCTCGATATGAAATACTATGTCAAACACGTATCTCCAATCTCTAAATATTTGGATAGATCGAATATTGAAACCGACTGATAGTCGATATCTTTTGGTAGAAAGGGATATGGAAGAACCAGATAATACAATACATTTAGTAATGAGAGTACCATTAGATATCTGCTAAAATATCATGTGCTTTTTGAAACAAAGAGACATTCTGAAGTCCTTTTGTTCATTGTCAGCAATCGCTATTTGCCTGTCAAACGAGATAATTGCTGCGTTCCACTTTTAGTTGAGTCCCAATTCCAGTATCACATTGTGACAGGTGGTTGATGAACGAAAATGGAACTGGAAAATTTCGCACTGGCCAGAAATTGAGTAATATTTTCACACAGCTTTTATAAGTCCGATTGCGGCATTCAATTTAGTTGTATACTCTTTTATGCTTTGGAAACCAAAAACAGTAGTGTTTACATACATCTTAGTTTTTGTCCAATTATTTTTTCGAGTTTTATACAATAAGGTACGAATAAAATGGGTCTTCAAAGGCTCCGCATCCAACTATACAATATAAGTATCTCATAAATTCATGAAAATCACATATAAGGAAACGTACACACGGACTTATTATTAGTAGCGGCGTCAGACGCAAGGCCGGCGGCGTACACGCTTAAGTATAAATCAAGTTATTCGTTCCGCCCCGGCCGCATTGTCCTCAGGTTTACTAAATGAGAACAAAAAAATCTATATCGAAATCGACCACGTCAAAATTTATTCCGATGCGATCGAATTCGGATGCCCAGGCATACCTTGTAGTGATTTTTAACGATTTGACATTTTTGGTAGATGCCCAATTTTTTGAAGGCCTGTAACTCATTGTTCTGGAGGTCTGTCCAAACCATTTGGGTTTTTGGTACAGTAAAGTGATCTCTTTGTGGTAGGTATGATAATAAGTTAAGAAATTTTATTTTCTTCGTGCCAATATTTAGTTTTTTATTTGGAAATGATGACTTTTGAACCTTGGAATCTTGGCTCATTCAGTCCTTAATAACAAAGTAGTTATATCATATCAGCGTTGTCTGATATTTAAGTAATTATTAAAGGTTAGTGAATAATGGCGATATTTAAAAACATTGAGCTTTTTCAATAAGGCACGGTTGTTGAAACTTTTTATTGTTTGACGGTTCTCATCTATTATCAATTTCCATCGTCTGAAAATATTTGCATTTTGACTATAACATGGAGACTGCTCCTGTCACCGCTCCTAATTTTATTAATATATTTCATTATAATTCATAACTCTAGTAAATACAATTCAAGCAACAAAACATTATTTTATTTACATATTTCGATATACCAACTTAACAACGTTGTAGATGATACTGCAGCCATAAATCGATCTTGGAAGTAAAGTAGCTCTGCATGCAACCAATCAGCGAATGATGGATAGCTGGCTACTTGTGGAAAACCTAAGAGGTCCTTTAAACTATCATTAGACTCGGTCTAGGCTTCTGACTTATCGCTACTTGGGCATTGTGGACAGCGTAAAATCCTTAATGATAGTTTTATATTTGATTGGTTTGGTACGATATTAGTCGCAGGCAATATTAGTGATTTGATCACCCTTTTCTTGTATAAATTGTCAGAAAAAAGGACTATAGGTGCAAAAAGAAATTCAATGCAAGTGCTGGACAGCACAAGGTATAGAAACAAGGTTGCTTACAATTACAAGTGCAAGGTTTGTTTTGATAATATTGCTCTTGCGTACTAGAAAAATCTGTATATATTGGCTTTAGATTTTTAAAGTTATAACATAGATTTAAAGCGGCGATAGCCAGTTCTCAGTTTCCCGGGCACACACCTTTTTCGAAGTTATATGTGAATTAAAAATGTTGATTATCGCTCGGTTAATAATGTGCCCGGTAGATGGCAATAGGATCGCCCCCTATTACATTGGGACCTAAACATAACTGGCGAAATGTGGGTGTGTAATACACCTGCCTACCCCTTTAGGGATAAAAGGCGTGACGTTATGTTATGTTTTTAACATATTTAATCATTGTAGTAATCATTATATTATCTACTCTGTATATAAACTGTACATTCGAACATGTCTGAAATGCTTAGACTACAGTACACCACTCCGACTAAGTCCAAGGTAGACAAACTTCACATTCCGTTTAATAATATTATAAAGGATATCATATTTTCTTTCACCGCTTAGTGAACGATAAATTAACTATGTAATAGTCACATAACAGCAGCATGTAATTGGTATACGCAAAGCGCTTGAACCTGAGAATGTCAGGGCAGCATTTTTTGGCCTCAACAGAAATCTGCCGTTTCCCTTTCACTGATCCAGTGGCTGAATAAATTGCAGGATAGAATTACCCCGTAACCCTATGGGCTTATACAACCCTCAGCTTATCACAATTAAAACCATATTTTTGCAAGTTAACAGATAACTGTCTGGAAATCGTATAGATTGCAAATCTCCTCAAGCATACAAAATTTATGAAGGTATTCAAAATGCTTTTTTTCGCAATGATGCCAAGATTAAATGGTAAGTACATCCATTCATTAAAATCCACATGCGTACATTCTTAACATGGTATGGTTACAATGTACAATCCATTGTTCAATACCGAAGAAGTACCGTTAACATCAATGCTACTTATCAACGAATAAGATTTTAAAAGCTGACTTCTGAATAAAGAATATATTATTATTAAACCAATGATTTATCTTTCTGTAAAACCAATTGTTATTGAACTGAAAGGTTTTAAGCAAATACATATTTTATTGACTTCTTTTGGATATTACCGATTAAGCATAAATGTCAAAATTGCCCAAAACATCACATGTTGTGGTATCCGAGATTCACATAAAATTTGTATTTGAATTCCAAATGAACTAAGCACGTGGGTTTAAAACACAAGAGGGATAAATTAATCTTGCCATGTCCTCTGTGCTCCAGTAAAACAGGTAAGCCCTAGAAATATAAGCTTGAACGCATTATTATTAATGATGATATAGTCGTTTAACAACTACGAAAGTTAAGAAATGCAAAATGAAGGCGTAATAATGGCAATGACATGGATCCGGAGCTTCAAGACGAAGCTCATGGATAGCAAGAAGGACAATGATAGAATAATGTTGATAATGATGACGTTCACTGACTGTGAAATGCCTGACATTGTGACCTTGTTCCTCGACACGACTTCACAAATATACAAAAAATTGCATAATCATGTTTCGCTTTATTGCCTTTCATATGCCAAAGAATTCTCTCCCTTTTTATAATAAACTGGAAACAAAACCTTGGCACGCGAAACAATAAATAAATAATAAAAAACCCGTTGAACGCAAAAGCTATTTCCAAGGGAACCATGCCATGCCGTGTATTATTTTTATTACATTATTATAATCAAACACCTTTGATAAAATCCAAAGGGAGTAAGCAGTGTTCCAGAACAATGGGGTATCGATGGCACTTGTCGAAAAATAAAACGAAACTGGTCTCTGGAGCGCGGGCTTTGGATTTTTGTTCACTTATTTGTGCGTGTGAATGTGCGTTATAGATATTAAAAAGTCTTATGAAATTCTGACCAGGTTTCGTAGGTTTCTTTGCTGGTGATTTTGCTGAGGATGTTCGAATTTTAATTATTTTATACATTGGAACTAATAGTCAAATTACGTGGCTGCTCACAAGGTGTTGTTATATGATCTTTACTTTTCTGTGGCAGTTTAAATGTGATCATTAGCACCTACTTAAGATGAAAAAATAAGACACCATTTTCAATAAAAAAACTCATTGGCGACTGCGTTAAAAAGTTAAAAGTACAAGGAACTCCTAAACGTTTGTACTGAAATAGTCTTTAAATAATCCCTAGTAAAATCACATCAAAGAGGTGGTTGCAGCTAGTAACGAAATACACAAATAATAGTTTAAATTCTGTAATTACAATTGAATACAATGACACAGAATTCAACAAATCTTAAGACGTTCTGCAACATTTGTATGTACCAAATTACTAGCTTATCCGAATAACCCACAATCCCACTATTACAAATCATTCTGCCTACGCGTTTATTCACAATACTGAACAAGCAATACTGGATTACTATTTTCTCTTTCAATAATACAATAATTTCAGAGCTAATCTTTAATACCAAAACCGAGAGCTATGTAGAACCACACCTTATTAGGCAACGGATGGCTTGAACATTATAGCGAATAAGCTACCAGTTTTAAATGAACTCCAACAATACAGACGGTTAAAATGATCCAGTTTAAATGTTGGTCCAGTTTCAAGTTCTCATAGTTCTTGCAATTCTGGTTGCTAAGTGGAATAAAATACGGCCGATATAGGAGAGGATAGGCGACAACAATGGACATTCGGAATTTAAAATTGCGCGTAAAATTTAGGGCTGCGCTTGCGCTGGATATGATTATTTTTTGTGGGAAGATTTTATATTCGCCATGTTGCCGCTAAAGTGTTTAGGTTGTTTGAAACAAAATGTTGTTAAAACAAGTGTATTTATTATGACCTTTGTATTATTGAATATTGAAGCAATCCAGATAAGAAAAATAGGGTCGGGTCGTATCAGGAGGTCAAAGAACGAGCAAAAAACTGGAACTCAAATGGAAGAAGAAAAAGGTGTTTTAAAAATAGGTATTGAGCAACATTTTAGGTATTTTTGGATAACACTATTCGATAAATACTGCATAATGTACAGCCTCTTAAAATATTTATTTATCCACTGCCTTAAGTCAGAAGCTGAGACTTAACCGTGGTTATCGGTTATCTTGCACACTTACTTGACAAAAACTATGTGCTTATCCTGTTCTGCGTCTGGTAAGAAAATGTTGCTCTGAAGAGATATTAAGTTATCTTTAGTTCAAGATATTGCATAAACTTTAGCTGTTTATTGCAGCGCAATTCTCAGATATTATGCGTGGGCTATTAAATTATGTTTGTTAATAAGGTTTTGTCTCTGAGAAGTTGGTGATTTTTCGCAATATTCCAATTATTTTGATTCAGGTCATCATCATCGTTATTAGTGATCCCAGTTGACTTGGATCCCGGTGTCCGTTTTCTAGTCTATCCAAAAAAAATGATGCGGAATGGTGATGACCTTGATACAGCTGGAATCTGGCTCTCAAATTTCTTGTTGCGACGTACATTTCAATTTTTTTTGAAAATAATGAACTTTCCACCAGATACCTAAGAAAAAATAAAATATTAATGTATTGCTCACAATTGCCAAATATATTACTTTAGTTGCCGCTACACATTTGAAGATTTGATTTCTTTTTATTATTTTATACGAGGCTACTCCGGGACTAGCGATAGACAAGACACACTTTCAACCAACGGGCACAAAGAACACAAGTCTGCTAGTCTACTAGAATGAATTTTATGAGTATGGATGACTATTACCTAACCCGCTCCTATCAAAGCGCCACGTTCAAGAATGCTAATAAATAGAGCTGATTATACCATACCATTCCTACCACGCAAAGCATCCATTACTCAAATATAATAGCAAAAACTTGAAACAAAGCTGTCTATCGAACATCCACGCTGTCTCGTTGGTAATTACTGAAATGGATAATATTGGCTTCCACACAGTGCACGCAATAAATCACTTGAGAATCAGTGACGTTGCATCAATAGATTCAGCGGAAAGGTTTTGCGACTTGGATTATGTATATGTTGGAATGATTTGTACGAGAAAATATTCTGTCCAATCTGGTTAGACTAGTAGACCGTTGTATAAAGTCTGTGAAACTCTTTCATTGGTCTAAAGTTGGTGCTAGTAGGTAAAATTTAACTTCTGTTGTAATATCTTTTTTTTATAGTTATAAGCGGCAAACGAGCTGACGGATCGCTTGATTGATGGTAAGCAATTACCACCGCCCATGGACACAAGCAACACCACAGGAGTCAAAAGTGCTTTGCCGCCCCTTGGAGTTGGGAAAAGGGATAGGATGAGGAGTGGGATGAGGGTGAAGGAATAGGGGATAGGGCCTCCGGCACTCTCACTCACCGAACAAAACGCAACAGTTTAGGCACTGTTAATTTACGTCGATTTTCTGTGAGAGGGTACTTCCGCGGTAAAGCCATTCATGCTGAAATCAGCAAGGCTCTACTACCAGTATACGTACTACTACCAGTATATCTTCGAATACGAATGTATTTCTGTTGTAATTTATAAAAATTTCATTTGATAAAAGGTGATGTTTTAAAACCGCCATACAATTTTTTATACATATTGGGTTAATTTTAAAATTTCGTAAAGTTCTCAGATTTTATTTCTATTTTTCTTTTTATAATGTCAAGAAAGAGTTAAATACTATACTATATAGATCTAGTTCAGTTATATACAAAATAATCACCAGTACATCGTAATCAAATGGTAAATATACAATCTACTAAATAACTTTATTATTACACGCCTGATATTGATTTCTTGGAAAACCAATTAAAGATCTGAAACTTTGAGAAAAGTGTTAATCAATTATAAATGAGTAGCCATTTTTGCGACATTTGAAGTACCTTACTACCTTTAACGTTAATATTTCTAAGTTCGTTAATTTGCTGCGCAATAACGATATTTTTATTAAAACGGTATTCTGTTAGATTTTACTAAAGAATTATTTTTTAACATATTATAGTGTAAGTATGCCTATCCAGCTCTGTTAAATCCTTATTGATCCTTAGTGATCATTACAGAAACCATTAAACCTTATAGTTTTCGTTTTAAATATCTGTTAATACAATTCCTTCGCAAAATGATCGATAGTTGCCATTCCAAGTAGCTCCCCTTTTAAATTATTATCCTGTACGTCGTCATTTGCTACACCAAATTGTGCTTTATTTTATATCACGTAAGGGTGATATTGTCTTGAATTGTCTTTGAGTTTTCTGCACTTGAACACTGAGACAACTCTATGGATGATCTGTCAATACGGGAATCGAGGAATTTATCTTAGTTTGAAGTATAAAAGAAAGTACTAGCATGAGATGAAATTCCATATTATTGTTGTAATGAACTAGAAGTATTCTTTAAAATGAAATACTATAGGACATATTATATTAATTAATGAAAAATTAAATAATCCATACAATTAGTGTTATTTCAATTCAACGTGTATTCTGTGCATAAAAGCAAGAACATACCTGATGAAGCTTTTAACCAGCAAATTATAATTAGCTGTGTTCATAAACTCCATCTTTGCTTGAATCTTCTTTATATTAAGATTACCTATGTTATAACCCATCAATCTGATAATGACGTGTGGACAGACTGCGCACATTTAAAAGTAATTAGAACTCTAAGAATACGCCCATTTCTGCATAAGCTTTCAATCTTATCTCAAATATTGATAGGGCATCAGGCAAAAATATTTTGTTTCCTTTACACTGTGCAGCCCTATTGTAAACTGCACGCATTATGTAGCAGAAGTGCTTGTAGTGTAACATGTACTCGTTATGTGTCAAGTAAAGTTTGTGTTCAGTTAGTTTTGTCACGACACATTCTAACTAACTATTCCATTACTATTCTCTTATTTAGAATATCTTGTATTTTACTCGTAACAAAAAGATTCTATTACTATCTCGTAAAAATATTGTAAGAGAAAATCCTTATTATCCAGAACTTATTTATTTGTATATTCACGAAATTGAGAGAACTCTCACTTCTGGTGCTTTACCTAATCCTACTTCGGTACGGTAAGGCATCAAAGATTTTTAATATAAAAATGTCTCACTAAATAAACATCGAAAGTAATGGACGCTTTGCTAATATTCTGTGAAACCGGAGAAGAAAGTGTGAATTTTTTTAGTCCCGAGATAGCGCTAGATTAGATGGACGCTGATACTCATTTTAATTCTTCAACGCTGCTTCTCACGTTGGCGATCAGCACCAGTCATGCTATTATCAAAATAATACACAAAATAAGACAACTCGGGGAAATTTAGGCTTTTCGAAAGTACTGATTTATGGTCGTAAAATACAATACGAATTTATTTGACTGGCAATAAAAATAAGACATCAATTTATCTATTTATTCTTTAGTTTATCCAACTATTGATAACTAATTCTTCGAAATTGGTAAACTTAAATTAACAATATAATAGAAGAACGTCAGGAACACATAAATTATTCGCAATATCAATTGGAAAGAAAATTGCATTTGTACTTAATCATGATATTTGTTATTTAAACAAATAAGATGTTCTGTTGGAAACAATAGAGACTGCTGACGCATAGTTTAGTCTGTATCATAAACTAAATTGTTATAATAAAAATAAAATACCATCTTGCCTTTAGACTTGGTATAGCAATAAATTGGAATCAAAATTTAATTTCAAAACTTTTCAAAGATGTCAGGCTTGATAAACATCTTCTTATCTAAAATTAACGATTGAATTATATTCTATTTCTAGATATTCAATTTAGGTTTAGACATTATCAAAACTTTAGGAATTTACAATTTAAGGAATGAATTTACTTTTTTGTAACTTTATATTAGCGGCGATAGCCTAGTGGAGAGCCCGACGGACTGCTACGAAGAGGGTCTTGGGTTCGAATCCACGGCGCGCACCAATGACTTTTCAAAGTTATGTGCGTATTAAATTGTTAATTATCGCTTGCTTAACGGTGAAGGAAAACATTGTGAGGAAACCTGCTTGTCTGAGATTTCTCCATAACGTTCTCGAAAGACATATGAAGTCTGCCAACCCGCACTTGGCCAGCGTGTTCGACTATGGCCTTACCCTTCTCATGGTGAGAAGAGGCCCGTGCCCAACAGTGGGACAGTTTATATACAGGGCCGATGATGATGAACTTTATATTTAAGATTGGTAGGTATTAAATCGGCGGTTTGAGTACATTTTAAAAATCAACATTTTGATGCTCGTTGTGTAAACAATTCCCACCTGAGAATCAATGTGAAATTCTAGATAATTTGGAAAACAACGCTGTAACACAATTTACTAGCTATTTTACGCGCCATCTTTTTAAAATGATAAATACAAAAGTTTGTTTGAATGGGTGATTGTTAGTCTTTTACGCAAAACGACTAAACGGATTCTGATGGAATTTTCAGTAATATTGAGTACCTAAAAATACCATTTGTTGCAGTAACCGATATCTATAAAGATGTAGCCGAAACCTAGTTAAGGGTAGTTCTTCAGAGACAACATTTTCGATGTCTGTGGGATTATTTCTGTAACCAACTAACAAAACGATCTGTAAATTTTTTTTGTACAGTTTAGCTTTATCCCTATCTCGGCCAAATTATATATTTGAAATAATTGCAGTCTTTATTAATTTAAATATTTTTGTCTTGATACAAAATAAAAATATTTGAACCTAGTTCTTCTGATTCATATGACGTGTCCGTCTGCCATTTTCCGGTATAAAATAGTCGATGTTGCATTTTCCCTATGATAAATCAATATAAATTAATATATTATCGAGAGGAAATGAATAGCCCTCTTACAAAAAAAATATGTATTAGTTATAAATATCTTAATGTGTTTATGAATAAGAAAATAAGAAGTGTCCGGCGTATAATACTGATTAATATGACGTAAGCTGTTCTTGACCGTACTTGGTCGGGTAATGATTATGAGAGTCTGGTTTCCCGTGGGGGGAGCCAGTCGTGCTACGGACGACCTATAAGGCATACCTGGAGCTGGATGGCTTAGATGCCGGTGTTACGAAGGTAAATATCTGATTCATCTGTGCTTCGTTCAGGTGGCATGCTGATTACAATGCCTACTTTATAAAATTTATTTTATTATTTAGCAACTTCAGTCTACGTTACGAGAGACGCTTTTAAGTTATAGGTTCGTGTAGAAAAGTGTCAATACTAAAGTCTGTATGTATGATGAGTGATGCGTTATTGTAGGCAAAATCCTGATTCAACTGTGCCTGATTCGTCAAAAAACTATAGGTATGTAACATATGACCAGTGAGTTGTACCCGGAAAAAATCAAACAGAAAGAAAAATATATTGTAGCAATAAAGTATAATATTTTTTGTACCTAAGGAATTGATTGTACAAATATTAGTAAAAGTTGTTTTTTTGTTGTTATATTACAATATTCTCGCTTGCCCTATAAAATACAACTTTTTAGAGTTTCAGAAATAATTTTACGTGATATGATCACTGATAATCATTTTTATAAAAAAGATTATTGTAATAGTTAAAATATGATTGATTTCTTAATAAAGTTTTCAATTTTCATCTTTTGCTGATTCATCTGGGCACAAAATATTTGAACGTCGATATCTTGAAAACTACTTTATAAAAACGAGTCCCTCATTCAAATATGTTCTTTGGTATACCTATTTTCATATCAACATGCATTACAGAGCTGAAAGTGAAATTAAATTTTGGCCAGATGAATGAATCGAAGAATTAAATTTCGAAGAACTACCCTTAACTATAATGCAGGTGATGTTAGAAAATAAACCCTTTTAATAAACTATTATTAACTCTTCAAAACTCTCATTTTATGTAAATATCAGAATATTCTGGAGTTTTAACTAAGCCATGCCTTCGCTACCATCATAAGGCGCAAAGTCTACGGCACTGACTTCATTATGATACAGTTGGTAAATTACGGCGGTAACATAATATTACGCGACGCGTGCTTCAGATATCTGGAGGAATTACTCAATACAAGCATGTGTGTAGTATATGCTATAGAAATAGATAAAATGTGTAACATACATTTTAAAACTGGACTGCCTCCGTGGTGGACTACCTCCGTGGTGGACTGCCTCCGTGGTCCAGTGGATAGCGTATGCAACTGCTGATCGGAGGTCCCAGGTTCGATTCCCGGGTCGGGCAAAAGTTTTCCGAATTCTCAGTAGCAGCATGGAGTCTCGTGTTGTGCCCGGTAACGGCAATAGGCTCGCGCCCTATTACGTGGGACCTAAAAATGCATGGCGAAATGTGGGTGTAATAATACACCTCTGCCTACCCCTTCGGAGATACAGGCGTGAGTCTATAAAATACATTTTAAAACAATACCATACAATTTCAACCTTTTTTCTTTTCTTTCATTATCCTCGTTCTAGTGCATCCAATTTTTTCGCTCAAAAGTCCATTTAGAGACCAATAAAATACACATATGAATTTTGCCGCTGAGAGATACTTAGTCTTACCTCCGCAAGATAAAATGTATAGCCATATTCCATAGCTCAGACTAGGAACAGTTTATTCAAGGAATAACCCCAGAATTACTGCCAAAGATCAGTACAACAGCCGACGGCCTAGCGTGCTTCCCGATAGTCTGAAAACTATTTATAAGCATTTCTTAAAGTCAAAACACTTCGGTGTTGAATGTGCGTGGCAATCTTTCAGTCCTACCACTATATTTTCGCTGCTCTTTGTATTTCTACAAATATTTATGTCATGTATATTACAAAAGACGTCACTTGTAATAGCATAAGAAAAAGCCAGTTTGTAATAAGATGAAACATAATATTATGGACAATCAAAAAAACATGCATGAAGTCAGAACTCTGCAACACATGATTTTGCAGGATTTGGATATTTTTATGATTTGTTGAATGTAGTTTAAAATTATTTATCTCTGATCATATCATTGTTCACTTGTCACCTTCGCAAAATTCTTTAACCTATTGGTTGCTGATACATCTATACTACTGAGCTATAGTGTTTTATTATTGTAGTATTCGCAAGTTTTGTTTTTTTTTTCTTTCATTTATAAGTGACGCAAAGTGTACTGGCTGTATCAGCAGTAATCATGGTACCACAAATTGTAAAATTAAGATTCTGTTTAACAAAGCAATATTAAATAAGATTCTGTTTTCAAAAGAGTGGCATGAGTTTCTTCCAGGCTCTTTTCATAGCCCTACCATCCCGAATCTGGTTGTAAAAAAAAAGAATTGATCGTTCATAAGCGTTGCTTTTGTAACCTATATGAATAAATGAGTTTGAATTTGAATTTGCACTGCCGTAATTAGGGTAACGTTAGCATTTCCCTTAAAGTCAATTACAGAACGGTAATCTACTCGTAGATAAGTGAAATAGTAGCTTGTGGTCAATATTTTCTCAACTATTCGATAGCTGCATAGCCTTAGATCATTAGATAATAATATATATTATTATCTAGTGATTTAAATAATAATATACCTACTGAATAAATTTTAAATAATCTAATGTCAGTTTCTGTTTTGACATTCGTATTTATAGTGTGTCATTTATATTTTTTAAATATACCTACTTCAACGCATAAAAATACCTGTGTTGTTAGGGACTTCACAAACTTACAACCAAAGGATATAAAGAAAATTCAGCCTCGGGACGAGGATTAGTCGACCACGCAAAATTAAGTTGAAGCCACAACTCTGGTACAATGTTTAGCGGTGAGGCCGTTATCTAGACCACAAGGCCATCAGTCTACGCAGTCAAACGGACGAACAATCATCTTAGCATTTCGAAAATTGTCGTTCTTAATGACTATTTTAAACAAATACAAAGCAACAATTTAAAGGTTTTTCTTGCTTTATATTTTAACGCAATCAGTTGTAATCTCTGAAGACTGCCTCCGTGGTCCAGTGGATAGCGTATGCGACTGCTGATCTGAGGTCCCGAGTTCTATTCCCGGGTCGGGCAAAAGAGTTACTGGGTTTTTTCGAATTCTCAGTAGCAGCACGGAGTCTGGTGATGTCCGGTAACGACAATAGGCTCGCCCCCTATTACGTGGTACCTAAAAATTAATTGCGAAATGTGGGTGTAATATTACACCTCTGCCTACCCCTTAGGGGATACAGGCGTGACTATATAAAAAAAAATCTATGCCATTTTCAGTAGCGAATGAAGTTACTTCAGGGAACTCTAAAATATCAAAGTAACTTTTAAGCTTACGAAGTAACTATATCAGCTAGTGTATATTAAAATATTTTTCTAGTTGCCAAGCTCATACACATCCACTTCCAATAACAATGCAATACTCTAAAGATATTTCTTTTCACGTTAAAACAATATATCGTGTGACAATATTTCCTCCTGCAACACTCTTCGAAACACAAGCTGTGCCATTCCACATTACTTTTAAAACAGAATCCATTTCTAATATTGACTCTGTGCACAGTCACGCCATCTCGCGTGATTCTAGTGCAATTACAAGAGCTGTGCTGTATCAAAGAGAACATTAATCTCTTTATTAGGATTTGGGATTTTGATCGATTGAATTGGGATCAAAATGAGACGGTTCGGTGATTTATGAAGTAATAAAAGCTAGTGACTGATTGACATGGTATTATGGCAGCATTTTGAGCAGTTTTGATGGAGCAGTTCTTTTAATGGGCAGTTTGTCTAAGACAGGTGGTCTTATTCTGGGTTGTTTTATTTGCGATAGCAAGAGTAAAAAAGACAAATAATTTACCGTCTCTGTTTTGCAATAAAGCATGATTTTATCAAGTTACATGCATCGTATTTTAAGATGGAAAGTCATCAGTCACATGAAAATAAATTATTTAGCGTTACTTTCTTGTTGAATGCTCTTACTGGCAATCTTTCCTATTTTTCTTTTATTTCACGTTATTTGTAGAAATTTCTCGCCACGTGTGACGCCTCTGTGCGAAGCGTATGCAAAATAATAATCCATGATTTCTTGATTGTCATTCCTGTCATCTGCCCCACAAAACAGCCAAGACAAAACAAAATGAACCTGCTTTCGCCAAACTAACATCTGACAAAATTTCGCCCATTCCCATACCAACCAATTTTATCCCCAAAGATATGTACCATATACTATGTACGTTGAATAAATATTTCAACTGGAAGTGTCTGTTGACTCGGGGCTAAAATGTTAGCGATCAGCCGATTGCTGTTTTAAGATCTTATGCAAATAACTTCCCATCGGAGGCACAAGTTTGTCGCGCTACCGTCGATCTTGATATTTACTGGGCGGTTCGAGGGAATGGATGAGGTATCTATAAAATGTAGGATATGCTTAAGTAAAAAAACAAACATTTTGTAGTGAGTCTTGTTTTGAGATCATAGCAAACTGGATAAAAATGAGCATAAAACAATGACAATGTACGAAGAACAACTGCATTTTGATTAAAATGACTTCAAATTACTAGACGTTTGCAAATAAAGACGCAAATGGTTTTACATGAGTGAGGTAACCATCACGAGTTACTAGTGAACATTGTACGCCGTCCTGAATTCTACGTCGTGGCTGCGGTGGAACTTTCTCAATGCAGAATCTAAGGAAGAAAGTTTTATATACATAAGTGAGGACTTCGTCTGGCGGGACTGGGGGGTGACAAGGCAGGATAATTCATACTTTGTGTGATACCCCTCTTATCTCGTCAATTGTTTCTTGCATATGCGGCACAGGGTGCCTGCGAAAGCCATTGTTGTTTCAGAATTCTGATTGCCCGTTATATAAAATCACCAATGATATGACGAGACGACGCAGCAATTATAATAGAACATTCCTCTTAGATTGTCACACCATAAAATATATTCACGCCTTTTATCCCCGAACGGGTAGGCAAAGGTGTACTACACACCTACACTTCGCCAGATATGTTTCGGTCCCAATGTAATAAAGGGCGAGCCTATTGCCATCTACCGGGCACATTGTTAAGCGAGCGATAATTACCATTTTGAATACACACATAACTTCGAAAAGTCAGAGGTGTGTGCCCGGGGTAACTGGGGATCGAACCCGAGATCATCATCTCGGCAGTCGGTTACGTACACCACTGGGCTATCGTCCCACTTGTCACACCACTACCCATTAAATGGTCATAAAAGTGTCTCATATCACAATACCACATCCAAAATATTTATTCTACGTCGAAGCTACTTGAAAAATCGATGCCACCACCGACGGCGCCTTTTCCGTGTTTATCTTAGAATATTTTTGCAGATTTATAGACTGATCTTCGCTCTGTATTGCTCACTCGATTTCAGATAAGTGAGATGTTAGGCTGGCACGATTAAATTGATTTTACTGCATATTGTGCGCTCGAAGTCATGGGGGTATTACTAATAATAATATTGCTCTTTCGAAAAAGAATATTATTCAGGCTTGGAAAGGGAATGCAATTTAAATTTAAAGCAAAGCGGATTTGAGATGATGTTACTGTTGAAAAAAGATTACAATTAGTAAGAAAAATTTACAAAATAGAGTCGATCAACCTAAACTTCACTTCTTAAACTGTCACATACTACTATCCTACTTCGGAAAGCATGTTGAGCCGTCGTTCCCGGCTGTCATGAGGGTCTTTGACAGTAGTTTTAGGCAGTCAGCCTTGAATATACTGTCCCCGTTTTAACGTATCGCAAATGCGGTGGTTAGATGCCAGTCGCTCTGTGGAAAATGTGTGAGTGTGGAAAATACTCTGTTTAGAAAGCGGTCCTTGTGCTTCAAGGCGTAAAGATTGGGTGCAACCTTAAAAATGCTGGGTCATTGATGACGTTTTATTAATATCAGTCTGAAGTTCGGGACTCAAATTTTTATATTGCACTTCTAATCTAAACTGGTAGTACTTCAGTGTTTACTAAAAACTTTTCTTATAAAAAACATACAGTCACTACAATTTCTTCAGCATCTGTTAAAAGCATCGCTTGGCAGATATTGCCTCATTTACATTTAATTATGTCATCAGTGTTTGTTTAATAGACTCAGCAGTCAGATTTCATTCGACTCCTTGAACTGAGTGGGTAGTTATAAATGTGGCTGTTTGCGCAGTTAAGTGAACGTAATGTCGCTAAGGAATGGCTTGAAGACATGACGGTTCAAAATGGCAGACATGGAGGTCTTGGACGTTTTGTGTCTTGGCTGATAGGTTTTTGCAACAACTAATGTTATAAAATTATCGGTAACTTTCTTTTAAACATAGATTTTAGGTAAAAAATATTAAAAAAGAAGAAAGAGTAAAATGTTGTACTAATAAACATTTTGTGTCGTACATAACTTAGTCCCAAATCAAAATAAATTAACAAAATCAAAATTTAGAACAAAACTGATTAAAGCATCTATGTATTGAAATTAAACATTTAAAGTATTATTTCACAGAGTTAAACAAGTTCAATTCTTTGGTATAATCTAGGAAGTTTTACTTTAATTATTCATTATTTTAATGACTGCACGGTTGGCGTAGTGGTTTAAGCGGCCGCCTCACCGCTTGACACTGCGCTGAGTGTTGTGGGTTCGACCCCCACCCGAGGCAACACTTTGTGTGATTCATAAATTATTGTCTCGAGTCTGGGTGTTCATTGTGTCCGTTAGTTATATGTTTGTAAAGTCCCCCGCGACACAGGATTTAGTCACTAGGACTAAATCCCGTGTTGCGGGAGTTGTCTTTTTAAAAAAGAAAGAAATAATTTTCTTAAGCTTATCAGATGCTAAATCTTATAATCCTTAAGGTTATAACACTTATAAGCCGAATTACAGTAAAGCAATTATATTCTACCACAGGCAAAACACAGTCTATTCCGAACTAAGCAGAGCTTGAACTATTGGTATTATATAATTGTTAACATACATGTACATACTTATTTTCTTTATAAATACACACCAAGACAAATATCCATATCTGGACACCTATCATATGTATGACTTGAGCGGAAATCATACTGGTACATCACAAATTACTTTTACTATTGAGCCGGGATAATGGAATAACGGGATTTGGATCATGATGTTGAGCCTTTCTAAATTATTTATTTTATTTGAGTGTTTCTGTAATACCAGATTTCCAAATTACAGATGGCAAAGGATTTTAATTTGACCCGTGCGTCACAAACACCAGTATCTACGGCGAGATTGCAGCTGCACTTTCCTGTCTTAACTGAATTTGTATTCGTGTTATTTGTACAAATTAACTTTGGCTTAGATACTTGTATCAAAGTGAAAATAGGTGTGTATAGAAAACTTGCATTGGTTATTGCGATAGTCCACGAAAATATCACTAATATTTGACTTTGGAATTCTTCTTATTGTATGAGAAGTTTTTTGTATTTCTTTCATAATATTTGTGCATTTTAAGCCAAAGTAATATTACAAAAGAAATTACAAATATGTCCAATAAATAATATTTTGCATCAAAGTACGGTTACGGTACAAGACTAAACAGCTTACTCTACCAATCCAAATATAACATAAACGTATCGTTCCGAAATCCCTCAAAAAATCAAACCATCATTCAACAAAACGGCCATTCAATATCCACCATAACTCCCCTAAATCACCCTATAGAGAGGTAAAAAACACTTCCGTTCCATCGCCGATAGCGGCTCTATGAAAGACCAGTGCAAATATTCTATGGAACATTAGCATATGAATGATACTAGCTAAAAAAGCCTTCGAACCTCTCAGGTGGCGAGAACGCTTCGGAAATAGGTTCGGATGCAGCCACCGTGAGTTTTCTTTGGTTTAAAGAGTAAATGGCGCGATTTGATTTTGTGTATTTTGGAGGGTAGTTTGATTAATGTGGTGGATGACTTAAGAAGGACAATTTGTTGGAGCATTTAGGGTTGTCAGTCGGAAAAAATGTCAGTGTTGTGCATGTAGGTTTGTGTTCATCAAAGTGGTAGGAGGCACTATGATGAACCTTTTAAAATTAGTTCTAAATTATTGTCTTTCGGGTTATGCGCTGTGCACGTGTATACTGTATATATGTGTTTACACACAAGCGTGCACAAAGTACACGGATGTATAAACAAAATTGCAACAGTGCAGTGGCGTAATATCGGAGACTAGAAACAAAAATAGTAAGGTAAAGTCAATGACGAAATGAAACTTTAAATTAGTTCTAATAATTATTTTCTCTATAGCTTCCTTTATTTTTATGTTTCTTTATAATAGCTATGTTGTCCTTTGCTAAAGATGATTTATTTTTGATGATCCAAAGTTCAACATAAATAAATCGATTCCTTTCATTATACCAATAATTACCGGTCATCAGTTATTTTTTTATGTTTTTGTTGCCTTTTTCTCTGCCATTGGCAGAATATTTGATTCTGCCAATGCCAAATGCCTGTCCTTGTTCTAGCGTTGGCCTAGTTGAATCCAAAACTTTTCACTTTGAAGCCTGGAATCCGCTATATAGCTCCCGTGTAAGTAAATTTGAAGTCGAAAGTGTTACCTAGATCCATAAATCATAACCAAAGTTCTAGTAGTTAATGAAACATAAAACTACTCCAAGAAATGTTGTTCTTGGTTGTTAAAACCTTTTGACGGTAGTTTGTAAGTAGGTAAATATCTAGAAATTAAAATAATCTGTGCAAGATCAAAAAACAAAATTTGTACAAAGCAATTTGTAAATAACGGGCGTACCTAATTACAAACTTCTTGACCGGGACTGTACTAATATGTAGCTTCATTTAAATGAAGAATCATTGACCTCAAACTGAATTAATCTGCAAATCAAAATCATTAGAAAAAAATCTTATTGAACACAGTATATTTATCTAGTTTAAATAAACACTCTTGCATTATTTTAACTACATATTTTAAAGTAGCAAACTTATAACCAAAGGTAAGAACGGGAAGGAAGGTACACGACGATTGCTAATGCAAAGATTCTATTTCTGGAACTGCTTCCCTTATAACTGAAAATACATCCTTAAAACATTACCTTTCCTTTTGGCTTCGCCGTAGTCGGGTAAAAATATTTTTTTCGCAGCAGAGGATAGTTAGCAAAGGAACCTATCAAATATTACGAAACACACGAGATTTTTTCAAGTTAACCTGCGCCTTTTATGTTAACGTCCATTCGTAACCGACAGAAACAATTTAGGGGTTAAAAACTGCAAATTGCAGACTACAAAACCAATGCCCCGCTATCGCCTGTCTCTTGCCATCGCTCAGACAAAGACCATGCGGGGCACGTATACTCCAGAACGACGCGACTGCACTGATTCCACTCTTTTTACTTTCTCATTGATAGATAGATTCGATTCTTTTATTAGGCGTCTCACTACTTCAACGGTATCCCTTTGTAGCGGTCTCTAGTTCACACTCTTTCGTAATTGAATTTAAAGTTTATTTTAGATCATATCTGGACTCTTTTGTTGGAAAGAGGAGCTGATTTTGTTTGGTTTGTATTGTCTCGGTATTGGAACATGTGGAGTTGGTATAGCATGGAATAATGTAATGTTTTTGTGTTGAGATTGATCAAATAGACATTAATGGAGTTTTATACAGTAAGGAAAGACAATTAAGGAACTCTATAAAAAATGTCTCCAAGTCATACTTAGTGTCACTTACCATTCAGGATCCGCAGGCGTAGTCTCTTTCACTACGCGCATTATACGACACAATCCTCCAGGCAGAACACTCTTACCCTCAAGACTAAATCTTATAGTACCTAACTTGAGAAAAGCCGATTCCCTTTTATGATCCTTGTCAGTATAACTTCATAGTATAGGTATCGACACAAGAACTTTTGTTTGAAACCTCATACCCTAAGAAATTCCTTATAGAAAACCCTAATGATGCAAAAATCGTACCTACAATCGATCAGAAATGGAAACGAAAAGTCAAGGAAAATGCATTTTACAATGAACAGCACGCATCAATAAAAAATGTTATTTTTTACGTACCTACCCGTTACGGAAAATGAGTGTTGTGTTAGTAAAATACAATAATTTTATGCCTAACTGACTCGTCATAAATATGACATTTCACTGCTATTAAAATGTCAACTAATTGCAGTGTTGCAATCAATGGTATTGTAAGAAAAAGGTGGCTGCAACATTCCGCCTTGGAAAAATTAAACATTCTTTTATCATCTTCATCATCATCAGGACCTATATTTATATTAAAATCGGCCAACTGCTGGGCATGGGCCTCTTCTAACCATGGGAAGGAACCACCACTCTGCTCAAGAGCGGGATGGTAGACATTACGTGTCTATTTTAAATGTTCTCACGATATTTTCTTCACCGTTTAGCTAGCGATGTTAATAATTCACCAACTTACGCAAATTATTTACGAAAAGCCGTTATGCGCGCCGCGCGCCGCCGTGGCTTAGCAACTCGAAAGACCTCTCTGTGTAGAAATCTGTTGACGTCTGGACTATGCCAATTCTATTGAAAAATATATTTCATATAATATCGACCAATCGCACACCACATATTTTTAAGGGCCAAATAACCAACATTTCCCCTATAGCTCGAAACAAACAAATGACGTCCAACATAAATAACGTTTTCAATTAGATATATTTTAAAACAAAAAAACATGGAGTAAATAAGTTAATAAAATACCCAATATATCGTAACGCTTAAAGCGTACGATAAAACCACTGAATCAAATAATCCAACGCAATAAAATTTTAAACTGCCCCAGAAAATATTAAATACAACAATAAATTATTTCTTTGCCAGTTTTCTGTTCCAATTTGCTGTGGACCGTTTCAATAAATATCGAAAACGTTCTTATTGGAAGTGTTAATAATACGCAGGTTGTATTGATACCTACTTTTATTATGAAGTAGGTTTTACTCGCGGTACTGCTGGGTATAAAGTTTGGACTAGGTCTTGCTTTGGTAGTCGGCCAACTTGCTGAGTCTAAATAACTCTTCATATCAACCACAACTATAAACAGTGATATCCATATATTTTATGGATGGATGTAGATTATCGACATTCCTCTATTTTCAATACGACTAGGTTTACACAACATTTTTCATACAAACATTCGTTCCCTATTTTAGACATTTTTAATTTGAAAAATAATTTGTTTGCCTCCGGCTTTTCAATAATATACTTATGCTAAACTGCATTAAAATCACTTTGGCTAGTTAGTTGTGAAAGTGTAACAGACAGCGGACATTCGCATTTATGTTATTATTTGTTCTGATCTGATTCTGATGTTAGATTGAAGTCAATTCACACTTAAGAACACCCAGACTCGAAACAACAATTTATGCATCACACAAAGTGTTGCCTCGTGTGAGGATCGAACCCACAGCACTCGGCGCAGTGTCAAGCGGCAACCGGCCGCTTAAACTAGTACGCCAACCGTGCTGTCAATATGTGTAAGGAAAGTTACCAATGATATAATACGTTTCTGATATGAAAAACCGTTATATTAATAGGCTTGAGCGCTATGAATATCCTAAAAATAATGAATAATTGAATTAGGTATATTAAAATTTAATTTGAGAATATTATTATCATTTATTAGAGATGAATTTGACATTTCGTAACTTCCCTTTACTAAAAATATATATCCCGGAATATTCTTGGCGCTAAGACTTACAAAATTGGTAACTTATCTCAAAAAGTTATTCAAAAAGGCACACACCTATGACTTTTCGAAGTTATGTGTGTATTTTAAATTATTATCGCTCGCTTATTGATGTGCCCGGTAGATGACAATAGGCTCGCCCTCTATTACATTGGGATCAAAACATAACTGGCGAAGTGTGGGTGTGTAATACACCTCTGCCTACCCCTTAGGGGATAACAAGCGTGAAGTTATGTTATGTTTTCTCAAAAGTAGAAATTCAAAATCTGAATAATACACCCAAAGCAACTAAACCAACCCTAGACACCGCTCACAGCTCTATAAATATTTAAAGCTACCATTTTGGTTTACGTTCAGTGCCCAATAATCCCCTCTGAAACCATTATGTTAACAAAGTCGCCACCCAAAGATTTTCATAAATAATCATAGATAAGTCAATGAGATCAAAAAGAGGCGGTACGCCCGCAATAATATACGTACATCGTGTGTGCACAGATTAAATATGTGTCAGAGTTTTAAGCCCGCTTGTTTGGCTACTGGCAAATGGACTAATCTATAGTAATATTATAAAGCTAAATAATTTGTTCGTTTGTTTGAACGGGCTAATCTCAGGAACTACTAGTCTGACGGAAAACTCGACATCAAACCCTATACGACTGCTTCGTTGGTCTCGCGGCATAAATATGCGCGTGGGATCGGGAGGTCCCGGGTTCGATTCCTGGGCCGGGCAGTGTTATTGAGTTTTTCTGTCACGAAATTCTCAGTAGCAGCACGGAGTCTGGAAATGTGACCGGTACGGCAATAGGCTCGCCCCTTATTACGTGGGACTAAAGTATATCTGGCGAAAAGTGGGTGTAGAAATACACCTCTGCCTACCCCTTCGGGGATAAAAGCTGTGACGATATGTATGTATGTGTATGTATGTATGTACTAGTCTGATTTGAAAAAATAATTCAGTGTTAGATAGTCCACTTATCGAGGAAGGCTATAGTCTAACATCACGCTATAAACCACGGAAGCGGAGCAGTAGCCATAGATAACGCGAGTGTAACCGCAGGCTCATCTAGTGTACTGTTAAAGTCACACATTTTGCACGTCTTACATTCGGTTTAGCTGTACCGCTGTGTAACTTGAATGTTATTTGTCTAAGAACTTTGAGTAAAGTAGCGGCTATTTATTTATGTTTGATTAATAATGTATACTAGATTTGCACAGTAGGCACTAAAATCTTGTTTAGTTTACATATAGTTGTGTGGCTTAAGTCAAATGGCTTACGGCATCTCGTGATCATACATGAAACCCTAAAGGACAAAATATAGTAGTTATAATTTGATTCTTACAACAAGTATTTATGGAAACATCATTTACATAGCGCCCGTCGTAAGATAGAATTGCTTGAGCGGTATCGTGAATCCTTGCAAAAGATTATGCTACTCTATGGATTTCTCTAGTTTGTCTTTTAGATCCGTATAAAAATTACACAGATAGACAGAGACGTTCAGTACTCAGGATACCTCTGAACGATTAACTTAGGGATTTTGGAAGGGACAATTGGTGGGAAGGATGTACGACTCGTTTAACTTTAGCCCCATGTTATTTGGAAGACGATATTTTAGTAAAAATTATATTTGAACCTATTATCCGCAAAAATATACTGTTATTCAAATTAAGGGAATTTTATGATAATAATTAATGACTACTATTTCAGTAACACCCAATGAGGTTCTCATCTTCTGAAGATGTGTAGTTTGTTTGTTTGTTTTTCGCGGGAGTGTGTGGCCAACTCTGGTGTCGGAGTTTTCAGACCGCCCGAAGGCCTCCGACATGGCCTAACGATTCTTACCCTGTGACAAGAACCGGGACCGACAGCTTTACGTGCCCTCTGAAGCATAGGAGCACTCAGATGTAAATGCCACACGTGGTCACCCATCCAAGTGGAGACCTGTGCAAGCGTTAAAGATGTGTATTAACGGCAGTATTTAAAGCAATTAGATTTCGTTATTAACAACACACCAATCAATAAAATAAATTACTTAAAGAAGGTACCATTACTCTCTGTCTTTAAACTACTCTACGCCCAGCATCACTTAAGCCGGCGCAAAACGCAAATAGTCTGTTAATATGTTTACCAGTTACAGATTTAAATGAATCGCTTTGAGTAAACAAACGTTTGGACCATAATGGGAGACGCTTTGACTTACGGTGTATTGACAAGTTGGAGGTAGGCGTAAAACTTTTGTTAATAATAATATGTCTGTGCGGTCCATCTAATAGATCAATTTATCACTTTAATATTGAAAATACGCTGCGCAGCGATGGCCTAGTGGAAATACCAACATACTGTCATCCAGAGAGTATCGGGTTCGAACCTACGGCGCGCACAACTGACTTTTCGGAGTCATGTGCGTATTAAATTGTTAATTATCGCTTGTCTCGTGCCTCGGAGAGCACTTCAAGTCGGTCCCGGCTGTCATGAAAGTCTTTGACGGATCGGAGCTATGCTCCGCATTTCAGAGAGAGAAACATTGACAACACTGTCAGGATTTGTATCCTAGTAAGAGACAGTTTCGTCGGTAATTTGCCGATCTCTAAACAGCGTGAAGCTAACAAACAATTTCTAAAAAGAAATATTTTGTACAAATTTAGATTCGGATCAATTAAAATCCACTCCTAACGTAAAAAAGGTAAAAAATATTGTTCACCATTTTAGGTGGACATCTTCCAATTCATTCCGTTTCTCTTTCAACAGTATAAATAGACTTTCATCAACTCATTAGAATTGATGTTCACAATAACTCTTGAGGACATCACAAGAAGTGATGATAACTTCTATTCCCAACACTAATTTAAGCCGTCTAAACCTCCGCGACTGAATTCCCTCGGCTAGTCGCAAGTCCCTGCGTTACAATTTATTTTGCGCCAGAGCGGGCGCACTCATTTATCGGTTCAATAAAATAAATCAGGCCGAGTTTAGTCGCGGCGACGTTTACGCGCAGTTGACACGTCGTTTCTGGTTAGGCCGGCTGCACGAGTGCGTTTGTCTTGGGTGATTTAAGTTGATCCTCTTTCTCTGTTGTTTCGCTTTTGAGTCTTAGGTGTGAAACTGTGCTAAGAGGCGAGCATTACGGCTACCAGTCGCATTTCTACGAGCGTGGCTAAATGAAAGACCGCAGTGGGCACCCGACAGTGCTGGTAGTGGAAATATAATCATTAGTGTGTGCTTGTACAATTTACAATAGAACTTCATACTTTTTACGCACAGGGGTCGTCTGCTTGCAGAAATTCTCGGGTTCGAAGCCACGCATGATATGCACGCACGCACGTGCATTATCGTTAATTTATAGAATAATAAAATAAATTAACATCTTAATGGAGCTATGAAAGCATTTTTATGTTGATGTATGATAATAAAGTATTTAAGTAGGCACCTACTCGGTGGGAAATAGTAGGTATTCTGTGAAATACATACTCGTCGTATATGATGAGATGCTAATACAAGACTTATACGTAAATAATCATGTTTTTAATAAAATTATACGCCTATATTGCCTTCTGCAGTTTCTTAACAATATGGCTGTGTGATACGGACAGACAGACATGGCGAATTTTTAAGGGTTCCACTTTTTGCCATTTTTGGCTACGGAACCCAAAAAACTAACACGGCATCGTAAGGTTGCATTTGAAAATATATGAACATTGGTGCATAGGGCTCCCACCAAGAACTTCGGGTCCCAACCCAACCTCACCTGCAAGTGGTGCACCTGCCGATCAACGGACGAGGCTCTGGCAAACAAAATATCCCGATAAGCGGCAATAGGCTCGCCACCTATTACGTGGGATCAAAACACTGGCGAAAAGTGGGCGTTTAATATGCCTCTGCCTACCCCTTCGGGGAAACAGGCGTGAGTCTATGTATGTATGTATGAACATCAAATCAGACCACCTCCAAAAAAAAACTCCAATCAATAAAAACAGCCACACTGCAACTAGCCTAAGCAACAGTAATCTCGACTCAAAATAGAACCGTTTCCAACATTCTCTTGAGTCAAATTATTGGTGTATCTACGAAACTTCGTTACCTAACGTTTCACCAGTTTTTTGTTTACATTCCCACATAATATACAGCTTCCGATCCCGATGTGATTATTGCGCATCTATTTTGTTTAACTACAAACTGTCTTTTGAACATTCTTGTGAAGAAAATGTAGAATTGAGCACAATGTCCAGCCGTTTAAGATGTGAGAAATGTCTTTGAAGAACAATAATAATTAATCTTTTCAGATTTATTTTAGTAAAAAGTGTGTACCTGTGCGGGACGAATGGCTATTGTGTTCATTTGCAAGTTTGACGTGCAAAACTAGACTTTGCTAGCAGCACCAACCGCGTGCTTGTACACTTAAACCTTCCTTAAGAATCGCATTATCTGTTACCGTAATTCGTACAAAAATCTTATAGATACTATTTTGTAGCTAAAATTGAAATAAATTGAGTTGTATTATACTACCATTATAATATCTTCCTAATAATATTGTAACACAGACAGACTATACATCAGATTTGCTACACTCTCACCTCCATAGGTGCCGTGATTCAGAAACTATAAAATCGTGCCTTAAGGTGAACTAAGTTGTTCAGCATGCCCTAGAAATAGATCGTCACGAACTCACCTAGATGCCTGCGAAAAGGTATGGTCTGATCAAATCACGAAGACAAATATGGAGTCTTAGAAGGCAATAAATTATAGAACGGGTAATGAAAATGCTTTTGTCTGTGGTACAAGATAATAAATTCGTAGTTAATATTTTTTTAGAAGTAATTTAAACACGATATCCTAGTAGAAAGACCGACAGATTGCTACGCATAGGATCTCAGGTTCGAACCTACGGCGCGCACCAATGACGTTTCGAAATTAAGTGCGTATTAAATTGTTCATTATCGCTTGCTAAACGGTGAAGGAAAATATCGTGAGGAAACCTGCATAATATCTGAGAGTTCTGCATAATGATCTGTCTTTTGAATATTCTTGTAAAGAAAATGTAGAATTGAGCAGAATGTCCAGCCGTTTAAGATGTGAGAAATGTCGTTGAAGAAGAATAATAATTAATCTTCGTGATTTGATACGACAAATGTGTAAAGTCTGCCAACCCGTACTTAACGAGCGTGGTGGGCTTACCCTTCTCATAGTGACAAGAAGCCTATGACGGTCAGTAGGACAGTAACAGGGCTGATGATGATGATTTAAATATCTTGGGAGTCAATCTCCACCACTATTTGCCAAACCTATTTTAAATGTCGAACTTTTATTTTGCAATTTTTCGGTACGATAAAGACCACTTGTTTCATCTACCTTTGAAGGGACTAGGCCATAGTGACATATTATTAAATAAACATAAGATATTCCTGTACTGCGTTATTGTTTCTAGTTAAATCGGTAATTTCGATATTTTGCAGTAAGACGTAACAGTTTTAGTTTTTCTTAGAAATACTTACATGAAAATATTTGGCTAATGCTTTGCTTATAAACTATGGCTTATAAACTGTTTCACTCCGCCATGTTTAACAATATTCATAACAAATCCATCATAGGATGCACAGTTATTAATATTATTTTCAATTCAGAACTGGCATTTAGTTTTATTCATCTTACACGCTCAGCCGGCTGAATACATAACATTTATACTTCAGCTACTTTATTCACCATTCCCTTACAAGAAAACACCCTTTGTTCCTATTATTTGAAAGCATTTCTGCAGCAAACAGGATTTTACTTGATCCAAATATCCTTTGTATCCGAAATAATATTCAAGCTCCAAGTTTCACACGAAACGTTGCAACTCCGAAACAATTGGATATTGCAAATGCAACGTAACACCACAAAAATCCCTTGGAAACCCATCAAAATTTGCATGCTATGCAAGACAATCACTTACTCTAAGTAATTGGCAAGCAGCGTTTAGATAACCAATCAAAGGCTTGTGACCTCAAAGACTGTGACGCTGCAGTTAAAATTCAACTTAAAGATTATAAAGCTAAGGTTGAAGATGCTATAGGTCATGGTGCTGAGATGTAGGTAATACAGAGATGGGAAGCGAACGTAGAGGCCAGATATCGGCCTAACAATGTAATTGAATATCGGAGTTTCAACCTCAATTGACCCAGATATGGCAAATTCCAACTTGATTTGTGCGAAGGAGTTTTCATGTATGTAGAAAGGCTATGAAGAGGTTAGAAGTTATTATTATGATTTCGGGGGTGAAGTATTTAATGGAAACTGGGGTATATGCTCTGATTTGGTTGCCAAAACTTGCCGTACTATTACGCTTGTTGCATACAAAATAAAACTATGTTACCTCTTTATGTCCTCGGTTGTCTGTAGCGAGAATAAGGTCTTTTGTAATATATTAAAACACAATTATACATAACTTTATTAAGCTGGAGTCAGTGCAGGGAGTAACAAGAGAGAGATAATTATTATGCTAGTCTATAGGTAGGGTATATAAACTAGATTACTTAATTTTTTACTGTAGCTGAGCAGTATTTTTGTGAAAGGATAACAAACAGCCATTAATCTACATTTGTATTAGTATAGGAAAATATGTAACATCAAATATTTATATATAGTTGAAATATTTGGCAATGACTGACGAGATTTGTTTTGTATTTTTATAACAGCTTCAGTGGCAAAGTACGCTTCAGTGTATATAACGGAGATGAATGAATGTGTGGTTGATTCTAAATTACTTTTCTGATCGAAATAAAACTCTGTCTGTGGTTTTTTCAGCTTGCGTATGACACACCCTTCCGCCATTCGATTATTTGTTTCGAGTTGATCGAAAAGGTTATCTGTAATTGGATGTTTTTTTCCAAACAAATATTCAAACAGGGTCATTTGTTCAAAGCGAGCAAAGTGATATACAAATAAACAAACAAAATATTATTAATACAGTACCTAAAGGTCAGTATTTTATTTATTACATATTATAGGAAGTTTGATTCAGATTGCTTCATTGGTATTTAAAATATTTTACTATAAAATTTGTATGAAAAGCGGTGGGAAGTAAACTCTCTGGGTTTATAAGTTAAAAGTGCTTTAGAAAGAAAGAAAGAAAAATAATTACCTTCCATAGCAGGCATAAAGCACAACCTATAAATGGCAAATAAACTCATATCTACAATTTTTTAGAATTTGAGAGCGTTCTCTTTTGAGCAAGGCGTATTAAAAATTCCCGAATCGCTTTTCTTGGCTACGTGTAACAAATCGTATCTAAGTGTACTATTTTCCTTATAAAACAGTTCTAAGCAACTTTTGAATCAGTTTGATAAAGCTAGCTTACCGTGGTGGGTGGTTCCCGAACGAACGCGAACCGTACCTTCAAACTTACACATGGAGACGAGTAGCTTTAAATGTTCGGTGCGCGACCTTCTGATTGAGTTATGTTAATGCTGGATGCCCATGGTGCGTGATTTTACAGACAAACGCGAAGGTGAAGTACTCCATCGCCGTTACATCGTGTGTCGAATAAATTTAAAAGATCGGTGAGCGCCATCTTAAAACAACGCAGCGTGGGAAGCCAGCTTAATATTAAAACTTCTATAAGTATAGAAGATCTTCAACAGTTCCATTCGCCCGGAAGAATTTAATGGATGAATTGAAAGTAATACTTAGGTGAAGCAATCCATTGAAATCATTTAAATAATTGAAAGATTTTCTTTAA
This sequence comes from Euclidia mi, assembly GCA_944739405.2. Lineage (NCBI taxonomy): Eukaryota > Metazoa > Arthropoda > Insecta > Lepidoptera > Erebidae > Euclidia > Euclidia mi. The sequence goes on along the minus strand of OX123193.2, from coordinate 8,131,137 downwards.
TATCATTTTGCAAGAACTGCCTACTAGCGAAAACTTCAGCGCAACTCAAGATAATTTCAATCGCTAATAGTTTTAATATCGTGAATGGATATTATAAGATCAAATAATATCTCTTTATTTTAAACTTTAGTTTATTACTTTGTTTATTATTATTTGAAGTAGGTTTAACGTATTTATTTTCAGTATACCTAATGCAACAAAAAATTATGAAACCTTTGCTTAATGTAATTAATTAATTCTACTACTATGCAAAGCTTCACAAATATGTACTTTAATTTCGCAAATATATAGTAACACACTTTTGTTATGACATGATATGTTTTCTACCATGACATTGGCAAAATCAGAAAACAACGTTGAAACCTTATTTAAAAGAAGATGAGCCCGCAGTTACACAGTTATTCAAGGCTACTGCTCCGCTCCCATGGCTTACAGCGTAATGTTATATAGCCTATAGTTTTCTTCGATAAATGGGCTATTTAACACTGAACGAATTTTTCAAATCGACCGGTAGTTCCTGAGATTAGCGTATTCGAACAATCAAACAAACTCTTCAGCTTTATATATTATTATTAGATCTAAGATCGCACAAACTTTTATGCCAGATGGAAATCGATAGCCATAATCAGCATTGTGACGACTAAAAAAATTATCATTTATGTTTGAGTCACCAGCAATATTCAAACTATCCTTAATATCTTATTAATTTTATTATGGCCGGTTTTTAGAAAATCAAAATATACATAAAAATATCTACAACATCTACTTGGATTACTTAAAAAAGACAACTTATTTGTCATGTACATTATTATACAAATCTACCAACGGTAGCTCCTCCAATAAATATTTAAGTGTATGCGCTTACGTGGCCAACTGTACTTAACAGATCAGTATTTGGAGTAAGAGTCGGTAAAATGGACGGTAAGCGGACGTCGGCAACCAAATCGAGTGGCTCTAACGAATAAAATTCTATTATTATGTTCTAGTAGATTACTTGTGGTGAGAGTTTGAATGTATGGATGCGGTATACTGTGCTCATTTTGTTGTACGTTTTGAAAGGTAGTTGGATTTAGCAATGCTTAAGGTATTTTTTATTATATCAAATAATATCACACAATTCTTTTAATGAGAGCTTTTCTATTTATTTCTTCCTAAAATTTAACAAATATGTCTTAAAATAATTTAGAACTATATGACAAATAGTTGTGTGGCAATAATTATCATACTTAAATTATATGATTGATTCATCCTTTATTAAGCTTTGGTTAGATTATGTTAGGTTATTTTTATAACCTGCACCCAAAATTCTGATACCTGCAAAGCAAAATTCCGACAATTTAGCTTAGGGGACTAATAACTCGTGTAACTCGACTCTACTCCAGTTTGTCGCAAATACTTGAGAATTTACTTGAAAAAAATATGTCTATAGCTTCCTACTAATATTTTGGTGGTTGACTTTGACTTTGACTTGACTTTGACTAAGGAGCCGTACAGTTTTATAGGGGTGATCATGACAGACTGTTAACGCCCGTGGGTCGTCCTAAATGTCGCTAGAATGACGAAGTCCTCTTAGGTCTTTCAAGACTTTGTCAAATGAACGGCCAGAAATTTATCTACGATAGGGAAACATAGAGAGATCCCGTGTCATCAGAATGATTGAATGAATGAGCATGATAGATAATTTTGATCAAACAAATGCCTTCTCCAAATTTTTATTCCTCCCAAACATTCCACTTCCATTTGTAGTCCCAATCCACTGCTTGAGAGGGGTCTCTAATAAGCAAATGTGAATATAATTGAACATTATTTGTTTACTAGCAACATTGTAGTAATGCACCTAGTTACAGTCACAGATGGGTGATCGTGATGAACTGATATAACCCAGTGATTTTTATGTCCCTCTACTTATTAAGGCGAGCTATATTGTTGAATTGCTTGGTTCGGTTGCGTAAGAAGGAATCTGATGTGACTAATCGGATGTAAGTGGGTATAAACGTTGAAGATCTTAACAATAGATTGACTGGATTCTTTCGTAACATTGCGTAATGTGTTAGCGAATTGTGTTCAAGGTCGTGTGATGGCTGGTTAGATACATGTATGAGAAAAATAGTAGTTAGGATTTTTAAAGAATTCACAGTTTGGGATATATTTTAACATATACTAGCGGATGACCGTAGCTACGCTTTCACATATTTTTAATTTAACCGTCTCTGCCTGATCCCATGGATATTTCGGGAAACCCTTTAAATTTTTATTGCACTCATACAGTCTCTAATGAATTGCGTGCCAAGTTTCAGCTTCTTGCACCCAACAGTTTTGACTGTGCATTGTTTATAAGTGAGTCAGTCTTGTTTCTCTTAGCGTTATCCCAGATTCAATCTGGGGTCCGCTTACTAGTCTCACCGGATTTGGCTGAATATTAGCTTTTCGACAGAGCGACTGCCTGTCTGACCTCCGCCACCCGAAGGGATAACAATATTCCATGGTTTAGACTAGTGTCAGTTTATTTAGAAGGTACTGACGCCCTGTGACCATTGTCAAAGATCTTCATGACGACCGGGACCGACGGCTTATCGTGCTCTCCGAGGCACGGGACAAGCGATAATTAACAATTTAATACGCACTTAACTCCGAAAAGCCATTGGTGCGCGCCGTGGAGTCAGTAACATAATAATTTTATAGATAGTGGGAGGCGATAGACTCTGCCGCAATAATAATTATGTGCAGATCAATATTTTCCTTTAAATATATTATGACTATTGTACCTGGTCTACTTACGGCTTTTTACTATTTTTGTACTTTGCGTATGTATCGTGAATAAAGGAGCAGATGATTAAGAAGTTGAGACTCTATTAACAAAGTACAAACAACGTGTTTTTTCTCAAAGAAAGTCCCAAGAACATTTTTTGACCCGGTCAAAGAACCAAGTTTCTGATGATTTTTTTTTTAATTTAAAAAGACAACTCCCACACTAGGAACAAATTCTGTGTCGCGGGGGATTTCACAAACATTCACCCAACGGACACAATGAACACCCAGACTCGAAACAGCAATTTATGATTCACACAAAGTGTTGTCTCGTGTTGGAATCGAATCCACGAGCCACTTAGCGCAGTGTCGAGCGGCGAGGCGGTCGCTTAAACTACTACACCAATCGTGCAGTCAATCAAATAGGCGCTACCTCGAAAATGATTTTTGATTACCGATTTTGAAGCAGTGAGACACACCAGCAAAGTAAAAATTTTGTATATTATTTATCAGGTCTTTATACAGATACACGATTGGAAGATTATCGCTCGATAGAATTTTAATTAAAAAAAAAAACTTAACTTTTCGCCTTGCAATTGAAATTGCTACTCACCGAAAGAAGAGCTAGTTTAATAGGGACTGGTTGAACGAATTTTCTCTTAAACGATTATGACTTGAGTTATGAACGAAATAAGACTTCAGACAGTTTCGTGATGGCATGCCAGTCAAAAACCGTGCGACATTCAACTTTATAGCTAATACTTAGCGTTGACCTCTGCAGGTATTTTTGACCTTTGAGGTAGACTCTTAATGTGCTAATAGTATCACTATAATAATACTTTCAGTTTATTTATAACTGCAAGAATAAAAAGTCCAAAAATATATTGTATAATTATTGTTACCTGGCCCCAAATAAAGAAATTCTACAAAATATTCTCAAACAACACAATCAAACAATGATCTGTTCATTCTCATGTGAAAAGCAATAGAAATGATATTTTATAATGAAATATCACGCATAAACGTCATTAGTGTAACAGATAGGTAATGAAACGTGGGGTTGCCATGATTATGGGAATATTTTGAGTGGCAATAATGCGAGCTAATGACCCTTAGTAGAGCGGGGTATTTTGACCATTTTTGTGAATTTTATATTAGGAAATATTATTGGATCAAGATAGTAGAGTTTAATATCTATGGCACGTGGCAATCGTGTGAATTTTTGTTATAGGTAAAGTTAAGCTATGTTGTCAAGGATGCCTGTGAGATTAATGACTGTTTACAATAATTTGTGCATTTTGATGTTGGTTTAGATGGATATTATATATGGGTTTAGATTTTTGGCAGCACTGTGTAGGTAGTCAATCTACGAATGGAAGTAAAAATAATACAAATGGTTTTGTGACATTTTTTTTAATCTGACTTCACGTACAATCAAACAAGTCGGCGCTGGATCAGTTTGAAAAAAAAATTCTTGGCTCGCTCATAGAGTCGAGGCACACTAGAAACTGTTTTTGTATACGAGTGTCAATATGCGTGTAAAGTAGCACTGGAAGCGACGATGTCTTGCTGAGCGATTCTCGCCCTTATGGTGGTCTAGCGGGAAGTTGTTCGACTGTACATAATAATATGTTGTTCTGGTTTAATTTGCCTTGCATCTTAGAACTGCGCCGAGTGTTGTAGGTATGATTGTCAAACGAGACAACAATTAGCGTGATTCACAAATTGTTGCTGCAAGTACGAGTATCTCGTGTCCGTTGACTAAAAATGATTATATTGTACATACATACATAGTCTCACGCCTATATCCCCGAGGTAGGCAGAGGTATATTGCTGCACACACTTTTCGCCAGATTTATTTTTAGTCCAACATAATAGGGGGCGAGCCTATTGCCATACCGGGCACATTACCAGACTCCGTGCTGCCACTAAGAATTTCCTAACGGAAAAACCCAATAACACTTTTGCCCGACCTGGGGATCGAACCCGAGACCTCGCAATCCTACGCGCACATCTATGCCGTGACACCAACGAGGATTATATTGTAAAGATCCTATAAGCATAAATCCAAGACATAGAATTTATGCTTACTGGGGAAATCGTTGCCAGTCATCTAACTAGGTAGAGTCTTGGGCAATCAGAATAACATACTAAATAAATACATATTATAGAAGAAATAAGTACAACCAAAAATAGTAACTCATTACACAAATATTTTTCTGAATGCCGCTGCAATCAGGAACACTAACCACTAGATATTGGCCAGTCAAAACTAAGCACATAATTAAACTTATTTACAGAACTGATTATCTTGCCTTGTATGATAATCGAACCACACACCCTACAAGAGTCACCACTCAACCATTGCACCATTAGCGCACACCATAATACTCACTTTAAAAAACTGAGCAAAGTAAAACAGTATTTACCGCTATAATAAAAATACTGCATTTCCATTAGCAATGCTACTTATTAGTTTTATTATGCTTTTAGATTCGTGTGTTGGTCAGTTTTTACCTTATTCCATAAATGTTATTACTGAGAGCTTTCCACTGGCATTAGCAATTTTTCAAATGAAATAATAAGGATAGAAACCTGAAAAAAGTGCAGCTATGTATGAGTCTTTTGTGGAAAGCAGTGAGTAAATAATTGAACGTATTTTTACCTGTAATGCTTTCCTTAACTATGATGATGTTGGGGCGGGCTATCTGTGAGGTTCTAGGTTTGATTCCGGATCGGGCAAGATTACTTGGATTTTCTTTTAAGGCGAATTCTCAGCAGCAACACTATGTTTGGTAAACAGCAATAGGCTATCTTTTACGTGGCATTAATAAAACCGTAGGTAATTATTATTCTGCTTTAAAATAGTTCCAGCATTAGGAATCAAAGCAAAGGTAAAGCAGCGATAGCCGAGTGGAGAGTCCGATAGACTTCTATGCAGAGGGTCTTGGGTTCAAATCCACGGCACGCACCTATGACTTTTCGGAGTTAAATGCGTATTAAATTGTTAATTATCGCTTGCTAATCGGTGAAGGAAAACATTGGGAGGAAACCTGCATGTCTGAGAGTTCTCCATGATGTTCCGCACTTGGCCAGCGCAGCGTGGTGGACTATGGCCCAACCCCCTTCTCATAAGTGAGAAGAGGCCCGTGCCCAGCAGTGGGACAGTATAAAGGGCTGATGATGTGATTAGGAATCAATCCTTTACTAGAAGCGATTTTAAAACACCCTGACACCTACTAGCGAATCATATAAAATGTGGGAATGGTAAAACAACTACACCATCCGTGCAGTTTAGCTTTGAAGCTTTTAATATACATATCTATACCAAAAGAGAGCCTCTTCAGATTACTCTATGCATCGAAGAGAAATCCCACTGTGCCTCTTCTTTAAGGCGACCAGCACTTTCAAATTCAAAAAGGTTCAACACAAACAATATCAGATGATACATTCTACGAACAAAAACGATTTTAATGGATGTGTTCAATAATAATAAAGCTATTAACAAAATGGCTGTCTATTATTCTGTTCCGGTAAACATCTATACCAATTATCGCTTACGGACAAACTGACGGACCGATTGATTGGACCGTGTGAATGATTATGTTTATTCATTATTGATAGAGTGAGGATGACGTAGCTTGGCCACTGAGTGTTTTTTAAGCTTATCTATCTTATGTGTATCCATGGCAATTTTGTACTGATATTTCGTATACATTTTGTAAAGTAACAGTGCCTACACTGTTGCATTTCGTTCGGTGAGTGAGAGTGCATCCACTATTCCTTCTCCCTTGTCCCACTCCTCCTCCTATTCCTTTTCCCAACCCAAGGGGCGGCAACTCACTTGTGACTCCTAGTGTTGCTTGTGTCCATGGGTGGTGGTAATTGCTTACCATCAGGCGATTCCTTTGCCTTTATTACATAAAAAAATGTAGGTACATTAATTTTCGAATATTTCTCTCCAATACATGTCTTCTTGAGGAAAAAATTATTCTGAACTTATCTAAGCCGGTGTGATGCGTGGTGCGATGCGATATAGTAGCTTACGTGAACATAAATGCTTTTTTTAGGTTTTTTGCTTCGTACTTGGAATTTTATCCGATGGCCAACGTTAGCGCAAATCATGACGCAGCATAAGACTTTAAAGTGAATATCACGGTTATTTTCGGTCACATTGTTAGCTTTGTAATGAGGTTGCGACCAGGTTAACGAGCCGTGACGATATAGGCACGTGTTAGCTGTACGTATGTATAGATCAAATTAAAAGTAGTCCATATTAGATGTACAATATATGGTAAAGGTTTCGAAATACATCGCCGTTTTTAGGGGTTGTGAGTGATTTGAGGTCTCGGAACCCCCCCCCCCCCTCACCATTTTCACTTGCCGGAAATACTTGGATTCCTCTGAAAAAAAAATATCTCCAAACATTGGTGTGTATGGCACTGCCAACTTCCACATTCTTCACACTAATAATTTCACTAGTTTAATAAATTAAGGTTGACGGAGCCCTGCGAAGGGCTCCTATTTTCGGGTTAAGGGTCAAAAGAGAACCTAACATAATCTATTTAGTTATTTATTACAGTCGCACCTAACCCTAGGCACTCGAAAGCAATGCCGCACAAATTTGACATTAGCTGTCAATATCATAATTCCAAGATGGCGGGTTTGCGTTTCGTTTCACGTTTTTCACATAAAACCTAAAAATCACATTTGTAAAACTGTACTAAAGTCTAAAAACTACGCTCTGTTTTGCATAATTGCCAAAGTATTTAAGAATTTTTGGAAATTGTTTAAAAATATTTAGACGCAACTCCAGCAGCCAAAATTACTTTTAGGGGAATAAAACTAACTCCCTTAAGCGCCCTACACCACCAATACCCTCAAATTCAGGCGACTCGTTTCGAAACCCAACCCCAATATATTGATCTGCATTTGAAAAATATTTTAATAATACAACTTAGACAGTATACTCATTAACCTAAAATTATTTCAAACAGTGTGCGATGATACAAAACCCTGTTTTCATTAAATGTTACTTAGATAGTAAATCAAAATAAACTGTTGACTCAAGCGAACTACAAATTGTATAGCGCCGTCGTTGTAGTTAGGTGTGCTTGTGGTAGGCACCTGCAAGGGCGGTCAGCTGAGCGGATATATAAATGTGTTATGGAGAAAGCATTAGATAATTCTAATGCTTTCTCAAAAGACATAATTATCTTTTACATTGAATTGATTGAAGAATCTTTTTAAACTGACAATAAAACCAAGTCATATTTTTAATTGCTTCCGTAAAAGTGAGGTATAGTAAATGCCAAACAAATTGTGGTTAGTGAATCATGATCATGACGCTTGCTCATTTTAATGTCAACAATACGTTATATTAACATAGACCTAGAGTCTAAAATAGAAAATCTAACAATAATTAATAATGTCGTTTCTAGTTCACTCGGTTTAAATGTGAAATCTATAAAACTTATAATATATAGTCAGAATCCGTAACTGATTTTAAAGTTGTATGATGTTAAATAAATCGCGTAAGTATAAAATCGTTAATTTCTTCGTCTCCAAACCATATTATCTAACGAATCATTCCTTCACCCAAATAGCATTTTTATTACATATTCGCTCACAAAGAGATTGTCTGTCTGACGCATGTTAAAGTGAAATCATCTTCACAAATAAACACAATAAACATCAAATAAGTAAACAGTGTGAACACTTTCTTAGAAACTGAACGGTGAGAAGGCATTCGGTACTACACTTTAGTGCCACTTGGGGACTTTTAGTACTGTCTTTGTTTACCTTAGCTAGTTCAGCAATGTACGAAAAGTGATCGTCTAAAGCTGTATGTTCGAAATTGCAATTTTATATTTTGTGTAAACGTTTATGCTTTTCTTTTTTAGAAAGTGCTAGTGCTAGCAGGGTTAACTTGACTTTAGATGAAGGTACAACATTATATTTTAAAGATAATGAAATAGATAATTAATACTACTGTGTCATGGCGCAGACAATTTTCTCTACTACTAGAGATTATTGGATTACACTGTCCCATGTAGATTTTTTTACAGCTCATCCGAAAACATGTGCGAATTAAATTTTATAGATTATCGGTGTAGGAAAACATCTTAAGGAAAGCTGCACGTCTTAGGATCTTTCTATAATGTTCTCGAAAGACACGTGAAGTTCACCAACCCGCACTTGGCCAGTGTGATGCACTAACTGCGTGGCCTACCCTTCTCATAATGTATGACTGGGCACTGTAGACTTTTTTCGCCGGTGAGGTAAGCCGTTACATTTGAGAAAAGGGTACCATACTACCTTCGAGTATCATATGTTATGGCAGCGATAGCCTAGTGTGGATACCAACAGACTGCAAGCAGGGGGTATCGGGTTCGAATCCACGGCGCGCACCACTGACTTTTGAATTATGAGCGTACTAAATTGTTAATTATCTCTTGCCCCATGCCTCGGAGAGCACGATAAGCCGTCGGTCCCGGCTGTCATGAAGATCTTTGAATAGAATAGAATATCTTTATTTGCTGTAAACAGGGTACATTACAGATGTTGATTTCATGATAATGTAATGATATAAAGGTGCAAGCCCGTTTAGCAAATTTTAAATAGCATGCAAATGAAGGAACATGCAATTTGAAGTGAATAGGTAACAATCATATTTAATAGTATTAATGTCATATACATATTTATTAATAGGTCAATTAGGCATTCATTACACCGAATCATAATTGTCTTTACAAAAGTATTTTATCTAGTTTTTGTGGGCAGTATTTTTACAAAATTTGGTAATTTATTGAAAATTTTAATACTCATGCCGTATGAATTGTTTTGAAGCCGGCTACTTCTGGGTATCATATTTAAAACAAGCCCGTTAGGATTTCTTATATTGTCACGTTGAGTGACATCTTTTGCCTGTTTAAACGAATCTGGATTTTGTTTTATAAATTTACCTATTTCTAGTATGTAAAGACAAGCTAATGGGAGTATTCGCAATCTTTTAAAGAAAGGTCGACATGATACGTCAGGGGCAATATCGCAAATCGAACGGATGCATCGTTTTTGGGCCACAAACATTTCCTGTATGTGAGAGCTGTTGCCCCATATTAATAACCCATATGTGAGGACGGATTCTACGTATGCAAAATAGGCTGTACGTGCAATGTTTTGGTTTGTTACTTTTGCAAATTTATAAAGTGCATATGAAAAACAGCTTAATTTGTTAGAAATTTTGTCTACTTGTTTTATCCAATTAAATTTTGAATTTATTATAATTCCCAGAAATGTCAAACAATTTGTATTCGATAAGGTATGTCTATCATAATTAATTATTATATTATTATTATTAAAATTATTGTAATTCATGATATGTGTCTTTGATAAATTTATTCTAAGATTATTTTTATTCAACCAATTAATAACTAAAGTCAGAGTGTTGTAAATGTCATTTTCATGTTGTTTGATTGTCATATTTTTATTTGTAGTCACTATTATCGATACGTCATCTGCAAACAGTATTGTTTTATGTTCTATAACATCAGGTAAATCGTTTATGTACACCATGAAAAGTAGAGGTCCCAATACACTTCCCTGGGGAACACCGAATTCATTTATTTTTGTATTCTGAACTATATGTTTCTATATAGTCATTTGAGTTCAATTGAGAGATATCCACACTTTGAATCCTATCTTCTAGGTAAGTTTTTAGCCAGTTATGTGCTGGTCCTCTTATACCATACTGTTCCAATTTTGACAGTCTTTATAGTCATCAGCATCAGTACCTTAGAATAAACTGGCACTAGTCAAAACCATCAAATATCGTTATCCCTTCGGGTTGCGGAGGTTAATCAGGCAGTCGCTCTATGGAAAAGCTAATATTTGTCCAAATTCGGTTATACTAGTAAGCGGACCCAAGGTTGAAAATGGGATAACGCCATGAGGATGATGATGACTACCTTCGAATATCAATATCATTCGCTTCAAAACTATACTAATGAATGATATTGAATTTGATAATGTGCGAAAATTATGCTTTAACTTCATGGAAACATACCATGACCAAGCCATGAACGTATACAGAACGGAAAAGAAACGCTGCAGGAAGTGTTATAATTCGTTTACGGATATAACAAGTCCAGGCAAAGTACGACTTGTTTCTGAACGGTGACCAAACAATTTGGTTATAGCTATTACATAGTAAGACACCGTAAAAAACGCTAAAACATACAATACCAACATCTAAACCAATCTAATTTATTCAAATAATTGCATCGTGTTTTTCAAACATATGTACATACACGTAAAAAAAAACAGTTTACGCATTCAATAGACACTTAATTGGCGTAAAAGTAATTTTGCCATTTTTTCAACACGCCAATCTATACGCTCGTGACTGTAGTGATTGATCCATTATTGATAAGAAATGCTCTTATTTCGAATGTAATTGATAGATACTAGATATATAGAATGTGTTAAGTTTTTGTATTTTGTTTTCTTTTTTTGCTATTGGCAATCTTGTGGCATGATTTTGCGCAATCGTTAAGATGCTTTTTGGTTGGTAAAATGGTTTAGGTTGCAGCTAAGGATAATATAGTTATAGTAAAAGATTTATGGAGAGCGAATGACACAATATGTCTCGCAAAGTCAAAATCATTTATTCGTTTAGGCCACAAAGTGAAGCTTATGAACGTCAAAATTTTAAGTTAATTACTAGATGATTCTACATTTACATTTACTGCCACGTTCGCAATGCAATAGGCAGAACCACGAGAAAGAACGGGCAAAAAAACTCGTGGCCACTCTTTTAACTGCCAGTATAATGGTTTTTCATGTTATCTTTGTAAGGAGCTGCAACTGTTTCACATTGTGAGTTATCTACTAATGCAAAATTTAATAGTTATTGATATCATACTCAAGCAATAAATTATGTTCATTTGGTAAGCCTCCCAAAGTAAATATGGTGAAGTAGGAGCATCCACTTACGTCTTTTGATGTAGGCAACTCACGAACATGACTGTTGAGAGCTATGGTTGAACAGTATGTCCCGAAAAGTAACTATATATACTAACTATATAAATAATCTGTCTATGCCATGGTTGATATATAGGCGTGATTTAGTATATACTAGGCTTCACCTATGACTATTATACACCTAAACTTTCCTCACGAATCACACTCTCAATTAGGAAAAATCGCACAGAAAACGGTTTGGTAGTTCCTGAGTTTATCGCGTGTATACAAACTGATAGGTCAAAAGGAGACTTCATATTTTTAAGTATAACTATATTATAGATAATGCAAGCCTCATAGGAGGTGATTGTACGTACTCGGTATTATAAACAGTTGTTGTACTGTTCCATACATACTTAAACTTTAACATCGACAAAACGTTTGGAACAGCTGTTTTCCTTACGATTTCGGCAATATCCAAGGCAAGAAATAATTTGTAATACTTAACGAGTTCAGTTAGAGAACAGAGAGATTTGTCAGGATCGTTGCAAATAGCATTCTGTAGTCCCTGCCTACCCCCTCGGGAAACAGACGTGAGTCTCTGTATGTATGTAATCACTCTCTAAGAGGTTTCGACTACACTCAAATTAAAGTAGTGCAAGATATGTTATTACAAATTTACGTGTACCTACCTGAGATCTCATTGAATTCCTTTTGAAAAACTAGACCGATTTAAGTGGGATTTAATTGGACATGGTAGTTGTGGTTGTCTTAAAAAACAAAGAAAATGCGGCTGAATCCGCGCGGAATAACTAGTAGTTTTTTTATGGACCTACTCCTGTATCCACGAAGGGGGAGGCAGAGATGTAATATTACACCCACATTTCGCCATCAATTTTAAGGTCTCACGTTATAGGGGGCGAGGGTATTGCCGTTACTGGGCACATCACCAGAAACCGTGCTGCTTTAAAAAAAAACCCAGTAATACTTTTGCCCGACCTGCGAATCGAACCCGGGTTCTCCGATCTGCAGTCGCATACGCTATCCACTGAAACATGGAGGCAGTCTAGCAGTATTTTATGTATTATAATTATATTTAAGTAAAAGTTACTTAACATTTAATAAAAGTGTAGATAGACAATTCAATTTATTCTCTCTGCTTGCCTTGAATTAAGATTTAGAAGAACTGCTTAACACTATTCGAGTTGTACGTTAATATAAAAAAAGTAGCATCCATCACCACTAGAAACACTTTATTTTTTAAACATTTCTCACACAAACAAACACTTAGATTACATAAAGATATTCCAAATCAAACGGTTACCGATACCATTAACGTATTATCAGCGTAACATCTCTCTATTGTGATGACTAGACACATTTGATATCGCATCTGCTTAAAACGTTTGGCTAACGAAATAATACAAGCACTTTGTTGTAATTTGAACTATCACACCTTTAAATAAAGCGCACTTTTGCCTGTTGAGTGTATTTTAGAAAATAACTGAGGGTTGGAATATGGAATGCATTCTTTGTGTAGCTCTAATACGTGCAGTGACTCAGATTTGCATAACATCATAAAAAATACTCTTATGACAAAAAATTGGTTCACTACTCTGTAATTCATTTATTACTGTAACTAAGAACAGCTACAACTCGCCTATATAGTAAGCGGCTATGTCTATAAAGGACGGCGCACAAATGGCGGAACCGAGAGCATGTGAAATATGTGATATCATTTTGAATTATGTCCAAAATTAATTATCCTGACAATTGTTATTTGTGTGCGTGCATGACGCACATTTTGTTGACACCAGTTACACCAAGCAAGCACCATGCGTTGACCGTCACATAGGAAAATAAGGTAAAGCTATCCTCCCCATTTGTCCTAAACCCTTTTCATTCTCTTCCTCTTCCTCACTACGAAAGCAAGCGAGAGTAGTAAGATCTTGGATTACCACAGCTCGCAACTATACGTACCGTAGACATTTAACGTAATCCAGGATCTCTTTACATTCCACCATTTATTTATGAAGAAAAAAAAATTCTTGGAAACATTTTTTATCATGATTTTCGTGTGAGTATGTGGATAACGCTAGTGTCGTAGTTTTCAGACCATTCAAAGGTCTCCGACATGGCCCAGCGATTCTTGTCTTGATACTTTTGCAATCCTTCGGTTCTTCGTCAACTGCGCATTTTTTTTATTTTCTTTTTATTTTATTATGGACTCACGCCTGTATCCCCGAAGGCGTAGGCAGAGGTGTAATATTACACCCACATTTTGCCATGAATTTTTAGGTCCCACGTAATAGGGGGCGAGCCTATTGCCGTACCGGGCACATTACCAGACTCCGTGCTGCTGCTGAGAATTTCCTGACTATAAAACCCAATAACAATTTGCCCGACCCGGGAATCGAACCCGAGACTTCCCAATCCCAATTCCAAGCGCACATTTATGCCGCGAGACCAACGAGGCAGTTTGCGCAGTATGCGCATTTCTGTATTAAAATTAAATGATTATATGAGAATCATAAAACCTATCAATCTAATCAAGTTTAAAAATAGAACAGCAAATATGAAATCAGTAGATCTGGATGTCAACAAATTAATTGGATTTCCCGTGCGAAACTTTTCGCACGAATTTGAAGCAGCCCAGTGACCTATAAAACTAGTCCAGCTTACCGTAGTGAAAATCAGTGGAAAATCTAGCGAAGCTATCGGAGGCTCTCACTCGAAAGCACTGGTTTTCGATACAGCGCCCATGGAGAATCTGTAGTCACCTAACTCACCGCAGGAACACAATACAGGGGAATGTTACGTATACTCAGCTTTGTGTGCGTTTTAGCTTGGTCTGCCAGGTTTTGTCTTTGTTCCATTATATAAATTGGATGATGCAGTCATTGTCTAAGCAAGTAGGTACGTATGTATAGTATATACAAATAACTAAAATGTAAGTATACATTATTATAAAATATAGTTTGAAACTCAAAATAACAACTTGTTACTGGAGAGATCATCATTGCAAACTATTTTAGATTTACCTGTCTATTAGTTAAAGGTGATCTCCCGGAATGCATTATGTACATATTATAGTGGGACTTGAAATGCAAGAAATCTGATGTTTGAAATCTTTATTCTAAAAACATTTAAGGTAATGCGCCTACATAGAATTTGACTTTTGACTATATTTTAAAAGCCACCGTGAGCCTACGCGCATTTTAGTGATTTTTTATGTTCTCAAATATATGTAAATTTTACGGACTTATTTATTAAACGTTCAGCTTTTTCAGACTGCTCAATTGAGTATTTTCCTAATTTTTTTCACAGTGGTAGAGACCGTACCAAAATTTTGTACGTACAGCAAAAAGAGCTAGTAAGTATATATTTTTTTTATTCTCTCAACTACTTATTTTTCACAGAAAAATTAAAAAACTAAATAACAATTTACTATATAAATTGTTATTTAAAGCCGCAAATTCCCACCGCATTCCCTAAAAAATCCTAACCCAATTATAGCACAAACCAACTAAAAACAAACAACGCTTTCAGTTGGAAACAAAGTAGAAATTCAATTTGCTGTCCCCGACAAAAAACTGTTGGACGTATAGCGAACGTACCTACATACTGTGCAAACAAAGCGACCATATTATATGTAGGATGTACGGAAGCAAATTTATCGAAAACCGCGGTACGGGCAATGACTCCATGTCGAAACATGCATCCGATGGGCCTTAACATTTGTTTGAAACTGTTTTCAGTCCATCAATTCTCAATTAATGGCAACTGTCGAATTTGGATTTGGATATTCATTTATTCCGTGATCGTATTCCGAAAGACTATACTGAAAGGACCACGGTTGGTAAAATCTTTGATGAAAGACATTTGATCTTTGTCATCTTATAATTACGAGATTGGATCGCAAAAAGTGTAGCCAGGTGTGGGGATTAAACCCACTTTACACGACATAGTGCTACGCGACGAAGCCGCATAACTATTACGTCAGCCTAAGTATGGACTGTTTATTATGACGGATAACCGAACATACATGAAATGATATTGTATACGACAATGAATAAAGCAAGAGAACTGATCTAAACAAAATGCAACGCTGACTACAGATGCATTAACCACAGCACTCTTTTGATTGAGGTTTATTATTTTTTATGAACCTACTCTCTGCAGGCGAACTGATAGTTTTTTAGTATTCACTTTTTGACCCCAAAACTTTTCTACTGCAGTAGTGAAGCGAGCTTAAAGATAATTATACCCAAGTGCACTCCTGATTAATAATTTATTATAATACAGACCAATGATTTTAATTATAAAACCGCTGCCAACATGAAACACACACATAATAAATATCAACTGGTTATAATATAAACTAAACCGTCCACAAAATAACTCCTAATTACTAACTACAAATAAACCATTTCGCGTAGACCGATGGTAATGCTTCAAATGGAGCAACTCATTCAAAATTGCACTTTAGCATTCACAATTTTGAGTTTATTTTCCAGTGTGGGGTCAATCGTTTGAATTTCACACATCAAAAATTCTAGAAATACAAGCGGGCCATGCAACGGTGAAAATAATTAATTTCCACCAAATCCGTTACCGGTGAGTGGCTCAGTGAAACTGTTGGCTTAACAATAACACGCAGCTCTTTAATAACCATAGTGCTTTTTCTCTTTCTTCTCGTTTTGTTTGTTTTCGATGCACTTCCTTTGAATGACGGATTTAGTGTCTCTTTATAACAATAATTTTTAATATACCTGTTCGAATAAGCTTCATTCGGCTTTTATTTCAGTCGCATGATCAAAATGTCGTTATGGTCCTTAAGAATTTGTGGTGATGTCTCTTTTGATTTGCACTAAATATCACTATATTTTTTGGCTCACAACAGGAAAAATAGCATGATTTTATGTTCTATGAATTCAGTGCAAAAGCTTGAATCATTTGATAACATCCCAGGTGCTAAAATTGTATTTTAAACACAATTATTTGTATGATATATTTTTCTGGCTCACAACAGGAAAAATAGCATGACTTTATGTTCTATCAATGCAGTGCAAATGCTTAAATCATTTGATTACATCTTAGGTGCCAAAATTGTATTTTAAACATAATTATTTGTGTGAAATATATTTAACCACGTTGATATTCTAGACAATTATTTTGGCTACGCATAAAGTTTTGGCTAGCTAGCGTCGATCTAAGCTCTGATAATAAAATAAATAATTAATATAGAAGTGATTCACGTCTTATTTCAGGTTAGTTTCTCCTATGTTTCTCAGAAAAGTTCAAGCCAACACTTTCAATACCTACATATCTTAATAAGTTTCTCTTGCCCTAAATGGTCTAATTGACTTAATTATTAGATTTTTGCAAATATAGAGTGACTGGAGTGGTTCTTTAATGAAACTGCACTTACTCGTGCTACAGTTGAACTAAACATTTTTGATAATTCAACTAACATTGTTTTTGGTTTTCTCATGAAAATAGCACCAATAGAAAAGTTTGAGAAAACCGTCCACAAATGTACAAAAATCAACTAGTACCGTCAGTAGCAACGCTAAAGCTAATGCCTCTTCAAATACTGAGTTATTTGCCTGATATTTGAGTATTTCGAGTCCACAGCATCCGTAGTTTCCGATGAATGGAGGGTCTCAGTGGACATTCAGTGAACATAAATTATCCGACCATAAACCGAATACGAGAACTAAGCTAACTAGAGTGATCGGTTCTGCAATGCCTTTCAGCTGTAGAATTAATACTTGTGGCTTTGGCTGTAATGTGGCAGTTTGTTTATTGTGGTCGTCCTAAAAGTGAGCATTATTGGTGTACCCTGCAACTGGTACTGTTTTGTTGTCTCGTAGTGTGTATTTGGCAGCGGTTGTTTGATATACGAATTTTGTTCACTAGATTGTTTAGTTTGGTACTTAATTAGGGAAGATACCTGGAAGTCTCGGATACAAAAATTACAAATTCCTATATATTCCTATTCCTATATGAGACAATGGCAAAAAGGCTATAATATGTATTCAATTAATAATATTTTTAATATTTATTCTTCATACTAATTTAGCATTTTGAGAACTTTACTAACACGTGTCTTATTTATATAAATCTATGTATAAATTGAGATGGTGTAATATTACACCTCTGCCTACCCCTTCTGGGATACAGGCGTGAGACTATAAATAAAAAAAATAAAAAAATTGAGATGATTTGTAGGAATTGTAAATATATATTTGATAAGTTCATTTATTTCGACACTTTGGGTGCCAGAAAATGGACGACGTCGCCGGGGCCGGCCCCGAACGAGATGGCGGGATGACCTGGACGCCTACCACAAGAGTTGGCTGGAGACTGCAGGCAACAAGAAAGTATGGAAAGATTTGGGGGAGGCCTTTGCCCAGCAGTGGGACAGTACAGGCTAAAGAAAAAAAAAGTTAAATTATTTAAAATATTCAGCTTTCTGTTTAATTTATTACTACAGCATCAATTGGTAATACACCTTTCCACCCTAAGAATGCTTGCAAGAAATCACTGTTTTCGATGCCTGATCTCTCTCCTAAAGATGTTAAGTCATTTTAAAAATGTGCTGTACAGTTTTATTTTGGTGTAAACTAGGATATATTATCTACCTGTATAGACAATGTAAATAGCTGCTGCATACCAACCAACACCAGTCTCTGTCTTCGATCGACTCTTCGATACAGAGCTTAATTTACTCAGCTATGCACTTCCAATTTTCTCAAAGGAAAATTTACTAACAGTGCATCCGATATATAGATGTGTGCATCCGCCCTAAGCTTATAAATTTATTCGCACAAAGGTTGCAGGATTCCGCGTGCACTTCCGACTAGCTTCAGGCATGTGCTCAAAGAGCTAGATCGCGATAACGCGAATGGTTCCGTACAGGTTTTATGTGAGAGTGAAGAATTTATACATTTTAATTTAAGTTTCAGCTCGTTGAGAATTGGTCTCGTTTGGATTGAGAGGTAATTCAACTTGGATGGAAAAAGATTTAGTTTAGATTTGATTTTGCTTAATAGCTTTGCAGTCAGGTGATGGTTGATACAGTTGTGTTTGGTATATTGCCTTTTGCTTTAATTCATTTTCTACGTGTCAACTTCTTTTTTATAGATACCACAAATTCAATAATGTTAATGTTTTTTAGGAGTTAGTTCAAATTGATAATGCAATGAATGGTCATCGAAATGATAACTATCTGCATGTAAATTCAGTAATCAAATGTACCAAATAAAACATTTTAGTCCCAATTCGAGTTGAACAGGAATACATATAATTATGTTTATGTGTTATAATTATTATTATGCCTATTGCAATCGCCTCGTGAATATAGGGATCTCATGAAATGGTGCTTCTGATTCACACCTAAAGCCTTAAAACAAATTTTAGAATTGAAAAAATAACATAATCATAATTTGCAATATGTTTCAACTTCAGCTTATGAACTGTTCTCTAAAACTTCACAAAAAGTAAATAGAATTGTTACATCTAGCATACAGCGCTCAGAAAACGCTGACCGCTCTCTCATACCTATAGCCTAATGGCCGGCGGCTAAATCTTCACATGGTGTTTTACAGTCTCAGTCAATAGAAGCCTCTCTGCGCTTTAATCGTAAAAGCAGTGCTGTTTATGCTGCCCTTACTGCAGTACAAATAATAGAGTTTGAGAAATACGTTGTTCGTCCCCTGTTGGTAGTTTCGACGCTGAGGGTCGTCGCCGATTTAGGAATAGTATGTGGAATGTCAGATAGAACAGTATACAGAAGTGCCATTATCGTTGAGATGAAACGTTACGAAAGCCTAGAGAATCTACATTATCGTTGGGATACATTTGAACATAGAACAAAGTTTTTAGCTTTCTACCCAAAAAAACATATTGAGGAGTAATGACCTTGGAACTTAATACATAGAAACAATGATTGCCGCGCTAACTCAACTTTATTCTTAGGCCCTGTTTCACCTCGTGTAGGTTATCTCCGGGGTAAATTGTAAATTAGAACGAAACTTTGATGTATTTATATAAGTAAAGTAATTTAATCGGAAATTTCTGGACAGTGGTTAAACTGGCGAAAGCCAGTGTGTTCTTACGTGTCTTAATAATTATTTTCAGATTACGCAAATATAGCTGGTTCGTATAAAGCCCCACCATCAATGACACCAGGTCTTCAAAATTGGAAATTCGTTTACAACAAAATAATTTAATCATAACAATTATTTACAAAGTTATACATACAAATTTTTTATCAGTACAGTGTAGTCTTGAAATCAAGGTACATTGTTCATATAACCAAATCTCTTGGCTTGAAAGATGATCTCAATGACTGAGTCCATTACTTCTAAGTTGTTCGGCAGGATCTGTTCTGGTGGGAGAAGGAAACCGTGGAAGCCCTTGTCTCGGAGTTCATAGCAGTAGACTAGAGGTACTTTGAGGTGACCCTTCACCCAGTCTACGCTGCCACCGGTTGCCGTGTCTGGACGCAATAGAAAATAATAAAACTTACTAGGTACTATAATAACTATTATAAGCACAAGAAATAATAGTTACGTTACTAAATGTCAAAAACATTTTTTTTTTTCAAATGAATAATGAATATTCTACCACATACATACAACACCATCCTAGTCCCAAACTTCTGTGTTCTATTAGTACTAGATAATGGATAAACCTACACATACTTTTTTGACCAAGACAAACATCCATGTGCACGTAAAAAGTTTGACTTGAGCGGGAATCGAGCCCGCGACCTTCGGTGCTTACATACCCGCTACGCCACCAGGTTGTCAATGTAATATTTATACAATTATATTAGAAGGGAAGTGGGTTATTGAAACATTACATTTAAAGATGTAATCAGATTTAACTTACAGATAGCCTCAGCGATATTTCCAGTGACATATTGCGTTCCAAATCTCACTGAAAGCGCACCCATGGCCCGTCGACCAATTTTCATCTGCAATTGTAAATATAAATATATTAAATTTGATATTCAGATTTCTACAAAAGTTTCTGCGATACACAACTTTAAGTAAATGCTGTACTTCATATTATTTAGTGAATTAGTGTGGTACATGGTTATGAGAAACCTGAATGATGAATACCCAAAATAATAATTTTGTTCAGAAAATCGATAGCCTTCTATTAGAAATAAGTTTAAAAACTGTCCGTTACTTTACTTACGTTGGGTATGACTTGACGCATGTATTATATACATTAAAAACCGTGGGCTTTCTGATTTCATATTATTTTTCGTAAAAAGTTACAAATTTGGCATCGAAAATCGATCATCGCGCCGGTCCAAAAATGTAAAAGCATTTCATTTATTATGAGGTATAATTTCTGACTGAAGAAGCAAATATTATAAAGTTATTTTTAAAATAAATTTTTGAAGTAAATCAAGAGCAGAAATTGGTAATATCTAGTATCTTTGGTAACAAAACTTTTAAGCAACTTAAAGATTCGTCTGAAATAACTTATTAATCAATTCCAGTGCCTCAAAGAAGCTATATAATACTTTATTCATTATTTTCTTAAGGTTTAATATATGCATACTTCTAAAAGAATATAAAATGTGAAGAAACTTCGGTGTATTTAATATCTCGTAGTTAAAAGTTGCGCTCGTTATTCGTATAGCATAAACTTTATAATCTGACCTGCGATGTTTATAGGAATTGTTATTTTGCAAGTTAGCATAGAATGATTTACTTGTAGGTATATATTTATTTATTCGCGCAAGTAACCTAGGTGACTGCCACCATCCATAAGCCGATATTCAAGTTGCGAGCTTGGTGGAGTGGGTTCGTAAAATTGACTATAGGCGTTGACTTTCCCTTGTTCATTAACGTTACTACAGTGTTCTCGACTTCATTAGGCTCAGAATATCGTGATATCATTGAGAGATATGGTTTCAATGCCAGTGCGGCCACTAAAACGGACCTCGTAATGTAAATTTTATGATATTTAGTAAGGATATTATTGGCAAAAGAGATGATATTGAAGGTTGGTGACATGCGTAACGAACCTTCTGTAGTGGACAGAATCGAATAGAAGTGACTGCCTCGTTGGTCTCGCGGCATAAATGTGCGTGTGGGATTGGGAGGTGTCGGGTTCGATTCCCGGGTCGGGCAAAGTGTTATTGGGTTTTCCATTAGGAAATTCTCAGTAGCAGCACGGAGTCTTGTAATGTGCCCAGTACGGCAATAGACTCGCCCCCTATTACGTGGGACCTAAAAAATCATGGCGAAATGTGGGTGTAATATTACCCCTTCGGCGATACAGGCGTGAGTCAATAAAAAAATAAGTATAATATGAACGATCTAGACGAAATTTTCTCAAAGCATGAATTAAAAATCAATTCTTAACTTACCGCGTCTTCATAATTAGCCAACGGTTGCGTGCTATTACCAAAAGGCAGCAAAAGTAATTGACTGAATGAATGGAAGGAGAGATATAAATCAATTTTGTCGCCAATAGAAAGTATGAAATTTGATAGAGATCTCGTTTCCGGCTCTGAGAAAGGTCCAAGCCCAGCGTATATGTCGGTAGCTGGATTGCTGCTAGCTCCTGCCACTGTAAATAAAGGGAATTCGTTAAAAACAGTAATTATATACCTTCTGCAGGTAATCTTTTGTTGTACTTGGAACTACAGATATATTCGCTTAGTTAGGCGTTACATGACTGTTTTGATTACAAATCTCAGAAATCCACTGCTCTGCACAGCTACATTAGTCTTATGCCCTTGTAAAGGCCTCCCAAAAGACCGCATGTTTACATATTTGAAATCTAAATAAATAAATGCGATACCAAGTGCCATGCATTCGATTATAAAAATAAGAATTTTCTGAGCCTAAAGCTAGAGTTAACTGTATGTTAAGTTTTTTGTCTTCAAAATTGAATTCAGGTGCAGTGCATACAATGTCAACGTAAGTTCATAATTAAACCAATTGGCGATATTTAAGTGTCGGTCAAGAAACGAGGAGTTTCATGCTAATTTAGCAAAATTATCTTTCAGCGCGTACGCGTGCCGTTTCACTTTATTGCCGGTTTAGCAACTGGTAAACTCGTGCTATTTTGACACATCGCAAAGATAAAAGGAAAATATATGACTTTAGCTATCAGCAGATAGCGCAAAACCGCATCAATAAAATAACTTTGATAATTAATAAAAACATGACATACCAAACCAATTGTTATTCCAGTTTCTATTTAAATCAACACCAAATGCGTTGCCGATCGGTCGTCTATTTTTACGCCACATTCTGAACTGAAAATAATATTTAAAATAATAATAATTTAAACGTACAGTCTGCAGGTCCCAGAAGTATTATTTCGGAATCTATTATGAACACTTACATTCTCATGTGTCCAAATATATCCATCAGGATTGGTCACTGGGAATATATACCAATCGTAGTCTCGAGCTGCAGCCATAGTTTCTGGATCAGTACTTGTTAGAAGATCAGCTGCAATATAGTTAACAGTAGCTGGTGATATCCATTCCCTTGAGTGAATACCTCCTTCTAGAAAAACCGCTCTTCTGCCAGCTCCATGGGAAATTTTGAATCCTTTGATTTGTCGCCCTTCAAAAGTTGTGCCACCGATCAAAATAGTAACTATATCAGGATATGTCGCTGCAAGGTCATCTATCCAGTTGTAAATATCATCGAGTTTGTAATATCTGTCCCAGAGCATACTTCTTACGTTGCTTCTTGTATATGTCCCAACTACTTCCTTGTCTATCGCTCTAAAAATAGAATCATTTTCTCATTTAATACCATATGATATACTTCAATGTTAATTTATGCTTCAATTAAACGATCAGTTTATGTTTGTGTTTTCAGCTACCATATTTGAATTTAGTATTTTTAAACGTTTATCAGATTAAAAGTATTTATTTAATAAAGAGATAATAAGACAAATAAAAGTATTGTTTGTTTTTATCTCTTTAGTAAATTCTTTTTCTTATCCTTTCTAAATACAGGCAATAAAAAGGCCTATTGTTACTTTACAATAATAAAGTCATAAAAGTTTTATACCTCAATTAAAATAACTAGGTATAACTAGATATAGAACATATCCTGCTGAAATAGAAGAATCTTTTAACTTCTTAGTGGATCAAATTACAATTTTTATATCAAGCAATAAAACAAGTCTCACAGACATAAAACACAGCCGTCACTCATTATTTATGTTTCCGACTTATCTTTAAAAAGTACCTACTGTATTGTGATGTAAAAGCTAAATAATTAATAAAGTGAATTAACTTGTCCCTCATTTGGACTAGAATATGTACTCAGAGTTCTAAAGCTCTCAAATATTACTTAATGGTAATTTGGTATAGGCACATTGCTATAATAATGCCATAATAGAGAAAGTGAACAATTTAAATAGATGAGCTCAATTTGAATTGGCTGATTTTTTTCTTTTTATAATACTAATGCTAAGCTATTTACCCATTTGTTTTTAAAAGAGTTGTATGATATAATTCTAGTATTAAAATGCAACCTACCGGTGCATATCTTTAAAGCGATTCGTCTTATTTTATTATTGAGTAATATATTTAAGTACGCTGTTTACAAGAGATGGTAAGAATGTAGAAGATATTGAAAGAAGAGTTAGTGCAGGTAATAGAGTGAATGGAGCTCTGAAGGCGTTTATGAATAGCCAAAACGGGTCCAAAAAGGCACGTTTGGCTGTGCATAGAGGGGTGTTAGTACCTACTCTTATGTATGGTAGTGATAGTTGGGTATGGCTGAAGAGTCATGAAAGTAGAATAAATGCTGTAGAAATGAGAGCACTGAGAAGTATGTGTGGTGTCTCTCTGACTGACAGAATAAAGAATTGTGTGATAAGAGAGTGTTGTGGGGTAAAAGAAGATATAGGTAGTGACAAGCATCGAGAAAGGTATGCTAAGATGGTTTGGGCACGTGGAGAGGATGGATGACGAAAGACTGACCAAGCAGGTATATAAGGCAAGTGTGGAAGGGACAGGACGAAGGGGAAGACCTAGGCGGACGTTCTCTGACCAGATTGGAGACATCCTAAAAACAGGACAGGTGAGAAGTACCCTGAACAGAAGAGCATACATGAGGAATCTGATGGGAGTAAATGAAGCAAGAGAGATATGTCAGGATCGTTGCAAATGGCGTTCCGTAGTCTCTGCCTACCCCTCCTCCGGGAAACAGGCGTGAGTCTATGTATGTATGTAATTTTGGAAGTGATTTTAATTGGTGAATTTGATAATTAGTACACATTTAACTTTAAGAAGCCATTAAAATTAGAATTGTTTTGTAATCATAATTCTAGGTTTTGTGCGCTTCACGCATACTATAATTCGCTGTTTATTATATTGAGACACTACTTTCCAAAACTAAAATTAACTCCTGACGAATAACGATATACATTCTAGTCTCTTTACTACTTAGTGGTAAGTAATTTACAAAAGATCCAAAAATCTCTATGAATATGTATGTTGAATTCAGAGCTAGTAAATAAAATTAATTCATAAGAAATTCTTAGAGTTTTATACTTACTCTTGAATGTTTGACATAGTAATTTCAAAATCCATGTTATTAGTTTCCATAAAATTTTCTAGTTCACCTTTATGTACAGGGCTGGATAATATATTGACAAATTGAGACGACGGCGCTAGATCAGTCCAAAAGTCATATCTCGGGTCATTATTTTGAAGATCTTGCAACAATTTGATTTGCTCTGCATTTTTTGGTACTATTCTATACAAGGTATAGTTGTCAAACCGAAACTTTTCACTAAGCACATTTGGTATTACTAACAATAAACTTAACAATAAATATTTGAACATTTTCGCTTTAGTTGTATTACCTATGGCCGAATTCAACCAACTAAATAAAAACTGAATTCTTTTCACACACGGATCTGAATAACAATAACTAAGAACTAATCATTATTATGATCATAAATTAGTCGAATCATATATCAATGTTGTAAACTGTTATCGATCTGAATAAGGTCAGACTATAACATATATTACTGATTAGTTAGTAATTGATAGGATTAATTATGAAATATTTAAAGTAGGGATTATATAGCTAAACGATAACAGACGCCGTTAATCAATAATTTATTGGAGAAGTAAAGCAACATAAACTTGACACAAATGTTTAAACAATATGTATTGATGTGAAATTTGAAGGGAAAGGCAGCACCAACAATTAGCATGTTCTGCATTGCCAGGTAGATTACCAGTTTGAAATAAAAGTAGGCCTTACTCATACCTAGACAATTGTATTTATTGGGTTGGCAGATAATGTATTCATTACAAATACTAAAAATTTTTTAGTTAAGCCAAAAGATTAATGTCGCAGTTGTAACACACTTGATCATTTTATTTTATGGCCAAGACGAAAATCATGTCGAACGTCCATGTTGTACCTGCTCCTATTCAGGTTGGGAACTCTACGCTCGAAGTTGTGGACAAGTATACCTACCTGGGACAAGTAGTCCACTTAGGTAGGTCCAACTTCGAGAAGGAGGTCAATCGTCGAATCCAACTCGGTTGGGCAGCGTTCGGGAAGCTACGACATATCTTCTCGTCCGATATCCCGCAGTGTCTCAAGACGAAAGTCTTTGACCAGTGTGTGTTGCCAGTGATGACTTACGGATCAGAGACGTGGTCGCTCACTATGGGCCTTATCAGAAGGCTCAAGGTCACTCAGAGGGCGATGGAGAGAGCTATGCTTGGAGTTTCCCTGCGAGATCGAATCAGAAATGAGGAGATCCGCAGTAGAACCAAAGTCGCCGACATAGCTCTCCGGATAGCCAAGCTGAAGTGGCAGTGGGCAGGGCACATAGCTCGAAGAACCGATGGCCGTTGGGGCAGAAAGGTTCTGGAGTGGCGGCCACGTACCGGACGACGCAGCAGAGGTGGGCCCCCCGCAAGGTGGACCGACGACCTCGTCAAGATCGCGGGAGGCGGTTGGATGCGGGCGGCTCAAGACCGGTCTGTGTGGAGAACCTTGGGGGAGGCCTATGTTCAGCAGTGGACGTCGTTTGGCTGATATGATGATGAGATAACGCGTTGTCGACATACGCAAAGCTGCTGGCAGCGGTGTGCCATTGGAAAGGCCTATATCCAGCAGTGGTCTGTGGCAGGCTGATGAGGATAAATGCATTGTCTTCACCGTATCCCAAAGGAACCGTAAGTTGATGTGCCTTGAGGCATATATTGTACAGGAGTGATTTAAAAGCAAACAAGAGGAACATAAAAATATATATTTAGCGATGTACTCGTATCTGATGCAAAAATGGAATTAAATACTGAAGCTCGCACAAAACCAAAAACGCTCGAAAATCTAATTAACGTATTAATACGCATATTACCAAAATATTAACGATAATGAATCAGGTAATTAATCAGAATACTAGTCAATTACGTCGCTTTCAAATTAATGAATAAAACGCAATAATATTTAATTACTTTAATTCTACTGAAGGACTTTTTACCTATAAAATCAATTTTACAATCATACCAATGAACAACATCACCGAAACCTTGGTCACACTTGCGCTGTTATAATTCATGTAACCAAAACGTTTTGCTTGGAATATCATTTCTATTATGGAGTCCATCACTTCTTCACTGGTTGGGAGGATTTGGTCTGGAGGTAGAAGATGGCCGTAGGTTCCTCGGTCGCGAAGTTCATAGCAATATACTAGAGGCACATTTAGTTGTTCTTTGACCCAATCCACGCTGGTTCCAGTTGCAAAATCTAAGAAAATTGATTATTGTTAGTGTTTGCATAAAAACAGCTCCAAGATACTTTTGAGTACACATAAAATAGTGAAGACAATTTTATGCATATTTCATATAACAAAGAAGCAATTTGTGTGCATTTTAAAGAAAACGATCAAACTGATTGACTGAACTGAAATGAAAAATGAATGATCAAACTATGTGCACGTAACACTTTATGCAATAGAATTATAATAGCTATAAAATCAAGTAATATTGACTATGAATTTAAATAAAAATAATCATATTCGTGCGGAAATTACTTTTGCCAGGCAAAACATTTTAATTTGGAAATTTGTGTTTACTTCTCTTCAGTTACTATTTTAATAAAATAAATAATTATTACTTAAAATACTGTTCGTTAATTATAAAACCACCTATCGTCACATCGTATACGATGACGACCGGTTGGCGCAACGGGAGTGTAAGCGACTGCTACGCTGAAGGTCGCGGGTTCGATTCCCGCTCAAGTCAAACATTTGTGTGCATGAACATGGATGTTTGTCGTGTTCTGCGTGTTTCTATGAATAATATGTATGAATTTACAAACAAGAAGTATAAATGTAAGTTTATTTAAGATTTAGTACCCATAATGCAAGCTTTGCTTGGTTTGGGACTAGATGGTGATGTGTCTTATGTGATAGAATATTATTATTATATTATTATGTGACAGCACTTTTGCAGTTACCTATTATTTTGTAACACTATCTATGTAAGGCTGAACTTAAGACCACAAAAATATTTATATATAGATAAGAAAATTATTAGAGGTAATAACGTGTCTGATGCCTGATAAAAACATGAGTACAAGAGCCAGTTTCTGCACTATCAGCTTCGTTTCGGTTAAATTTATTTGGCCGGCAATGTTTGTCCTGACGTAGGGCCCTTAAACAGTTAATCAAGTCCTTTTGATAATATGTCGACGTAGTTTTATAATAAGTATACTCACAAATAGCTTCAGCTATATTTCCTGATGTGTACTGAGTTCCATATCTGACAGATAGAGCTCCCATGGCACGTCTGCCAATCGCCAACTGAAATCAAGGTATTACAGTATAAATAATGAAATATCAATGTACATACCTTTTTTACTTGTAGAAATCTACTTACCGCATCATGATAATTAGCTAACGGTTGTGTCGTGTTACCAAAAGGCAACAAAAGAATTTGTCCAGATGAATGAAAAGATAGATAAAGGTCTATCTTGTCTGCCATATCCATGATGTAATTTGATAGTGTTCTTGTTTCTATTTCTGAGAATGGTCCAAGACCAGCGAAGACGTTCGATGATGGGTCGGTGCTTACACTTTCAACTGTGGAAGAAAAACAAGTAATTGAGGAAGGCAAGCATATTTAAAATGTAACATTTATATAATTATTGGTTGGTAGATCTAAAGCAAATGTTTGGTGTTCGTAACAAAAAATAACAATTATACGATAAATTACAAAAGTGAATGATCAACACACTCAAAGAAGAAGCTAGTGAATTTCGCAAATTTTTGAATGACGCTCATATTGAAACTGTGACATTGTCTAGCTAATTGGTAAGCTCAGTAGAAGAAGATGTAACTGATATGATACTAATAACTGAAGAAAATACGCCAAAAGGAATCTAGGGCACCTAAAACGTTTGACGCCATAATTATTCAAACGTATCTTATCAGTATTTTAGATGTAACATATAGATTGTTTGACGCAAGCAAAATGTATATTAAAGAATTCTCATATGATATCACAGAATGATAATGTTAATGCAGAATAAAGGATCACTAATAAGGACCCGATCAGATTTTCAAAAGATGTCTTAGCATTATTTAAATTGACTTATTTTATTTCAGTTAATCGGACATATTTTTCGTTATTAAATGATTATAATAAATAAAACTTACTAAGCCAGTTATCATTCCAGTTTCTGTTCAAGTCAACACCAAACTCATTGCCGTAAGGTGCTCTATTCTTACGCCACAGCCTGTACTATAAAAAATGCATTAATCATTATTGGTCAAGTTTCAACAAAATAATCGTTTCTGAACTTGTGGTAGGGCAAAAAAAAACGTTTACACGTAAAAACGTTAAACGTAAACAATTTTTAAAAGTTTCCACGAAAGAATGATTAACTTTATTTAATTTCTTAATACTTACACCTACATGACTCCAAACGTAACCATCAGGGTTAGTAACGGGGAAGATATACCAATCAAAGTCACGAGCAGCGGCCTTTATTTCTTCATTGTCACTTGTCAGTAGTTCATTGATGATGAAATTTGTTGTAGCTGGCGCTATCCACTCTCTGGCATGAATTCCACTTTCTATGAAGATAGCTCTTTTACCAGCACCATGAGAAATTTTGATTCCTTTAATATCTCGCCCTTCGTGTGACTTGCCACCGATTATGATTGATGTTATACTTGGGTATACTGATACTAAATCATCAAGCCAAGCGTATATATCTTCCAAAGTATAATAAGCGTCCCATCCCATACTTCTATGATTGCTTCTAGAGTAGTGCTTCTTCACTTCTTTATCGATAATACTAAAATAATAAAGTCATATTTTTTTAGTAAATTTAAAAAATAATTAGCAAAATAAAAATGTCATATTTCAATAACGCGGTCATACTGCAGACAAAATTATATGAATAACGTGAAAATCCAGTGTCTGCCTTAAAATCTTATTATACTACTTTGAAAGGTACTACTACTTTAAATGTATCTAGACCATATACTTAATATCAAAATAAATAATTGTTTATAAAGACTTTTTATAAATTTGAAAAAAAAGTATAATGTCTAACTGCAGTGTTTGTTTTCATCTTTTATTTTCACATGTAACTTGTAAGTAAAATATGATCATTATCACTCCATAGTATTTTCTAAAATAAAATTTGCATAATATGTGGGAAATTAAAATAATTACCTAATAGGAATAGACACACGGCAACAAAAAACGACTCGTTAAAAATTTATTTAAATTGTGAAACAAGTACTTACTTTTGAATATTTTCCACTGTGACTGCATACTCAATGCCAGCATCACTCAAAATTGCTTCAAGATCATCCTTCAGTTCAGGTGTTGTTAACACATTCACATATTCAGTTATTGGTGTAATGTCATCCCAGAAATCATATTCTCTTTCACTATTTTGAATATCTCGAAGAATTCTAATATGTTCTATATTTTTCGGCAAAACCTTGTACAATGTGTAGTTGTCAAAGCGAAATGGTTCGCCAGACACAAAAGCAATTAAAACGGATATAAATATAAATTTCCTCAACATGTTTAGATGTTGAATAGTGGCAGACCACTGACAAAATAATTGGAAAGATATATTGGGCTAGAACAATAAAACTATAGAGTATCGTGGAGCAATACAATGACTATAAATTTTTATTGGGCTATATAAAATTACAATGAAGTATGAATTTGAATATCTTATTTTTATTTGTTATAGATATCTTATTTAGTTAATGCCTATTCAAGATTCAGTCCATTTTGAAGTTTGATTGGTTTGTAGAAAAACCATTATTTATTTATAGGCACAGACAATTTAGATAGTAAAGAATTTGTGTTAATCCGATAGCCATGATTTGGATTGGGACATTCAAGGTTAAAAACCAATCAATTTGCTTTAAAGATTTTATATTTAGGATCACACACATTTCACGGTCATTTAATTTTATCTTGCTTTGTTTGTTGGCTACCTACTAAAATTCAAATCTCATAAGCAACTAAATTAGAACAACTTTGTGTCATATTTCATAATTAAAATGTTCTATATATAATTTTTTTAGTGCAATTGTACTAAACGTATGTCCTACACTGATAAAATGCCGACTGCATCAACCTACATTCGCAATAGACTATTTAAATTCGAAAATTTGTCTTACTTTTTAAACATATTCGACCAAAAAGACCTGATTTTCTTAGACTTTTATTTTTATCTATTCTTGTTTATTTGATTGACACTCGATCACGCTATTTCGAAATAATAGAAGTGCGAGATTATCACTTACCTGTGTATCAATCAAGTTTATTATAACTCTATATTGAGAATACTATTAGTCGCCTTTTATGTCAAGGAAAATAAAAAAGGCTTAAAATCATGCAATTAAAATTAATACCTTTATTTTTCATATTTTATCTATGTTACAAAAGCATTCATAAACTACGAGCAATAAAGCTAATCTTCCCTATATCTTTATGGCGACATCGATGGGTTTTATTGCGACCGATGTTTATCATAATTCCGTCACAGTTTTGAGCAATATTGATATTACGTATATAGGTTGTATAAACAAGTTTGATATTATTAGTTATGTTGATCTGATTTAAAATGGTTTCCAGAGTGCATCGTATGGTTGTGTGACCTAATATTAGTGAGAATGTTTTGTTTAACGGAAAACGACAAAGCACAAGGCTAGGTACCTGAATTTTTCAAACTGATCACGCAACAATGCGGGACAAGAGTAGGTATAATAATCATCTTCTATTTGATATTGTCGTAGTATGACAACATAAAAAATTGGGCAAGTGCGAGTCGGACTCGCTCACGAAGGGTTCCGTACCATCATCTATAAAAGAAAATCACGTTCGTTGTATGTACCTATACTTAAATACTTTTTAAGTTTCTATTATTATTTTATATCATTACGTTTTTTGTACGGGAATTATTTATTTTGAAAGGTAATATACTACAAAATTATTCTATGAAAATTTAAAGCGTCTACTTGTTACAGTTAGTAATTTTGAGCAAAAAATACGAAAAAAAGACACGTTTTTTGTATGGAACCCCCTTAATATTTTTTATTTTTAGTATTTGTTGCTATAGCGGCAATCGAAATACATAATTTGTGAAAATTTTAGCTTTCTAGCTATCACGGTTTATGAGATACAGCCTGGTGACAGACAGACAGACGGACAGACAGACAGACAGACAGACAGACAGACAGACAGAGGAGGCTTAGTAATAGGGTCCCGTTTTTTACCTTTTAGGTACGGAACCCTAAAAACAGGTCAATAATAGCGTACCATGTATGTACCCTATCGTTGATATTATACATATATATGGTACTGTTTTATTGACTTGAATTTACAGAATAACTTACGTGTAAAAACTACAAAAAAAATCGGCAAGTTAATGAAAATTCTTCAGAAAAATATGTATTTATTTCCGTAAAAATTGAATTAATTTTGGACTCGTCAAAGTCATAGATAATAATATTAAAAAATATAAACTCAAATACTTATTTAAATAGTAGCATAACTAAACATTGAAATAAACAATGACTTCACAATGAGTTCCTAAGTAAACTAAAGCATAAAACTAAAACACCACTGATTGAAACAAAAGTTGTGAAGCTCTGAATATTTTATTTATATTTATTTATAGACTCACGCCTGTATCCCGAAGGGGTAGGCATAGGTGTAATACTACACCCACATTTTCCCACGAATCTTTAGGCCCCACGTAATAGTGGGCGAGCCTATTGCCGTTACCGGGCACATCACGTGACTCCGTGCTGCTACTGAGAATTTGGAAAAACCCAGTTACAATTTTGCCCAGCCCCGGAATCGAACCCGGAACCTCCGATCAGCAGTCGCATATGCTATCCACTGGACCACGGAGGCAGTCTGAATATTTGTTTACAAACATTTTATCTTCTCGTGGCATAAACTATACGAGTATGTATATTAAACAATGATCTCTTTTTATGGTTTTGGTTTGTCGAGTCAATTTTATTCTACTTGTTTTTAGCCTGACATCTTCATTTTATAATATACTACCGTATTAACTGTGTACTGCTCATAAGTATCGCATGGCAGCCAAACCCCTATGGTATTAAGAGATCATTACCATCTTCAGTTTGCCGTAGTTCACTTATTGGATATAAATCTCTCCAATAGCAGGAACATAACTTACAGCCTCGTAGGTCCCGCGGCATAAATGTGCGCGTAGGATTGGGAGGTCTCGGGTTCGATCCCCGGGTCGTGCAAAGTGTTAGAGGGTTTTTCCGTTAGGAAATTCTCAGTAGCAGCACGGAGTCTGGTAATGTGCCCTGTACGGCAATAGGCTCGCCCCCTCTTACGTGGGACTAAAATAAATCTGGCGAAAAGTGGGTGAAGTAGTATACCTCTGCCTACCTCTTCGGGGATATAGGCGTGAGACTATGTATGTATGTATGTAACTTACAGCATGTCACGGCTTGATTTTCAGGTCTTCATGTAAAGTCAGGTTATACGAAGTACGAATATACTTTTTCATGTCTTGCTTGAATGATAGAATGAGGAAGGAAAGACGAGGACTGAGAATGAGTTCCAGTTTTCATCGTGAAACAAAAACCCCCAAATTTGAATTTAAATAAATATTTTTTACCATAAAATTATATAACATTAATAAATCTAGCCTCCCTGATAATGGCTAGAATAGAATCGAAGGTCTCTTCACAAGTTGGCTCAATCTGCTGCACCGGTAGAGTGTAGCCCCAACTGCCTTCGTCTCTGAGAAGGTATGTAGCGGCGATTGGAGGGTTGAAGCGGTGCTTTACCCAGTCGACGACTGAGCCAGTAGCGCCATCTGAAATAATCATCATCAGCCAATATTAGTCCACTGCTAGACGTAGGCCTCTCCTATGGCACACTAATGAGCTTGGTCTCAGTCTAAAATAATACCCAGAATAAATTCTGGTACCATCTAGTCCTCGATCAGACAGGTTGGCGAGCTTATATTTATTTATTTATTAATCTTACATATCTAAATTATGAATGGTAGAAGGCCTTGTATGTTTCCTACAATTTAAAAACACGAAGGGAAAAGTACTGGTAGGCCTTTACAAGTACTAGTTAATTACGAAAAACTACGTGAGTACTATTTATGACATAATATTTATTTTTTGTTTATACTCAGATATGGGTCAGTATGTGAAGAGACTGTGGAGGGTCTCCTTCCAGTCATCAAGCCCAACATATTGAATTTGGAACCTGGTGGGGAAAGTAGAGTCTAAACAACTCCGCGGTATGCATGACTTCCTTGGCGGCGAAAAGGCATCTGCGAACCAGCTGAGATGACATGAAGCAAGACTTTATACATTTTCAATTGTATCTTTTCATCATCAACCTAGCTCATCAGGTATTTTATTTATTTTCTTTTTGGAGTACATTTATATTGTAAGTATGATATTTACTCTTAACAAACAATTAAGGTAAGGTCGCAGTCAAAGTTGAAACATCAAAGTTATTTTGAATAAATAAATCTTTATAAGAATTTTTAGACAGAAATATCATTGCGAGCATGAGATAGAAACGTGAAGTAAATATTCTCGAAGAAATAACCGTAGTAATAACGTATGTTGTAGATCTTACATGTAAATACTAATGTGCGTTGCTTACAAAATTTTTCAAGCGTGGTTACTGAGATAACATACAAACCGAATGAACTAGAAAATAAATTATATTTACTAAGCGACGTTACGATTTCTTTACGGACAACTGAGGTGATATTTATCTACGTCTTGAATGTTGAAAATTGAAATTATCTCAAAGTATTTTTTTTTTAATTGTCTTTCGGGATATATACCACGTATGTACCTTTGTTTGGAGTAACCGATATTTCGGCACTGTTGCAAGCGCCATGTTCACGGATGTACTGAGGGTCTTGCGGGTGGATGAATGTTACGAGCAACATTTGAATAAGGAACTTTCACATATAAGCGACGTTCTACACAAGAACGGGTACAGTAGGCGAATTAGACCACCCAGACATACTCAAAAACACCTGGACTTCAAGGTTGAACGACACCCAGCGTACTTACCGTACGTCAAAGGAGTGACAGATAAGGTCGCCAACATCCTTAAGAAGATTTCAGTTAAAACTATTACTAAATATATAAGAACGCCGAAAGACAGTCTTCCCTTAGAAAAGCCAAGGACAAACTAAACGCACCATCTCTTGTCGGATAAAGGAACACATCAGGGCAGTCAAAAATAATGAACCACACAAGTCGGCCATAGCTCAACACCTCTTAGACTCGGGTACCGACTACTGGATTGAGTTACATAACCCTCAGGTGCTTTCGACAGAACGCCACTACATACCTCGAATGGTTAGGGAGGCTATTGAAATTAAAAAGTGCAACAATTTCAATAGAGAGGATGGGTTTCAACTGTCGAGTATCTGGCATCCAGTGGTACGTCTATGTAAAACCCGTGATAAGAACAAAGTCAAACCGCGAGCTGACGTAGTGAGTGTAGTATGTCGTGATCGGGTACAGCGCACTGTACCCGATCACACTCGTTATCACTATCGCAATAGTGATAACAGTGCTAGTGGTGTTGAACGCAAAAAACGAGTAAGAAAGAGGGTAGACCGTTATACTTGCTCGTAACATTCATCCATCCGCAAGACCCTCAGTACATCCGTGAACATGGCGCTTGCAACAGTGCCGAAATATCGGTTACTCCAGACAAAGGTACGTGGTATATATCCCGAAAGACAATTTAAAATAAGTTTAAATGACCACGAAAGTTTAAATTCCTATATCTCAAAGTACCCAAAACATTGTTCAACTATTGGTATTACTATTTACGCAGATTGAGCTGACGGTGTCCCACGGTGACTACACATAAGACGCAGCGGGTTAAGTGGCCGCATCATATCGCTGTGTTATTCTTCTCTAAGATAAAGTTATGAACAAATTTTAATTTATCTACATATTTTGCTACCAAGATATAATTTTTTCCCTATTGTATCAGGTCATAAAAGATACATATTGCTAACTCATCATAATCTTAGCGTTATCCCAGTTTCAATCTGGGGTCCGCTTAATAGTCTAACCGGATTTGGCTGAATATTAGCTTTTCCACGGAGCGACTGCCTGTGCCTCCGCAACCCGAAGAGATAGCGAAATTCCATGTTTTAGACTAGTGTCAGTTTATGTTGTCTGGTTTATTTATTTTCATGACACCCGGGACCGACGGCTTAACGTGCTCTCCGAGGCACGGGACAAGCGATAAAAACAATTCAATACGCACATAACTC
This sequence comes from Euclidia mi, assembly GCA_944739405.2. Classification (NCBI taxonomy): domain Eukaryota; kingdom Metazoa; phylum Arthropoda; class Insecta; order Lepidoptera; family Erebidae; genus Euclidia; species Euclidia mi. The sequence continues at coordinate 8,094,589 of OX123193.2, read as the reverse complement.
CGAAAAATCATTGGTGCGCGCCGAGGATTTGAAACCGATACCCTCTGCATGGCAGTCTGTTGGTATCTCCACTAGGCTTTCGCTGCCTTATCAAACATATTGCTATTCTATCGTGCAATACTTATCATATCTTACGTCCTGCCATGTATACTATATACTTTGTTTTAAATAAAGTCTTACCATGGACTGACCGCGAGTTGCCAACCAGATATATAGTATTGTACTTCACAGCGAGAGAACCCATGGCTCTTCTTGCGATTGTTACCTGAAAAAGCCAATAAACACTTTATTATTTGTTTTTCTTGTAAAATATTGGGTTTGGAAAGTATTTATGACGACCGGTTGGCGCAGCGGGAGTGCAAGCGACTGCTACGCCGGTAGTCGCGGGTTCGATTCCCGCTCAAGTCAAACATGTGTGTGCATGAACATGGATGTTTGTGTTGCTCTGGGTGTTTCTATGTATAATAAGTATGTATTTACAAAAAAAAAATGTAAGTATGTTATATTTGTATATTTATCCATTATCTAGTACCCATAGTACAAGTTCTGCTTAGTTAGGGACTAGATGGTGTTGTGTGAATGTGGTAGAATATTATTATTTATTATATACTTAAACTGGCCATAAATACTGTTACAATAAAAAAAAATACATTTGAATTTGGAAGCTGTCATTTTTATACGATTGTTTATTGTGTTTTCTCGTTTTAGCGCCAATACATTGTACAATATTTTACGATATTAAAATGGAGTGGGGTGATAAAGAGAACCGAATCTCTGTGATTGCAATTTGCATTACACAAAGTAGGTATGGAGCCAAAAGCAATTTTTAAAACTCTCCATACACTTGGTATTAGTCAAATGTTTGTGTACTGGGCTAATAATAGGTTCAATGAGATCTCCTCTGTTTGTGACAGAAAAAGACCTGGCCGTCCACGTAGTGTTCGTACGAAAAAGGTAGTCAAAGCAGTAAGGGAAATAATTCGAAGAAATCCTGTCCGAAAGCAAAAGATTTTATCTCGAGAGATGAAGATGGCACCTAGAACCATGTCGCGTATTTTAAAAGATGACTTAGGACTTGCAGTCTATAAGAGACGCACTGGTCATTTCTTAACTGATACCTAATTTACAAAAGAATAGGGTGGTAAAATCGAAACAACTACTGAAGCGGTACGCAAAGAGAGGTCTCAGAAAATTTTGTTTACGGTTGAAACAATGTTTACAATTGAGCAACACTTTAACAAACAAAGTGACCGTATTTATGCACAAAGCTCTAAGGAAGCATCCCTATTAGTTGACAGAGTGCAACGTGAGCATTATCCGACTTCAGTGATGGTTTGGTGGGGCAGCTATGAAGCAGTGTCTGAGCCATATTTTTGTGAAAAAGGTATCAAAACATCGGCACAAGTGTATCAAAACACCATTCTTGTGAAGGTAGTACCTTAGAAGTAAGTCCTTTAGCAACACCATGTTCAATAACCAAGTATGGTCATTCCAGCAAAACTCGGCAGCGGGTCATAAAGCTCGGTCCACGCAGTCTTGATTGGAAGCGATCGTTTCGGACTTCATCAGAGCTGAAGACTGGCCGTAGTCTAGTCCCGATCTTAATCCGCTGGATTATGATCTATGGTCAGTTTTAGAGAGGACGGCTTGCTCTAAACGCCATGATAATTTGGAGTGCCTATAACAATCCATACGATTGGCAGTGAAGACTTTTCCCATGGAAAGAGTGCGTGCTTCTATTGATAACTGGCCTCAACGTTTAAAGGACTGTATTGCAGCCAATGGCGACCACTTTGAATAAGCTTTTTATATTTTAAATTGTTTTTTTTATGTATTAAACTAACATACGGTAAAAGTAATAAATGTTATTTGCAATTAAAACATTTTTTTTTCTTTGTTACAGTATTTATGGCAAGACTAGGTTTTGAAACACAAGTGTTGACTTATTATATCTTTGCTTGAAATAAAGCTTTTACTGTACCAAATAGTGCTACCAAATTCGAGCAAGGCGTCTCTTTTTACGAAAAAGATATACCTAAAGGCTACGTGTCAGGAATTTTATTATACCTCGATAGATATGTAAGAAGAAAGATAAATATATAGACTCAAATGGCGTTTTTGTACCCCTGGAGGTTGAACTTACAGATAATCTTCGGTCAATTGGACTACTATCCCAAAATCTGTTTCTGAATCTAAATGCTAACAAATGACTTTAAAACGCTACCCTTCTAAAAAAATAATAAAAAAAAGATACTCACCATCTGATTATAATTGTACATCAAATCATTAGTATGCGCGAAGGGAATCACGATTCTCTGGCCGTAGGACCTGAAGTTCAGGTATCCAGTAAGTCTTGGACCGATTTCGTTGACAATGTAATTGGACAGGCTCCTGGTTTCTGGCTCTGAGAAGGGTCCTAGACCGATGTAGTTGTCATCGGCGAAGGTGAAGCTGCCACCGTTGACTGCAAGGACATCAAACAAATTTAAGTGTTTATGATATAATTAAGACGACGCAGTGGCGAAGAGGGCTTGTAAACCATTGCCAAAGGTCCCGGGTTCGATTCCTGCTCAGGTCAAACATAATTGCCTGAACGTGGATAAATGGCTTGGTCTGAGTGTTTATAAGTATAATAATAATTATGTATAAATTTATAAAAAAAGTAATAGTGTTTATCCATTGTCTAGTACGCATTATACAAGTTCTGTTTATTTTGAGACTAGACGGTGTTGTGTGCACGTGGAAAAAAACATTCATATCTTAATGCTGTATTAATATATGCTCTACCGGTGAAGTTGTTATAAAAACAAGTTTACTTACGTAATGGCATTATAGTAACATAACATACCTTCACGCTTTTTATCCCCGAAGGGGTAGGCAGAGGTGTTATGCACACCCACACTTCGCCAGTTATGTTTCGGTCCCAATGTAATAGGGGGCGACTCTATTGAATTCTACCGGGCATATTATTAAGCGAGCGATGATTAACATTATTAATTTAGTAAACACATAACTTCGAAAATTCAGAGGTGTGTGCCTGGTGTACCTGGGCATTGAACCCGAGACCATCGTCTCGGCAGTCCGTTACGTACAATATCGGGCTATCGTTCAGATAACATAAAATACCATAACCTAACGAAAATACTTTGGGTTTGTCGAACTGGCTTCTCGCTGTGTTAAGATCTATCTGAAAGTCTATTTAGTAGGTTTTAAGTTGCATTGTAAAACACGCACCAATCATTTATTTTTAGGTATGCTCTGTTTATCGACTATAGCTCGTTTTGACACCAAAAAAATAAAGCATGAGAAGAAGCACATATTTCTGATTTACAATAATTAGTCCTCAAGACCCAGACCCCGATAAGGTATTAGTATCGTATTAGATCCCAGGGCCGCCAGACCTTACTTTTTTCTCGGAAATGAAATGTATAATGTCGTGTTAGTATGTACTATGAGTGTACACATACTTGCTAGATTGGGCCACGGGAACAATTTACATACATTTTCTATATGCGCCCCCTAGCGGTCTCTATCGGTCGCTAGATGCCAATTATTATTTTGGAATCTTTAAAGCGTCTGGTCAAAATTACCGCCGCCGAAATGAGTCCGGCAGTATTATTCATGAATTTTTAATAATATTTTCTAAAGCATACATGTGATGGGATGTAAATGCAAAATCAGCACTGAGAATTTAAGAAAAGTTAGTAGTATTTTTACCTAAATTTAGCACCTCGTACCTAAAAATTGGCCTTCGATCCAAGCTAGCAAGTATGCGTACACTCATGACACATACTAACACTACATTTTTCTATAAATGTTGTTTCTGAGAAAATAAGTACGGTCTGGCGGCCCTGGGATCTTGGACTGTATATCTTACCTCCCCAGTGTGAATTCCAGTTCTTAGTTAAATCTACACCTATTGCGTCTCTAGACACAGGTCTCCTGTTCTTCATCCAAAGCCGCTCCTGAAAATGTCAAATCAATTTTTGGGTATGATATGCGACAACTTAAAAATTTTAAGTAAAATAATTAAATAATATATTTGTGTATGCTGCGCTGCTGCACATACTTCTAACTTGACAACAGCGTTACTAAGAAACTACTAAGAATCAATTCAGTTTAAAACTATACAGGCAACAATTTAAACCCACTCACAACAAGAGAACAGTGGTAAAATATGCATACAGAAAGAAGAGTTTTATATGAAATGGCGAGGTCAAAGTTCTATTGTTTAAAACAACAGGCGGTTAAACATTTATTTTGCTCTAGGTGAAATTTCTTAATCACAGTGACTTTTTAATGTTGCGATATGATATAACTGGTGAATCGCAATTATTGTATAATTCATCATCATCATATCAGCCAAACGACGTCCACTGCTGGACATAGGCCTCCCCCAAGGTTCTCCACACAGACCGGTTTTGAGCCGCCCGCATCCAACCGCCTCCCGCAATCTTGACGAGATCGTAGGTCCACCTTGGGGGGCCTATCGTATAATTAAATTATATTAAAGCAGATTACATGAAGTTTGACAGTAAATTTTTCTTCATTTTATTCAAAAGAGCATCTATTTACAGTATTGTTTTAGCTAAACCAAACTTCAATTCATCCTCTCAAATCTTCACGTTAATCTTAATATATAAAATCCTCGCGTTACTGACTGACTGACAGACACGCTACAGCCGAAACTATTGGACGCAGGAAGCTGAAATTTGGCCTGTATGTTCCTTGGGGACCGTAAGGGTGCACTAAGAAGGGATTTCCCGAAATTCCCACGGGATCGGCCTAAACAGGTAAATTAAAAAAAAATGCAGGCGTAGCTGCTGGCGTCATCTAGTTATTATTATAAATGTCAATAGCCTCTGTCCAAAGGTATTAAAAAAAATACAATTGCATTATTTTATTGTAGCAAAAAATATCATACCCGGTCCTGGCTGTACTGGAATCCATCAAGGTTGACCAAGGGGAAAATATACCATGTGAAGTCTTCTGCAGCGGCTTTAATCTCTCTATCTTCACTATGGATGAGCTGGTTAGCAATATAGGTCACGACAGTTGGGGACAGCCAATCTGCTCCTATCTCACCGGCTTGGAGGACGAATACGCGAGTACCAGCGCCACGGGAGATTTTGATGCCAGTGATGTTTCGGCCTGAAAAGTCAGAGATGCAGAACATTTCATGTAGGATCATAATTATGTGATGGGATATAAATACAAAATGTCAAATTTTAAGTAACCAGCGACCAAAAAACACTGATGATCTCTGAACGCAAGAACATATGTATATAACTTCATTGATTGTAGCTATAAACTAACTAGACCATGTCAGCTTTCATAAAGAGAAAACCACCTCATAATCGGTTTGTTCATTTAGGAGCTACGGTTTCTCAGAGAGACATGTAGGTCAAACTGAAAACCTCGTTTCAGTCGATGATTAATAACAGTTTCAGTGGATATTTTAATTTTCTGAATGCATATTTCCACCTTGTTTGTGCGCTCAAATATGGTGCAAAAATGCATTGCTTCTTTGTTTTCTTTATATTAATATTTAAATATTGAACAATACCTTCTGCAGTTCGTCCTACGGTTACTTGAGTAACGATGTTACTGTAATTGGCAGACAAATTATTGAACCACTCGTAAATATCTTCTTCGTCTTGATAATTTGTCCAATAAAGTCTTCCACCCGCATCACGCCTCTTTCTGCTGACGATTTGTGCATCAAATGCTCTGAAATAAATATTTATATCTTTAATACTCTGTAAATCACAAGATTCTCAGGTCTCCCTATATGGCAAATTCGTTCAAGTTAATGATAATACTATTAGCGCACATAGCGAGACTTCAATTGCCATTCTTAATAGATCGGCAAAGTTACTCAACGCTTGCACAGGTCGCAACTGAGATGGGTGAGCGCGTACGGCATACATCAAATCGCTACCTTGCTTCAAAGCGCACGTGAAGCGGCCAGTCCCGGTTGTTATCTCAGGACAAGAAACATCAGTCATCACGGTCTGAAAACTCGGACACCAGAGTTGGCCACACACTAACACGACAATAAAATAATGAATGCGATTGCTAGTATTAAAACAACTAGACTAATTAGTAACGATGTGGTAATTTACTAAATGCTGTTACATAAAGACTATATTACAATACTGAATTGATACGAACGGATACACCGAAAGATAAATTTTATGGGGCGTATGATATAAAAAAGATAAAAATTGTTGACATTCTTAAAAATGGAAACAATCACACTCAATTTCGAATTGAAGTACCTACTTACTCAAATTTTTTAAGTTCACATTTTAGGTTCACCGTAGCCAGATAAAAAGAAAATCGTACTTACTCTTGAATGTTCTCCAGCATAAGTTCTGAGTAAATATCACGTTTCTTAAGCTTATGTTTAAATTCTTCTTTCTTCTCCGGTGGAACTACTATGCTAGCATAATCACCAGCTACTGTCGGTAGCTTCCATATTTTCAGATCTTCATCATTCAAATCATTCAAGAATCGCACATGTTCTTCATTTGTTGTATGCACTTTGTATAACGAATAGCCATCGTATTTTACTTCATCTGCAGCCACGAAAACTAACAAAACAGCTAATATTAATATTTTTACGATCATTTTCAATTATTTGCCATTAGTATTAGGCCCGAACTGAAGTCTTCTACAATATTCATGTTATCATCGGTAAAATTTATTCTTTAATCAGTAATTTGAATCCTAGTGTTTATTACGTAGAAATAAAGACCATTTTTGATAGCTTTTTATAAATATGAATGTATCTTATCTAAGTATGCAGGTTAATCGCTTGAACGGAGTGATAAAATTGATTAGCATTGTAATTATTAATTAAGGGATATACATTTGAAAAGATCATTATCTTATCAATGATAATCATTATTGAATAATGTCAATGTATCTAATAAAATATCTAAGTACATACTTGTTTTACTCCACAAACTGGCAGATATAATTTGGTTTGTTCCTTTAATTAAGTTAGACTACTTAATGTCCATAATTCACCTCGGAATGACTTCACCTAGCAGATATGACCCAGGTAAAATAAGTCGACATAAGCCGAAGACTTTGTTCACCTTGGAATTAATTCACCCAGGTGAACAAAGGCAACATTTTTATTCATTTTGTGGACTTTTAACTCTTTCTTCTTTGTTCACCCAGGTGAAGAAGGTGGAATAAACCATATTTTGGTGCCTTATTTTACAAATATTGATAGCATGTTAAATCTAGTTGGAATAAAATTGTTCTTAATCATATCAGACTATATTTAATTTTTTTACAAAACTGTGCTCTTTGTCTGATAATATTTTATTAACTACTTACTGTAATTACTATGAAGACACTTTTTTTTTCTTTCTCTTGTACCCGTGTGTCGGAGGGTCGGTTATCGCCGACGCATTCGTCGCAACCCCCCGAGGGTATTGGCCCGCCAGATGATCAGGCGGGCCCCGAACAAAACCCCCTTAGCAGCGGATGAAGGTGTTGGGCTCCGCCGCCAAAACACCCAGCGGCTGCAGAGGATAGGGAGGACGGCAACGCAACACCGCATCTCCTCTTCCTCTGCGGCCCCACCGCGACGCAACAATGGTGCGCCCCCATTTGGTCGCGGGAGATAGGGCGCGCGGCAACGCAACACCGACACGCCTCTCCTCCCGCGACCGCACCCAACTGCGAGGGACAGACAGAACTGTCCCCCACACCCGCACTTTGGACGCATCCTACGCAGGCCTCACCCTGGCCCACGTGGAGCGTCCCCTCCCGGGATCCCGCTTAGCTTCACCGTGGGTGTACCTCAAACCCACGGTTACTGAGCCCCACCACGACAAGGTGGAGATCCCACGGGGGGGACTATGAAGACACTAAGATTATTTCTCTTAAATGCAAATTATTGCATAAACATATACATTAGCCTAACATTTGGTCATCTTCATTACTTATTTACCAAGTTGTTATAGTGGCAATATCATACACTCGTAAAAAATATGGTTCATGAGAGGCCCACTAACAAAGGAACGGATGGACAAACAGGCAGACAGCAAAGGAATCCGTTTACACCCTGCGGATACGAAGCCCTAAGAATAAACATGTCTGAAAATAATTGCATTCGAATAAGAGTTAAAAGAAATATAAAGTGTCATAATAAATCATCATTCGTGTTTGTATCTGTCCACATATCGAGCTCATTAAACGACACCAGTCACTTGCACATACAACTGAATAAAAAAGTGTTTTGCTACATTTTTAATAATTATTCTACCTATATTTAAGATTGTAGTCTATGTTTAAGATGCTTAAACACTTTTTACCTTTATTGGTAGGTAATATTTTAATAGTCATGTTTGTCATTTCTCGCTATCGAACAGGCACCCTGTACCCATATTGTTACTGACGACATCCTAAATCAACGACTAAAACCATAAACCAAATTGCTGTCTCTGTTGTCCAGTGGATAGCCTATGCGTCTGCTAATCGAGAGGTCCCGGATTCAAAAGTATTACTGAGTTTTTCAATAATCTAAGTTGCAGCACGTAGTCTGGTAATGCGCCCTGTAACGAAAAGATGGTCGCCCCCTGGTATAGACGCCGGCAAACTTCTTGAACTCTAACCATAGACGAAAAGAGCTGCGCAGTAGCAATTTTACGTACAAAAATGTCTCCTGCGCATCTTATTGGTCTATGGTAGTGTTCAAGAAGTTTGCCGGCCTATACCATCTATACCAAATAATGTAAGAAATGGTACCGAAAACTTCACGATTTGTAGGTTTAACATTACGCCTTTGCCTTCTCCTTTGGGGATACAGGCGTGAGTCTATAAAAACGTAGTTTTACCATACAACACATTTCATTCCTTAGACATACATATCCAGTAAAAGTAGCGTTAATATATTTCTACATTTCTTTTAAGATTACTGTTTTATCAAATGTATAGATATGTGTATACATTGTATATACAAGAGTGCATATAATATGTTCAATTTTATCGGTATATAGGCTCAATGTTAACACGGTTGGGTACCTATACAGTGATTTTCATACAAACTAAACCAGACATTAAAATTACATTTCCCAAAGACATTAACTTAAACCAAAATTAACACTTCATAAAATAACGCGACATAAAGCCGACTGCACACGAGCGTCTACGTCGCGTGGTCATCGCTAATTGTGATTAATAGTCGTTCCGCTGTAGCCGTCATTTGTCTTGCGACTCGTCGCGCCGGACAGTTTACTTTCTACTGGAAGTTTGCTCAGTTGCAGACGAGCAATTCGGGTTATTATATTATTTGCTTTTGTATTTATTTTAGTTTGTATAGTTAAACTTAGTAAAGTAAGCAGACTTTTGTCTGACCTCCAAGCAAAGAGAGTTTTTAAGCAATGTGCAGGATGCTGTGCTACAAATCAGGAGATGGAAATCTAAGTCTATTTTTATATTATATTTAGACGAAGAGGGTGAGGTTAGCACCGCATACTCCTCTGTTTTCCTTGGATAATATTAGCCAAGGAAAGGATAGGTAAGGTAGATAAGGTATCAATCGGGCGTATATACGCGTTCCTCACTGCCATCACTGCCGTCCAAGATCAACTGTTTGTCCCGTAGTATCAAACGATTTTTTTTAATAATATGCCGAATAAGACAATATACAGAAGAAAACACAATATATTATTTAGCTTTGTTCGATGTCTAGTATACAAGATAAACATCAGCAAGAGGCCCTAACCCGCGTGATTTAAGGACATAAAAGCATAATTTTAGATTCGACATAGTAATGATAACAGATTCTAACAAAACGTATCAAAACCGTTTCTATTCGGATACATTCAAAATCCTTACAAAATTTTGTGTTGCCGACGTTGACGTCGACCGGTCCAAAACGGGTGAAACGTTGGAAAGAATTAAATAGTTATACATTCAATAAGTTAATTATACGCGATTAAGACCCGTTAGATAATGTTGTATAATGTTTAAAATCGCGATAGTTAAAAATCGATTATTCAAAAGACTTAACCCTTACAAATCAACGAAAAAAAGATAATAATAACCCAAATCGCCTGTCTGCTCTTAAAACAGCAATGAAGTTAAATCCACCTCTTCAACCGCGTAATTATCGCTCCCGATCCGTCGAGAAACTAAAGTAATGCGTTCAGTACACGAAACAAATGAAATAAAAACAGTTTAGGACAAAATTAAACATCACTGTGAAATTGCGTTGTGGTTTGTAAATGTAACAATAATTTTGTGTTATTTTACGGTCATACTGAATTGTGTATAAAATGGTAGTACTTAGAATTTAGGTTAATGGTGTGCATATGTTAACACTTTATGTCATATGGCTGTTTGTTTTAAAATTAATTGGTGTAACATATTTTTGTCAGCGTGATTTTATAGGTTGTTATTTTTTATTGTAGAATCGCTATCTATACTTCATACAATTTTAAGGCATGAATACCTCTGCCTTCTTTTCTTATTCGCGACATTTTTATCTATACTAAATACAATTTTTTCTTGACGATAAACGAAGGTACCATCAAACAAGTCAGCGGTGGACCATATAAACATACATAAAATATGACGAGTTTAAAAAAAAATCCCTCGGCTCAGTCATAGAGTCAAGGCTCACTAGAAACTGGTTTTGTATACGAGTGTCAATGTGTGTGTAAAGTAGCACTGGAAGCCACGATGTCTTGCTGAACGATTTTCGCCCTTATGGTGGTCTAGCGGGAAGTTGTTCGACTGTACATGTAGCCTAAAATTAGTGAAACCTAAATCAGATTGTATGATGTGTATAAATCTCGAAAGATTAAAATATTTTATCTAGACTGATATAACACAGTTGAAGCATTTATTTCATCGCACTAATCTTTGAAAATGCCAATCAGACTTGAAGATTTATTATTCAGTTGATATATATAGAAATGATTGAATTGAATGAATGAATTATAGAAATGTACCATCAGGCCTTTGGAAAAAGCAGCTTTCGCAGCTAGTTATGCAATTAATTGTAATAATTATATCGAAACTTGATTTGTGACGTACATGGCTTATATTAATGTCATCAATTGACAGACATTGACCAAATTTTACCACCTATGGATAGGACGTATCTTCCAGATTAAGTACGGACGTGACTGCCAAATAAATTTATCAGGAACTTATCAGACAACGGTCTGGCCGTGATTTAAGTAGAAATTCAATGTTTAATTTTATGTATTTAGGCATTCTAAGATTACAATAAAATATATCTTAGTTGAAACACAACATGTACTCTACATGTAATGTTAATAAATTGATAAATTATTTTTTCTTTTTCTAAAAGACAACTCTCGCACTAGGAATAAATCCTGGCGCGGGGGACTTTACAGACATACAACCAACGGATACAATAAACACCCAGACTCGAAACAACAAATTATGGATCACACAAAGTGTTGTCGCGTGTGGGAATCGAACCTACAACACTCGGTGCAGTGTAAAACGGCGAGGCGACCGCTTAAACTACTACGCCAACCAAATTGTCAAATTAATTTTCAATTAACATACTTATTTTAAAATCGTCTTAAAACAAAAATGTTTGCGGAGAATTGCTGTCTCAAAATTATTTTCTATTGTCAACGTCGACGAATGAACGTAGAAATATAATTTAATAAATATCAAGGGAATGATTTTCTTCAGGGGTAGACCTCCTAAAACAAGGTAGACCGACAATCAGGATCAGATCGCAGTTGGATGCAGGTAGCTCAAGACCAGTCTTTGTGAAGAGTTTTTGGACAGGTAGAAGAAATTTGTCCAGCAGTCGAGATTTTTTATCTGAGATGATAAATTTTATTAAATAAATCGATGTATTTAGCATTGACCGATTTTAGAGACCTCACATGTTATTATAACAGAAAAATAATAATAAAGTTTATTTACTGTAGGTAACTATAAGGCGGACGTTCTCTGACCAGATTGGAGACATCCTAAAAACAGGGCAGGTTAGAAGTACCTAGAATAGAAGAGCATGCATGAGGAATCTGATGGGAGTGAATGAAGCAAGAGAAGATATGTCAGGATCGTTGCAAATGGCGTTCCGTAGTCTCTGCCTACCCCTCCGGGAAACAGGCGTGGGTCTATGTATGTACGTATGTAACTATAAATGCCAATGACGAACAAATAAATCTCCCTTAACCGATATCATTGCACCTAAAGGTTGAAGGCTTTTATAGTTCTCAATATTTATGAGTACTCCTGAATCATTTTACGTGAATTAATTAAATCGGGGCTTGCGTTGACCCCGATGCCTTCAATAATTTGGTTTTTAAAACAGTCCGAGATAAAAATGTTTTATTCAGTATACAATGGATTAATATAAATTTATATTTTTGTTCTGTATTTTAAAAGGTGAACGGCTAAAGTGAACCAAAGTGAATGGTTTATTAATACGTCGGTAAAATATTGTGCTCTTTTTAAAATTTTACTTTTGGACTTTATTTATTCACTTAAAATCCCTACCGTTAAAATTATTTCGTATTCAATAAAAAATATTTATTAGCTAAAAACGCTTCTGCTTGTACATGTTTAACATTATGACGAGCCAGTCACATGCTTGAAATTTTCTAGTTTGTTGATATGTAATGCAATGGAAATAACTTCAACTTTCGGATTACATACAACCTATGATAGACTTCGCAATACCTAGTACATATTCGATTTAGCGGTTGTGCCGTCGCATAACGTTGCACCATCCCCGTAGGTGATCCTAACACTTTGTTTGAACTAAAAAACGAACTGAACAGATTTTGATAAAATTTTCCAGCAATTTAGCTTAAAAGTTAGAATAATACAACCTACCACCTTCTGTTACGATACCCGACATCCACGCGAGTGAAATCACAAGTGAAGTCAAGTCCTACCATTGATGTGAAAGTTTATGAGGATGAATGGATCCTTGATACTATTTCACCCAATACTACTGAACAAATTTTTATAAAGCTTTCCAGTAATATAGTTCAAGCATTTGAATAGCATATAGGCACACGCAGGCAAAGCCTCAGACAGCATCTAGTATTCTTTTATGCATTATTCTTTCACATCACCATCAAACTTGAAACATGCTCCTACAATTAAAGCAACCATGTTCAATGGCATGACAGCGACATGATCTGTCCCAATGTAAATTATAGTGCGCACTTATTTGCGTCACAGAACGCCAGTAACATGTAAAAAGTCAAAGACTTGAAGTGTAAATTACATAGTACATTTATCTTGAACGTCTCAGTCTGCCACAATAACACGGCCGACTTCATCTTCTAATAATTCTCTTTGTTCAGTTACAACCGCGTTTGCCGTTTTTTCTTGTGGTGTAAAACGTGAGAGGTTGCGGAGACTTGGAGCAAGTATCTATAGATACTTGCTCCTTGTGCGGAGATTATTCGTAATTTATGGTATCAATTTAATTTTTGTAATAATTGTTTAATTAGTTTTAATTATTTGACACGTTGTGATGTACGGCTAATGGTGTGTGGCGCGAGCGACAGGCAGACGCGCTAACGGGCGTCAATGAAAACTATGATAATTTTGAAGTCGGTGTAATGTAAAGAACATACAGTGTGATAAGGATTATTGTCAGAAACAGTTTGCCAATTCGAGAGTTGTGAGTTGGAGAGATGCACCCGTGTTGATCCTGTCACAAAGTGTATAGAGATCCATGACCAGCAGTATATACGGCTAATGATGATGATTTGGAGTAGGTATCAGATACAAATAGTAATCGACTTAGACAAGCAAAAATCAATAAATAAAATAAGCTACTTGTGTACTTAACTCGAAAGGCCCACTCAGACCAAGAATACGATTAAGTTTTGTTTACATGCAATCTTTTACAGGCTAATATCACTTCCCCCTCGTGGGATCTCCACCTTGTCGTGGTGGGGGGAGGCTCAGTAAACGTGGATTGGACACCCGCGGTGAAGCTAAGAGAGATCCCGGGAGTGGACGCTCCGCGTGGGCTTAGAGGGGCCTGCGCAGGATGCGTCCAACGGTGCGGGTGATGGGGACAGTTCTGTCTATCCCTCGCAGTCAGGCGCGGTCGCGGGAGGAGAGGCGTGTCGGTATTGCGTTGCCGCGCGCCCTATCTCCCGTGACCAAATGGGGGCGCACCATTCGATGCGTCGCGGTGGGGCCGCAGAGGAAGAGGAGTTGCTGAGGATAGAGTGGACGGCAACGCAACACCGCATCGGTGTTGCGTTGCCGTCCACTCTATCCTCTGCGGCCGCTGGGTGTTTTGACAGCGGAGCCCAACACTTTATTCCGCCGCCAAGGGGGTTTTGTTCGGGGCCCGCCTGACCATCTGGCGGGCCAATACCCGTCGGGGAGTAGCGACGAATGCTTCGGCGATACCCTAGCCTTCGACAGACGGGTACATGACAAAGTCGAGGTGGTTTTTAGTGGTAACACCACATACTCCGGCTCTCATTTCCCCAAGAGTCGGAGATCCGAAAGGATTTTCCACCTCGTAAAACAAAAAAAAGGCTAGTATCACTTCCAACATAAGTTGAAATCTCCATGTTAAAGTTGTATATATGTATTCCAGCAAAAATCACAATATTTTCAAATAATTAAAACTAATTAAACAATTATTACAAAAATTAAATTGATACCATAAATTACGAATAATCTCCGCACAAGGAGCAAGTATCTATAGATACTTGCTCCTTGTGCGGAGATTATTCGCCAAGGGGGTTTTGTTCGGGGCCCGCCAGATGGTCAGGCGGGCCCCGAACAAAACCCCCTTGGCGGCGGAATAAAGTGTTGGGCTCCGCTGTCAAAACACCCAGCGGCCGCAGAGGATAGAGTGGACGGCAACGCAACACCGATGCGGTGTTGCGTTGCCGTCCACTCTATCCTCAGCAACTCCTCTTCCTCTGCGGCCCCACCGCGACGCATCGAATGGTGCGCCCCCATTTGGTCACGGGAGATAGGGCGCGCGGCAACGCAATACCGACACGCCTCTCCTCCCGCGACCGCGCCTGACTGCGAGGGATAGACAGAACTGTCCCCATCACCCGCACCGTTGGACGCATCCTGCGCAGGCCCCTCTAAGCCCACGCGGAGCGTCCACTCCCGGGATCTCTCTTAGCTTCACCGCGGGTGTCCAATCCACGTTTACTGAGCCTCCCCCCACCACGACAAGGTGGAGATCCCACGAGGGGGAAGTGATATTAGCCTGTAAAAGATTGCATGTAAACAAAACTTAATCGTATTCTTGGTCTGAGTGGGCCTTTCGAGTTAAGTACACAAGTAGCTTATTTTATTTATTGATTTTTGCTTGTCTAAGTCGATTACTATTTGTATCTGATACCTACTCCAAATCATCATCATTAGCCGTATATACTGCTGGTCATGGATCTCTATACACTTTGTGACAGGATCAACACGGGTGCATCTCTCCAACTCACAACTCTCGAATTGGCAAACTGTTTCTGACAATAATCCTTATCACACTGTATGTTCTTTACATTACACCGACTTCAAAATTATCATAGTTTTCATTGACGCCCGTTAGCGCGTCTGCCTGTCGCTCGCGCCACACACCATTAGCCGTACATCACAACGTGTCGTTAAGGGCAGGAGGTGGCCCAATAAATCAGGCCCGTCGTCTGCGTTCCGGTTGCACTCGCTAATGCGAACGTGTAATGAATGAGATCACGTCTCCGATTGTAACAATTTTTGGATCTTCTGCTAAGCCTTTGTTGCTTTAGATGATCACTTGATCAGCTGGATTTGTATCTGTCATGTATGTTCTACAAGGATCAATAAAACTGGCATCCGAATTAAACTTGAAAATAATGATAAAATATTTAAAACTTCGAAGCCAAAGATCAAAAGCTCAATATATTTTTCCGTTGTTTGCAAATCAAATTTATAATATCAAAACGAGACTTTCTTGTTTTGAAGACTTTCTTCTTACGTGTACATCATGCGGTTACCTTACGACAGAAGAGATAGAACTGACTGAAAGCATAAAAAACAGCAAGAGATATAGTTCAGTACTAATATAGGGGACACTTAGGGGGCGGACACTGAGTTTCTTTTGGATTATAATCGTGGCAACGCTAGAATGATGCTGATGAAAAGCAATTCAGTATTTCACAAAAAACAAGACCCTTCTGAACAATAGTATATAGTACCACCACCGTAAATCAGTAGTATTTTCAGTGTTGAAACTTCAAGATTGATAAAATTTCTCGGTGAACAGTGTCTTAAATAGAAAGTATGTAACATTGCCGTCCTTCAGGCTCATGCCGCTGGTTAGTCTGGAAGTTCATCAGATCATCAGTGTAAAGATCACCGGCATTTTTTATATTGTGCGTCCATGAATCAGGAAACAAACACATTTTCATCTCCTCATTTACAGTTCCTACACTATCACATTTATAGTAAAGACTAAATATATTTTTAAATACTGGCAAGAATACAAGATTCCATTTATGCGGTTCATCATTCTCTTAGCGTTATTCCAGTTTCAACCTGGGGTCCGCTTACTAGTCTAACCGGATTTAGCTGAATACTAGCTTTTCTATAGAGCGAGTGCCTGGCTGACCTCTGCAACCCGCAGGGATAGCGATATTCCATAGTTTAGACTAGTGTCAGTTTACTTAGAAGGTACTGTCGCCCTGTGACCATTGTCAAAGATCTTCATGACAACCGGGACCGATGGCTTAACGTGCTCTCCGAGGCACGGGACAAGCGATAATTAACAATTCAATACGCACATAACTCCGAAAAGTCATTGGTGCGCGCCGTGGATTCGAACCCGATACCCTCTGCATGGCAGTCTGTTGGTATCTTCAGTAGGCTATCCCTGCCTCTATCTCCACTAGGCTATCGCTGCCTCATATGCAGATATTGTAATAATATTTTGCCTCCATAGCATAATATCACTAACGTACTCATGGTTCTTTGTATACCAATGTTGCAGAAATAATAACCTTTTCCTTTGAAATCTTATTAATTGCTCATGTAACCCGATAACTTTCCTACTTATAATAAGTCCAGTAGAAATAACTTCGGTGAATTTGCAATACTAGAGTAATAAATTGCTTGTTGCTGAAGCTTTAAAAATCAAAGAAATTGTACGACCACTCCTAGAATTAAAAAAAAATCCTATAAACATCATTCATTGTGCATCATATCGGTAGAAACAAAATCTCTTGTCAATTGCTAATTAGAAGATCATTAAATTCATGGCGTTCACCACCGATTCTTTTAAGTTCTCTATGTGCGTATTAAATAATTTATGAGTACGACGTTTCCTTCTCCTCAAAGGAGAAGGAAACGTCGTGACTTAACTGAAAATTCTCTCTTGTATTTGCAGTCTGTCAACCCACATGTGGACATCATGGTGAACCATGACTCTATTCATAGTGAGAAGAGAGCCGTACTCAACATTGGGGCAGTTTATATATAGCGCAGTTATAATTATACACGATTTTCTAGACTAAATCAGCTTACTAGAATATCGTGAATTAAAGTCACAGATACCTTTGGAAGTAAATAAATCTATACAAATACCAACCAAAACAATATTTAGAATCCATTATTTTCTCTCGTCTTTATCTCCTCAATTATGTATCACTTTTGCCATTCATTTCTCATGTAAGTTGACCGCAGTAAGTTCCCGCAACCTCCGCACCGATCCATCTAACTCTCGTGTTAATTCGTTCAATTGCTTTGCCGTTGTTACTATCATCTGGCATGACGCCAGTCGCTCGCCCTAATTGGGATTCGGATACTTTGTATTTGTTTTGGTTTAATAGATTTATTAGTTTGTCGCCCTGATCCTAGTAGCCGGTGGCGATTGCGGATTAAAAAGATATATTGGAGGGATTTTTTGTTTTCTGTGTCTGGATTTTAGGCTTGGAATTGTTTATAGGAAGAGTTTTGGGTAAAATTTGCTTTAAAATGGTTGCCAATATTAATAAAGGCAATGGCTCAAAATGTTGGAAATTTTAATAGCAGTAATATTCTAGCCCAAAGATGTCCACTGCTGGGCATAAGTCTCCCCCAAGGCCTTCCACATGGACCTATCTTAAGCCACCCGCATCCATCCGCCTCTCGTGATCCCAACAAGATCATCAGTCCACCTTGCGGGAGGCTCTCTACTAAGACATACGGTGCGAGACCACCACGCCAGAACTTTTCTGCTCCAACGACTACCGGATCTTCTGGCTATGTGCCCTGCCCGCTGCCACTTCAGCTTTACTATTCGGAGATCTATGTCGGTGACTTTGGTCTTTGACTAATATTCTAGCTATGGAACCTAATAACAATAACGTACGGTAACTGAGACGAAAATTTAACCAGTAATTTGCATATGATTATTATTGAAATGGAATTTAACTTACATTGTCGCGTCAAGACTAAATATGTTTATTTGAGTAGACAAAACAAAACCTGGTACAAGTCAAAGCAAAAGTTACTGCCAAACAAAGGTTGTCGCTCAAGTTCATTTTCGTGTCTGCCACTCTTTGATGTGTCTGTTTGCAATATTGCAGCATCGATACGTAAAAATACACTACAGAGGACTATCCATTTTCGAAAAGAAAATATTTCTCCCCTGTACGTGTACACCGAAATACGAGTGCTAGTCTGACCCAGATTTGTTTGCACGAACAACTATATGGCTATGCATTGTTTTTGGCCGAGTTTTTTGTCACGACTATTGCACAGGCCATGGTAATGAAACAAAGCTTTTGATTTATTTAGCCTTGTTCGTGTTTTTAACTTTTCATCGAATTACGTTTATTTCATTTCTCTTAGCCGAGCTATTGTTTGAGAAATTTTATGAGTTTTAGCTAGGGATGTTTTGTTTCTTATTTCGAGTGCTGAGTTGCAGTTTTGGTGTAGCCTGAAAAATCTTTTGTGCTTTTGTTAATTTGGTACTTAGATTGAGCAACAATGTTTTGCATTGTACCGATTGTGTTTTGTGAGAGACCGGCATTATCAATTATTTATTAATTTAACCAAGTCTTAATGGTCATTAACTTATTTCAGTAAAGTGACTGGTAGTCTTCAAAGAGAAACATTCCTAATTTTACAAACTAAAATAAAAAGCATAAATAAAATTACAACATATTTAACAAAAACACATACATAATCATCACATTTTGATCTAACTTACAGGCTACATTAGAATAAGGTTTAAGCTTAGTAAATTTTTTTTTTCGGGGAACTAGAAAAGAAATCAGTCCATCAAGAGTTTCCCTACAAGTCGGGAGAATTTTGCTGCGAGAGAGTGCAAAACCTTCGTACCCGTCATCTCTGAGCTCAAAAGATACTACGTACCTGTGGAAAAAAGAAGATGTTTGAAACCATGGAAAATTGTTTGCATTCACTATATTTGACTGGCCTGTTACTCTAGTCATCTAGTGGTGGGTGACCCTGACTTTGGGTAAAGAGCAAGATATGCATTCGGTGTCCTGGTGTTATTTATTTAAATAATGTAAAGTGTAAGGAGTTTATTATTATTTGTATTATTATCTGGTTACCATAGTATATTTCAGTTTCTTTCATCTAATAGTTTTGGGTGTGCGTTGTCTGTCAGTCATTAATGCAATTTTAATGAATATACTGATATTGGATTTTAGAACTCATTTTCTGAATATGTTTTGTCATCAGTGTCATCAATCAAAATAGAAAACTGCAAAGTTTGTTCGAATTGCCATGTTGCACTTACGGAACTCTGAACTGCCTTTTGACCCAACAGCTGCTGGATCCCGATGCCAAGTAACCTTAAGAATTAAATTATTATAATAATTGTAATATACTTAATGAAGAGACGGAAGACTCGACATCGAAGCCTATGCTAACCCGTATAGCCAGCGTTGTATAGTTGACGAACGGCCTAAATAACACTTATGTCAAATATGTATCTCCAGTAGCCAAATTCATGGATGGATCTATTGAATCACTGTGCTTCTAGTATGATTATATAACTACTTCCAAATTTAAGCTTAAGTTTTAAAATTGGATCACTGGACCCAACGTGGTGGTGATGTGTATGTAGTAGGCCAATCGCGAATAGTAAGAAGGCATCAGGGATCAGGGAAACTGTGTGAGACACTTCATTCGAAAAAGGTGACTACACCTTTTTCGAATGAAGTGTCTCAAACAGTCTCCCTCTCAATATTTTACTCTAGTGGAATCGTGGAAATAATGGCCTGAAAAAGCGTTTCTACCGCAAACCAAGAACAGAACGAAGCATAGGTAGAGCCACATATAATTTACCGTCGATACAAAATTAAAAAATTCGTCATAATATACCTAATATAATGTTGGTAATGCTGGCGTCAGACGCTACTGACCCATCTCAATTTCAGCATGACAGTTTATTTAATGCATTAGTACTGATTTTACGGCGAGACCTAGAATTTTAGATATGATTCATCCTTCTACCTTACGGATTTGAATTACATGCGGGTTATGTGCGACCTTTTATTTCATACATACTTACATTTATATACAGGTACAGTCGAAAAACTTCCCGCTAGACCACCTTAAGGGCGAGAATCGCTCAACAAGACATCGTCGCTTGCAGTGCACACTTTTCACGCACATTGACACTCGTATACAAAACCAGTTCCTAGTGTGCCTCGAGTCTATGAGCGACTCAAGGAAGTTCTTTTTAAACTGGTCCATCGCCGACTTGTTTGATTGTACATCGGATAGCTTGCGAGCCCTGATGCTGTCTCGTATGCCAAGATTACGCATGGCAGTGCTTTTATTGAGTAGACCCGAAAATCTTTAGAGCTCTAGTCTAGCTTCCAAGTCAAAATCTTTTATTCATTAAGGTCACAATGTAGTACTTATGAACGTTTTTAACGGAACGTCCTTAGAGGTCTACTCTCTTACTCTCTCAAAGTCAAAGTAATTTTTTTTATTCACTTTGGTCACAATGTGACACTTATGAATGCCAAATTAAAGGATCTCTGCCTTTTCGCCGAAAATTGTTCAGCCGATTATCATTATAGCATCAGCCGATTATATTACTTGCCAACTAACGTTTCGCAGAATTTTATTTCGCAGAGTAATCATTTGCCAACTTGTGATATAATTTTGTTTTTATTTTCCAACCTCACAATTGCCAACTTTACGTTTGGTCTTCCTTTTATTTTCGCAGTTAAATGCCCTGTGTAGTGAAATAAAAGCGATTTGATTCTGGCACTTCGCCGGCCGCTGCCGCGGCACGCTCGCTTCGCTCGCTCGGCTCGTGCGTTGTGGTCGCAGTTCTAACCTAACCTAACCAGCCATTGTTTCAGTTGGCGTGCATTGTTTATCAGCATACTAACCTAACCTAACCGATTCCTTTCGATTTCACCTGAACTTCCCGAAACATCACCTGTACAGACGAAACGTTATTCGTCTAAAAGTTGTCTGGCCTAATAATTTGACAAAAGATAAATGCCCCAAACGTTTTTTGTCATTACAATAATCAGCTTAACAATAATTCTACCAAATGAAACGTTGTCATACAAAAATTTGACAATCGTTAGTCGTCAAAGTGAAAAATTGTTGAAACGTTGGTTGGCAAGTGATAATCGGCCAACCAATATTCGGCAAAAAGGCAGAATCCCCAAATTAAAATTAATACTTGAAGATTCTACATTTAGATTCTCTTTAGCGAGTCTTAAACTCCTGTGTCAAGTATCGGAGGAAGATCTGCGTCTACTACTGGGTTTCTTTGGCAAAAAAAGGATCTTGCTAGTACATAAAAGTGTAATACTCATGTTGGCACAATTTTAAATGGCCTGTAAGATTATCCTTACAAGATTGAGATAAGATTTACGCAAAGTCGTGCCACTTACCCACTGTTTCAAAAACTGTACCATAGCTATAGACAGTGTTGTATTTAGCCCTTATTTTCCTTGCGGCTGTTCTGCACATTTGATACTGGAATTGAGGGAATGTATTTTTCATTTTATGGAGCATTGTATGATCATTCCCATTATATAAAAAAGTACTCAAGAAACACTAAGATTCGAAACAACAATGTATATACCATGCGGAAATTGAACCTACGACACGCGGTGCAGGGGCAAGGTCACTTGAACCACTACGCCTTCTGTGTATTCATACATCAGCAACAAGCAATGCGTTATATAAGTGCATCTATCGGATGCACGCAGCAACGCCCGCTCATTTTATATATATATTTATATATCTCGCCTTCATATATGTACATATATATATATGAAGGCGTGTGACCTTGCCCCTGCACCGCGTGTCGTAGGTTCAATTTCAAGGTTGTAAAAAGACTCTTAACGAAAACTGAAATCCCATGTTTTACCAATCACTACGAACATATTTTCCTTCAGCACCATATCTGGGAAATTACTGGTTCAGGAGATATTGAGGCTCAAAGTTAGTATGGACTTTTTCTAATTAGGTACAAAATCTATGCATTTACTCCGCCAATATGTTCTTTAGATGCCCAATAACCCCATGAATAAGTAGGTATTTCGAGCATTGCACACGGCGCTTTTAATTGCGGTTAAAAAAATGTGAAAACTTAAAAAGATATCGTTTCCCAGTTATTATTTTTGGTTAGTATGATTTGGCATGATGTCCACAACGAGTAGACTTCGGCTTGGTGATGGGTCTTGTGACACCCTGTATATATAATATTGTACTCACGACTTCGTCGTAATTATCCAGATGCCGCTTTGATGTTGCGTAAGAAATGACTATGTGCTGACCATAGGAATGGAAAGTGATGTAGTACTCTAAAGTGCTGTTCTTAGCTGCTACTAGTTTTGCCATAGCAATGCTCTCCCTTTCTGAAAGTGCGCTGGTGCCGCAGTAGACTTCCGAACTCGGGTTCCAGCTTACACCTACTGCTAGAAACATCAGTACACTATCATTTGGTAAAAGGAAACTAAAATCTATCTATATATATAGCAGCGAAGTTAGCCTTATTAGTTTTAAATTACGTACATGTACAAATACTTCTAAATAATGCTATCAAGGAATTAAGATAAGTGGCAAACGAAATCAGCGCTGATTTGACCTTTGATTGAAATATTATTTATTAAATCTAGAAACGTAATTGAATTAAATAGATACTAGATGAGCAATATTGGCTTACAAAATTACAGCCACTATCATTTTACCTAATACACCTAACGCTTTTGAAGTAAAGAAATTTCTTTAAAAGACTTACAACCATGTGAAAACGGAAAATTTCGATTTAGATCCACTCCATCACCATTACAGTTTTTTCTCCATAATCGATCCTGCATAATATGAAAACAAAACAAACTTCAAAAATAAATGTAGTATTTTGAATACAGTCGATAGATACAAGCTTGTGAAGCAGTGTGCTGAAGAAAACCGGTAACACATAAATAGGCGAAACAAAACATCCAACAAGCTGCCTAGCTCAAGCAAAGAAGGATAGAAAAAAAGAGGACTAGGCACCTATCTGTATATATAAAATCCTCGCGTTACTGACTGACTGACAGACAAGCTACAGCCGAAACTACTCGGCGCAAGAAGCTGAAATTTAGCATGTATGTTCCTTGGGGACCATAGGAGTGCACTAAGACGGGATTTCCCGAAATTCCTACGGGTACGGGCAAAACGGGAAATTCGAAAATATGTGCGTGCGAAGCCGCTGGCGTTGACTAGGACGACTATATAACGAGAAAATGAGGCAGTACAGATTCTATTATATTTAAGTTTTAATTCTGTAAAAAGTTTGTAGTTGGATGGGTTCCTTATGCGAAACCATTAAGATATTATTGGCAAATTTGAAATTACAGGCGACTTTTTTGAAGATTCTAGTAAATATTATTTGTGATTACATTATTATGTTCAGGTTTTCTCCATCTTTAAATACTTTTAACTTCATTGTGCTTACCACATTAAACGTATATTCGTATCCATCAGGGTTTAGAACCGGTACAAAGTACCATTCGTAAGTTTGAGCAATTTTTATCAAAGTATCATCTTCAGACTTGTGAGCATTGACAATAGCATTAATCATATAAGTCACAAACGCTGGCGAGATCCATTCTCTGGCATGAATTCCACCTTCTATCATTACAGTAGACCTGCAATAAATTCGTTAAAGCATTATCCCTCTTAGCGTTATCCCAGTTCCAATCTGGGGTCCGCTTACTAGTCTAACCGGATTTGGCTGAATATTAGCTTTTCCACAGAGCGGCTGCCTGTCTGACCTCCGCAACCCGAAGGGATAGCGATATTCCATGGTTAAAAATAGTGTCAATTTATTTAGAAGGTGCTGACGCCTTTGACGATTGTCACAGATCTTCATGACAAGCGGGACCGACGGCTTAACGTGCTCTCCGAGGCACGGGACAAGCGATAATTAATAATTAAATACGCACATAACTCCGAAAAGTCATTGGTGCGCGCCGTGGATTCGAACCCGATACCCTCTGCATGGCAGTCTGTTGGTATCTCCACTCGGCTATCACTGCCTTAATAAATTCGTTAAAATTACCCATTATTACAACATTATAAAAATAATTTCTTCATCAGTCTTTTATATAAACTGTCGCACTGCTGGACTGGACAGGTGCTCCTTCTCACTATGAAATGGATAAGGTCCATGACGATCGGCAAGTGTACGTTAACAAAGATCACATGTCTTTTGAAAAAAATGTATCACTTCGATTTCCTTCAATAATTAACAAGCGAAACAATCATTACCATTGAAACGTACTTAAAAAAGTCAGTGGTGGGTACCCAACGACAACCTAGCCTACTAGACGGCACACGTAAGGCGAAAACTTTCTAACAACACATTAGACTTATACGTCTTACATTAGACCAATCCCAACACTAGTTATGAATTATGACGTACCGCAAATTTGAACTGGCCAATTAGATTGCATTTTTGTAGCCCCCCTTCGCCCCGCACACCTCACCGCTTTGACAAAATTGTTTGTTTGTTGAAATGAAAACATTAGGTGTCTAGTAGGTTGGGTTGTCATTGTGGGTACCGTGGTTACGTGGGTTTGAATATGATACCTTGTGTATAGCAGTCTGTGAGAATCTCTACTATTTCAAATCGGTCCAGTAATTCCAGAGAGCGCCCATTTATCGAGGAAAGCTATAGGCTATATAAAATTACGCTTTGAGCCACGGTAGCGGAACAGTAGCCTTAAATAACGCCTGTGTTTGAACGCGCTAATTTCAGGAACTACTGGCCCGATTTGAAAATTTATTTTAGTGTTAGATAGCCTATTTACCGAGGAAGGCTATATAACATCACGCTATGAGCCACGGGATCGGAGTAGTAGCAGAGTATAACGCGGGTGTAACCGCGGGCTCATCTAGTAATATGATACAATTATTAACTAGACTATATTAACAGTTGCGTACCTCATTCGACTGCCCCTCAATAAAACTTTTACAGCAAGTATATCTCTTTTTGCAACTGTTCTTCCAATATTGTACAGTTCCACTTCATCAGGGTACGTTTTGGATAGGCTTAGAAGCCAGTCGTAAATATCAGTTAAGCGATTATAGTCCTCCCAATTAAGATGACCTTTCTGGGTTCTGGTAGATGTTTTTGATTGCTCGTCGAATGCACTAGACAAGGAAAATTATGCATCTAAAGTGAATGATTAAGGCCACGATCTATCGACTGATTATGAGAAAGATTATTTCGGTTTTTCACCGGTCAACAGCGCTGACTCGAAAAAGTATCAAGTCCATATACGCTCAATCACTTTTCGCAGGCAATCGTGGGCGGGTAGAACTCTTCACTTAAAACCGTTCCGACAAAAAGCGTAGAGCCTAGCTTATATACAAGTTGTTTATTTATTTTATTTATAGACTCACGCCTGTATCCCCGATGGGGTAGGCAGAGGTGTAATATTATACCCACATTACGCCTTGAATTTGTAGGACCCATGTAATAGGGGGCGAGCCTATTGCCGTACCGGGCTCATCACCAGACTCCGTGCTGCTACTGAGAATTCGGAAAAACTCAGTTACACTTTTGCCCGATCCAGGAATCGAACCCGGGACCGCCGATCTGCAGTCACATACGCTATCCACTAGATAACGGAGGCAGTCAAGTTGTAGACACAGCATACTATCCAGGATGCGGCAAGAAATCCACAAAGTTGAAAGGTTTGTTGTATGCACATAATAATATACTCATTACTCAAATGGAACTAGGTACTGTTATGAATGTATTCAAAGTCAAAGTCAAAGTCAAAAATCATTTATTCATCTAGGTCATAATGTGACGCTTATGAACGTCAATTTTTTTAAGTAAATTAATAATGCTTCTACATTTACATTTACTGCTCATTCGCAAAGCAATAGGTAGAACCACGAGAAAGAACGGGCAATAAAACTCGTGGCCACTCTTTTTAATCGCCAGTGTTATGGTACATATTTTGTTTTTGTAAGGAGCTGCAACTGTTTCACATTGTAATTAATTACTTGTAAATAGTAAATAAGAACATACATAATACTTAAACAAATATGCATAAAATTCTCGTAAAGGTGAGTTAATGCCACTTATTACGCATATTTTATACGTTTAATTTATCATGAACGAAGGAAGCCAGCTATTTACTTATTAGTCCAATTTATCTTACCTCTGCAGATCTTCGATGACTTTGGTGTAAGTGATACCAATTTTTTGCGCCTCCTTCATAAAATCTAAACTATCCTTTGGACTTAGCACAAAGTCTACAGGATTGTACAGCAAACCAGGTTCCCTCCAAAAATTTATATCGTAACGATCGGCCAGTTTACTAAAATAATCAATATGACTTTTCTTCATGGGAACGGCCCGATACAAAGTATAATTGGTATAATCTTTTCCAACACAAAATATCCTAGATTCAATCAAAATAAGTAAATAAATAACTTTGTCATACATAATAGCAGCAACCAACAGCAACAATCTCAAATTGATTTCCTTCAAAAGTCAATCGCAAATGTCAAGATGTGTCATGGTGTTTTATTACAGATCTCAAAGATTTAACCATAAAGCTTAATATATGTAAAGAGATCGAAATCATCGTATATTTCCCACAACCCGTCGCTCTTAATATGAAAATAACCAATAATTCAAAATTCATAGCATCAGGCAAGCAATCTAATAATAAAAAGGGAAATGATAAACAAAAAAATACACAGGCATCGAAGATTGCACGCAACACGCAATCCGTTGTGAATAAAAAAACATTCACGGTAGCAAAACCAGCGATGATAACCCCAAAATGATGTTATCAAAAGGTGGTAATATGAGTAATGATCCGTATAATCGTTTAGCCGTCACGACAAATCGTCAGATCACGTGTTCCTCTATCATTTATTTCGATACCACCAACCAAAATAGCATGATACTTCTAAACTTCTAAAGCTAGGACAAAGTATACTGAAACGACAGCTCAATTTGCACTGGTCTTGTTTCTATAGATCTTAATACATCGTAGGTAGATTCATCTTACAGTTTAATGATTTTAGTCTCTATATAGTTGAAATAAAGTTGATTCTCGTATTTCATGTGTTAATTGAAGGGCGTTGCATTTCCTTTTGTGTTGGAATTAATTGCTTACTGTTATTTATTGGACTGTTGCTTGTATCTCAATTTGGATACGATTGCTATTATTATTAATGATTTTACTAATTATTATATTTGCCTGTGGCTTTCGCTTAAATTGGATTTGGAGTAACTGTTTAATATGTTAATGCTCGAGACTCATTTGACACTTATTAATGTTATTGACTACGTGTCAATAATTTATTGTTTTTTGATTAGATGCATATTGTATAGTAGTTAATTTTATATTATCGTTGACATCAGTTCTTTTTAGTCAGATGGAATATGTGTAAGCGTCTACACCGGTATTGACATTGATTGCTTGCAGGAGTGACACTGATTGAAGCAGCGGATTTTAACAAAAGGTTATTGCATTTTTGTTCGACAATTTTCAGTGAGAGCATGGTTGAGGTTAGCTTGACTGAAGTGTTTAAAATCACTGTGCCTTGTATTGTACAAAATACGATAATATTAATAATGCCAATATTAATAGCTTACCCTTAAATATATTGGCAACAGAACACAGAAATGGCGCAATTTTTGTGGTGTAAAATGGTTTTCAACTGTGAGGTTCACCTCAGGCATCAGTATCCCTAGAAACGAATATTTGTGACGCGACAAAGAAGCAAAATGATTTTAACTGTTCGTCGAAGACACTTCTGTTTGTTAACTGCACTTTAATGATCAGCAAAGTGGAGTGATACTCTTTAAGATTCTTTTTTCTGTTTGTTGGCATCAATAAATATTTATAAAAAACACCTATAATTATACCTTCTCTTCTCTAAAAATTACATTCATTTCTTTTTTCGTCACTAAAGGGGTAGGCAGAAGTGTAAGATTACACCTTTATTTCGCCTTATGAATTTTAGGTTATATTTTGTATGGAGTTTATCTCAAATATATGGGGTTTAAAAAGACCCTTAACGAAATCTGAAATCCCATATTGTACCAATCATTATGGACATTTTTTACTTGGGCACCGTACCTGGAAAGTTACTGGTTTACGAGATATTGAGGCTCAAAGTCACTATAATTTTTTTTCTAATTAGGTTTAAAATCAATTAATTTACCCTGGCAATTTATTCTATAAATGTCCTATGCACCCATGGATAAAAAGGTATTTCGATCACTGAACGCATGCAATTTTAATTGCGGATTAAAAAATGAGTCAATTTTAAGAAAATGCTCATTTCCCAGGTATTATTTTTGCTAAGTATGACTTGGGATGATGACAAAAACTAGTAGACTTCGGGTTCGTGATGGGTCTTGTGACACACTGTATATATTTCTAGTAGTCAAATCCATAGATCATATAAGTGAAGAAGCGAATATCTCCTACACAAGTACTTCAGTAACTTACTGGGGATTCTTCAATTTATGTATGAACTTTGTTTAAGAGATAAATAAAGACACTTTTTTTGTTCTTTTTATTATTTTTATAGATAGATCAAATATTCGGACCGGTCGTAAAAGGTCAATTTGAAAATAGCCCTCACAAACTGTTGTCATCATCTAACCCAGTTTTTGTTCAAAATTAATGAACAATAACAACATAATTCAAGAAGTTCTCCGTAAGTTTTGCTTTGTTTAATTTTAAACGGCTCATTTCACTGTCGCGTTTGAATGTAGATGGCTTGTAAAGCCGTGGTTTCATTGCTCGAATTCTGGCTTAAAATAGAGTTATAAATCTGTCTGGTCTGTTTTTTCCAAGGTTAGAGCAGAGCTGATGTCATTCATCACATTTGTGTGCAGTGGCAATGGGGTACTTGTAGTAAGTACCTGGCTTCTCAGACTGAAACATTGTGTAACTATGTATTAGTTTTATTTAGATAAGAACTTAGAGCCTCTTAAAAAAGTTGTGTAAAGTCTGTGGATCAGTTTACGTCCGTCATCCATACTCTGTAATCCCCACATTGAAATGAAATTATGAACAGCGCACTGCTCACAATAAAAGCATATTTAATTTGCTATTTCGTAACAAATAATTACAAAAGAACGTTTCCAAAAATTTATTTTTCAGATTGTTCATATTCAATCAATCAATCAATCAGCTTATCGCAGTCCACTGCTGGACATAGGCCTCTCCCAGTCCCAACACGTGCCACAGTACGCGGTCTTCAGCGTTCCGCATCCAGTCTGTCACAGCCACCCCTTTCAGGTCGTTCATACTGATTTTCGGAAATTGTGACTCATTATTTTAACATAACATAACTTCACGCCTTTTATCCCCGAAGGGGTAGGCATAGGTGTATTTCACACCCACATTTTGCCAGTTATGTTTCGGTCCCAATGTTTAGGAGTCGAGCCTATATAGCCATCTACCGTGCACATTATTAAGCAAGCGAAAATTAACATTTTTAAATTTCCTCAATAAACCAATATTTGTTTAGAGGAATGTATTTTCACAAGTGATTATATCTAACTTTGATCAGTCTTATAAATTATACTAATACTTATAACCACAATTTTTCTGAAAAAGCACCAGTGTGAAACAAAGCCAAAACAAAACTGCACAGAGTCTCGTTAACTTTAATAATCACTCGAAAATACTGCGGATTAAGCAGAAAATTTAAAGATACAACGGGATCCTTGCCAAAGCCAGAGTGGTCCTTGTGGCATTCTGGCGTCTTGTGCCAAGCGTTTGAATACGGAACAATAGTGTATTAAGTTTATCGCTTATACCTACTTGTATTATTCCCGTTGGATTATAAGAAAGTGAGAGTGCCGTGCGAATTATTTTATATGTAAAACGTTTGGTATTTTGAGCATAGCTCGGGAAATCTTGGAAAGCATTTGCCGTAAGTTTTTGAGAACTTTTTACATAGTAGAAAATAAAGTTATTCCACGCGCTTGTATGGCAATATTCTTTGAGTTATGCAATAGACTTTGCTGCGATTTTTAATGTATTTTAGAGTATCTTTCCAATGGTATTTATGCACATCAAAAACATGATACTATATATTACCTAGAGAATGCAGCTTTTATCCTCTTTCTAGCTTCTCCCTTCTCTTCTTCTATCGAGATAAAATATGTGTAAAATCATGTGTAAAATTTACAAGAAAAGGGTAGATACGTTACCTACGTAGTAATCAATCCGTAGAAACGGTACATATACTAACGCACACATCGATAACTCCATATTTTATTTAATTTTTGGTTGACAAAATGTTTCAGTTTCACTTTGACGCCGGCTCGCGACGTCACACACACATATGTCAGACTTGCCAACTGGCTTCTACACTATACACTATTTATTTATGAGAAATCCACTCGGTAGTTTTTGAGTTTATCGCGTTCATATAGACAGGCAAGACGAAAAGGGACCTTTATTTTATGATATTTATAGATAATTATAATGACGATGCAATTGATAATATTAAAATTGCCAATAGTGGTTTTACGGGTTGTTCAATCAGTCCCCAGGCAAAACAATTATGTGCATGGTCTTTAAAAAGTAGTCTAAGGTATACTTTTAATATATTTTTGACGACCGGTTGGCGCAGCGGGATTGTAAGCGACTGTTACGCCGAAGGTCGCGGGTTCGATTCCCGCTCAAGTCAAACATTTGTGTGCGTGAACATTGATGTTTGTCTTGGTCTGGATGTTTCTATGTATAATATGTGTGTAGTTACAAAAAAAAGAAAAAATAAATACGTATGTTTATCCATTGTCTAGTACCCATAGTACAAGCTCTGCTTAGTTTGGGACTAGATGGTGTTGTGTGAATGTGGTAGAATCATTGATATATTACGTGTTAATGTTACCTCTAAGGGTAGAATATTATTATTATTATTAATTTCTTCACACATCATTTTTGTTGCCGCAGTGGCAACTCATTGCGAGCTCTCTTGACTCCAACTCTAAATTGTGAGCTTGTGACCAATATGAAACTGACGAAGATGGTGTAAAAGACTTTCCCTCGGAGGCGTTCGGGGGTTACCGCAGTGTCTTACGTCCCAATAGTGTCAGGGTAACTAGATTCGCGGTTAGCATAATTTATTGCGACCGCTCGAAGATTAGCGCTGAGATGCACAAGTTGTGCGTTCCACTTCGGCACTAAGACCCGGCGGAGGCGGGACCGTGACGGCTCTATAGAGCGAGGTGTTGGCTCTTCACCCCTGTCTAAAACGGGAAGTCTACGCCAGGTGTAAAGAGGTGTAGGCTGGGAACCTGGCTTCCAGAACCCAAGGCGAGTAGCCAAGTCTACCCGTGCAGAACTGAGCATACCGAATAATATAAAGCATGCAGTTTTAAGTAATTTTTTCTGTGTGGTATGTTTTTTTATCGCAAATCGAACCTTGAATACTTGCATTGAACACGAGGTTAGAAATAAAACAATAATTCGTGGATCATATGGATGTTTGTGAACTTGAACCCATATATCCATTACAATACTATTATATGTATATAGACTGAAGATCAGTGTGAAGTAAAAACTAAAACCATTATCGCCTTGCAAACAACGTAGTTACTTTATAGAGTGTGGGTGCACAATACACCTCTGCCTTCCCATTCGGGAATAAAGGCGTGAAGTTATATTATGTGTTTTATAAAGCGCTATATGAACTTATAAATAAAAAAATATACAAAGTCGTCAACGTTCATGCAGTGGCCTTCGGAAACACTTGAACAACATTGAAGTAGCATTTGAAGATTCAACCGGATCTGTGCCAAAGCTGAAGAGGTGCTTCCAAGTTGCGCTCTCCAAAGTCTTTGCAGGAACAATGCAGCTTCATATATTTTATTAAGCCCTACTATATTGAGCTTAAAAATATATATTTTCATTAAACGTGTCGATTTTAAGATAGGTACTTATAGTTTTGCTTAGAATGCCGCGGTCTTATAATATTTAGAAATGGTTTTTGAAGATAATACTTTTAAAGTCTGAAGTGAGACTAGTGGGGTTAACTCAAATTTGAGTGAATTATTACACGTAACTATATACTTCTACCTTTCTTTCGTGTGTGAATAACCTTTACGGCTAGTTCGGCGAAAAAGTAAAAATTTGTACCTGGATGAAATGTTTTATAGGGAAACGAATAATTTTGTACCTATCCTTATCTTGGGAGTAAGAACTTCCCCGTAGTAATATTTACCCTCTTGTAAAACCGCTTCAAGTTTAGTGATTACTATAATACGTATAAGTACATCAAATTTAGTTGTGTGTTGATGTGAAAAGTAAACACGCATTACCTTGTTAATAATATGATGAATTTGTGACATATTAAGAAGGTTGATAATCACCAATTAGGCAGCGATAGCCTGGTGGAGATACCAACAAACTGCCATGCAGAGGCTTCGAATGCACCGCGCGTACGACTTTCGGAGCTATGTGCGTATTGAATTGTTAATTATCGCTTGTCCCGTGCCTCGGAGGGCACGTTAAGCCGTCGGTCCCGGTTGTCATAAATATCCTGGACAGTCGGTACAGGGCGTCAGTACCTTCTAAATAAACTGACACTAGTCTAAACTATGGAATATCGCTGTTCCTTCGTGTTGCGGAGGTCAGACAGGCAGTCGCTCTGTGGGAAAGCTAATATTCAGTCAAATACTATATACTAGAAAGTGGACCCCGGGTTCTAACTGGGATAACGCTAAGAGGATGATGAATACATCCACCCAGACAAAGTTTAACATCACTTTTCAGTGATCAACTAGAACGTCAAACTCAAAAGGCAAAGGTATACAAAATTACTATTTAATAAACTAAGTTGATCCAATAAAAAACTGCCAGCGCTTTAATGAGGCCAAGAAATTGAAATTATTTCTAACTTGGAGTTCTCAATTAAAATTGTTTTCAAACAGTTACATGGAAATATTAATTGATGAAGTTAGTTTCCCGGCGTTTGAATTTTTTATCAGCAATTTTTTTGTAAAATAAAATGAAAAGTAACTGAAGCATTTTTTGTCACGTTGTTTTTATGTTTTTATTTTTAATAAATTTATAGAATCAACGTGTTGTAGGTACTGAAGGTGCCATTTTCCGTCACGTTTATTTGTGTGAAGTATTTTTATTTTATTTATTTCTGTTAATTAAACTGATGGAGTGCGTATTTATATTTACGACTTCATGTGTAGAATCATATCTACAAATAACATTTAAATTAACACTTTTTGCGAAACGCATCATTATATAGTAGACACACCTACTCAAACAATAATTGTAAAAAGAAAATAGAACTAATGGCTGATGAAGCTGCCTTAAAATAGTTGATTAGATAGTTGATGGGAGGGAATGAAGCAAGAGATATGTCAGGATCGTTGCGCCGCTGTTCCGTAGTCTCTGCGGACCCCTCCGGGAAACAGTCGTGATTCTACGTATGTATGTATGTGAGAATATTTGACTTTATAAGGAGTAAATTTGATTGCATTGTATATATTAACAAGTGGCCAGATAGATTGAAACTCTGATAGTATCTCTCGAATAATTTTGTATCAGCCCAGTTTATAAAATTTCCCACTACTGGGCACGGGCAATGAATACAGATTTACATAGAAGCGCAGTTCTTAAGGATTTCGCGTGCCGATTCCAAGTGGGGATTGTTGTCCAGTTTTGTTCGTAGTTGGCGCCGTTGGCGGCGCTGGCGTCGCGTCGTTCTCCGTCTCTCTTGCTCTCGTAGTAAGATAAACAGGAGGAACGTTCGTCTCTCTTGCTCTCGTAGCAGCTGTCACAGCGCGACTGCCACGCCACCAAGCGGCAATTTGGGTCACCAAAAGTTTGTCTTCAGAGAGCCCATATAAAATGCGCCTCAATGTAAATATCTGAGCTCTTTGGCACGGGTCTCTCCCCTTTATGAAAGGTTGAACTAGCTTGTAACAATTAGATTAAAATTATTTGAGAGTATGGCACAACCACGCTTGAATCTTCTCAAGCCATAAGCCCTTGGTCTCGCTTATCGTTTTTCTCTAGTAGTGCAACCGCATATTATCAAAAAATAATCATAATACCTTAATTTTTCCATAAATAACAACATAAATATCTTCATTCCAATACAAAGATAGACTATGCACTTAAAAATTAAATTCTTTAATGGCAGTAAGACGGAACGGAAGTGTCCCAGTGTCCCAATTAATTAATCCTAGCTTGGAACATTGCCAGTTGCCTTAGACCGCACTTTGAGTAAACAGAGACCACTTTGGGGTCATGAATTTTGCACCAACTGGATATTGCTGGATCTAATTGTAGATAAATACGTTTGAGATTTTAATAATGCGGCAAAGCATTGCAAGCTTACTGAGTAACAGTATTTCTTAATCACGACTTCGTTTGAATACACTAGTTTAAAATCATCAAATCGGATTTCGTCGTTTATTTTAGAGGTTCCATTTACCATGCAGTATGCAAAATATTTTCTTCAAAATTTTAAAAAGTGAGCCATGTTACTCTTGACAATATCAGTTATCTGCACGTGGGAGTCTTTCAAACACTTTTTAGGACAATGCCCTGACAATGCCTCCATAAATAAATCTGGTATTGCTAGGGATACCGATTCTTTATTGATCTTTGCAACTTTTTTAACCTATCCTCGTAAGGCCCAACCTAAAATTAGGACAATAACCATAATGACCCAATGTACTAAAAATAGGTGGTAGTAGTTGCGGCCCAGATCATTGGTTTAGTAAAAAAAGTATTTAAATGAAGTGCTCTTGGCTTTATATTTATAAAAGGTATTTTCCATGCCTAGAGTTAACATTTCATGCAATAAATTTGTTGAAATATTTTGTCCTCTTATTAGGTCACTGGGCCATAGTTAAAAGAATAGTATTAGTTTTAATAAATCAAATTTATTACGTTATTTATCATTGAATTATAAATTATACTAAAAATAAAAAAAGCTTTGTAAAGAAAATATTGACCGGCGAGCTAACCCACATTTAGCAAGTAAATAATAAAACGATTGTCAATCAAAACGAAATATAATAAACAAAATTACATTTACGACGATCACAATTTGGTCCATTACTTTGTACGGTTGTCCAGAAGATATCCTTTGGATTGTTGTATTAGCCTGAGGAATGAAGAGCGCCAACAAGCCATCGAGGGTTTCTTCGCAAGTCGGTAGAATTTGTTCAGGAGGTAGCGCGAAACCATCCGCCCCTGTGTCTCTGAGTTCGAAAGTCACTACGTATCTAAAATGTATAATTTTATTGTGAGATATATTACTTTTTAACTCAACTAGAGAATGCTTGTGATATACTATATTTGTTCAAAAGCTTGCAAAAAAAACAGTCAGGTCAACAGTGCCGTAATCAATGAAATATTATACACTCGATTATTTCAGTCCAATTAACAATTAAGTACTTCCCATGCCAATTGACGAAGGGTGTTTTATAACACCTTTGTCAAATTCTGCCCGAGATACGTGTTAGTTATTTATGTTTTTACCTTTCTCTAGTTTTATATAAGAAAACGAACCAGGGACAATATATTTAATTGTGTTAACCACAGAAATAAATGCCATATTTTTAATGATCAAAGCGACTTTGACAGCTGTATTCGGAAAAGAAAAATTTTCTTAGTTTGCAGTCATCAAATGTTTTAACTAAACATGAAGTTTAAATCTCCGTATCGAACTTACTCAGCACTTCTTCAAAGGATTTGATCTGGTGTATGATCCTAGGTGTCTCCAAAGTACTAGCTTCTAAAGAAATTACGTTGAATACTATAATATACTCACGGGACTTTGTATGTATTCTTGACCCAACATGCACTCATCCCTGATGCTCTATACCCTGAAGATATAAATAAAAGAAATGGTGAGATACTTACGGCGCTTGATAAGATTTTTTAACCCAACAACCGCTCACACCCGATGTGAGATAACCTGTTGAATTAAATCCATTTCAAAATCAGAAATAAGTGGTAAACTTTTTATATTATACATAAAAAATTCTTTTAGATAAATTTTGCATACATAAGAATTACGCACGTATTAAGTCAGGAAAACCCATTTTTAATACACCATGATATTATCCGTTTTGGACTTGTCGGGTGGTCAGATCATTTAATATGGTGATTGCCAAGGTGCAAATAATGACTAAGATACAATCAAAGCGAACTCACCAACTGTTTCGTACGAAGTGCCGACGTCATATTTCGTTCTGTACCTTGTGAAGATTTTTTCTGCAGCTAATTTACACATTTTATACTGAAATTATGACAAAAAATATTATAGATAGAAATACTATTAGACTAAAATATTTTACAAATACTGAGGCACTTTAGGATGAAGATACACAGATTGAACACATATTAGTAATTTTAGTTTCATGATTTTATTATTATTATCACCATTAGGGAACAATACTTTGTATGATGATTTGTTGTCAATGTTTATTTTGTTTTCTTTTATTTGTTTTTTTTTAATTTGCGATCCAGTATTTTATCGGATTCCTGGCATTATCTTACCTTCTATACATATTTTTGTCTACACATGTGTTTGTTATCTAACGCTTTTAAAACAGCTGGATCAATTTGGACAACATTTCATATTCACTTCACCATTGAAGTAAGAAGAAACCCATGTTTCTGGATGGTTTCAAAATTCAATTAGACCCGATATATGGCGCTGCAATTGTCTTATTGGATAACCTCTGCCGGGTTTACAGGTATTTATATTATTTGAACTACCCATTACTTACTACTTCATCGTAATTATTCTTATGTTCTGTTGACGTCGCGTAAGGTATGATCATATATTGTCCGTAGGAATGGAAGCTAATGTAGTACTTCAACCGTGCGTTGGCAGTTTTTACCAAATTTGCCATAGCAAGACTTTCTTTTTCAGAAAAGGCGCTTCTGCCGCAGTAATTCTCGTCTACCGTATTCCAGGAGGATCCTTGGGCTGGGAACATTAGATAAAAGTGGTATGTTAGATGCCAGGGCTCTGCTGGTTATAATTTGAACAGGCCAGTTGGACGAGGATAGTAGTTTGGAGTGTTCTGTACACAATAATAATGATTTGCCAAATTATTAAAGTTGGAATTTAGTCACATCTGATTGCTTAGCTAAGTATTTTATTTTGCTATTTGCAATATAATCCCCATATCTTAAAAGAATATCGTCGTAATAATGTATGTTTTTAATGTTTTGGTGGGTATAGACGCTATATTCATGCTTCCTGAGGTTATCTCGTTTGCATCGTAGTTTTTAAATTGGAATGGGATTTCTGTTCAAACAAGTTCATTGTAAAATTTTAAGAACTTACTTCCGTGCTCATGTGCAAAATTGCGATTCAAGTCAACCCCATCACCATTGCGATTTTTCCTCCATTGTCGGTCCTAAAACGAAATTTATCAATACCTACATTATTACTCTTATATTGCCCTATCTATCTCGTGATTCTATGCCCTTGCTTCGCAAACGAGGCACCAAAATATGTTAATGAAGAAGAATTAAGAAATCAACATTAAAATTTGAATTAATAAGCGTCACATTAAAACTAAATTAATAAATAATTTTAGATTAATAAATATTGTAATTAATAAATCATTTTGATTTTGACTCGTTTTTATTAGGAATATTCAAACTATTTCAAAAGATATTCATCATCATCAGCATCTTCGGCTCTGTATATGAACTATTGCACTAGACACAAGTTAAGGGCATTGTCTACCAACAATCAGAAGAAGTTGATTGTTTAGTAGAAGATGTCTTTAAGCTGAGATGATGATGAGATGAAATAGATGTTGAATAAGTAAATTAGACTCTCAATTCGTGACACTAGTATTTATGATATACATCACTAGTTCTGAAATAAGATTTTCTATGCGATGTTTGTCACACGTTCGTTATACTATTTTTGTTTTTTTATTCCACATGATGTTTTACAAATCATGATCTTTTATTACTAATTTCATCAATAGAGATGACGTGATTTAAGGGTAAATTACTTACGTCAGTGTGAGTATACTCGTATCCATCTGGGTTCAACACTGGCACAAAATACCATTCATAAGCATGTGCTATATGTCTTAGAACGACGTCACTTGACTGCTCTGAGTGGACGATAGCATTAATCAAATACGTCACAAAAGCTATAGATATCCATTCTCTTGCGTGAATACCACCCTCTATTATTATTGTTGACCTAATAGTTTGCATGAAAGATGGCAAATTAGAAAGTGATAAAGTTTATTAAAATAATTAAAAAGAAGTCACAGTCAGATATGAGTACATAGTGTCTGGAAAAGAAAAACCCTAAATTGGGCTCAATGTCGTGCCATTGGAGAAACCTATATCCAGCAATTAATTATGGACTGCCTCCGTGGTCTAGTGGATAGCATATGCGACTGCTGATCGGAGGTCCCGAGGTTCGATTCCCGGCTCGGGCAAAAGTGTTTATTTCCAAATTCTCAGTAGCAGCACGGAGTCTGGCGATGTGCCCGGTAACGGGCTCGCCCCCTATTACGTGGGACCTAAACATTCATGGTGAAATGTGGGTGTAATATTACACCTCTGCCTACCCCTTCGGTGATACAGGTGTGAGCCTATAAATAAATTAAGGCAGGCTGATGATGATGATGATAGAAACCTAAATAAGCGCAATGTATGCTTGTAAAAAATATGAAATAATACAAACTTAGTTTGGCTATATCGCCCAAAAAGATAATTTTGTTCATGTCATCAATGTCCTAAAACGTTTGTTTAAGATTTGATTATTGATCTTCTATGTCATTTACCTATGATAAATTCTTAACATTTTATACACATAAAAAATAGTTCAGAACTCTACAATTCCTTAAGTTCATTTCACATTTCCTATCATATATCCTCAAAACTGCTAGTGGCTACAGGTTTAAGCAAGTGAAAGATATAATTAAATTATTATGATTTACTACCTCTGTGAAGCGCCTGGTAAGACCACTTTCACCGCAAGGATCTGTCTATTTTCGTGTGACTGTCCTATAGTCATAATTTTTACTTCTTGAGGGTAAGCTGTAGATAAATCCGTGAGCCAATTATAGATGTCTTCCAAGCGAAAATAGTTCAACCAATTCATTGAGGTCATTCTTCTTCTGATGTAGGTCATCACAGTCTGCTTATCAAAGGCTCTGTAAGTAAAGAAGTTTTGCATACCAGGAGTGACAAGACTACATATTGGCTGGCAGGTATAGAAAATATTTTTATGAAACGTTAGACAAACATAGTTTTGTAAAGACTTGAGCAATCCCAGAAAAACGTAAACAGAAAAAATAATTCTTACCTCTGCACATCTTCAATGACTTTGGTATAGAATATACCCAGCTTATGAGCCTGACTCAAGAAAGTCACTTTGTCCTTGGGATTCAGAACAAAATCAATAGGACGGTACATTATACCCGGTTCCCTCCAAAAATTTACATCGAGATGCTTAGGAAGTTTCATAAAATAGTTTAAGTGACTCTCATTGACTGCAATAGCTCGATATAAAGAGTAGTTGTTGTATTTTTTACTACCACTATAATTTATAGAAAAAGCGAAAACAGTAAAATAAATAAAATTGTTGATATACATGTTTGATTTTTTATTTTACGCCTTTGTTGTTTTGCGTAATTGAAATCGGATATTTTGATGATTTTTACATTTTCACTTAAGTAATCTGTCAGTATTGTCAAAAACCAAAAACCATCAAAAACTGCAGTCAGGTGACGTAAGCACAGATTAGTTTACAGAGAAGTAAATTAAATACAATCAGAGTTGGAAGAGGTTTCACCAGAGTACGGAGTAAAATCACATAATATGTATATGTACGTCTGTGGTAGAAACCGATCATTACCTATTTGGATGAATGAATTGAAATGCATTCATGACTTTCGCCGACTACTTGGTCGCCGACTATCAGAAATAAATGCCAAATGTAAAGATCCTTATACATAAATAAAATTTAAGTTTTCACACAACTTTTAAGTAGGTATTTTTGTTCACTTTAATTTCAAAAAGTTGCATTGCAACAGTTATGACCTTGTACAAATATCGTAAATGACATAATCTCAAAACCTTTTTTCAGCAGAGCCCAAAAAAAACAATTTTAGGTGATGCTAGTTCTTTCTTTATTACTATCCAAAGTTACAGGTTCATCTAAGTTCCTACTTTTTACTGTCCAAAGTCAAGAAATACATCATATTATTATATCTACTTTCAAATGTAACACATTTAAACCTTAGCTAAGCCTCCACCATCTTATCGTGTTTAAACTGGGGTACATTAATTACTACGCCGGTGGCCACCAAATCGTCTTAACACAATAAACCCGGTGCCATTACCGAGCTTGGTTCTTAGCCAATAACCAACTTGCGGTGTTGGTCCCGTAATGACTATCACCTGTGTCGTTAGTCCTGATTTGTACGCTTTCGGGTTGGGTTGCTGAGTAACTTGAAGTAGTAAGGTTTAGCTGAAGAGTAAAAAAGTTTATCTGAGTTTCGGGTTAAGCATATTAGTACTCAGTGATAATATTAATTTTATCGCCAAAAAGTTAGTTCAGGCACTATAAAAAGCCGAGACCATTTACCACTCAATTTAAATGGCACTCTAAACTAATATTATGTATTGTGTGCTGTTTGAATATTTTTCACATCTCTTCGGGGATAATGACATGAGTCTATAAAACTCAATGTATATGCAGTATTTAGAATTGATTACATTCTGACTGATATTGTGGTCCTCGTGGGGTAGAGAAGGGTTGTTATTGCTTTTTTATGCTGATACTTCACAAATTTATTTTTGTATATTAATGTGCAACAGCATACATCTAGTATTTTTAATTACCCAAAGTATCTTTGCGTAGCTCGAAAAAAAAACATTTAGCCTTTGTTTACCACAGAAGATGACCACTACACAGGAAGTAAGACTAATTCTGCTGCAAGTGCACGAACCCAACATTTATACAAAACCCAAGCCAAGCTACCTCACCTCAACACGTATGTTCCATATTACACGTGTATTATTTAGCTCCAAGAGAGCTAAGCGTGGCCTAGCCGCAGCACCAAACAAATGT
The DNA here is from genome assembly GCA_944739405.2 of Euclidia mi. Classification (NCBI taxonomy): domain Eukaryota; kingdom Metazoa; phylum Arthropoda; class Insecta; order Lepidoptera; family Erebidae; genus Euclidia; species Euclidia mi. The sequence continues at coordinate 8,053,012 of OX123193.2, read as the reverse complement.
ACTGCTTGGCCGTACTGATGCATATAATTAATTGCGTTATCTTACGAGACATTATTCGAGCCTTTGTACAGTGGAAATGCTTAAATACATATTAGGTGTGCAGGAAATTAATTTACTGTGCAGAAGAAACAGTAGGGAATAATATAATAAATTATTGTTTCGTAGTAAAACCTAACATAAGTAGATTTATGTAAAGTTTTTAGCCAGCATTATTGGCTTTTACCTTCCCATGCCCATGACAGTTCCTTAAAAAAAAATTCGCCTTTTTCGTGATCTGTGGCACCTTCCTGTTATTCATCAACAATTTTCACTACTTCTTGCTGCAACAGTTGATTCTTCACTCGATCAACCCCCAGCCCCGGGTCTTTATAGAATAACTAGAAGACGCCAGCAGCTACGCCTGCATTTTTTTAAACTTACCCGTTTTGGCCGATCCCGTGGGAATTTCGGGAAATCCCTTCTTAGTGCACCCCTACGGTCCGCAAGGAACATACACGCCAAATTTCAGCTTCCTGCGTCCAATAGTTTCGGCTGCAGCGTGTCTGTCAGTCAGTCAGTAACGCAAGGATTTTATATATTAAGATATTGAATGCCGGTGATGGTATATTGGTCATAGTACTTTAGTAACTCTAGTCCCTGAATAGCACTGTGCAGCAAACACGAACATGGCGAAAGCAAGGGATTCCTTTATGGAACCCTTACAATAAACTGCTTGATCGCCTTTCATGTAGAAATAAAAGCCAAATAAATACGATTGCCATAATATATGCACTACGAGAGTACAAAAAATTTTAATAACAAGACAAAACCAGTACAAGAAGTATCAAAACGATTGTATCCGTCCTCTGTCGACTGCTGCTATTGTAAAACTGAAGTTTCACCCTTTTGCGTTTAGTATTCATGAGTTCTTGGAGACCCGTGAGCATTTCTTGGCAAGTAGGTAGGATTTGATCCGGAGGTAGGGCATGACCGTAGGTACCGTTGTCGCGGAGAAGAAATGTGTAGACGAACCTAAAGAAAAAACAATGATAAGACGATAAGCTTAGTATGTAAATTAACATTTGTTAGATACCTACGGTAAAACACATGTAGGTACACTGCGGCCGGCGAATGATGGCGAGTTTGAAGCTAGCCTTTGCGAATTACCGCGCATGTATACTTGTGTAGAAAACTGTTATTGCCAGACTTTATATAATTTATATACAAGTAGAATTTTATGATGAATGCACCTCACCTGACAATAGTGGCAGATATTTTAACCGGAACATAAACAATGTTAAACTTAGGTCTACAAACAGTACTGGATACGATGGTGTATCAACTAGGATACTGAAAACCGTATCTAATAAAATATCAAATCCAAGGACCCACATAAATTTCGGTATTATGCAGGGAGTACGGTATTATGCAGTGACTCGTTACAGACCTATAGCATTGATTCCAGTCATATCAAAAATATTTTAGAAGGTAATCCATAAGCCTGTTGCACAATCGGAAACAAAAGAAACATACCTGAATACTGCAGTATTTTTTTTTTTTGTAAATTGCATTGACAAACGTAAATCGAACGGATTTTTCTTTGGGTAGACACATCTTTTAAGCCGCAATTAAGAATGCGCTCGTGTTGTATTCCATATAAGTACCTAGGTATTTGTAACATGGTACGCATGGTATGCACCCTTGAATAAGTATCCATGGGTGCATAGGACCTCTATAGATCATTATCTAAGGATATATGTTTTATATATTTGAATTTAATTTGCAACAAACTCTCGTTCACATATTCTTTGTGCGGCCAATAGTTTACCAGATAATCAAGAAAACCATCTGCACTCTTTCCAAGACGGCGGCCGAGGGACATGAGGTAAGTCCCCATAAATTTGAATCAAGCTTTACAATAGCCCTTACCTCACATCTATAAAATAAAATTGCATTGTCTGATGAATGCAACCCCAAATGTAACTTTTCAACGGACTATAAATACTTTTGTCATCGTCTGTACTCAAGACAGAGATAGTAGAACGAATACTAAGGTGTGACAGAGACACATCATATCGCACCGAAAACTTCAAAAGTAAAAAAGAGATGTCCAATGTACGTATTTGACGCTCAATTTAATAGATTTTTATTGATATCGATATACAATTAATTAGAAAAAATATACGTGTATTCAATTACTTATAAAGATTGAAAATGTGTTCCAACTCTTGTCATTTATGTCATCGTTAAGAGATAACTGATATAAGTAAATCTGGTCTTTAAACCGACAAAATAATTTTTATTAGATTTGTTTTTTTGCTAAAACCAAAATCTCAATATATTGAGATTTTGGTTTTAGTATAATATATTGCTATGTTAATAAATCTATTTCATTTTATATTTTATAGAACTTTTATTATTATAACAAAAATAAATGAATTCAAAATCAATTGTAAAACTAATCGATTAAAATTTTTGATTGAATAAACTATTAATTTGTATTTACATAACGTGCATCACTGGCCTAGACTACCGCCCCGCGCACCCGCTTCTTGCCACCGCGTTATTCTTAAAAAGGATTACTGCGCCGCCTTCTTCGGGAACTTGACTCGCCATCGTTAAACGGCCGTACTGTACAATCAAACAAGTCGGCGCTGGACCAGATTGAAAAATATCCCTTGGCTCGCTCATAGAGTCGAGGCACACTAAAAACTGGTTTTGTATACGAGTGTCAATGTGCGTGTAAAATAGCACTGGAAGCGACAATGTCTTGCTGTGCGATTCTCGCCCTTATGGTGGTCTAGCGGGAACTTGTTCGACTGTACATACTAAATACTAGATATCACAGAAAATTAAATTCCATTGCTTGCTACGCTTGCTTATTAAGATTCATAAAAAAGACTGCCTCTGTAGTCTAGTGGATAGCGTATGCGACTGCTGATCGGAGGTCCCGGGTTCGAATCCCGGGACGGGCAAAAAGTGTTACTGAGTTTTTCCGAATTCTCAGTAGCAGCACAGAGTCTGGTGATGTGCCCGGTAACGGCAATAGGCTCGCCCCCCATTACGTGGGACCTAAAAATTCATGGCGAAATGTGGTTGTAATATTACATATCTGCCTACCCCTTCGGAAATACAGCCGTGACTCTATAAAAAATATATATAAATAAAAAAAAAGCTTGTAGTTCATGTCATAGCATTATTCGTTTATATTGGTATATCAATTTAAGTACTATCCGGAAGGAACATAATAATGTCCGAACATATCTTTCTTGTGTGCGTGTGTATGTCACTGAACTCTTCCTAAACGACTGGACCGATCTTGATGAAATTTCTTGTGTGTGTTCAAAGGGATTTGAGAATGGTTTAGATTCACAATTTAGTTCACTGGAAAATGTTTTTTACTTAATTTTTAATTAGTAAGTAGTTGTGGATTTTGGAATGTTTCACATTGGAACCGACGGACTGCGCTGATATCACAGTGTATATATTAATAATTTCGTCAAGGAGTACATCAAAACTTTACCTGAATAATAAAACATTAAAAAGTATAAATTCCGAGTCGACAACATATATCCGCAAAATTCAGATTGTTGAGTTTTTTTGTTGTGTTTTACACTACAAAGTCTTAGTAATAAGTAGTTTTTCTGTGTAAATAAATACTTTTTGCAGTTATATTTCTTAAACAGTTAAAACGACAGTAATTTATAGAAATGTCCTCCCAATAAAGGAGATTTGTGTTACCCCATGTTACTCGGAACATAGATGATATATATAACTAGAGAACCCCGAATTTACGCGAGCGAAGCCGCGGGAAAAAGCTAGTTGTAGTATAAATAAATATTTTGAAAATAGTGATAGAATTACCTCACATTATGAGTCTTCTTAACATAACTGGCACTGTCTCCAGAAAGACGTATGCCTGTTAAAATAATTAATAATTGTTAACTTATTCGTCAATAATTTCGCGGCTGTTTGCCTTTACCGCTCAGTACTTTGGAATCAAAATTAGGATGACTTGAGTCTCGATTTAAAGAGAAACGAATTTCTCCTTGTTTCTACCATCTATTTATTGCCAAAAGAGCATGATCTTCTTTTTTCTTCAAATGTGGTACAGTTTCTACGTAGCACTTATATGTGCAAAACAATTATTCGTGGATCACACAAAGTATTATCATGTATGGCTCAAATCCACCAGTGAGACGGCCGATTAATTAAAACTCTAGGCCATAATTGCAGTCAATGGAACAAAAACCAAAAAGAGAATATTCCAAAGTCATTGAGCGACTGTCATCTAAGCGAATGGATGCATAATTATGACAACAGAATAAATCAAACCATCAAAAATTATAAAAATTTAAATAATTTTATAAAGAAAATGAACACAATATTCAATTCGCGACTTACCCAGTATATCGTAGCTGGTACCAATACTGTATCTGACACCGTGTTTTTCAAATATTTTCCACATTGCCTGAGTAGCATAATTTTCCTGGAAACATAATGCGCATTTAAAATTGTAATTTCTCATTAATCCAATGCAAGTCAATTTGTAACAGTGATCAATTTTATAATAGTTTGCAGTGGCATAATTAATATTCTGAGTGTCAGAGCTAATCTATAGAAGTGATGTAGCTTGTTTAACCTATGAGTTGCAGGGGACAACAGTAGCTTGCAAAATTCATAGTATTCTTTTACTTACAGCCTCATCATAGTTATCATTTCGATTCGTCTTGTCCACGTATGGTATGATGATCTTCTGTCCATATCCATGAAACGCAATGTAAAACTTGAGATCTCGTTTTAACATGGTTATGTATTTTGCCAGAGCCATCGATTCTGGTTCTGAAAAAACATGTGGTCCACAATAGTACTCGTCATTTTTGTCGTGACTGGTTGCAGATGCTGAAAACAGATAAAGATTTAGTGACCCATCTTTGTATTCTTTTCTGAACTTCGCATGCATATGTGAGACTTTTCTTTCTCTGAAGAAAGATAGAGTGTGAGAAAAATAAACTAAATAACTAAATTATTAAAAAACAAAACTAAAACAAAAAGAAGTGAACCAAAAAGCTTATTGGAGAAATTAATCTTGGATGACCACAAAGAAGATAATACAAACAAGTAAAATAATAGTATTAGTTCATCACGTGCTTCTATTACCTAAGAGATATGTGGCATTATGCATAAAAGAAAATATATTTTGAAATGTTCACTGCTAAACGTAGACTTACATCCGAATTTATAGTCGAAATTTCGGTTTAAGTCCACACCAACACTGGCACCATGCATCTTCCTATTTTTCCTCCAAAGACGATCCTAAAAATGGAGTAATAATTTTTAAAATTGCTTTTCATTAATTTTTATACATTTCTATCTCATTATAGCCTTGTACTATAAGAACTTTTACTAACACTAAAGGAGACAAATAGATTTTAAACTAATATACATTAAAAAATGTACTTTTGTACTTGTGTGTTGGTTATAAATTATTTTCTTACCTGCTTATGAGTAAACGCGTATCCATCAGGATTGACAACTGGTATTAAATGCCACTCGTATTTGCTCAACAGGGAAGTCATTTTCCAATGACTACTGTCGTTAATTTTAGTCAACTGATCCAACAAATAAGTTACAAATTCAACAGAAATCCATTCATTACCATGGATCCCACCTTCAACTATAACTTTATATTTCGGACGCTTCTTTCTAACTATTGCAGCGTAAATATCTCTGCCTTCAGCAGATTTACCAATTGAATTCAATTCAATTAAATCGTGGTGTTTGAGAGCCATGTCTGATAACCAATGGTAAATATCTTCCAAGGAATGGTACGCGTCCCAAGTGTAACTTTCAAAATCCATTTGTTTATAGCTTTGGATGATTTGGTTGTCGAATGCCCTAAAATCAGTAATAGAGAAATATTTTGCTTTGGGGCTAAGAAACTTTAAAAAACTTATATAATATAAATAATAAAACCAAAATAGCTTTAACCATAATGATGAGTACACATTTGTACATTACCATTTAGTTTTCGACGTAATGCACACAACATATTGTGCACTTACCTTTGGATATCAGGTATCAATAATACAGTATTCACTCTAAAATTTCTAGCTCTCTCCTTAAACATTTCTTTATTAATAGGATTCACAAGGAACTGCACCTCTTCATATAATTTATGTGGTTTCTTCCAAAATGATAGTCCAATGTACCTTTGATAATTAAGATTTTGTAAAAACTCTAAATGTTTGTCTTCTGTTGGTAGTACAGTATACAGGGAATAGTTAACATATTTTTTACTTTGACAAATTGTAAAATTATTTGTAAAAATAACTAGGATAGCAACAATTTTTGCATTCATTCTTATATCTATTTTTATTTATCAATTTCATGAATATAACATTTTTGTTTGTTTCTCACTGAATTTCATTGACTTGACGTTTATTTGACTTCTCAGTCAAAAAGTCTATGACAAAATATTCAATGAAGAATACAAATAAGTACAAATGTTTTGTCTCTTGATCTCTCTCTAGCTTAAAACATTTTACTTTGGTCCATTGTTTATTATATTAACTCTGTTTAATATCAATAATGATGTCAATGCGAACGAAGTTATTGGGAAAAGGGTTATTTTTTATAATCAAGTGAAAGATTATTTTTTCAGTCGATATTTGTGATGAATTCTGAAAACTTCGACACTAGAGCTGCACACACTTATACAAAAAAGCAAGAAAGGTTGCGATGTTGTTCTACAGACCAATGGTTGCGATACTTAGCGTCACGTAAGACATATTTGTAGGTAACTAGGTATTTTCAGAAATGAATTTTTTATCGCAACTATAATTCAAATTAATTTATTTCTATATTTATCCATAACATGGTTACAATATTATGTATATAGCTACTTTGAAATGGCTATGAGTGAATGGGTCTAATGCCATTCTGCTGAATAGATCTTATAGGCTTTCCTAATGAGATAATGTACAGTTCAATACATAGTACAAATGTAATGGTGCGGTTGCTAGGGGCGAGGTAAATGAGGCACGGTGATTACAATCAACACAGTGTATAATGTCTTTTCACATATAATGATACAATAGTAAGAGTTACTAGTACAGTACAATCACAGTCTAGAGTTATAGGTACGGCGGCGCGGAGCGGGAGCGCGCGTGACGTATCGGTTAAGCGAGGTGGGCCGACTGGTGGCGCCGCGGCGCGAGCGACGCGAGGTAGCGAGGAGGACGCTTTAACTTTGCGTGAGCGGCGTACGCGCGCTATAAGTGCTATAACCTTGTCGCGACGTTACACAAATACTTTTCTGTGTACTGTGTATTGCGGAGTAGATTATAGATTATCTAATTATACTTTTTCTGACGCAGGAATCAAAGATATTTACGTTCATAATCACCGGGACAATCAATCAAGCCATTTTTTTGTTATAAATTAAGAAGTATTATTAAATATCATTCACAACAGACAGTACAATACAAAACGTTAATCAAAATATCTTCCTGATATTCTTCTTACTTCTTACTTTAGAGCAATTCCTCCGCAATTTACGACAAGTGGGATTACAGTATAATTTCTAAAATGTTCCCCTTATAGCTAAACTTGGGAATCCTTTTAAGTATCTGTCACTTGACGGTGGGACAGTTGATTAAGAAGTTAAATAAAAATGTAGCTCACCGACGTGTAATAGGAAAAGTTCGGTTGACGTTTCAACTTGGCAGCTTTAACACTTTTAACTGATCATTGGCTTTGTAGACTTCGCTGGACGATTATTAATTATACATAGACCGGTGGGCCTCGTGTCATGAATACTAAAATGCGAAGCCTCTTGTCTTGCAGACTGACTGAACTGGTTGGAGTATGGTATAGTGTAAAGCATGGTGGCTTTACTTAATTATGGTTTCTAGGATCTAAATATGGGAATACCATAATGTAGCTTAAATTGATTTAATCTACTTGAAACAATCTTAATCTTACAGTAGATCCCAAGCAAATTATGTCGTCACTCTAGCACATAACACGTGACTTTTAGTCCATTGAAAAGTTACATTTGGGGTTGCATTTGTCAGAGGACCCAATTTGATTTTACAGATGTGTCGGGAGGGCATGTGTAAAGCTTGATCCAAATGTGTGGGGTCGTACCGCTTGGTAAGAGTGCAGGCGTGGATGGTTTTTCTTATTTATCTGGTAAACTATTGATCACACAGAGATCTTGTCCAAGCATTTTCTGCTGCAAATTAAATTCTCTACAACTTTGCCTCTTATTCTTTTTATCGTAAAACCATAAATGAAAAAGTTTTTCTATTATATTGTTTTCTTTAGGTTATTAGAACGTTTCCTCATTATTACTGTGTCTTTAGTCTTTTTATGAGCCAGGCTGCCTTTTATCTCCCCCCACGTGGGATCTCCACCTTGTCGTGGTGGGGGCTTAGTAACCGGGGCTTGGACACCCGCGGTGAAGCTAAGAGAGATCCCGGGAGTGGACGCTCCACGTGGGCTTGGAGGAGGCCTGCGCAGGATGCGTCCAAAGGTGCGGGTGCGAGGGACAGTTCCGTCTGTCCCTCGCAGTCGGGCGCGGTCACGAGAGGAGAGGCGTGTCGGTGTTACGTTGCCGCGCGCCCTATCTTCCGCGACCAAATGGAGGCGCACCATTGTTGCGTCGCGGTGGGCCGCAGAGGAAGAGGAGATGCAGTGTTTTCAGGCTGCCGTCTTCCTTATCCTCTGCAGCCGCTGGGTGTTTTGGCGGTGGAGCTCAACACCTTCATCCACCGCCAAGGAGGTTGTGGCCTTCGGGTGATCCGTCGGGGTATCAGGGTAGAATGCTAATGCGACCCCCTGGCGCCCCAAAAATGGCGTTGAAGTATGCGCTGTGTTTTTGGTGGGTATAACGGCCTTGCCCGCCAGCCGTCGAGTTCCACATACGTGCGTAAATACATTTCCATAGCGAAGATAAAAAAGTCAGTCTTTCGTCATCCATCCGCTCAATGTGTCCAAACTATCTTAGCATACTTTATTCAATGGTTGTCTCTACATCTTCTTTACGTGGGGTAAAAGAAGAAAATAAATAAAATATATTCTCTTATTACACAATTCTTTACTCTGTCGTTCAAAGACACTCCACACATACTTCTCAGTGCTCTCTTTTTACGGCATTTATTCTACTTTCATGTCTATTCTGCCATACCCAACTTTCACTACCATACATAAGTGTAGGTACTAACACTCCTCTATATATCTTATAAAAGGTCAAAACGTGCCTTTTTAGACACGTTTTGACCGTTTATAAAAGCCTTCAAAGCTTCATTTACCCTATTACCTGCATTAACTCTTCTTTCAATATCTTCTTCATTCTTACCAGTCCTAGTAAACAGCGTACCTAAATATACAAATCATTCACTTGCTCCACACGTTGTCCATCATTCATAACATTACAAACCGTAACACATTCCTCTTTTTCAAAAATAATAAGTTTTGCCTTGCTCACATTCACTTTCATTCCGTTTTTCCCTGTGTGTGTGCTTTCACTATGCATGATTGCCACCATCTCCTGCAACTCCTCCGCTGAAGACGCAAGTATTACCGATCAGTATAAAGGAGGCATTTGACAAGTACCTCATTCATTCTTAATCCACAGTCACTATTTTTCAAATCTTGCAAACAACTGTCCATAAAGAGGTTGAACAGCCACGGCGACGCTACACATCCCTGTCTAACACCTGTCTCGATGGTAAACCAATCAATGTACGACTCTAGTAGAGCTTCGGTATTCAACTATTGATGAAAAACTATAGAAAAAACCGTATTTTGCGGTAAATCATAATTGCCATTGATTTTTCCAATAATTTTGTTGCATCTCGCCGCAGAACATTGAGGTGCTGCAGAAAAGAGTAGTTTCCTTAGCAAGGCGGTACATCAACAGAGTTTTGTCCATATTTTGCCAACCCCTGTTTTCATTATCGTTCTAATGAGTAAAGATTGGATTTAGCCCAGCCTCCAAGTCTACCCGTCTTGGAGGCTGCGGAGTCTCAAGTTGGAGGACTGGCTCTCGTTTTGGAGTCAGTAAAAGCAAATAAAATGTATGTTTTTAGGGTTCCGTACCTCGAAATGAAAAAACGGAACCCTTATAGGATCAGTTTGTTGTCCGTCCGTCTGTCAAGACCCTTTTTCTCAGAAACGCGTGGAGGTATCAAACTGAAATTTATAGCAAATAGTCAAATCTACTGTACACCTTGAAGCTGTGAAAAAATCCATTTTCTAAGCCAACGCAATGAAAAGATACAGCCGTTTATGCTGCAAATTGTCGCAAATATTCGTAACCCAAAACCTACAGGGTACTTCCCGTGAACTCAGAATTTTGAAATTTGGTACGAAGCAATGTCTCATAGCATGCATAAAGGAAAAATTCCGAAAACCAAAAATTTTTAGTTACATCATATCATAAAAATATTTTATATAATAAAAAATAAAAAAAGTTACTAGCCCATTCCTTATGAACGCATAGAGGTATTAAATTGAAATTCATATCAAATACTCAAATCTATAATATCTTTAAGCTGTAACAAAATCAAACTTCTAAGCCAACGCAATCAAAAGATACAGCTTTTCGAAACTCACAAGGGAATCAAAACCTACAGGGTACTTCCCGTGAACTTGGAATCTTGAAATTTGGTACAAGGCTACTTCTTACAGCACAGATTAAAGTAAATGTAAATTTTTAGTTACATCAAATAATAAAAACATTTTTAAAATTTTAAAGTTACTACCTCTTTCCTCATGAACGCGTAGAGTATAAAATTGAAATTCATATCAAATACCTAGGTCTATAACACCGTTAAGCTGTAATAAAGTCAAACTTCTATGTCGACTCAATCAACAGAAACAGCAATTTTCAAACTCGCAACTAATCGCAAGGGAATCAAAACCTACAGGGTACTTCCAGTGAACTCAGAATCTTGAAATTTGGCACGAAGCAAACTTTTATAGCACAGATAAAGGAACATTGCGAAAACTATAAATTTTTAGTTACATCATATAATTAAAATATTTTTAATAATTCTAAAGGTGCTACCCCTTTCTTCATGAACCTGTAGGGGTATAAAATTGAAATTCATATCAAATGCTCAAGTCAAAACTAAAGGGTATTTCCAGTCAATCTAGAAATCTTGAAATTTGGCATAAAGCAACGTTTTATAGCACATAGGAAAAAAAATTTAAACCCTAAATTTTTTGTCACACTTTTTTAAATAATTATCTTATATACCTACAGGTTTGTACAGAACCCTCGGTGCGCGAGTTCAACTCGCACTTGACCGGTTTTTTTGTTACTGAGAACGAAAAAACTACAAAACGTTGAAACGGAAATTTGTTGCAAAATTCATTCGATTTTCGTTTGTAACTTTGTTATTTTTTATTTTACGACTAAATGCTATGGAAACAAGGTTGTAGAAAATTTAATTTACTACTCATTATGTTTTGATTTTTTTCCGTACGACCAATAGTTCGCCAGATATACTAGAAAACTTATTTGTACCACTCTTTTAAAAACGGCAGCAGTACGACAAGGGCTGCTACCCCACAAACTTGGATTTAACTTTACACTAAACCCCTCTTGACATCTATGTAATAAAATTGCGTACTCTGACAAATGCACGCTAAGCTCAAAAAATTTAACATTTCAGTGGACTATTTTCCTCGTAGCATATTCTAATCAAATCGAATAAATCACAATCATCAGTATATTTTAAATTGTCAACGCTTGAAAATCCATACCTTGCGACCCAAAACAGCTGTTACCAAAACATTGATTATTATTTTTCATCTTGTCTCATTATCTAACAGAGCAGTAGTTTTTATATTTGACCAAAAGTAAATAATGTGATAATTGAGCTTCTACAGAAACGAGAAATATTACCGACCACGCATTTTACATGCAAGGCAAGCAACACATAATACCAGCAACATATTTTTGACAAAACTTTTGCAATAATTTACTTCATAAATATCATCTCAAACAACTACTATCATAATTTAATTAACTAAGACTGTATCACGGCAGATGCAGTAGCGAACATTCAGACTCGTTAAAAGTTCGCTCTTAATGAAAACAGGAGCAGCGAGTGTCGTCCTAAGTTTTTGTGAATTACGGCCCGAGTTCTCTTTGTCAGCGCTTCACTGAATGCTTGTTTTTAGGTGACAAATGAATTTGTTTGAGAGAAATATTCCTTCATCTGGTTTCATAGCAGTTCATCTCATTTCTAAATATTCTGTTGGATTAGGGATTTTTGGTTGGGAATGTTTCATCTAATTGCGCGGCTGTGTCTTTTAGAAGTCGCTTAAAATGGGTTAGTATGTCGTTGGTTTCATTCTAACTAGTTGATAGATCTGGCAAGCTGAATTTTGGTAGTTCATTATTAGTGTTCCCGAGACAGATTTTAGCCCATTATGTAGTTTTTGTACCTTCGGGGATATGTACCAGCATTTTTATAATATGCTTTAGTTTAAATATATTATGATATACTTTAGTTTAAATTTATTTTTATTTTATTTTATTCCTTGTGGTGACCGATTAAGAATACGGAATGTCACCACCCCATATCATCCCATGGGTGTCGTAAGAGCCGACAGAGGGAGCATATTATGCAGAGAACAGCACTGTAAAAGAAGGAAAACTTGATACAAACCCTATACCAACCCGTTTGGCCAGCGTGGTATAGTAGGCCAATTCCTCCTTTCAAAGTAGAGGCCTAGTCCAGCAGTGGACTGTTAAAGGCTGATGATGATGATACATAAAGGAGCTTATCTATTTTTGTGCTTTAGTTTAGTATATTTTTATTTTAAGTTTGACTTTGACAATCCACTTCTTATTTAATACCAAATAGTAACCATGTGATTATTATTTGGCAAGAGCTTGACGTCGGGTCTTGGATAATGCTCTTGTAACACCTTCTTTATGCATATCGTCAGGAAGACAGGCATTGAAATTATTTAATTCAATGCAAACAAATCAGCACAAGAAATTTTTGCCAACACTAATGTGGCTGTCATCAACTCCGAGTTCAAAATGTATAGACTTGAAAGAAATGATAACATTGATATTTTTCTTAAAACACATTCAAACAGTAAAATTCTGACGAAAAAAAATCACAAAACCAAACCCAATGCCACCGATTTACTCGGAAACATATGAGCATTACACTGCCTCATTTCAATAGAATATCAACTGAATCTAATTATTATTAAAATATACAAAAAGCCCAATCTTTTGTAAGTGGTGTGTGTGTCCTACATCCACGGATTTATCGTTATACTATAAATCTTGAGGCCCTTTTCTGCACCATTAAATATCATGGCAAATATCTAATATGGTGGAATAATTTTGCGGGAAGCCATCTGTTTTGTTTTATTTTGTTGTGGCATCGGGGTTACATATTTATATTCATTATTTTATGCCGTTATCCACTTTGGGGAAACCTGTAGGAAAAGAATCGTCATGGGATAGTCTTACCATAAAAATATATGCGTCCTTAGATTCCGGCCAATGTTCTTATATAGGGATTACTTATGGTAGTTATGTTTTTAATGCTGCATCAAAATGCAGAACATACGCATTACTGTCAGAAAAATGCTAATAATAGTATAATTTTATATATGAGAAAGATTTAGAATTTGCGTAATTTTTGGCCTTAATCCGTCGCCACATTAATTCGCATGAGGATGTAGTAAATAGTACCTTTGCGAAGAAACGAAAACTCGGCATTAAACTCAATGTCAACCCATCTGGCCAGCGTGGTGCAGTAAGCCAAAACCTCATATTGATATAATATTTTCATGCGAAGAGGATGAAAATTGTTGTATTTTTTGTATTAAAAAGTGATTAACGCGTTTAATCACTTTTTAATGTTTGAGTTTTAGAGAGTGCTAAGATGTGATTTTTAAATACTCGCCTATGGCTTTTCATGTCTTTGTATCAAGCTACTGTTGGGTTCAGCATATTACGATTAGGAGAGTTGTGCATTTAAAGATGTCCATAAACTGTTTGTTGTTATTTTTACCATACCTTCAAATCAGACTTCAATCAGACCATATACCTAATAATAACTTACGAACTTTTTGGCACTTTTGCTGAATTAGTTAAAACATCAACAAAAAAATTTAGATTTGAGAAAAGAGAAAGTTAATATGATCACAGGTAGTTAAAATTGTATTAAGAAATTGCATTTTTTGTTTCGAAGGTGTGAACTCAGATTTATTAATATTTTATTTGCATCTCATGTTATTACGATTGATCATCATCAGTCTGCTATAGTCTACTGTTGGACCTCTTCATATTGCGATTGATACAAAGGACTATTATGCCTATATGGGACACTTCTTAAATTACCGACAGCACACCACAAAACGACAAAAGAACCCAACACAATTAATAGTAACAAAATAACAAATAACAATATCTCATACTAATCACAATACATTAGTTAACTAGCTAGGGCGTGTACACACGGGTAATCAACTAAAACAATGGACATATTTCACTGGCGTCGCGTCGCAGAGATGTGATCTATAAGCGTAATGCGTCATGTGTGACACTCCCCTAAACACAAACTACCCGAATGACAAGTAGGTATGATATTGTTGCGTGCATTTTTGATTTGGTCAAAGACAAGATGGTGATTAGTCCTACCTATACACTAAAAATAATACTAAAAAAGGAATTTAAATGCCCTGTCATATTTTTTTTATAACCTCTTGGATTGAGGTATTCCCCGAAGCACACCCAAACGAAGCACACCCAGACGAAGCACACCTAAAGTATTCCACTTTGCACACCCGTAGGTGGGCTTCAAATAAAAAAATAATAATAATTAATTTCCTATTCCACGAAGCACACCTACAAATATCACTCGCATAGTGCGGGGACTAAGAAATAAAAATGTCGATAGAAGAAAATATTGTTTATTTAAAATACTAACTTAAATTTCTAACATCTTTCAGTTTCATTACAATAATGTGACACAATATTTGTCAGTTTTGTAATCTTACTATCAAAAATCACATGGTTTCATAATTGCAATAAAAAGTTAGAAAAATATCAAAAACATTGTAAATATTGTTTTACATAGAGATCTATGTTGAAGTTTTCTAATAGCTATTTGTTTAGTGAATAATAAAATACTGTACTTACTGTAACATAAAAAAATCACATATTGTTTCATAATTGCAATAAAAACTTGGACAAATATCAAAAACATTGTAAATATTGTTTTAAATAGATATCTATGTTGAAGTTTTCTAATAGCTATCTGTTTAGTGAATAATAAAATACTGTACTTACTTTAACATAAAAAAATCACATATTGTTTCATAATTGCAATAAAAACTTGGACAAATATCAAAAACATTGTAAATATTGTTTTAAATAGATATCTATGTTGAAGTTTTCTTATAGCTACTTGTTTAGTGAATAATAAAAATACTCTACTTGAACATAAAAAAAATCACAGATTGTTTCATAATTGCAATAAAAACTTGGACAAATATCAAAAACATTGTAAATATTGTTTTACATAGAGATCTATGTTGATGTTTTCTTATAGCTATCTATTTAGTCACTTAATGAATAATAAAAATACTGTACTTTAACATAAAAAATGACAGATTGTTTCATAATTACAATAAAAACTTGAACAAAAATCAAAAACATTGTAAATATAGTTTTCTATTGAGATCTATGTTTCCTTTTAACTAATAATAATACACTCCAGTTTTATGTAAAGTCGCAGACTGTTTAAAATCACAAATCACTATCTTTCTAAACCCTTTTCTACTAAATTGCCCATTTCTTAAAGAATATTGATTCTTAAATAATCTTTAAGAAATGGGCAATTTAGTAAGTATCTAGACTTATAAATTGAATAAATTATTATTAATCAGAATCTTAATTTCTCTAGACAATGTCCAACTGAAATTAACACATTTTTATAATCTTTTATTGTGTTTTCGATTATATTATTTTTAATTTCAGCATATTTTTGATCGTTTGAATAACCCATTTTTATTGAAATTAAACTACAGTTTACGGATTTTATCGCGTTGTATTGGTTTCACTAAGTTATTACATTTGAAACTAAAGATCTAGAAACTATATTTTTAATTTATTACTAGCCGACGTTTCGAATTCTTTACAGAATTCATGTTCACGGCAGACTGAGGTGATATTTGTCTTTTTCTTGAATGTATAAGTTATCTCAAAGTACCCGAACATTTTTCAACTACTGGTGTTACTATTTACGCAGAATGAGCTCACAGTGTCCTTAGGTCTTCTGGTGACTTTGTCCTTCTTGGGTTTCATTAGCCTTATGACAGGGTCCCAAGCTGGAGGAACATTCCAACCATCTTCCCTATTGAAATTAGGGTGTTTTTTAATTTCAATAGCCTCTCGTATCATCCTTGGAAGAAAACGATGTTCTTTTGCGAGTATCTGTGGTTCATCAAATCGCAGGTAGTGGTTGGGTCCTTGTTCCACATGTTCACACACAGCAGACTTTGTTGAGCGTTTATATTTTATGTCAGCTATATGTTCTTTGAGTCGAATGCCTATGCTTCTCTTGGTTTGTCTAATGTATGAGAGCCCACATTCACAGTCAATTTTGTAGACACCGGCCTCTTGCAAGGGTAACTGACACTTGACAGATGGTAATAATTGACTGATCTTCGTTGGCGGCTTGTAGTAAGTTTTGATAGAAGCTCGCTTCAAGATGTAGCCAATTTTGTCGGTCACGCCCTTGATGTATGGGAGGACAGCAGGTTGTCTTTCTACTGTGGCTGGTTTTTCTTTCTTCTGGGATCTGTGACAGTGGCGCGGCGGTCGGAGCTTGTTGTCTTGCAGAACTTGCCTGACATGTTGAAGCTCAGCGTCCAGGTGTTTCTTGTCACAGATCCCGCGGGCTCTCTGAAACAGAGACATTCCTACAGTAGCTAACTGTTTAGGGTGGTGGTGAGATTCACCGTTTAAGTACCTATTTGTATGGGTCTTTTTCCTATACACAGTATGGCTTAAGGAGTTGTTTTTATTCCTGATGACAAGTACATCTAAGAAAGCTAAAGACTTGTTTGCCTCTAATTCCATTGTGAATTGTATTTGGTTATTAATAGAATTAAGATGGTTTAGGAAAGCATTAACACTATCTGTTGGTAAAATTGTGAAAGTGTCATCTACATACCGCTTGTAGAACCTCGGTGTGATGGTGGCAGTCTGCAGGGCTCGCGCCTCGAAGTCCTCCATGAAGATGTCAGCGACAACAGGCGATACTGGAGAGCCCATTGCTACACCGTCTACTTGTATGTAGTATTTCTTGTCCCATAACAGATAGCCCGTTGTCAGGCAGTATTTGAGTATTTCTGCATATTCCTCAGGCATGTTGTTTTCTGTCAGCTTCCTTCTAGTAATTTCTACACAGTCATGTACTGGTATGCATGTGAATAATGACTGTATATCAAAACTAACCATAGTTTCCTTGTCAGAGAGATGTAGGTGTTTGATTTCACTGACAAAATGGTAGGAATCTTTCACATGCGCTCTCGTGTTGCCTCTGAGGGGTGAGAGAATCTTTGCCATGTGTTGAGCCAGTCTGTAAGTTGGTGCGCCTATCTGACTAACTATCGGGCGCAGAGGAGCGTTTTCCTTGTGTATTTTTGGTAGCCCATACATTTGAGGAGGTTTTACACACGATGGTATTAAATATTTCACGTCCAAATTAAGTTTTTCGGAGTATTTCTTAACAATATCACAAGTTTGCTTGAGTATTTTGTTCGTAGGGTCTGACTTAACCAACTTGTAGGTACTTTCATCCGACAAAAGATGTTCCATTTTTTGTTTATACTCGGACATGTCCATCACTACCGTTGCATTTCCTTTATCTGCTCGGAGTACTGTAAGTTCAGGCCTAGCTTGTAAGTTCTTCAGTGCGAGATATTCGGTCTTAGGTAGATTCCTTGCCGGCACTTTCGATTGACGTAATACAGCAGAAACGTCCTGTCGTATGGCCTCGAAATCTTCCTTACTCACATTGTTCTTGACTAGGCAATCCTCAACGTTGCAAATAATGGTTTCATACGGTATTCTTGATGGAGTTATCGCGTAATTTAAACCTCTGTTAAGTACTCTCTCGGTATTTTCATCTAACATGTGTTTTGACAGATTGACAACTGTTTGTCTATGGGCGGACGGTAGCGTGTGATTGGTCCGTGCGAAAACGTTCTGTTTCATGTTGTACTGGTCATTTAATTTTTGTTGTAATTTTTCAAATTTTTGAATTTTGTTACGTTTACACGCATAATATTTTGATGTTTCTCTGTTGTTTATTGCATCTATGCATTGTTTAAAATCAAATGAAGTTGTCAATCTGTATATTTCGTTAGATAAATTTTCAACATTTTTATTTATTCTGCGTAAGTCGGCTCGGTGTTCATGGATCTTTTGTATGAGTAACTTTTGGCTTGCCTGTTTTAAGATCTTAGCGCTCCCACGTATGTCCTTCTTGGCTGATATCTTGCAGCATGTAGGGATGAGATCGTGATCCCGGCATCTCTTCAAGAAATTTAAGGATGTTATGTATCTTGCGCGCTTGGTTTGTAGATCTTCTAACCGGCGTATTTTTGTTGCTGTTTCCAGTCCGTACTGGTTCACATAGTATCTTCTTGGGTTTACGCGAATGTTACACATTGAAATTAAACTACAGTTTACGGATTTTATCGCGTT